>CM012452.1:25231782-26431782 GCA_003999625.1 Oryzias javanicus | reverse complement strand
AAAGAAAAACGAATGATAACAGGCAAAAGAGAAATAAAACCTCTCGTTCTTTTCTTATTTGTCAAACCCGTTCCTATAAAAGATGCACAACTTTAGTTAACTTTTACCAGTAAAAAGATATTGAAGGGAAAAACATTTCAATACCAGAGAACACAGAATACACTTCTTAAGACGTCTGGAGAGTCTCAAGTGGTGGGGGGGTCAAAAGGTTTTTTGTAAATCCAGTCTCGGTGATGTCTCGGGTTGGTGATCCTCAGACCTGTGAAATGTCGATTGTCAACAAATGGTGCTGTTTGGTCTACATCAAAAGCAACCTTATCACCAAAATGTCCTGTTCTGTTGTTACATATATATCCTTTGTCTCTTGTGGTTCCAGAAAGTCTGCTAAACCTCGTAAAAAAAGATGTTTATTCAATCACTCTCTTGGAGGTGGGAGTTTTTAGGCCACAGAGGTCTCCTTTGATTGTCGCGGGGTCTTCCTTATCCTGGGCTGAGCAGATGTGTCTTTAGCGTGGGGGTAAAGAAAGGTGACAATTTATACGGCTGGCCAACATTCCGTTGGTTAAGGTCTGGAACAGGATGAAGCATCTGAGTCTGCCATACTACAATATGAAGTTAGATATCTATACAAATAATGACAGGGCAGTGTCTTAAGAACAAAAGGATGCCAAGTCTTTAAATAGAAATAAAGGTTTTCAGCCTACAGAGGGCTCAATTGTGTAGACACCATAAAATCAGAGTGAAATGAAGATGTGGCAGGCTAGTACATTTTCTCCAAAACTTCATTTCTGCAACTCAAAATGCTTTTCAGTGTCTTGTGTGGCCCCCACGAGCTTGTATGCATACTTGACAATATTGCAGTATGCTCCTAATGAGACGACGAATGGTGTCTTATGGCATTTCCTCCCAGATCTGTGTGAGAGCATCCCTGAGCTGTTGTACAGTCTGAGGAGCAACCTGGCGGTGCCTAATGGACCAAAACATAATGTCCCAGAGATGTTCTATTGGGTTTAAGTCAGGGGATCGTGAAGGCCATTCAATTGTTTCAATTCCTTCATCCTCCAGATATTGCCTGCATACTCTTGCCACGTGAGGCCGGGCATTGTTGTGCATTAGGAGGAAACCAGGACCTACTGCACCAGCGTAGGGTCTGACAATGGGTTCAAGGATTTCATCTGGATACCTTATAGCAGTCAGAGCACCATTTCCTAGGCAGCAGAGGTCTGTGCGTCCCTCCATGGATATGCCTCTCCAGACCATCACTGTCCCACCACCAAACCTGGCATGTTGAACCACGTTGCAGGCAGCAGAACGTTCTCCTTGTCTTCTCCAGACTCTTTCACGTCTATCACAGGTGCTCAGGGTGAACCTGCTCTCATCTGTGAAAAGTACAGGGCGCCAGTGGCGGACTTGCCAATTCTGGTGTTCTTGAGCAAATGCCAGTGGAGCTCCACGGTGCTGGGCAGTGAGCACAGGGCCCACTACAGAACGTGGGGCCCTCAGGCCACCTTCATGAAGTCTGTTCCTGATTGTTTGGGTAGAGACATTCACACCAGTGGCCCTCTGGAAGTCATTCTGTAGGGTACGAGCAGTGCTCAGCCTGTTCCGCCTTGCACAAAGGAGCAGGTATCAATCCTGCTGAGGGGTTGAGGACCTTCAACGGCCCTGTCCAGCTTTCCCAGAATAACCACCAGTCTCCTGAAATCTCCTCCATGTTCTGGAGATTGTGCTGGGAGACACAGTAAACCTTTTTGCTGCAGCACGTGTGGATGTGCTATCTTGGAGAAGTTGGATAATCTGTACAACTTCTGTAGGGTTAAGGAATCTCCTCATACTACCAGTAGAGATAATTACGCAAGCGAAAATCAGCACGAGTGGAACCCGCCAAAAAAGATCAAGAGGGAAAAACTTGAAATGACCTCCACATGTAACACCAGTCCTGTTTTGAGGGTTTTCTAATTGTTGCCACTGAAGTGCACCTGTAGTTAATTCCATCAACACCAATACAGCTGAAATTGATTAACAAGGCCCTCAGCTGCTTAACCAACAAGAAAATTATCACAAGTTTAATTTAATTCATGCCAGGCCCAATAAAAAAGTACTCCTTTAATTTCTGTGAGCAGTATATTTTAAGCTGTCACTCAATTGATTAGTCAGATGGTTCAAATCCAATTTTAAATCAACAATGATAATTATTAAGCCACATTAGATAAGATATTTGACATGCAATATAAATAAAAAAAATACCAGCATATAAATTAGTCTCTCAGTATATTTCTTTTGCTCTGTAGTTGTTGTTAAAGTTAAAGTTTTAAGTCTTGTCGGTCTTGCCTGACTCTACGACCCTATATCCACATATGTAAACCAAAGTCCTCTCCGTGATGAAGAGACTTTCACATCAATATGGAAATCAATATGAATGTGGCCTTTTGTCATTTTCCCTTCATGGTATTTTCCTTTACCTATTTTTTCTGGGTACAGTGAGAAGGTCTGAAATTAAATCCCATCTGGGTCATTTCCTTGAAGAGTTTGTATGTTATCTTCATGCATGCATGGATTATTTGGCTTCCTCCCACAGTCCTAAATCATGCGTCATGGATTAATTAGTGACTCTAAATTGTCTGATGTTGTTTGTCTCTGTGTGGCCCTGTAATGGACTGATAACCTTGTCAAGGCTGTACATCACTTTCAGCCAGCTCAAGCATTCTGGTGACCCCAAAGAGGAATATATACTCACTGGCCACTTTATTAGGTACACCTTGTAAGTACCAGGTTGAACCCCCTTCTGCTTTCAGAACTGCCTTAATCCTCGGTGGCATGGATTCTACAAAGTGTTGGAAAAAGGAGAGCCAAATTCAGAGAGTTTGCTCCATGTTGACATGATTTCACTTTACCCCACGCGCGGGTCTGCTCACTCATGCCAACTCAAAAAAAAAAAAAAACAAAAACGTTGGTATGCTAGCTCATGGTACATAGCAAGCTAAGTAATATCAGAAGATAATCAATTCTTTTTCTTAAGAAACAAATCCTGACTGGTTTTATTTATAACGGCAACATGAACTCATTTTCATAATCTGTAACTATATGTCAGTTTCTCTACAGCACGTGCAGACAGTTTAAGTGGAAATTAATAAAAATGTGCAACAACTCTTTTTCCCCAATTTCAATGGTGTGTGCATTTAAGGACCATCAGATCTGAAAACCCAACTTTTACTGAACATTCTGCCTTTAGGGATAACTATGGTAATTATTCTGGCTCCAGAAACAACAATGGGTTAGGCCCTAAAATAACCATGGGTTACACCCGGTTTGAAGCAGATCATCTTGACCATGTCTACATGTCTAAATGCATTGAGTTGCTGTCATGTGATTGGCTGATTAGAAATTTGGGTTAACGAGCAATGGACAGGTGTGCCTAATAAAGTGGATACAACTCAGCAGACAAGACAACAGAGTCCAGAGATTTGATCAATTACTATTCCAATACAGACTGTACAGAAGTAAAGTAGAGATTTTCATTTTATCACTTTCTATAGAAATTTCTCCAAAAAGAAATTTCTGCTTTACTGTATATATGCTCATCAGTACATGTGTGTCTTTCTTCCCATTGGTTTGGTATGAAACATTGAGTCATCTCTTTTTGCACTTCAAAGCTAAATCTTCCCTGGAACAATTTTACAGTGTAGCGTGCTGACAAGAGTGATGAAGAATTTGTTTGCTTCTTCGATGGCTTCTATCCCGCTCATAGTCACTCACCATGAGTCAAAATAAAATTCTTCATTCCTTTTCCATACACCTGTCAAACACAGTCATTAGCTCACCCTCTAATCCTCACAAAACAGGATTAAAGCCGATACCAGAGCTTGCTTAGGTGATGGCATTGTTTATTTCTACAGCATGTGGGGCGAGATCTTGATTTCCTTGTTGGGGAAGGTTCATCTTAGATTTCAACTTAACCAGAATGTCGAGAGCAAAAACAACGAGCAACAAATAAACAGGTGGTGGTGGTGAACAGGAATTAATGGATAATAGATGAGCTTTGACTTAGTCAGATTTCTGACTCTCCTGAAGATAAAAGCAATCTTTATTATAATCATGTCATTACACATTAAAGTAATATTCTTTACAAAACATGAGGCTGTTTTCCTGTGTTCACAAATTTGTACTTTTTTCTTTTAAATAAATGTTTTGAATCAGAACCTTTTCAATTTTCTTCCTCCTTCATGGACGATGACTGCCTTATTTTCAAAGCAATTTGTCATCAAGTCTATTGGATATCGGTTTACATTGTTAGAGCATACAAAATTTATAATTTATTTAATATGAATTACATCCCGAACATTTAACTACTATTCTCACATTTTTACAAGAAGAATATTTTTTATACATATGATAATGTTGAGCACAAACCCCTGTCTACATGAGGACAGTCACAAACCTGTCAGAAGAAGAAACAGCAAATAATGAAAAGTGCAGTGCTGAGCATGATAAGCTAAAAAAATCCTGTTTGGCACATATTGTGCAGGTTGCTGGAGACAAACATCCAGTTCATGATGAAAGCTGGTAAGAAAGATGTGTCTCTTATTGTGAGGAGATATTTTTGGTTGTTGCTGGATGTTGTTCTGTTGTCATCTCTACTTTTCATCTCCACCTCAGTCCTGTTGCATCAATGAATTTCTTAGGAAATCCTTCCACTTTGCAAAAATGCTTTTTTAACATTTTAGACTACAGTTCAAAAAGGCTAGTCTCTGCAGATTTGTGCACAGCATCTAATAGTAAAAGTTTTGCATGTTAGCTCAGGTGGAGCTTTCTGAAACAGGAAGTTCATCTGAGTCAAAAAGAAACATAACACAGTGTGACCTTCCAAGTTATTTTCTCGAGTACAAAAATATAATCATGTTAATTTCCTGCTTGCAGGGATGAAGAAATTAGCAGAAGCAACTTCTCATGTTTCCCTTCCAGTCATCTTAAACATATGGAGGGAAACAAGTATCCACCCGATTTATGCAAGCGTAATTCTTGATTTGTAACTTTTATAATACATTATTTCCATAAGTACAAATTAAATTATGAAGTGAAAAAATGTGTAATTTTCACATGAAAAAAATAAAATTACAACAGTTTGAAACTAATGAGAAGAAAACTCTGATGACCAAGCATTCTAGTAGTATTTAGATGCATCACTCACGGACAAATCTGTAAGATGTGAAATAAGTCTCACCCCAAATGTGTGCATAACTGAGGCTTTTTGTGTGAGTAACATGTGATTTGTGCATAAATTTTAAAGATTTGTGTGTGTAATTAGTTTTAAGCTGTTGTACTTTAATATGCGCACGTGTAAATTGTTTTTTTTTTTTTTTAATTTTGCATTTTGTTTTATTTTAGTACAAAACGTATTATATATGTCACAAATCAAGAATTACGAACCCACAAATTGAAGTGAGTCTATTTCATCTCCATAAAGATAGCATTGGTCTCACTTTGTTTAAGTTCCTCATCTTTTGCGGCCCTGTTGATTCCCCGCTGCGAGGCCTGGAACACGTGACAGGACATGCACCTGCATAGAGGGTGTTTAACTCCTTCAACCACTTTACTAACAGTTCCCCTCACAGCAGACGAGGAAAAGTAGAAAATTAAAGGGTCCAGGCATGCGTTGAAGGTACTGAGCAGTACAGCTATGTCTCTCCAAGCAGGATCTTTCCTTTTGATATATCCATATATGTGCGAGGCGTTGAAGGGTCCAAAACATAACGCAAACACCACCAGTGTTCCCAAAGCCATACCAATGGCCCGCAGGCGCCGGCGCCGGTCAATGTGCTGCAGCTTGGACAGAATCCTGATGAAGTTGATGTAGCAGAAACTGCTAATGAGGAAAAGGCAGAAAAGCCAAATGCAGCCACCAGGCGGACAGGGAGGAGGACCCGCAGCTGAGCCTCGGAGAAGTTTTTATAACACACCTCCTTCGGGCTCTGACCAGACAGTGATGTGGAGTTTTGGAGACTCATCTTGTCCAATAAACGGGACAATAAAGACAATAGTATTATTAATTAAAGAGATGATCCAGAAGATAATGCTGGCAGCGACGGCGTACACCGGCCGGTGCTTCAATGAGTGCTGAATGGGGAAGGCTACACCCAGGTAGCGCTCCACGCTGACAGCCGTGAGGAAGAAGGTGCTGTTGTCGATGGTCATGTAGAAGACAAAACTGGACAGTGGGCAGAGTGCGTAGGGTAACTTCCACACCATGTCATTCATCATCTCCTGCATCTTGAACGGCAGGAAGAGGAGGAAGAGGAGGTCAGAGATGGTCAGGTTGAGAGCAGTAATGTATTGGCTGGGTTCTCCACCTTCTTGCAGAAGGTGTAGAAGGCGAGGACGTTTGCTGGGAAGCCCAGCACAAAAGTAACAATGTAGACGAGGACGTACAGCCCGGTCTGGCAATCGTGCATGTTGACCATGGTTTTCAGTCGAGGATTTATCAAATAAATTTATTGAAAATCTGTCTTCTTTTTGTGTCCGAAAAGCCAGAAGCACAGGGAGGTTTTGATCTGTTGAGCGGACTGAACCACAGGACTTTGACGCCTCTTATTGGGTCAGTGGCGTGGAACAAACCGGACAGGGTGGCACCGTTTCCTTGTCCTCACCAATAAACAGAGCCCATTAGTTTCTGAGCTCTGTGGATAAGATGAAAGGATGTTAAATACACTCCATTGCATAGTCAAATTTGTATTTCTATACACTTTTTATATTAACTAAAAACAAGATCATGCAAAGCATCAAAAGTAAACTTTAATTTATTTAGCCTATAGTCTTTCTTAATACCTCCTGGCCATTTAGCTGATTTAGCCGTATATCATTCCACGATGATGGGTAAATCTACTGGTGTCTGCAAATGAGTTTGGATACAAAACTAATTCTGTATTATTGGTGGGCTGATAATATTCTGCAATATTATCAATAACTCCAAGGCCGCGTTGCCACTATATGACCAAATGTTGGATGTACTGTGTGAACTACAACTCTCATAAACCTAATGAGATAAACACACTGGGCATTAGTGTCTCGCGCTTCAAGGCAAAAATGTACTTTCAGGGTTTTACTTCTTGCCAATCAATTATTAAATGTAAATGTGAGCATAATCAAAGATAAAAAATTAAAGGAGTTGGTTTCATTTTAACAGTCAGTTTGAAGTGTGTTAAGAAGGAATAGCAAGTTCTTACCTTGTAGGGATCTGAGTAAGACTGTGTAAGAAAGACGATGACTCAATTTTTATAGTCAAGTCACAAAGCAGAGTTTTTTTTTCTATTTTCCTAGAGACAGTGTTGAAACTAAAAATAATCCACTCATTGAAACTAGTTTTAGACTTCCCCTCTGTCTGCATTGGTGGCTTGTTGGTTAACCTACTCAGTCCTGTGCTACAAGCCTGTCCCCAGCCAGCAAGGCCAAGTGGGCCCCATATGGTTTAAAAGTGTGCATCTTCTGTGGTGGCCCCTCCTGTGTTTGCCGACATTGACTTAAATGGAGACTCATGCTAGGCTAGCCAGCCTCCTGGTGGACAGCAAGCACGCTACTGAGCGCTGCTGTAGCACACTAGCAAGCTCCTCTGTAGCATGTAAGTAAGCACTTCTGTAGCAAGCTCCGCTGTAGCTTTCTAGCGAGCTCCACTGTAGCATGCTAGCGAGCTCCGCTGTATTGAGCTAGCAACCTCTGCTACATCGAGCTAGCAACCTCTGCTACATTGAGCTAGCGAGCTCCTCTGTATTGATTTAGTAAGCTCTGCTATATTGAGCTAGTGAGCTCCACTGTGGCATGCTATCAAGCTCCGCTACAACGAGCAAGCTTGGTCTGTAGTATTGATCTAGCGAGCTGCGCTGTATTAAGCTATCGAGCTCTGCTGTAGCATGCCAGCAAACTCCACTGTGTTGAGCTAGCAAGCGCCGCTGTAGCATGCTAGTAAGCTCAGGTGAAGCGAGCTCTATTGCAGCATGTTACCGAGCTCCACTGTAGCATGCTAGGGATCTCCACTGTGGCATGATAGTGATCTCCTTTGTAATGAGCTGTCAAGTTCCGCTGTAGCGAGCTCTGCTGTAGTTAGCTACCGATCTCCGCTGTCCACCAGGTGGCTGTATAGCATAAAGGAACTGAGTGTCCACTTAAAACAATGTGGGTAATCACAAGAGGGGCCACAACTTAAACTGCAGACAAACCCATTTTGAGCCCACATTTTCTGCCCACTTTTAAATCATGTGGAGCCCACTTAGCCTTGCTGGCTGGGTAGCTGCAATGCACCTTAAAGAAATTAGTGGTAATTGTGGCTTACCTCCACTGCTTGTTTCTTGACATGCCAACATGTGATTTTTACTCAGCTGTGTTGTTTGATGTCCTCGATTACCCCAGCTTTCAGCTCCAACCTGCCTTCATCTGGCAATGGCCCCTTATTTACATGATAATCTATACTTACAGTGGGAATAATATTAATTATTAGAGATACTACCACCATTTTTCTGCCACGCTCACCAGACACAGTTTACCCAGTAATTACTGGCCTTCTTTTAGTAGTCCTTTCAAGGCTGTTTTATTGTGAAATATTAAATCATACTTAGTTATCCACAAATACACGCTCTTCCATGAATGCCTCTTGATCACAACTGACGGAAATGGGATAGCCTGTTGTCAGAGCAATCCCTCTCTGCTCAACATTTGGTGTTGGCAGCAGGACCAGCTGACAAATGACATGTGAGGAACATTGCCTGCTCAAACTGTGGCGACCAAACGAGCAAGACCATTGCATTGCCCAAGGACAGAGCCACTTCTATCTGATGCATATGAAATAGCCTCAAAACAATCCCGACTCATTATGGAGCTTACTACTGGACACGATGCTCTCTTTTGGGACCCAGCGGACTGTCTCCAGCTGTCCTGCTCCACACCAAGAAACCACCCATCCTGGGCTGAGGTTGTTCGGTGTTCCAAGAAAGCACCCCCTAGGCTGACACCGACATCCTTGCCCTCCAGGATCCCCCTCTCTAACCGGTTCGCTGTCCTGACATCTAATCACGTGGTTGCAGGTAGCAAGTTTGTTATCGAGAATGGTGTCATTCGAGTATCATCTCCCGTCATCTCTGCATCGCAATCTGGATCAGCGGGTTGCTGCTATGCAGTCGCGGGCAGGTGTGGCACCGCAGGCCCCCTGGCAGCCAATCCTGCTCCCGTTTTCATCTCCAGGAAAAGATCCGGGAAGAGATCCCCTGCAATGGCTAGATACCCCCCCCCCCCCCTTTCCATTTTCAACTCCAGGAGCTGCAATAGTGGAGCAGAAGGAAGTGGAGACACAGCAAATGTGATTGTGAACTGCTTTATATATGACTGCCAACTAACTCCAAACACTCCCCAAGAATCTACCCCTTGTTGTTCTAAGAATTCTGTTTTCCCCCTCAATACCCCTATTTATAAAGCCTTGAACTTTCTTTAACACCTGTCCTCTTCCCCATACATTCCGTTAGATGCAATCAGACAAGCACTTATCCTAACTAGGCCATCTCACAGAAACTTTAACAACCTTAAAGCAGTGCACATTCGGAACCACCGATTCAACCATTGTCAACTGCATCATTGTACTCCGCCATAATTCTGAAAATGGGTCTTTTAAATTTCAGATCACTCTCAAAAATCATTTTATTGTTAATGATCTTATCTTAGACAATGATTTAAGTTGCTTGTTTTTGACAGAAAACGTGGCTTTGCACTGACGCACCAGCTATTCTCACTGAGGCCTCTCCATCTAATTTTAAGTTTTTATTCTCTATTAGGGAAGGTAGGAGAGGTGGTGGGACAGCATCAATTACTCAACAAGCTATACAAACTGAAGGAATTAAGCTCTCTGAGTTTTCCTCATTTGAGAACCTTGCTTTTCTTTTTATCAATTACAATGTACACCTGTTTTATCAATTACAATGTACAGACCACCAAATCCCCCTTCCTCTTTTATCAATTAATTTTCAGAATTTTTGTCAACAATCCCTTTAAGATATGACAAAATTTTATTAGCCGGAGACTTTAATTTGCATGTTGATAACGATAATGATTTCTATGCCTGTGAGTTTTTAAATCTCTTGGACACTTTAGGAACGTGTTATACAGCCCACCCATAACAGAGGACAAACCTTAGACTTGATCATCACTTATGGCCTTTCTGCAGGTGTGTCCTCTGTGGACATTGTGGACATTGCAGTCTCTGACCATTACTATATATATTTTACTTTGGTCATTTTAGCCCAACATGAGGCTCCGGAGAACTGTACAGAAAAGGTATATCTCCCCCCGAAGTGGCTGCAAACTTTGTTGATATTCCTGCCCCAATTTTACCTGCGTCATGTAATTCTATTAGTAGACTAAGGTCTGCCATTGACCGCTCCTTAAAAGACAATAATTCTTAAATCAAATGTTAGAAATCTGAGAAGAAACTGGAGGAGAGCAGAGAGAAAATTGAGAAAAACAAAATTAAAAGAGGATTATGAATTTCTTAAAGATCAATTGAAACTCTACAACTCCTCAATTAGAAGTGCTAGGACAGCTTAATTTCTAATATCATCACAGACAAAAAAATGTATCTTAAATTAACAGAGATCCTAACAAGTATTGCATGCCTCATTCCCAAGCGGCATGTGAAACCTTTGCAGACCACTTTGGAGGAAAAATCTGTGCTATAAGACTAAGTCTTTTATCACTACAGAATATTCACAGGGATCACTAGCACTGATTTTACCCGAGGAAAACCTGAAGAGTTTTGTACTGGTTGATGCCAAGATTCTTGGTAGAGTTTTTTTCCCAAGATACCACAACAACCTTTCTTTTAGATCCTATACCAACACCACTTTTGAAATCTTTTTATGGATTCTTAGGAAAAAACATCTTAGAAAAATATCAATTGGGTTTTAGGAAAAACCACAGTACAGAGATGGCCGTTTTAAAAATTTTAACTGATTTTAGAATTAACTGCAACTCAAAGAAGCTTACTGTACTGGTTGTATTGGATCTTAGTGCCGCATTTGACACAATAGACCACCAGATTTTACTTAAGTGAGGAGTTCTACATCAGGGATGAACCAATTCCAACAATCTTGGATAAACCCATGAAAAGCTTGGGGCGTTGGTATAACGCAGATCTGAAAGACACCCAGCAAGATGAGCAACTCTGGGAGAACATGGCCAACTGCCTTAAGAAAATCAACAATACATCACTGCCAGGAAAACTAAAGCTCTGGTGTTACCAGTTTGGGCTGCTACCCAGACTCATTTGGCCCTTAACCATGTATGAGCTCTCACTTAGCCATGTCAATCATCTGGAAAAGCTTGTGAACTTTGTATGAGGAAGTGGCTAAGAGTTCCCAATTGTCTCAGCAGGGAGGGTCTTTACAGAGATGGGGTTCTCTAACTACCAGTCCCAAGTCTTCTTGAAAAGTTTAAGTGTGCCAAAGTGAGGCTTGAAATGTCCCTCTCAGACTCAAAAGACCCGGTGGTGAGAGGTGCTGCCCCAGTCTTTGCAACAGGAAAGAAGTGGACCCCAGGTACAGCTGTACTGCAAGCCAGATCTACTCTTTGTCATCATGACATAGTGACCCATGTCCAAGAAGGCAGAGGAGGCTTTGGGTTTGGGACTGTAGCACCTCTCTGGCAAAAGGCATCTACAACTGCACATCCGGACATGGGGGTAGATGAGGTACGCTAACAGGAGTAAGCAGGCAGATACATCCAAGCTGTTGCGCAGGCAAAACAGGGCAGCTGGGTGAGGCGGTAGGAAGTTGGAAAAAAGAAAATCACATGGAGCAAGCTTTGGAGCATGGAATCAAACAAGCTAAATTTCATTGTCCAAGCGACTTATGATGTGCTGCCTCCCCTGCAAACCTGCAACTATGGCTTAGAAAAGATCCATTGTGCCCCTACAATTGCCACTACACTCAAGCATATCTTCGTGGGCTGTAGGACCAGCCTTACACAAAGCATATATACACAGAGACACAACCAGGTCCTGAGATGTCTAGTCAACACACTAGAGTGCAAGAGGGTGTACATCAACACCCAACCCTTCAACAGCCAGGACAGGCAACGACTCCCACCACCATTTGTTTGTGAAGGGAAGACGCCAAGGATTATTCCCTTGTACCCTGAGCTGACCCCTCTGAATGCAGTCAGGGACTGGCAGATGTAAGTTGACCTAGACCAGGGGTTGGCAACTTTAAAAGTAAAAGAGCCAATTGGGCTTGTTTTCCCCTGATCAAAACCAAGAAGGAGCCAATTTACTTTAGTCTTTAAGAAATTTTGATTTTCATTCATTACCTTCTTTTTTTTCCTTTAAGAAATTGTGTCTTTAAGAATTGTGTCTATTATTTTGCACGAACAAAAGCAAAAATATAAAAACAAACTGGCATCTCTCTAAGTATGATTTTCATTTTTACCTTTTACCTTACTAGATGCTAAATTGGCCAAAAAGCAAGCTCGTTGCTTAATTACTAGCTAAACTCCAAAATAGCCTTACATTTTCTCAGTAAACTAAATTAGTCAAAAATGCTAGCATGTTGCTAAAATAGAAGCTAAACTCTAAATTGGCCTAAATTGACTTAAAAATTCAATTAGGATGTTGCTAAAATATCTAAATTGACCTAAAAATCCCAGTTAGGATGTTGCTAAAATATTATATAATATTTAAAGACTTGTTGCTAATCTACTTAAAAATAAGAAATTTGAAGACTCTCATTTATCTCCATTGGGGTGTATTTTGCTCAATATTTCAAAAAGTATAAATACCAAAAATACAAGCAGTGATATCCTGAGCTAGCGGAACGTTTTAACACCAAGATTGCTGAAATTGCCGATGTGTGATTATAAATAATGTTAATTAAGTAATCTGTTCTTTAAAAAATTACTATTTAATTTTACTTCAACCAAAGAGCCACTATGGAGAGATAAAAGAGCCACATATGGCTCTGGAGCCGCAGGTTGCAGACCCCTGACCTAGACCAGAGACTCATCTTCCCTCTCAGAGATTGCAAAAACCACACTCCGTCCAAACCTTGTCCTTTGGTCACACTCTTGCAGAGTTGCGTACACCATAGAGCTGACAGTTTCTTGGGAGGATTCCCTTGATGAAGCATATGAACACAAGAAAATACGCCACTCCAACTTTGCAGCTGAGGCAGAGGACAGAAAATGGAAAGTCAGGGTGCGTCCAGTGGAAGTGGGGTACAATGGGTTTATAGCTAGTGTAACCACTATACTCCTCAAAGAGGTCGGAATCAGAGGATGGACACATAGACAGGCCTATAAGCAGCTGACCAACACCACTGAGAGGGCAAGCCATTGGCTGTGGCTGAAGAAGAGTAACATCACCTGGACAGCATAAACAACAAAATAACAGTGGGAAACATGCTCATGTTTGATCAACCTGTGGTGGGCTTAATTTAGAGGAGGGTGGATTGTGAAAATGGCTGAGACACCCTATGATGCTAAGGTACACAACTGACAGTGTGTCCTACTGTAAATTGTATGGAACTCCAAGAACCCAAATATCCGCAGTTGGAGTGGTAAAATATTAGGGATTTTAATAGTTGGTCCCATCAAAACACTATGAAACAACGGAAAGAATTAAGCCTTCAAAACTGAAAATGATAAATCTTTGTTACAATAAAATGATTACAACTACTAAAAAGTATGCATATCTCTTAAAAAGATAAAGAAATACATACCCCTTCATCATTACATTATCTTGCTCCTAAAGAGTAATTCATCAGGACTTCTCTTTTTTCAGTTTCTTCTTCCAGTACTTCCAGAAAGACACTGAGACGTGTTTATCCAACACATTCTTACTCCCGACTCGTCACTTATCGACGCATGGTTAAAGGTCCCTCCACGTCGAAACTTGAAGCTTTAGGAGTACCCTTCTCGTCAAAATGTGCCGAGTTGAATGGTCCAATTAGATCACGGCACCGAAAGCACAACCGCATACCCGCAGCCAAAATGAGACCCGACCCAGAGTAGTGCTGGGTCAAAAATGTGAGGAGTTGGTGGATCTAATTTAATCAAGCCTCCCAACCACCAGCTCCAAGGACGCAGAGCGCGTCAGTAAGCCTGGTACCGGGGGCAGCATCCGACACATAATGGTCCCGGGACCCGACCCGAAGCGTTATCGGAACCCGACCCGAAGCAGGTCGATGCTCGTCTTTTGATGCGCTGGCTGAAGAATCAAGGCTTCCAGCATCCGGGTCTCCTAACGGGACGTGGCCGCGCCGCTATACCCGGTACCGGGCGGAACCCGACGCACAACGATACCGGTACTGGACGCCCGGACCCTTGATTTATTGGGCCCTGATTTGAAACCCCCCTGGTGAGCCATCTTGTGATGCATTGGCAGGTGTCACTTTTTTTTTCTCTCACGGTCAGAGACTTCTGTGAAGCTAGAATGTGATCACAGTCCGACTAGTTCCACTCCAGCTCATAGAATAGAATAATCTACTCAAATGAAAGGATGATATTTTCAATAAAACATCCAATATTGGAGGATATCAAACATTTGTATGTTGATTTGAGAACGATCTGAGAGAGGAAATTAAAATTCTATACAGCAGGACATTTCCATAATACATGTTTTACGTTTTTCTTTTGAAATAGGTAATATTACCTTTAATTATTTATGTAAAATTTTGTTAAACAGCGTTCAGTTCTTCGCTTTACCCGTCTAAATCCAGGCCGGAAGTCACGGATCCTGCTGATGGCCCTGTTGCCATTTTGTGTGACGTCACCATGAAAAGGGTCTATTAGTGTGCTGGTTAAAAAAGTTAAAACAAACAAAAAGGGAATTGGAACCTTGGCCAAAAATAAGTCAGGGAGACTGCTTACCTAGCCATGTTGACCGTCTGAGTCAGCAGTCTCCCTGCTAAGGGTTGCCTAAACAAAACTACCAAAAAAAAAAAAAAAATTAAACACAGCCCGCAAATCAGAACTACCAAGATCCAATCCCAAACTAACATAACAAAACCCAGCATTATAAATTGCTGAAGACAAAAACATTAAAAGAGAAGAAAGCAAAACCAGCACCACATAGCCTGAAACCCAGCCTGCTGTTCTGTTCTGTGCCTGGTTTCGTGTGGCCTCCTCTTCCTTAAATAGACAGCAGGTGGCAATTTAGGGACATTGGCCACACCGGCCAGGTGAGTCGAAGGGCTAAATGGAAGAAAAGGTGCAGCAGTTGGAGCAGGAAGAAACGGCATACTTTTTTTTTTTATCTTTATACTCTGTAAAAATATATTTATCTGCCCTCCAAACATCAATGTATTTATATGGTCATTTGTAGGTATAACTTTAAAAAATATGAAATATTATCTCATGTAATGGTGGTTCCTCTATCTCTATAGACTTATTTATCTAAAGCATATTTAAAGACAATATCTCTAAATTAAGAATAGTGTACTAAAAGAAAGCAGAAAGCAGCATCCGCATCCTTCAGAGTCTGACGCAATATTTACATTCAGCAAATGTATTAAAGCCTGCTGTTTAAGAACTGTCCTGTACAGCCACAACGAGCATTGTAGCTCTACAACGGACTAGACCATGGCACAGATTCCATTGTCTGCAGAGATAGAAGCATGCCAAGAAAGAACAAAAGTAAAAGTCACTGTAATCAAAATCAATCATCATAAGATTTAGTTTCCCATCAAATCTATGAACTGTTATTTCTGAACTGAGCATTTTTCTTTGCTTAGTATCTTATAGTGTACCATATATTTGCCATTAAAGCATTCAGTATACTGTAGCGACCTCCATGCATGAAAGGGTTAACATTACCTTGAACTGCAAAAAAATGTACAAATATTTTATTTATATGATTGTAAATTACCAAATGTTGTGGATGCATCTCAGCAGACAAGACAACAGAGTCCAGAGATTTGATCAATTACTGTTCAAATACCGACTGTACAGAAGTAAAGCAGAGATTTTCATTCTATCACTTTCTATAGAAATTTCTTCAAAAAGAAATTTCTGTTTTACTGTATATATGCTCATCAGTACATGTGTGTCTTTCTTCGCATTAGTTTGTATTGAGTCACCTCCTTTTGCACTTCAAAGCTCAATCTTTTCTGGAACAACTTTACAGCGTAGAGGGCTGACAAGAGTGATGTAGAATTTGTTTCCTGCTTCGATGGCTTCTAGCCCGCTCATCGTAGTCACTCACCATGAGTCAAAATAAAATGCTTCATTCCTTTCCCATACACCTGTCAAACACAGTTATTAGCTCACCCTCTAATCCTCACAAAACAGGATTAAAACCGATACCAGAGCTCGCTTGGGTGATGGCATTGTTTATCTCTACAGCATGTAAACAGGTGGTGGGTTTACATGAATTATGGATCTTGATTGCAGTTGGGGCAACTTAGTCAGATTTCTGATCTCAGAAGAGCAAAAACCAAGCAACAAATAAACTTTGGTGTTAAAAAACGATGAGCTTTGACTTAGTCAGATTTCTGATTCTCATGAAGAGAAAAGCAATCCTTATTGTAAACATTTCATGACACGTTAAAAAAATATTCTGTACAAAACAAGAGGCTCTTTTCCTGTTTTCACACGTTCGTACTGTTTTCTTTAAAAAAAAATGTTTGGATCGAGATGTTTTCAATTTTCTTCCTCCTTCATGTATGCTGACAAAAACAATCTGTCATCAATTCTATTGGATATCTGTATACATTGTTAGAGAATAAAAAATATATCATTTATTTAATATGTTTTACATCTCAGACATATAACAGCTATTCTCACATTTTTACTAGTAGAATATTTTCTATAAATATGGTAAAGTTGAGCAAACCCCAGTCTACATGAGGACAGTCAGAAAAAGAAACAGCAAATAATGAAAAGTGCAGTGTTGAGAATTATAAACTAAAGAAATCCTGTTTGACACATATTGTGCATTGTGGAGACAAACATCGAATCATGATGAAAGCTGGTAAGAAAGATGTGTCTCTTATTGTGAGGAGATATCTTTGGTTGTTGGATGTTGTTCTGTTGTCATCTCTGCTTTTTATCTCCGCCACAGTCCTGTTGCATCAATGAATTTCTTAGGAACTCCTTCCACTTTGCAAAAATGCCTTTTTTTATTTTAGATTACAGTTCAAAAAGGCTGGTTTCTGCAGGTTTGTGCACAGCACTCCATTAGAAAAAGTGGTTATGTTAGCTCAGGTGGAGCTTTCTGAAACAGGAAGTTCATCTGAGTCAAACAGAAACAAGCCGCAGTGTGAGCCGCCAAGTCATTTTCTTGAATATAAAAACATAATTGTGACATTAATTTCCTGCTTGCAGGGATGAAGAAATTAGCAGAGGCAGCTGCTCACGGTTCCCTTCCAGTCATCTCAGATAGTATTGGTCTCACTTTGTTTGTGTTCCTTATCTTTTGCGGCCCTGTTAATTCCCCGCTGCGAGACCTGGAACACGTGACAGGACATGCACCTGCGTAGAGAGTGTTTAACTCCTTCAACCACTTTACTAACAGTTCCCCTCACAGCAGACGAGGAAAAGTAGAAAATAAAAGGGTCCAGGCATGCGTTGAAGGTACTGCACAGTAAAGCTTTGTCTCTCCAAGCAGGACTTTTCTTTGTGATATATCCAACTATGTGCGAGACATTGTAGGGTCCAAAACATAATGCAAACACCACCAGTGTTCCCAAAGCCATGCCAATGGCCCGCAGGCGCCGGCGCCGGTCAATGTGTTGCAGCTTGGACAGAATCCTGATGAAGTTGATGTAGCAGAAACTGCTAATGAGGAAAGGTATGCAGAAAAGCACAATGCAGAGCTCTAGGCGGACAGGGAGGAGGACCCGCAGCTGAGCCTCTGAGAAGTTTTTATAACACACCTCCTTCGGACTCTGACCAGACAGTGATGTGGATTTTGGAGACTCATCCTGCCCAATAAACGGGACAATAAAGACGATACTCAGATGAAGGAAAGAGAATATCCAGAAAAAGATGCTGGCAGCAACAGCGTACACCGGCCGACGCTTCAGTGAATGCTGAATGGGGAAGGCTACACCCAGGTAGCGCTCCACGCTGACAGCCGTGAGGAAGAAGGTGCTATTGTAGATGGTCATGTAGAAGACAAAACCGGACAGTGGGCACAAGACGTAGGGTAAATTCCACACCATGTCATTCATCACTTCCTGCATCTTGAACGGCAGGAAGAGGAGGAAGAGGAGGTCAGAGATGGTCAGGTTGAGGAGCAGTATGTCTATTGGCCTGGGCTTCTGCCTCACCTTCTTGCAGAAGGTGTAGAAGGCGAGGACGTTTGCTGGGAAGCCCAGCACAAAAGTAACAATGTAGACGGGGAGGCACAGCCCAGTCTGGCAATCGTGCATGTTGACCTCAGTTTTCAGTCAAAAATTTATCAAATAAATGTATTGAAAATCTTTCCTCTTTTTATGTCTGAAAAGCCAACAGCACAAAGAGTCTGAACCACAGGACTTGGAGGCGTCTTATTGGGTCAGTGGCCTGGAACAAACCGGACGAAACAGCACTGCTTCCTTGTCCTCACCAATAAACAGAGCCCATTAGTTTCTCTGGGACTCTGAGCTCTGTGGATAAGATGAAAGGATGTTAAAAACAATCCAATGCTAGGTTAAATGTGCATTACTATACATTTCATATATTAATTATTTTACTAGGAAAAACAAGATAAAAAATAAACTATAATTTATTTTGCCTGTAGTCTTTCTTAATACCTCCTTATCTATGTTTCACAGTTTATTGAGGTTGTATATCATTCCACGATGATGGGTAAATGTACTGGTGTCAACAAATGAGTTTGTATACAAACCTAATTCTGTGTTATTGGTGGGCTGATAATATTCTGCAACATTATCATTAACTCCGAGGCCTTGTTGCCACTATATGACCAAATGTTGGATGTACAGTGAAAACTATAACTCTTATAAATCTAATGAGAAAAAAAACACTGGGCAAATTAATGTCTTGCACTTCAAGGCAAAAAGCTGTTTTTACCTTGTGCCCATCTGATTATTAGATATAAATGTGATGATAATAAAACTGAAATGTAAAGAAAAACAAATAAGTTGATTTCATTTAAAGTCTGTTTGTAGTGTTTTACAAAAAAGAGCAAGTTCTTACCTTGTAGCGATCTGTGTCAGCTGAGTACGACAGTGTAAGTATGATGGTGACTCAATTTTTATAGTCAAGGTACAAAGCAGAAGTGTTTTTTTTCTGCTTTCTAGAGACTGATGAAACCAAAAATGTTCCACTAACTGAAGCAACTACAAGACTTCCTCTCTGTCTGCATCGGTGGTTTGCTGGTTAACAAATTCTCTCCTGTGCTCTAGTTGCAATGTGCTAGTTGCAATCTAGTTTCACCTTTAAGAAATTAGTTGTAATTGTGGCTTACCTCCACTGCTTGTTTCTTGGCGCACCAATAGGAGATTATTACTCAGAGTTGTTCTTTGATGTCCTAGATTCCCCCAGCTTTCAGCTCCAACCTCCATCTGGTACAGCCCCTTATTTACATGATAATCTATACTTTCAGTGGGGATAATGGAAATTATTAGAGATACTGCCACCGTTTATCTACCACGCTCACCAGACAAGGTTTCCCTGGTAACAACTGGCCTTCTTTTTGTAGTCCTTTCAAGGCTGTTGTATTGTGAGATATTAAATCATACTAAGCTATCCACAAAAAATAAAAATACACTCCTCCATGAATGCCTCTTGATCACGACTGACGGAAACAGGATAGCCTGTTGTCAGAGTAATCCCTCTCTGCTCAACATGTGGCGTGTGCAGCAGGGCCAGTTGACAAACAGAAGCTTTGCTGTTTGGATAGTCTTCTAAGTCAGACAATAAAGAATAGTAATAAAGCATGACAGAGCTGAGGCAGACGGGAACTGGTTAGCCTCATTACATGAGAAAGTTCCGATGTTGGAAGACTCCCAGAAAGCGTTTGTGCACTTAACACCTAATATCACAACTGCAGGGTCAAGTTTGCGTTGAACAAGAGACACTGGTAGCTCAGTTAGTTCTAGTTAATGTTTAACAATATGAGAGGCAAATTATTTTAAAGTAAAACTGACTGTATATACGTGTAGCACTCATTTATTTGTTTTGTGTCTTACAACGGTGGTTTCCATTTAACTGAGTATTTGAACACTTGAGTCACAGTTTTTTAGTTTTTGTTTATCCACATTCAGTTTGAAGGATTTACATTTAGTTTGACTCACAAACATCCAGCTTAAAACACTAAACAAACAAGGTATCTATTTTTTTTTTCAAATCATTAACGGCCGGATGCTAATGGTGTTTTTTTCTTCTCAGCAACTAGGAAACATGAACTCATAACGCCAATTTTTGCTTCCCCTCACGTGTTTCCCAGTAATGTTACGATAAATTGTAGGTTATTTTTAGAATTTAATAGTATTTTAGGATTTAATAGTATCTTAAGCTCTCACTCTATCAGTTAGTCAGATGGTTCAAATATCTTTTTCTTTTTTTTTTACTTATCCTGAGCAAACAGATACGGGCTTAGAGCCACTTGTGTTTTACTGTCACAATAGGGGTTTATTGAGTAAAAACCCCTTTTGTATTTTATGCTAAACTTTATTTATAATAATTATGTTTGTATCTCTCTTTTTTTTTGTTGGACCGGACGGAAAAGAAGAAGACAGAGGTGGGGGCAAAAAAGACAGGTAAAAAAGGGGAGTTTAGGGAGAAAAGAAGATGGTAAGATGAGGGTAGTAACATCTTAAAACAACCAGGTATAAATAGCAATTTGGAATGGGCGGGGCCTGTCTACACACGCTCAGATGCTACAATAATACCTGTTGGCTAAAATAGTCTTCACAAATGTATTAGTCCAAATGTACACAATACAACTGCAGTTCACAAAAATACTTATGCACATAAAACTGATGGAATGTTTGGAGAGGCCCAGTTCTCGAGAGCAAGGAACCAAAACTCGCACCACCGAGACATGGACACCCCCAGGCCCCAATGTAATTTAATCCCCAGAAATCTCAGGGATCCTTTTACCTGCACGGAGAGGGGGCCGCTGGACCCAGAAGACCGGTACCCAAGAGACAAGGACAATTTATTCATGTTGTCATTTATTAAGCATTTCCGGCGCTTTGAAACTAGCTTCGTTTGGTTTGTTATGATACATAAAGAAGATAGTGTTGAAATATTGTGCATTATTTCTAATGTGTGATTGTTCAAACGTTGTGAAAGTCGGTGGGTTCCACTGTAAGATTTGAATTTACAGAACTACGTCAGAGCTTCCCGATATGCAGTCTGACCACAAACCACAGAACTCTGTGATGTTTTATCATTTCATCACTTCAGGAAAGTTCAGGCCGATCAGCCTGGCAGTTTGTTAAGAGAAAACAAATCAAAAGAAAAATGCATACAAAGTTGTTTTTTTTTTCCCCTCGCTCCTTTCATATTCTATTTATTTCTTATCTCCCAAAGCATTATCTGAGTTAGAGCATTATTTTTCACTCTCAACCTGCTTCCAGTGCCAGAGCAAAATCTTACGCAAAGCATAGCGTATGCAAAATAAGTCATGCAAGGTTTGATCAATGGACATTTCTGCTTTTATCTATTACCTTTGGGAAGATTAGGCAGGCCAAAGACGAGGTTTTCTGAAACATTGATGTTTGTTTGCTCTGAAAAAGTTCTAGTTTCATTTTGCAATGCAAAGTAACTGCACTTCTAAACCAACGAATACACTTTCCACTGTAAGAAAGCATTTTAAATGTAACCAAAAATCTATTATTAATATGTTTTTATGTTATTAACCGTTATGAAGCAGGTACAGTTGATGGAAAAAAAATGTTGGCTTTCAAAACTGACAATGATCAATCTTTGATACAATGCAATGATAACAACTACACTAAAAGAATAATACACATCAATTATAAAAAAAACTGTTTATCTCATATAAACGAAGAAAAATAATCCCTCAATGCATTATCTTATTCCTGAAGTAATAATAGATACAAGTTGTTAATTGAATCCTATTGAATTAACAATATTTTTTTTCAAAATGAAACAAATAAATTAAAATTTATATCGGAAAATCCAATTTGGATTTAGGTACAGTAGGTTTATTTAACTATACCGCTAAAAGTTCATGGCTGGTGAGGCACTGGTGAGCTTATTGACTGATGATAAAGTGAACATTTAAAGTGTGTTTTTTAAAATTTAATTTCAAATTTTTTTTCTTCTGTTTACACGCTGTAGCATAAAAAAATATCACCAAAATTGTTGTTATTGACTTACTTGTACTTTTCAATGAAGTCAGTGCTCTGCTCCCTCTGAAGAAACTGTTAGTAGAAGTCTTCCTTTTCTTCTTCAGTGTTCGAAGTCTCTCTGTTTCAGTAGAGATCACCGCCAGTGATGTGTCTAAACAAATTCTTGAGTTTAGGGGTTTAAAAAACGAAATCTTCCATTCAGAAATTTACCTAAATAACATTCAAGAGTAACTGGATGGCTGTACTCGTTTTGCTACCGCTAAATCTACTATTCTTTAGCCGCGGTGTCACATACATCCTCTGGGCTCACCAGCGCCCTCTGCCTTGTGACATGCGTACTGCGGTGAGGCCAGCGAACTGTCCGCCTCCCCTAGTGTGGTTTTAAAGTGCATTTTTAGCGGATACAAAGACTAAATGAGTCACAAACTGGCATCAATGTAATCAGAAAGATGGCAAGAGATTAGCAAATTAGATCAATTTGAAATAAAGAATATTTTATAAATAGAATTGCTGCAGTGGCCCCATCTCTCTGGAACTCCCTTCCTCTCAGCCTGAGATCTGTCGACTCAGCGTTTTCTTTTAAAAAAGCGGCTAAAGACACATTTTCTTAAAATAGCCTTTTCTTAATTCTGTTTTTATATTCTGCTTTTATTCTGTGTTTTACTCTTTGTTTTACTTATGTTTTACTGTGAAGCACTTTGTGATTTTTATCTTGAAAGGGGCTATATAAATAAAGATTATTATTATTATTATTATATTATAATATTGAAAGACCAAAACAATACAGGCATGTGTCAGCTGAAGTTCCAGCCAGTCTGTGCGACGCTGGGTGAGGCTGGGGCTACAGCTGCCTCATCAAAGGCAATGAAAGCTATTACAGTCCAATGTTAGTAAATACTATTAATTTTATCTGTTATTATACACTATGGTAGAATGTTCGAATAATCTTCTTTTTGTTTTATTTTTATTTAGAAAAACAAGTGGGCTAAACTTTATTAAACTAAAATGTGAATGGATTTTCCATTCATTCTTGTTTGATTACTTGTCCACATATTACATTTACTCTGGATTATCTTGCTGGGAATCTGGAAAATTTCACTTGTTCAGTACCCATATTATTATCTCTGCGTTACACTAGTTAAACTTTTTTGCTAAAGCTGTCCTGAATCGATTTCAGGTCAGTGAATTAGATTTAATCGTATTGTTTAAAATAAAAACAAACCAAAAATTCTTGAATTGAATCATTGTTAAAATGAATTGTTACACCCCTAACCCCAAACATATTGGCTTTTAGATGCAAAGGAATAATGGCTTTACACTAAGCTCCTCCCAAATGACTAACACCATCACTGTCTTTCTGTCATTTATCATCTTATCCATTTGTTTCTTGCTGCTGAATCGCTGGTTAATTCTACTCTCCATCCTTTCAAAACTTGTCAACTAAACACCAAGAAACTTCAACTATTTCTGTTGCAAATTTGGATTCTAGCTGCAGCCATTCTAGCTCCAGTGAGGGACTGAGGTCATAGGTTCAAGAAGCCAAAAGAACCACATCATCTACTAAAGACATGGCCAGATTTCTTTGCCAGAAGTACCAGTGGATATTGTTTTGAATAGAATTGTTGACTAAGGCTAACCTTGGCAAAGTGCAACTCTGATCATAAAAATGTCTGGTTTACTGCCAGCCATGTGAACTAAGCCCCTGATTTGTTTGTACTTTTTTTCCACTCCTGTTGAAAATAGACTGGCGTGAAAGTAAAAAGCATGAATTTGCTTGGAAAAGTCTTCACTGAATTTTAGATTTAAAATAATATATAAATATAAAATAATTCAAGCTTCTGATGCTAACTTTTTGCATTTCATAACCTTACAACTTCCTTGGACTTTAACAGAAGGAATTGTCTTCCCTTTTTTTCATTTTTGTGATGTTCTGGGTCAGTCTAGTACTGCGGCTGTTTTCAATCAGTTAACTGGTCAATTTGTGTTCTTGGTCAGTTTAACTGCAGTGAAAGGAAAAGAAAGAAGGAATCACTAAAGTCTGAAGAATGAGGCCACGGAGGCAGATTGATAGATCAGTGGAGCGCTGGACTTAAATGCATACCCAACTCAAACATTGATCTTTGCCTAAGCCTGGGCAAGTGAAGTGTGTGCCTGAGCAGCATCTTAACTGTCACTTCATTAAACAGGCCGCTGTGGATTAGAGGGTGGAAGGTTTGTCTGCCACTCTGAGGTTTGATTTCTGAGCGTATGTCCAGCAGGAAGGACTCTAGGGTTACTCATACCAAGCAGTCACAGTGCTAACCAGCACACCTTCTCCCTGATCTGCTCCCACAGTTCTGCATAATCAGTATGTCTTTTACTATCCACCATCCAATAATAATGTGTATTGAGTTAAATCAGTATTATATATTATAAAGCATTTTACTGTTTATTTTCTAATGTTTTACATAAGCCATTCTGCAAAAATGACAAGCTCACGGCTCACCTGCAAGTCAGCATCTGTAATGTTTGCTTCTTTGTGTTGAATACATGCAACTGAATTCACACCAAGTTTTTTTTTTTTTTCTGAAAATGCAGTTTTTGAATTATTCCTCCTTTAAACTTATGCTGGTTTGAAACTGTGGCTATGTTCTAATTCCCACTCTAATCCCTGACTACTAAAATACTTAAACAGTGCGGGACTATCTATGTCCTGGATTTAAAAACAATTTGGAAACTGCTCACTACTTTTTTTCTAATCAGCGAATATGACGTCACCAATCTCACAAAGTGAAAATTGATACGATTATTCTACGACATCTATTTATGAATCTACTGTGTTCTGATTATGAAAATGTGGATGGTTTGTTAAAAATGGCATCTAAAATGTTTTTTTCCTCAAAAATTGCTCAAATGCATTGCATAGTAGTTTGTATTCGCTAATGTAGTGAGCTTTGATGCACACTGTTTTTTTTTTTGGTAAAGGCTTCTGGGAAATGTTTAGAGCACTCAACTTTGTAATTGTAGATTTGGACAGAACTGCAAAACACTACGATGCATTATATAGTGAGTATTGCAATTCAATTCGATTACTTTTGATTTGAATTGAACAATTGTTGCATCCCTTGTGTACATAATCTTCCCCCCTCCCCCAAGTGATGGCCCGCAAAAATTGGACATGTGACAACAGAAATGAAATAAAATACAAAAAAGATGCAAAGACTGGCCAACAGACAGATGGACAAATAGACAGACATATAAAGAAAGAAAATGCATATTCAACAGGGCACAAACTAGTGTCCTATGCCAGTCCCAAGCCCGGTAAATGTAGAGGGTAGTGCAAATGCCCATTCAGCATAAAACGTATAAGACGTATCAAATAGATCAAATAGGATGGATAGATGAACTGACAAGACGATAGCATGGTTTTCTGTATTTTAGGGCCTTGGAAGGACATGACACTTCAAACTCTCTTCACACCCAGACTTGCCCCCCCTGAATTTTTACCTAAAACCCATAGTGGGGCTGGCTAAATCCAGACTTGTGTGCAGGGGATACGTAAGTGCCTGTAAGATGGCCGTAGGGTACGCATACAAACTGCACTCTGACTCCATAATTTATTAATTTCTAACAGTCAGGCTGCACAAAAGAAGCACACACTTATCACTGACAGTGTCCATGCGTTGGGGGTGGTTAGAAAGTGAAAAAATGCATACGACACGCCTGCGTCTCATCTACTTCCCCCTCACGAGTTTTTGCTTTGCAAGCTCACAGAGCGATGTACGACTGGCTATTTTCTGTGGGACACCTGCGTGACACGTACCAGTTTGCCATATCCACCCATAAGGGCAGTTATGACTAAGGCCTAAGGAATGATAGCTGCCAACCCAAGAGTAAGCACTTCATTTAGCTAAGTTTACAGCAGAGCTTGAAGTCCCTTTGGGAACATCTCAGAAGTGCAGTGTCCGTGCCCTGTCCATTGAGCAACCCTCCTGAGATCTAGCACTCAGTGTGTGGTTCAGGGATGTGGAGCACTTCTGAAGCACTTCTGACTGAAACACAAAGCTAAGCATCTGCTGAGACCACACTCAGTGAGCGTTTTTTATGCTCCAGTGTGTCCTGTCCTCTGCTATAAACTCTGTAGGGCACATGTTGCAACATTCCCAATGTTCATAGTAAAAAAAAATCAATGTTTTAATGCTGTTTAGCACTTACTGGCTTATAAAAAGTGCTTTGAGTGTAAAGTTAAAATGTTGTCTCATTTTCATCTTTAGTGGGTCCTAATTTTCACTTTTTATTTAAAAATTTACATGCACAATTAGTAGTTGCATCTACAGCACATTCCAAATTATTATGCAAATGATACTTTTCTTAATATCCAATGCAAAAGACAGTATAATTTTCAAGTCATTAACTGTTATTGAACTACAAAAGATAAAAGTATTATTTTTTTAAAAAGAAAAAAAATTTCAAATTTTACAAAATATTACACACAACAACAGAGTTCCACAACATTCGACAGTTTCTAATTGAAAATGATCATTTGTTAAATTTGATGCATATTTACTGAAATCCAAAAACATCACACTTTCTTCTGTAGCAGCTTCACAATTCTAGTGTCCATTGATCTTGTGAGTTAAATTTCTTTGCCGGATGTCAGAATAGCCTCCTAGAGCTGCTGTTTGGATGTGAACTGCCTCCACCCTCACAGATATTTAGCTTGATGATCCTCCAGAGGTTCTCAAAAGGGTTGAGGTCAGGAGGATGGCGGGGGCACACCATCAGTTTATCTCCTTCTATACCCATTTAGCAGCCTGTGATGCAGATGCATTCCTTGCAGCATGAGATGGTGTATTCCCATGCATACAAATGATTTTGCTCCAGAAGAAAGTGGTCAGTCAGAAACTCCACATACTTTTCAGAAGTCAGACCCTAAAGGGGGCGCCAGCTCTCTCCCCAAGATCCACCACCTCTATAGTCTTGTTAGGAAATGGTGGCCATTCCTCCAACCACCCACTACTCCATCCAGCTGGACCATCCAGGGTTGCACAGCACTAATCAGTGAACAAGACTGTTGGAAATAAGTCTTCAAGTCTTCATGCAGCTGTTTCTGCTTGTGAGTGTTGATTAGGGGGGCTAAATAGAAGGTTTTTTGTATAACTGCAAGTCTCTGGAGGATTCTTCACCTTGATGCTGGTGAGATTCCAGAGACACCACCAGCTGCAAATATGTGCTTAGTGATGGTATTTTAGCAGCTGCTCTCTAAATCCGTTGTATTTGTCAGGCAGAAACCTTCCTCATTCTGTCTTTATCTGCATGAACCTGTGTGTGCTCTGAATCAGCCACAAATCTCTTAATAGTATGACAATCAAGCTTAAGTTTTGTGAAACATCCAAGGTTTTTCATTCTTTTTTCAAGCATTTGACTAATCCACACTTTTCGGCCGCAGATATCTTTTCTTTTTTTTTTTAATTTCTTTTAGATATTGCTTGTTGGTCTGCTTAATAATGTGGACCGTCCTTCTTTAGCAGGTTTCCCCTTAATTGAATTCACCTGGGAAACTGATTATCTCAGGTGTCAGAGATTGATTGCAGGGATCCAAAGAGCCTCAAGACACAATATCATCCATGACTTTAATTGAAAAACAAAGAATTAGATATTTTCTGACACTTAAATATAATTTGCATAATAGATTGGAACGCCCTTGTGAAAATATACTTTCTTTTTTTTTACTATTACTACTTTTTTTTACTAGTTTCATTACCAGAGTGAGTCAAAATAAAAGTCTGAAGTTTGATTAGAACCAAAATTGTCTTTCTGTTAAGGGTCAAGGTCATTTGACCGCACTACAGGTACAACACAACAACGATTGTATTGTCTTTGCTGCTCAGTTTCACGTCTGAAACAGTGAAGGAGGGGTCCCACCATTTCTACTCATTCAAAGTAATGCAAAAAAACAGGTTGCAAACAGCAGTGACAGATGCACAACCCAGAAGGGAATTTTTTTATGCAGCATTCTGAGGTTTCAGAATAAATCAGAGAAAGCTGACGCAATCAAATGATGTTTGTGACAGAGCATATAAACTGGAACAAGTAGTGATTCAGACGCGTTCAGCTGATGTTTAGAGGAAAGCGGCGGTCTCTGTGGGAACTGAAGCAGCCAGATTGAATCGTGCATTCGAGAAGCAAGCTCTCCCAATTATTTATGTGCAAAAAGATTGGGCCAAAGTGATGAAAAAGCTGCAGATTATTCCTGTTTTAAATAAAAAGGAAACTTATGGCTGAAGCTCATACATACTGTAATATGAACAAAATGAAAACTGTACTTGGAACACTTATCTTTTTTTTTTCTTTTTGATTTTCTCCATGGTAGAACTGATTTTAAATGGAAAGTGCTGGCTGTAATGGTTAATGGAGCTTCTAACCGACAATTAATTACAGTAGAGGGATTTTAGAAAAGCTTTTTAGTGTCCTGTAAAGTGTCTGAATATTCAAATGAAAGAAGATAGGACCAAGATGTATTATTATGACCCATTTTTCAATAACTGTCACTTTTTTTAAAGAACATGTTCATTTCTATGTACTTTCGTCAAAATTATAAATAAAATAAAAGGTATCAGGGGTTTTTTCTAGCTTTGTGGTTAGTAATAGAAGTAAAATGAGGCTGTGGACAACAAATGCCTTGTGCTGCTGAAGATCTTCAAGAGTCACTGCTATCAAAGGTCTTTACAGGAACAAGTAGGGGGTTGAAATTATTGTGTGCTGGAACAGAGTGGACACAAGCTTGTGCCTCACCTTCTGTATTTACTGTAAAAGGTGTGATTGAAAGAGAAGCGTCTCGCTGCATCTTCTGTTCTGAGAAAGGGGAAGGAAATTAAATAGGAAGAAAAAAACGTAACTGAGGTAACCAAGTACGCATGCAACATCAAACAAAACATTTTAGATGCTGACTTTTTTTCATTTTGTTACACTGGAGACTAGAAAAAATGTCTGATTTCAAAAAGACTCATGACAAAATTTGATTATGACATCAGTGGAAGTTACCTGTAGATCCTGTTTTTATGGAAAAATACTCAAAAACTTTCATTTCAAAGAGTGAACCATACTTTTAATGTCATAATTTAGCATTTAACCTCCAAAAGTCTTTCAAATGTCACTGGAATGTGTTAGAAAAACATATATTTCTATTAAATGTATGCGTTTGTTTGTCATTTACCAAGTTTGTAAATCATTTTAGATCTGGAAACTAAAAAAAGAACATGTTTCTCGTGTCTCTTTTTTCCCATTTTGGTCATAGGAGTTTAAATGAAAGAGACATGATAGAAATTATACATGTCATGCAAAACAGCTGCATAATGTGACTCTTATACTCATGTAACTGCTTAATTACAGTCAACTTAGGATAATCTCTAACGCTGAAGTTGAAAAAAAATGAATCAGTCTTATGTCTTTTGAGGTGAAACGGCAAAAGATTTGCAGACGTTACCAACGATGATGCATAAGGAATGCTGAAAACCTTTGAGCTAAAGAACAAAGAAAACATTGGCCATAAGCCACATTAAAAGCAAACACAACTGTGTTATGAGATCTGCTGTCTGGCTTCAAAAACTTCAAACATTGTTTTTTGACCTGTTTGTTGCTTCATTCAGAGATTTTTTTTTTTTTTTTGATCGAATTCTGACATGGACTTTTTCTGCTCTGTGCTCATTTCAAATGGATTGAAGGTGAGAAAAATATGTTTTGAAAAGATTGATGCTCTGTGCAGCAACCCAGAGGAGATTGAAACTTGCACAAAAGTATAGACACTAACATAAATTTCAAGGTTTATTTTTACCTTAATCTATAGTCACAGACAGCAGAAATTAGAAGGGTCAGTAAAAGATGAGCATTACAGGAAATATAAATATTAAGTATGGTAAAATGGGTGGATGCACTCAAAAAGGAGTGGGGGTGATAAACAAGTAAGTAAGCTGTTCCGATGTCACTTCATTTTTAAGTGCAAGTATAGCAAATCATACTGCTGGCTCCTCGTCGTTTATCTGACCCACATCTTGCAGATTCTTCCTCTTCTTAACAGAGGACACCACTACTACTGTCATCATAAATTAGGCCTGACAGTGAAGGATAATTGCTTCTGGAACCAGCCTTATATAAATTTAAAAAACAGGTTATATCAAGTAAATAACTTAGCAATAAAGAGGCTCTCGCCTTGTGTTTCTTGGACTTGAGCATCCCTGAAGCTTCTTTACTAATCCCTCAGTTAATACCCAGAGCATGAACCTCTAAGCTGCCTTGTGTTTGTGGTGGAAGGACAACATAATTCTCTCATTCCTGCAGAAGAGTTCCGTTACTGCTAAGCTACCATGTTGCTGTTTGAAGAGTGATTCTGTGACCGGCAACGGCTGGATTCATTTCAGTCCCTGTTGCATATTAATGAAATGAAAAAGACTCCTTATATCCTGTATAATTTGTTGGACACCTTTTCAGAAATTACCCAAGTGGTGTTGGCCAACATAAATCTGTATGGAAAAAAAAGAGGCAATACTGGCAGAGACAAAACAGATTTGTTGTCTGTGACTTCTTGCTCATCCAAATTAAATACTGTCGTATTGCTGTTGCCAATTCTTTCTATTCACAAAAGGATATTCCCACCACCACCGCCTCCCCCTATGAGGAAGTGCCAGATATGAGAGATTGCCATTTCCAGTTGCTGTGCGCCTTTTGTGAATTTAGAAACAAAGCCTGAGTAGATGTTTAGAAATCTATGGAAGTCCCTGTATTCCTTGTCTCTGAAGTACACTGGGTTGTGTGATGTAACTGGGAATCTTAAAAGCTACTGTAAAGGCACATGCGTCTTTGTGCTGTTTGCCAAACTTTATATTAGTAATCTGTTGCATTTTGGTGCAAAGCAATAAGAAAAGCTGCTTTTCTCTGCATTAAAATCAGCAGATTCGTGTTGATCTCATAAACAGTGTAAGAGTTACGGCTGTCGGGAGGCAATTCCGTCTCACCATTCGCAACAACAGAGCAGGCCGACCGTTACCGCAGAGAAGGTGCCAGTCTGACTCCCAGTCAGTGGGTTTGGCTTAAAACTCGGGACCCCTGGCTGCTTCTTCCATATAAAATACTCAGTTCCAGGAATGTGGGTCCAAGTCATCAAGCAAGTCACCCCTGTCTCCAACCACCTTTGCTTGCTATATTGTGTCTCACCCACTTTCCATGTCTTCCTGTTGAAGCCCGCTAGTGGGGAATGGGGGTCACCAACATTCCCACTCTTCCTTGTTGTTTCGCTCTCTTTCGTTGCATGGATCTCTTCAAGCCAGCTACATGTCCTCGTGGCAGACCCCAGTGCCATGAGATTCCTCGCTTCCATAGCCGCTGTCAGGAGTCAGGTCTCTGCCTCCCTCTCCGACCACCAGAGAAAACCATCCCCTGCATATCAACCTTCGCCTGGTCTCTCTACTCTTAATACTACATCTCCTATCAGCCACTGCCTACTGTTACCAGTCTCCACCAGCTCATCTGCATCCTGTAATCAGCACAACTGTATTAAAGCCCAGTGCAGAGTCTTGTTTTGACCTGGCATACATTCTGAGTGTTACTTCTAGGATCTCCCCTTGTGTTGTGTCTCTTGCCTGTTTTGACGCCACCCTGCCTTGACCTTGTCAGTTGTTTTCCGCTATTAAACCAGTTGCACAAGGATCCAACTCCCTCTGCCTACCGTCACAATGGCATGCAAGAACGTGTTATCTAGGTGTCACCAACACCTCCAGTGTTAAAGGTTTGACCAGCCTTATTATATTGTTGTTGGTAATATTCTTCTCAGTACACGTTTATTCTTTTTCTGTCCAGTAGTTTACAGATATTCTCAGATGTTACCAGATAATCACTCTCCATCCACCAGACTTTTGACAGGCCTGTGTGTGATTCTTGTCACGTTTTCATGCTCGGTCAACTTGCTTCCACTTTACCAGAAAGGAACAAACTTACCAGTGTTATCACTACACCACATCAGCCACATTTAAGTTCCTCTGGCTCATCTCCAAGTTTAGATTACTGTGCTCTACTTCTGCAAGTATTTTGTGGCCGTGGTGCAGCGGTAGGGCAGTCGGCCTCTGCTTGGAAGATTGCCGGTTTAATTCCTATCTTGCCCACCCATGGGTTGAAGTATCTTTGGGCAAGATATTGAACCCCCCTTTGCCTTTGGTTGGCGCCAGTGTTTGGCAGCGCAGTTGTCATCAGTGTGTGAATGGGTCTGTGACCGTAGAGCACTTTGAGCCTTCAAGGAAGGTAGAAAAGTGCTACACAAGTGGATGCCATTTTGTTTAAATAACATTCTAGTACATATTGCAATTCAGAAGCTGTCGTAGAGTGATGCAATTACTTTTGAAAAACAATGACAAGTACTGTATTTTTTAGAAAGAGAGTCGTTCTGGAATCTAAGTCTCAGAGACCAACATAATGCAAAATAAAGAAGAAAAAATCAAATGCAAGTCGCACTTTTTGGGAGAAATATAATGTATTGTCTGAACAACTCGTAGTTCAAGTCTCCATTCACACTGGGTGTAATTTAAACTTTGTCCCTCCTTCTCTGACGATGTGTGTCAAACTCGCTGCTGGACATTTGACAAAAATGTGTTCATAAACTCGAGGAATCCACTACTGATGTTATAGTGAGGTTTACATCCTACTACAAGAGCTAACTGAATGTTGGTTTGGAGTTAGGTTAGAATCTAGGGTGACCATCCACCCTGTATGGGTATCTCCGTAACCCAGGGTCAGAGAGGCTTGGCGTGTGCTGACACTTGCCCAAAGTGTGCACCCAGGCTAGGGAGGGAAAGAGGCACCTTACTTCTCCATTCAAGGCCATTTTCAAGCTAGGTCTAGCCACTGCCAAGCAAACCGGCACAAACCAGCACAGTGACCACATAACAGGAAGCCGTTCCAATCCGCCTGTCGACCTCATGCTCCAATCTTCCCTCACTTATGAAAAAGACCCAAAGACACTTAAGTACTTCCACTTTGGGCAAGTACACTCCACCCACCCAGAAAGGGGAAACTACTTGACCTTTCTCTGGTCAAGTTCTCCATATTCTATCCATCCTTCTACTTAACCTGCTGTGTCCTTTAAGGGTTGTTGGAGCCTGTCCCAGCTACTAGGGCACACCCTGAACAGATTACTAGACTGTTGCAGGACCACACACTCACACCGGGGGAAATTTAGAGTCACCAATTAATCTATGAAGTATGCTTTTGAAACGTAGGAGGAAACGGGAGTGATCGGAGAAAACCCACACATGCACAGGGGGAACATACGAACTCTACACAGAAAGGTCCTACTTGGATATGAACCAGGACCTTCTCACCATGAGATCATGCAGCCCTAACTTCTCCCATAATCTTAATATGTAACGCATTGAAATGACGCTTAGACAGTTTGGTTTTAGAACAAAAACGTTAACTGCAATTTTTGGGTCTGTCTTCCTCACAAAACTTTCTCTCTAATTTCTCTGCTTTAATTCAGGGTCTTAACTGCAAAATCCCAACAGAGAGTTTAACTTTCAACGAGCAGCCTCAATGAGATAAATATGCCAAAATGGACGGACTAGATGTTAAAAAGCCGCTGATCCTTCGACCAGAAGCTTGGATCACGAAGATAAAAATGTCTGCGGAGATCAAAAAGCATAGGCCTTAAAATGCCTCTCATTATGGGGGCAAAATAGAGTTGAATCGATGGCTATGTCAAGCTGTGATTGGTGAGATGAAAGGAGCCTCCCTTTTGGGGCCGTAGCGGCAAGATGGAGGCACATTCATTCTTGGAGGTTGATTAAGCTTAACTCCTCTGATCACAGTATGAAATTGTTCCGTAAATGTACAAAATACACCTCTGTAATACGTTTTAATACAACGGAGGGTTGGGCAGCAGCTGCAGCTCTATGTTCAGCTCAGATGAAATTTTAATGATCACCATGGGGAACATTTGCCATGTGTTTGAGAGCATTTACATGGGAGCCAGCTGCTCGTGACCTCACACTTATACCGCTAATAACTACTTTGCCTACTTTCTTTTTAAAATAAAAGAGAACAAAATAAATTGTTTCATACATTTAGCCTGTTAAGGGATAATTCCTACACCTGCATTTTTTGGGGGACATTTTCAGGTACTCCCAGAAGATATGATCTGTTTGGCAAGTTCTGCTTTATAGCGTAAGAAATCCATAACACCTTCGCTAGAACACATCCAAAACCAGATGCCCAAACCATCTCGAATAGCTCCTCCTTAAATTGCCACCTTATCGTAGTGAAGTTTTACTGTGCTCCCAGGAGCTTTGTTGTCAGCAGCACTCTTCTCTCCCAAGACAAAATGGTTGCAAAAAATGAATCAAAAACTCATAGAAATTGAGCAAGAAAACCACATTTAATTTATGCAACATCAAAGTTAAAATAAATTCAGCATTTTATTGCTAAAGCCTTGTGTTCTGAGGTCGTTATTGGATGACTGATAGAACAAACACAGCTTTTCTAGGTCAGCAAAATGTCACTCCCAATAGACCCTCGACATCCCTCCGAAAAACATTGTCCTTATCAAAGGCCTCTAAATAGTACACGATAGTGAGCAATTTTAAAAAATGGAACTCTGCCAAAAAAACTTTGTAAATGTCACATTTAACTCCCCCAAAGGCCTGCTTAAGGTGAGGTCACATGGCACCGCAGTGGCATTTTGAAGGCAGAGATATTGCGAGACTCCCTGGGCTCCTTTATGCAGCAAAAATAAGCAGGAACATGTTGGTACTCACAAGGTCTCCAACCGAGTTAGCAGCTATTTTCTGCTCGACAGTTTATTCTCAAATATCAGAATTAATCACAGAAACCCCATCAGCGCTTCGTGCAGGCTGTGAATGACTTGGTGTGGAGAAAAACTAATTAGTTATCTGAGAAAATTAAAATGATAGAAAACGTTGTGGTTCTAAAATAAAAAGTTTTAAATAACAAGGACTTTAGACAGCAAGCGATAATGGTCCAGCACTCATATAACAGCCGGTAAAGCTTTATATAGTTAAACCGGAAGACTATTTGTGAAGGTGTTATCTCAAATTTTCCAGTATGTAATGATTCATTTTCAATATCATCAAATTGTGAAGTTTTTTTGCAACACTTAAACGAGCGAATGTGGTGTCGTGCGGTGGTTAGTCTAAATTTTCACCAAACTACTTCCGCTCCGCCCTTAAGTAGTTTGGTGTCAGAAATCTTAAAATGTTTCATTTTTATGTTCTTTGTCTGTTTGTTCCATTTTTGATCTAATACTCGAATGAAAACACAAATAATTCACAAATAACTCTATAATAGTTTAGAAGAATATAAGTACACTAAATAGTCATTTTTTAATTTTGATTTTTTTCCATTTATTTTAATTATAAAAACAAATGATTGACATTATGGTGTCAGTGTTGCCCTAGCAACAGCAACAGGGCAGGCCCAAAAAAAAAGTGGCCACTCACACCCAGGTTTCTGTTTTTTTAACTCATGGAACCAGAATTGTGCTTGTGAAACATTCATTGCATGTGTGAAGTTTGATATATGCTTGTGGGGGATTTTTGGCGGAAATGTAATGCCATATTAGTCCTCTGTATTCACAGCATGAGGGTTCTGGCTTAATTTAAATATCATCTGGTTCTTTCTTCATAGAATTTGAGTGAGAATTTGAGTGTTCCTCTCATGCATGTGTGGAACACTCAAATACCACACACATGCAATTTGAGTGGAATTTGTACTCAAATTGCATGTATGTAAGGAAGGTTTTCTTCCTTCCACAGTCCAAAAACAAGTTGCTTTGGTTGATTGGTGCCTCTATAGGTGAATTCAAAAAAGGTGTTGATCTATACTGAGTCAGTTTAATTTGATCCAGATTTGTCTCGCTTCCACTGAGAGGTCTGGACTGGACGATACAGTATTTTGAGCTTTTCCATTATGACATGTTGGTTGTAGGTCCACAGAAAAATGGAACAGACAGTGGAGAGCTACTGTCTCACACGTCCAAATCCATTGACTGGTAGAAAGATATTACGACACGTTTCTCCAGCTGCTTCCTTCTTTTTCTCTTACATCCACGGTGGCCGTTTGGTCCAGAACATTCTGAGCACTAATCAGACTGAGAAAGGGACAGAGTTAACTAGATCTCAGTCTTATTGGAAACTAACCGAGACCACTTTAAAAGATGGGTCAGAGAGCTGTTCCTGGACCAGCGTCTAATTGGACGTCTTCATGTTGCAAATTTGCACCGGGTTATTGGGGAAACTAACCAAATGTGTCCAATCTGAATAGACAGATTTGCCCTACAATGGTCCAGAGTGTGCCCCGCCTTCCCCTGACAGTAACTGGGTTGGCTCCAGTATCCCTATGACCCTGAACAGGACTAAGAGGTTTTATTGATGATCTAATAAATGAATTTTATGGTCATATCTGAGTGTTAATATAAAGTTTATCACATGAAGAATTAATTTCCTCTCAATAAATGACACCTTTTTTTACACTTTGTTTATCTTGTCCTTTAAATAACTTGTTTTTTCCCTTCAGAGGATGTGAAACATATTTAGAATTGATAAAAAAGAGGCAGCTCTGAGCTGCTGACCCACTAAAGCATCGCTATCAAATAACAGTGAGTCATAGAACACAATAACAAGTAGTAAAGGGCTGATATTTTAGTTAAGCAAACTAGAGAGTGTGATTTATGAGCTCGGTTTGCTTTATTCATTAAACTCCACAGCGACCTTGTCTTTGTATCTTTTATAACCTTGTTGATTATGTGTGAAGGATCTCTGATGTTGGATGGTCCAGATATCAGTGATGATTCTTCTGCTCAGTAAAGAAATAAAAACTCTGGACAGCTGGTGGTGTTAAGGTGCAGCAAACAAAAAGCAAGAACTCAATCCTGCTGGGTATTTGAAGCTATTCAAAGGCTGACAGCCTTGGAGGTATGTGGGTCTTCACTGCAGGCTCGCCTTGTGCTGTAGGACATGAAGTGACCTGCTTGTTTAATCAGGCTCCGTCTTGGAATGGCCTGCTCAGCCTCACCCAGGCGGCCAAAGGAGTGGAGCGTTTCCTGGACGAGCAGATCAAACAAACTGACTGAGCTTTACCCTTCCTGGCTGTAATGAGCAACAGCACGCGGAGCGCAAACAAAGAGAAATAAAAGTCCCGTGAGTTGTTTTTATAAGGATCTAGACCGGTCCCTGACAGCAGGTATGCTGGGACTTTTGGTTAAAGGTTTGTGTGGTTTACCGCTTATCTGTGGTGACACAGTCTGATACATTTTCCCAGAAATCCACCCTGAGACTTTAAGGCAAGTCTCGCCGATGCAAATACCATTACTTCCTGCTTCACCAACTGTTTCATTTTAGCCTTTTACATTTGCTCTTTAAATTTAATTTACATCTGCAGCAGACTCCACTTTGACCTTTCTCCAAAAAACATCAAGTTTAACATCCCCTCAGTTTTGCGATGAACTTTTCACTTTGACAGCAAAATCAATCTTAAAAAAGTTTGCAGCACGCTGAACCTTCACCACGCTGATAAAATGAGTCCTTCATGTCAGGAGGCAATAGGTGAGAGGTGGATGAAGAGGCAACATACGAACAGAAAAACTGGCTATAAACAGCAAGTGCTTGCAGCAAAGAAAAAAAAAAAAAGTCATGTAAACAAAACCCAGCTGGATAGCGATGTCTTCAAAGGATGTGACTGATGCCGCCTGCCTCTATTCTGGGTTCCTTTTTTGTCACTTCTATATCTGTTCCACATTTTTTTGATTCACTCATGTTGAGCATCATGCCTAGCATGCAAAAAAGAAAAAAAAAAAAACTCCCTGCATCCTTCTTCGAAGAATTGGCTTTCATTTCACATTTCATACTTTTTAACCCTTAATGCCAGAACGTCGGTGCTTATGTTCTTTAATTAATTGCAATTTTTTTTAACTGTTAACACGATAACTGTAGTAGTTCAGAATTATCGTGTTAACAGTTAAAAAATTAAAGTATCTTAAAGATTTTGCATTTGAGCGTCACCAACCCCTCAGTTGTTAAAGGGTTAAACTGAGAGGCGCTACTTCTTCAACTAACCCAGTGGGTGTGAACTTTGACACTACTTTGTTTCCATTTTCTTTTATTTAATTAAAAATGTTAATGTCAAGTACAGTTTCGGGTGGATGAATGTATCACAAGCTTTTAACTTTGCATTTTAACTGCACAGAAAGTAGTTAAAACAAAACAAAAGGATTGCATTTCTGCACCTTATCGCCAGATTATAAACAAACGCCTGCTCTTATTTACAAAGATAAAAATATTAAACGTGACATGAAAATCAAAAATGATCTAAAAATGACTAGCTGTTTGATTTGTGCTCCTGAAGGCTGGGTTTCACCTTTTAATGTCTAAACAGCACACGTTAGTGACAGATAAGGCTCGATTATAATTTCTCATGCATTAATATTTCTATGTTTTATCACAGCATCAGAGAAGCACAGATGGTCAAGGACGTTGAAATAACCCAAATGTTTTTAAAAAAAAGGAATAAATAAAATGAATGAGGAAAGTGGTCACCCGTTGGTAAAAATCCCTCTCCCTTGGCTCCCCCTTGTGGATGAGGAAGCGTGGAGTCTGTGAAGCGACTCTGTGCTTTTGAGTGATGATTCACAGTCTGGACACTTCCATGGAGACACTTTTGTCTGTGAACTGCCTGGGCTGCTTCAAGGTCATTTTGAGGATGTATTTAAGATGGAATTTCAGAAGCGGATTTTACTTTAACTTTAAAAGTTCAGACATAAATTTAGACAGATTAACATAAAGAAAGGGATATGATCTTCCTGCTCCTTTCCGTATGTTTTTCGGCACATAAAATCTCAGTCACACTTTCAGCATCTTAGTATTAAAATGTTCAGCTTGTATTTTTAGTATTCATAAACTTTATAGTTTTAGAAATATTGAATAAAATATGCCTCATAGGAAATGAATGAGAAAGTCTTCAAATTTCTAAAATTCACATAGTTTAGCAACAAACCTTTAGATATATCATAGGCTATGTTTTTACTTCTCTGGTAATTTTCAACAAATTTGAGTTTATCTAATGTTTTAGTGACATGCTAATGTTTTTGGCTGATTTATTATCTACTGGGATTTTTTTGGGTTAATTTTGAGTTTAGCTTCTATTTTAGCAAGAGCCTAATGTTTTTGACAAAGTTTACTGAAGAATTTTTGGATTATTTTAGAGTTCAATTGCTATTTAAGCAATGTGCTAGCTTTTTTTTTGTGACTAATTTAGCACAATTTTTTAAAGCTAATTTTGAGTTTAATACTTTTGGCAACATGCTAACATTTTTTGCTAATTTGCTATCTACTGAGGTTGTTAGGCTAATTTAAAGATTATCTTTTATTCTGGCAAAATGCTAACGTTTTTGACTAATTTTGTTTACTAAGGATCTATAGGCAATTTTGGAGTTTAGCTAGTATTTAAGCAACGAGCTAACTTTTTTGGCATCTACTTAAGTTTTTTGGGCTAATTTGGAGTTCAGCTCATATTAAAAGGGTAACAAAATCAGGAAGTCGGAGGCTGACTCCACCCACAGCTGAAATTTGAAAATCCAGTCCAAGGGGTGGAGCTTGGGGGCAGGATTGTTACTACTGGAGCTGCAGAATATGACGTCAGATTTCTGAAACTTAAATGGTTTGACCAATCCCAAAATTCAACTGTAATACATCATTTCAACCTGTGGGGAGCAGCACACAGATGGTTTTTGACTATATTTTGAAGAATTAAACATTTTTATTTCAGTTTGGCCAACAGACGGCACTTTTAAAGCCCCATTGATAGATGTCAACAGCCAAAAAAAAAGTGAATTTAGGGTTTTTGGCTACCCTCTAAGCAACTCACTGAATATTTTAACAAAATTGGTATGTATAGGAGATTTTTAAGCAATTTTACAACATATTTTTCAGAAGTTAAAGGTCAACTTTAGCATCTTTTTCTAGTTCTTTAAAAAAAAGATTAGTCTTTAGGGAAATGTAACATTCCCAAATCCCTTCCGCAATTAAAGTAAATAGCTTCACCAATTTTAAGCAAAAAGCTTTAGTATCTTCAGCGACTATTTTTAGCAAAAAGCATTCACACTAGCATTATCGCAAGTAAAGCAACTTTTCTAGTGTCCATCTGCTGTTCAGCTTGGCATTCCATGCTACTGATATATGCACATAACTCAAATGATTTTTTTAAGTAATATGAACATACTTTAACTTCTTTGCGTACGAGTTTTTGCCCGCAGCTGGTTTAAACCAGCGAAAGGAGAAAATTAACAATTAATCCATCTTCTGTTTGGAATTTGCTGTAGCCCCTGCTATTTTACAACTATAAAATGCAATCAAATCTATAGAAAGTGTTGGGCCAAGGGAAGTTCATTTTAAATTGGATGAGGATTATATAGGACATCTTGCAGTATTAAAGTCGTTTTTCTTGCAGTTTCCCGCAAAAATCATCTTTAAAGACTTAAGTCAGAAAGCTTGCAGTTTGACACACACACACAAAAAACACCATTCATCAATACAAAAGAAGTCCTATTTGCACACACAGCACTTGAGTTGTTTTCCTTTAATTTATGCCTCCAAAGGGATGCGTAAACATTTACAATTGCTCATGCGGTCACAGTAAATCAGGGTAAATCAGTGCACTAAGGCGACACAGGCAGATTTGCATGTAAATTGTCTCAGGGAAGGTGCCACATCAGCTTTTGAGGTTTACTGGGTTGTGTTTTACACTACAAAATGTCTCGCAATCTTATTTGCCTTGTTTCAGCCATAAACAACGCACTTCACAACAAAGACAGCAGCCAAAGACGAGTATATGGAGCACTTCATTTGTAAAACCGCTTCCAACTTTTCATAAATCACAGCTTTCATCTGCAACTTGTAGTCAGTGCTTTAACCTATCCTGGTACGGGTACTCAAATGCACTCCATCTCCCCTCATTACAGTGCTAGACTACCGTGAAGTGTCTCCAATAGTGAGCAGCAGGACTGTTCATCAGATGTGACGTAAACGTGGGAGCAGGGGGGAATGGGGCCCGGATCCAAATGCACTCTGCACCTTCACAACAAACCAAAGGAGCAGATTTATCTGAGGAGAGTCAACACGACCCGGTGTACACAGACACCATGAATAATTAGCACTATAGACACAGCAAGCAGAAATATGCTCGGGCGGCAAACAGTCTGGCCATCAAAGGAGGGGTGGAATAAATGAGCGGTTTTGCGAAGCCACTTGATTTGGACATGCTGCAGGAGGTATTTTATGTTGGAAATGAAAACACGTTTTTCAGGGCGACATGTTTTGTGCATTTATAGCCAATAATTTAGACTTTGCAGTAATAAAAGGAAAACATTGAGAATTAATACATCTCTTAAATCCCCCAAATTACAGAAGTTGAACATTCTGCAGGAAGTATTTCCCATGATTCCAGAGAAGGTGATCAATGTATGACAAAGTTGTGAAAAATTCCAGTGATTTCCAGGTAAAGATGTCAAGGTCATTCATGCAGAAGCTTAAAAATAAGGATTGACATTTGTTGGAAGATTAAATCACGAGTTCCTCAAATCCATAAATAGCTTTCAGAGTTCAAGTAACTTCAGCCAACAGTCGAGCACTGTGGCTTTAAACTAAAGTAAAAATTAACAATATTACCTGCTTGGATAAAAGAAACAAGAGGAAAATATATCCCTGAGTTACAAAAACCATTCAAATATGTAATAAATAGCTAGAAAAGCAACAACGTGGGGTCTATGACCTGGTAAACTCGTATGCTGCTTTTGCAGCTTTGCCTCATTCATGCACAGACTTCATTTGATTCATTTAACATGAAAGCTTTTCATTAACAAGCACCCATCCATTCATGGGATCCCCTTCATGGTGAGCTGAGCGTTATTTCCGAGCACCGCTGAGGCGAATCCTCTTAATTGAGAAGTGTCAGAAGAGGCATCTGCCAACAGAAGCCGCTAAATAAATAGCTTTAAGTGAACAAAGACCAACTCAAACATTTTTTTCCCCCCCGCTTTCATAACTGTCAGTTGCCGAAACTCATGTTGAGGCTTATTTCATTTATTATCACTCACGGTCCTGCATGCAAGAAATACATGTGCAAAAGTGCCGTTTGAATTTTCTGACGAATGGAAGATCAAAGGTGGAGCAAATGATCGCTGAAGGTTTGTGAGAACGCTGCAGGCAAATTTTTTAATCTGACCAGAGCTTCAGAAGTCCAAACACAACATTGTGTGTGAGCTCTAGAAACCCTGTGTGTTACTAAGTACTTCAATTTGGGAGCCATTTTTATTTTTCATGTTTTAAAGATCCACTCCAATAAAAAATTGTGTTTTTAAAATGTTCTTGTGGCCTTTTTTAAGTTGATGAAGGACATTTATGAAGGAAAGGAAGCTTAAAACTGTATTTCTAAATATTTGTTTGTTCAAATTGTTGTGAATCAGGAGCAGACGCGTCCAGTTTCAATGTTGAGTCAATAGATGCGAGTATATGTGCAAAATGTCCTTGATCAGATCAAAGATTAGAATTGAACAAACATAGCTGCAGCTTTGAGTGAGATGATCTTCTAAATGTACTTTTTCTTACTATTAATAATATATTTAAGTGATTGAAGATTCTGCTCCGTATTTGGTGATAGCTCCTCCCACATGCATTTTTGGACAGGAGTCGATCAGCAAATTCGCAGCGTGTCAAAAGATTAGCATCAAACACAAATTTGATGCTTGAATTGTGGTCGGTGTGAACGCAGCTAAATGAACTTCTGCCACTCTGCAGAAATAATGTCCTGAAAATAAAAGATTTTTTGGATTTCGGCTAAAAACTGCATAATTATAACCAAAAGACCCCTGGGAATGCTTTGAAAATAGATCAAAGATGATTGGAGTGGGACTTTAAACATCATTTAGCCAAATTGGTTTGATGCAATTCCAAGAGGGAAGATTTGTTATGTCTTTTTTAGCTAAGAATAAAAAAGTTTTTTAATAATCTTAAATTCTATCATCTCCATAGGAGACATGTTTATTTCTTTCAGGACAAAAAAAAAAAAAGCATCATTCAGGCTGACACGCGGCATGACAGCTTTTATAAAAGCAAAGCTCTGCAGTCAGTCCTGCTTGGTGGAATTCTGGATCACTCCTGTCAGCTGTTTTGTTTGTTTGTGGCTGCCGTTGCAGGACACTTGAGGAGCGAAGTCGGCTGACATCTCTCAGCGCCTTGGTCTTCCTCTGTGGGCTTGTTGCTGGAAAGACAACAAGCGCTTCATTCCATACATGTCATGCAGAAGAACAAGCAGAGAAGCCTGACACCAAAAGCTACTTTTTACAAACTGCTAGTGCCTCAGACACTCATAGTCCAGAGTTGACTGTCAAAAAGAATGAAATATCCACTCAGTGGTGCTGTCAAGCATTTTTCAATAAATAAAAGGCCTAGAAGCGGAGAGCGCAGACAGGAAAGGAGTCATGGCAGCTCTAAATGCTCGTTTGACAGAAATGATCAACAGGCGGTTCCTGCCGCCGTCCTTCCATCACCACTCACCTGTCTGGTGTGGGCGGGGTGGGCAGGACGCCCATGTCCTTGGCCACGAGCGTGCCTTTGTGCACCGTTTCCATGATGGTGATGACGGTTGGTGGGCATCGCAGCGGGATGGCCGGGTCTGACGGGGCCTCGAGCGGGGGACCTGTGCTGTTGCGCTCCTTAGGGATGGTCTGAAAATCGGCCAGTGGGATTACGGGAGGAGGGGTGGGTGGGCGGGGGCCCACGGCAGCTGGAGTTTGAGTCTGTGGCTGCCCGTTGTTCAGCAAGGCAGCCTGAGTCTGATGTCTTCTGCTCTGGAAAACCTGAGCCCTCTCGGTGTGGAGTCTGAGGGCATCCTGGGTCAAGTTTGGGGCCGGGGCCGCTTGTCGAGGCTGCCTGGCCACATCCACTGCAAGCTGTGGCTGCGTACCGCGGTTTAGTGGTGCTTCTGCCTGCCGAAGGTGATTAGGATCAACCAAAGCTCGTGTATCCACACCCTGAAGAGCAGCCTGCACCTGCTCTGCTGTGGGCGCTTGCGACACAGCGGCCCGGGCTGCAGAGGTTGGCTGGTTGGTAAAAGGAAGTGCCTGAGGGTTACTGCTGCGAGGCATTTCCTGCCTCCGGGCAGTCTGGCTACCTCTGATGTCCCGCTCTGCACTGTGACTTTGTGCACGGGGGCTCCTTTCTGTGCGGTGGGATGGTTCGAGCTGTGTGACACGGGTGGCGTTTGGACGCCGGTGATCAGTTGAGCGGCTGCTGGACTCCGTGTCATACGATGGCGGGTCACGCCTGGGAGGAGTTCTGCGGCGGGAAGGCTGGGATCTGTCCCGTCCTCTGGCCTCCTGCGTGTCTCTATTTCTAGTATAGTCTGTGTTGTCAGAGGTGTATTCAGGTGAGGCCTGGGCGCCGTTTGGGTACGCTGGTGTTCCTCTGAGGCGGTCCCATGGCATCTGTCTGTGGGTGGAGCTCGGGGTGGCTTCCTGCACTCTTGCAGTCCTGTGAAGCTCCTGCTGGTTCGTCTGCGTGTTAGCATCCTGCTGAGGAGCCACATTACTGCTAAAATGCGTGTATCCAGTTGGGATAAGTCCGGGATTATCCAGATTTCTGTTTAACCTGGGGTCACCTGGATAGAACGGGGCACCTTGCATTGCGGGATTTGATTGTCTTGCGTTTAACAGGTTGTGCTGCGTGACATCAGCTGGAATGGTGGCAGGACCGAAGCGGTCTGGCTGAATCTGTTGGTTATTGGGTGGATATGAGTTAAGATTCAAGTTAATTGTGGGCATTTGTGCGTTTGGGTCTGCAGTTCTGGACAGCGTGTTGAAGCTGACTTGAACCGCCGGTGGCTGGGCGCCGCCCTGGTTGTTGCCAGCCTGTATGACAACATTGGGATTTGGCTGCTGTGTGTTTGGCAGGTTGTCTGCATTCAGAGCTTCAGTGTGTGTGAAAGCCGGGTTGTCGATGCCATTGTGTGGGTTTGAATTAGAGCTCTGAATAGCATTGTGTAGGAGTCCATTTGTGCGTGTGCGGCCATTGTGCTGGAGTGTGTTGGAGTTTTGCAATCCGTTCACAGGGAGCGTTTGTGCGTTGTTCTCACGCTGCATTGTGTCTACGGGGACAGAGCGCCGCGTCTGACCATTCCCCGGATAAAGGGGGGGCTCGGGACCTGGGACCAACCCTTGCAGCATTTGGTTGTACAGCAGGAGGCTTGAATGGAGAAGGAATAAAATGTCAATAGAGAACAGTAAAATAGAAAAAAATCATTTTTGAACGAGTTTCTATTAGGGATGCAACAGTTCTCACTTTTAAAACTTAACTGTGTGTTACATTATTGAACCGAATCGTCAGGAAAGTGAATCATAGCATTCCTAAAGTGTACGTTTGCATATTTTTTTGTTGTAAGTGTTAAACACATTTATTTATTGTTTGATAATTCCATGTGATGATAAAGAACACATGATTACCATGTGCTGTTCACACTGGACCGTCGTTATCCAATACACATGTTTGCCACATTGACTATTAAGAAAAAAAAAAAAAAAAAAAAACAACCCCTCCCCCTTTGTATCCAAATAAGAAGTCCAAGTGGGTTCTAAGAGGGTCAAAATCCCATAACTTCTATTGAGAAATAGAAAGTTATTTCTCAGTTATTCTATTTGTCAGAATAACCAGAGATATCCTAGCAAGAACATGAATGATGCTTAGTAAAATATTAAATTTAACTCTTAAAGCTCAAGTAAAATCCTTAAAAATGCTGAATTGAATAAAATAAAAAGAAAAATACGATGAAAATAATGCAGCAAAACTGCAAAACCTAAAAATACATTCTTGCTTTGATACATTCTTCTTACCATCTGCTTTCTAATCCCATTTTTTGAAAATATATTTTTCTTAATTGCAAGTTATTAAAGTTATAAAATGAGAAATGTCAAAGCAAAGCAAACCTTGCTCCAGGCTTTTTCTTTCACAGCTCTATTCTGATAAATTTGTCATAAAATTCCTCTCACGCACAAACTGTTGTTATCAATTTCTCCTCCATTCACTGCTTTTAATCTAAGTCCCTGATTAGTTAAAGTTTGACCTGACTTAACTTGTAACGCTCATTCTCAAGGTTGTTGAGAATGACTGTTTAGTACATCGAGGCCAAAAATTGTAGAAGACATTTAAAAAGCAACAAGTGAACTTGAATTGTGAATGTAGAAACCCGAAATGCACATACATGTGCTTTAGTTAGACTTCATTAAAAGTGGTCGCGTGAACAGGTGTTGCTGTGGTGAAAGTGTCGCAATTTTTAGATCTTCTTTTTATCTCTACATATAAAACATGCTTCCATTGAATGTGCATTGAAAGTTAAACTAGCTGAACGTTGACCAATCAGGGACTCCGAATAAGTAGTGATGAATGAATAGCATCTCTTAATTCACGGAAGTACCAACCATTTGGAAATGGATCATAGATTTACCATGAATCATTATTACTTGCTTATTAGCACAATTTAAAAAAAAATATTTTTCTGAATTTTTTGTTGTTTTTTTTAATACGAAAATCGTTATCAAAACAAAACAAAACAAAACAGTGACCCAAAAATAAAAGGTTTGAACCAAATTATGGCTCAAGAGAATTGTTGCATCTCTAGTTTCCCTCACTATGTTGCGATCCACCTTTTACAGTCTTGCAATTTTTTTTTCCCCCCATTTTATTTTTAATTATTTACAGTGCACTGTATTCTGCCTCCTGATTGGCTGTTGAGCTTGTCAATCAATCTCCTCTGTGCCACATTTAAATAAATCTTTAATCGTGAGCAGATCTTTGTTTTCACTCTATAACCTTGACTTAATTTTCTAAAAAGTTTGCGAAAATTAATTTAAACAAGAGAGAAAAGTGCAAAAATGTTTATGGGCATAAAATGTGTACCACTTAAAACATCTATAATCTTATTTTACAGAATTTAGTAATCGTAGGTTTATTTCAGGAATGTAACTTCAGGAATAAACAAGGGAAGTCTTTATAAACAGAGACCAAAAATCAATAATAATGTGAGGTGTGTAGGTTTGAAGTGGCTTACATTAGGCCTTTGGTTCGACTCTGTCTTGGGAATAAAGATATTATCCATCTGTCTTTGTTGAACTGTAACAAAAGAGAAAGGAGAAATGTCACCGTTGGCGATGATCTTTACTACAGTTGAAGATCATTAAACGCACAAAGCGGATACAAAATGTGCACAAATTGCAGCATCAGTGATTACACAGACAGACTCACCCCTCCTCCGCCGCACAAGACAGATAAGGAGCAGGATGAGGAGCACGACGATCACGAGGAGCAGGAAGGAGCCAATCACGATCCCCGCAACTTCCCCACCGTCTAAACATACATCTGGAATGGAAGGAATGGTGTCACCGGGCAAGAATTTATAAAGATAATGAGTCTGGAGCCCAGACTGACAAAAGAGGAGAGGAGGTTTGAAAAGAAAAAAAAAAAGAACAATGAAGTGATTTAAAAAAGAAAAAGATGGGGGGGGCTAAAAGAAAGGGGGAGGTCATAGAATGACTTTGACCACTTTCTCAGCAGATCAATCTCCCAGGATCATTTCTGTCCTGTTCCTGTCCGAAAGACAGATACCGCAACGAATTAGGAATCCGGCCGCCATCATTAATGGTCGCGGGGGGGTCGGCGCTCACCATAACTCACCTACGACGGCCAGGCTAGTGGTCTGTTTGGACGTGCCTCCGGTGATGCTGTTCTGGGCCGTGCACGCGTACTCGCCGCTCTGTTTGGTGGAGTACGTCTGGACGGTGAGCACGCCGCCGTCCGGCTGACCGGATACTGGATTCCCGTCGTATTCCCACGAGAAGGTGGCGGGGGGGAGCGAGACGGATGTGCAGGTGAGGCGCACCGCCTGTCCCACCAACACGTCCCCTCCTCCAACGCAGTTTTTGCCGGTGTCTTTAGTGAGCACGGGGGTGTCCGGCCCGTCTGGTGGGTGAGGGTCAAAGGAAAACGGGTCAGCAACAAACATGCAATTAATAAGCCAATTGAATTATTTGTTCAACTGGGTCTTACAGTGAGCGTTTAGGGTTTAAATACCCCATCAGCATAAATCTCAGTGGTTAACCCTCTTTGATCTGATTATGCTAAGTTATTCACTTAATGTTTTGCTTTCTGGATCTAAAAGTTGCAGTGAATACTCATTCAGCATCTACTGAATAAACATGTCTTAAAAATCCATTCACAGTGGAATTAAAGACCTTTCGCTGTGTCGTATTCTCTGCAAAAACACTCACTGCATGATCTGTCCACTCTTCAGACTCATTTAAGATGGATTTCATTGTTTGCTTTTATTCTCATTAGTCTTCTTTGAAAAGCAAAAGCTGAAGTTTAAACTCGTCAAGATGACATTCCTTCTTGTTTCCTCAGTCCTTGAGACGCTTCTGCAACTTCACTGGAATCCACTTGTGCTTAATTGAATTCATTAGGCGTAATAAAGAAACGGCTCTTGTAACTATTAGGTCCTGCTTGGAGCGTGCTGCATCTCAAGTGCGGACATGAACGGTTTGGTGGACCAGTTAGACCGCAATGTGTCACGCCCAGATCTGACAGCGTGGAAACTAGGACAAAAACAAAACAACTTCCTTTGTCAGTGGAACGCAGAGCAGAGACAAACTTATGGGCTCAAAACAAGGCCATGAAGATTCACAACTGCATGTTCGCACTTAAATCAAGTTTTATCATCATGCAAAATAAATCTCCTTTAAAAAAGAATTTAGGTTTGCAAATGTGCATGCCCGTAAAAAAGGATTTACATTTGTGACATAATTTTATTCTAGCAATTTTCATTTGCAGATGCGAGCTCCCGAAGTTGCGGTTTCCAGTTGTGTCCATGTCTCTATACGTCCTTATGATCAGATGGCCACAAATCAAACTGCCCAATCAGAGAGCAGGGGGGTCCCTGCTGTCCCGCCATGCTGCAGACTTTAAAGGGTAACCAAACAGGAAAGTTGGAGGCTGCCTCCACCCAGAGCCAAAACTTGAAAATCCAGTCAGAGGGGTGGGGCTTGGGGGCTGGACTGTTATAACTGGAGCTGCAGATCATGAAGTGGGAGGGACTTCTGAAATTACGTGAGAATTAAATGGTTTGAAATTGAAACTTTGGAAATAAAATTGAAGATTCCAACGATTTAGCAGATAATACAAGTTGTGAATATTTAATTACATTCCTTTGAAGAATAATAACCAAGGTTACAACGGTTAGTCTCCGGTGGGGCGGTACGGCAGGAAGCCACCCGTTCTTTGATTGGATAGTTTGATTTGTGGCCATCCAATCATAAAGTCGTATAAAGACTGACATAATTTAGGAGCTTGAACGCAATTTCATGCTTCACATATGCATTAAAAAAAAAATGCTTGAAAAAAAACTTCTTAGAAAAAAATATTTTTTTTAACGGGCATGGAGATCCCTTTTTACACATTTTAATACCTGCAATTTTTTGGGCGGATTTCTTTTGTGCTATGATCCAACTTTATTAATGTGCGAACACGCAGTTGCAAATCTTCATGGTCTTATTCTGAGCCCATACAACTGGCAAAGCAAGTTTCCTGGTATAATAAAATATTAAAATAATCTTAGTATAAGAAATGCTTGCAAGTTGAGTCACCATGAAGTCAAGGTTTTTTATTAGAAAATTGACTGTTTTTTTTTTTTTTTGTAAATGTTAATTATTAAAATCGGGAGAGCAGCCGAGTCAGAGCAGCGGTTGATAACTCATCCTGCAGTAAGTCATACCTTAACACAAAAGGCAACACTAGTAATACTGAATCTTGAAAAAGTAAAAAAAAAAAAATTGTTTTTTGTCTTGTAATGAAAAATAATCTTATTTCGAGAAATTGCCTCCATTGACAGATTTATTAATTATTCATTTATTTGACTTATTTAAAAAAAAATCTGCCAGTGGAGTAAAAATTTTGTCTTATTTGTACTTTTTTTGCAATGAGTGAATAAGTGCAAACATTTTACTTTAATTCATCACTTGATCAATAAATTTGATTTTTTTTATTTTTAAAGAAGTCATTCTGATTCCCAGAAAAACTTGAGACTCACAAATATTGATTTTAGCATTCCTTCAATGACAAACTTGCAAAAGTTTGAAATTCAACATCAAGGAATGCAAAAAAAAAAAAAGTTTCAATACATTTTTTGACAACCCTTTTTCCTGGTGCAGCTACTGACCAATCAGGCGAGAAAGATAGAAATCAATAGCTTGCGAAGTTGCAAAGACTTCTGGCTACAGGGGCAAGATGTTTGCATTTTAAAAGCACAAGAATCTGAAATACAACATGAAAAATACACAAGAGTGCCTCGAGGAAAAATATGAAAGTACTGGAAACAAATCTGAACCTGAACTCTGTTGAGGATATTTAAGAAAAAGACAGAACACTGATTTTTGACAGCAAACCTAAGTGATACACAAACGTTCCCCCAAGTAAGCAAAGTTGCCTTAACAGAATACTAGGAATATGTGATAAAAAGTAAATGTTGTTTTTTTAGTTTTTATAGATTTACAACAGTCTGCATCCTTAAGGGGGTCGGTTTAAATAATATGGAGAGAATATTGTCTCGTGTGCGTCATTTTTGATTTGTAACATGTGTGTAACGTTGGATTTGTATGTGCGCAATACTTGATTTGTAACTCATACAATATGCTTTATGCATAACTGTGTACTTGCAATTGTGTGTTTACTTGTACAAAAATTACAAATACAAAAAAAAACCAAAAAGCAACAACAACAAAACAAAAAAAAAAAAAAAAAAAAAAAACAATGTGCTACAATTTAAAACGCATAAATCTGAGGTGAGAGACTCTTTTCACGTCTCCAAGATTCCTCTGTAAATGATGCGTTCAAATGCTGCTGGAATGCTGGGTCATCAGAGTTTTCTGATCAGTCCCTTTGAACTTAGATTGTGAATAATATCAGGTGAAATCTTGACCTTTTAATATAAAAAATTCTAATTATGCATTTTTAAAACACTCAACCCTAAAGTTTCTCTATTCTCGTTGCTCCCTCGTAGTTATTGTGCGTACTTTATAAAAAAATGTGTGTGTGTAACTTTTTAATCTGTTGTAATATTAAGTTGTGTGCGTGTGTGTATAAATTACATTTTGTATTTTGTAATTTTTGTACATGTGAAAACACATTTACAAATACACAACATTTATTGTGGGAGTTATATTAAAAAATAAACCAAGAATTACCCACATACAAATTGAATGATATTATATTCTCTTCCATTTTTCTAACCATGGAAGACATATATAAAGAAAATTAAGCTCCAAATTGAACTTCTGAATATCTTTTATCCTAATGGTTGTGAGTCAGGAGCAGACGAGAAAATGAGGAGTGAAAAAGAGCATTTTTGTTCAGAAGAAAAAACGCTGGACGGGCCAGAATCTCCCTGCATCTGAGCTCTCAGTAACAGGCAGGGGAAAGGGGGCGGGATTGCCCACAAGTCAGAGGCGAATTTCTGCAGAAACTAAGTCCTAGAATACGACAAAAAATTTTTTTTTTGCTAAAACTGCACAATTATAAATAAAAGACGGAAAACGATTTTTACAATGTATCTGAGTGGATCTTTTATCTACATAAAATAATAGTTTAAAAAGTTATCAATTTTTAATGTCACAACACCTAAATATAGTATTAAACAACTAATGTGACATTGAATAAATCAAACACTCATTCATTCCAGTCTGTCATAAAGTCTAAATACCTGATGATGATTATCCATTTATGGTTTTAGCTTTCCAAGTCTTGTGTGTTTTTATCTCATTTGGGTTTTTTTACATAAAGCATGTAATTTCAGGATGTCTTCAAACAGAAATTGATGAAAGAAAGATGAAGAGATGAGTCACCATACACAGCAATAATCAGCTGCTCCTTCACAGCTGTAATCAGACAGCAGGGTGGCAGCAGGCAGCGTTGGAGAGATCACACGCTTCAGTCCTGGATCCATTTCTACTGAGGAGGATTTCTGGAGCCAGTAACAATTGCTGTTCTTTTTTTTATGATTTACTTTTGGAATGTCTTTTTGATGTTTTAAAAAAAATAAAAATACTAAAGGATGTTGCTATGAAAGTGAAAATAGAGACGTGATCAACAGAAGAGCCAAAAGCGGCCTTGTGAGCTTATGGAAGCACGAGCCAAGTGCAATCCGGCGCACACTGTGCGGCGCAATGTGGATAGGGAGATAAGCCGCGGCGTTTTGCAGCGGTTACGGCAGATTAGCGGCCTCTCATCTCGGTCGGAGTAAACTCACAGTAGACGGTGAGGCTTCGGGTGGCGGTCTGGGCGCTGACGGGATTGCTGGGCGTACACGTGTACTCCCCGGCGTCATCCCGTCTCACCGGGTTGATGACCAGAGTGCCGGTTTGGCCGGCCACCGAGATGGTGATCCTGGAGTCGGCGGTGATGGCCATGCCTCCTTTGGCCCACTTGACGCTAATTTGCGTTCCGGCAGTCCAAGCACAAGTCAGAGTCACGTTTCCTCCTTCCACCGTCACTGAGGGAATGGTCAAAGTCACCCCGGCAACCGCATCTGCAAGGATAAAAGACGGAACGTATAGATTCTATCAAAGAGATTCAAAATCATAAACACTGAGAAAATGTTTTTAAAGTAACTATTATTATTATTATTATAGGTGTAGAGTCAGAATGGATGAGTTGAGCGCACTTCAAAAGTTGGACAATAGAGTGCAGTTTGATGTTTCTGTTGGGGATAATTTGTTGTAATCAAAGCAAAGAGGGAGTGGAGAAGGGACGGCGTTCAGATAGAAGCACAGATGGCAAATAAGAGGGCAGACGGTGTGAGTGGTGGCTGAGATTCCTCTTGGCGAACCGCCGGCGTTAAATAATTGGACAAGGAGAAGAGGGGATGGGGGAGGAATCCGTTATGAGGAAACCACTGCAAACAAACTGGAATATTAGAACAACCTCTAAATGGCTCTAATTACTTGCATTTTTACAGAGCGTCGACTGACCTGCTAGTCAGCAGCGTTTCACAATTTAAGCCCTAGGCAGCTTCATCATTTTCAAGAGGGTTGTGTGTGTGTGTGTGTGAGGCTTCAGGGGGTTTGGAGTGGAGCTCGCCGACTCGGCTGCTCCGTGACGGGAAGCGGCAGTTGTGAGTTTGGGGGAATGTGACCTTTCAGCAGTAATAGACTAGTGCTTCAAACATTTCGGTCACTCTGGCATCCCATTAGCGCTGGGGGTAAGAAGGATGAGAACAACTGTTCGTCATCCCTCCAGCGTGGGCTGGAGACTGGAAAAAGAATACATAAAGAGACACTCAGCCATCCAGGCAGGCTCCACGGCAGGACAGGAAAGCAGAAATCCTCCAAACTCTTTTTCAATATCCAAATCCAAGAACGCTGCATATCAAATGACTTTTAATTAGCATAAAGCCCTGAGCTACTTGCTTCAAACCCCCCCTCCTCTTTTTTCATTAATCCTACCTCACCTTCTATGGGTCACTAATTTCATTACACCTCCCAGACTAATTCTGTTACTCCTCTTTTCGCTCCCTCGTGTTCCTGCAGTCATCTCATCTTTATCTCTTACCGAACACCCTCAGCTGGACCGATCTGGAGTTGGACGTCTGGCCCGTGGTCCCGACGGGAGTCACCTCCACCGAGTAGTTCCCTGCATCCCTGAGCTGGGTCGACCCGATCCGGAGCTGGTTGGAGGTGATGGTGACCCGACCGAGGAACTGTGTCACGGGGTTGATGTTGGCGACGCCCCCGGACCACGATCCCAGAGTGTCCACGCCATTGTACTTCCATGTCATGGAGAAGACGCTGGTTGCCGTCACAACGGTGAACAGCGAGTCGGTTCCAGTTTGAGTCAGAACCGGATCGGCCTGGAACTCGATCTGCACCGGGTTCTGGGCCACCACACTGGCAGAAAACAAGACTGAAGAGAAAATAAAAAATAATTGGAAACGTTTTATTTACAAGATGCATAATATTATTTTGTGTATTTTTTATATATATATTATATATATATATATATATATATATAATAAAAAAAAATTGTCCTTGACACCAGAATTATATGGAGTTTTATTGACAAATGAAAGCAAACATTGCTTTTGATGACAGGTTTTTACTGCCATCTCTTGATAGACTTTGCCCAACAACTTCTAACACATACTGAATATGGATTCGGTATGTTTTTATGAAACCCTCAAAATCTCTCTGGTCAAAACTCAAACTAAAGCTGCAACCACGAGTTCTGACTAAACTATCAAGTAAAATTATTTCAAGTGTAATGATTTTCATTTTCCGAGGCAACACAGAGACCCCGGTTAAAGGTTTTATGATTATATCACATCCCGGTTATGTAACAGTAATGTTATTCCGTCTGGTCTCTGTATGAAACTCCTCAGGTCCAATTCCTGCAAAACTCATTTTCAAGACAGACGACTAAAATCAGACAGAGCTTATATAAGACGCAGATGTCTTCAAAGGTTGGATTTGTCCTGTAGGTGAAGCCTTTGCTTCAGTTTTTAAACAGAACGTTTATCCTTCTTTATAGATTCATGTATACTGATCTGTTCATATATGAACAGAGAGGATGTAAATACCCACACATGGAAACACCGTTATGTACATGCTATTATGCTCACCTTAATGTATCTTATTAATAACAGGAAGAGAGCAAAGAAAAGGAAATGCTGTCCTGAGGATACGATACACATAAGTAAATAAAAACTATAAAAAGATAACTGGAATCCCATAGTTAACAAAAACTAGTACTGCTAGTTTGACCAAAACCTCTTTTTTTAGATTAACCAAACATAAAAAATGTAGGGAAAACTACATTTCTGGCTTAATTTAATGGTATTAAAAAACAAAACAAGTTACTTTAGAGACACTAATCTTTTGAGTGTAATAAATATTTTCCCCCAAGAAATTTGTATTTACAATTTCCAAATCTGATTAAACAATCTCAGAGCTACAGGTCTTCTGCCAGAAGGTTTTTAACCCTGTGGAACTAAAGAAACTATTTTCTTCTGAGCTTTCAAAATTAATTTCAGACTATTTGTTTTTGTTTGTTCATTTTAGGTGGCGCCAATTACAGCAGCCAAAAATACGTGAAACTAAACATATAATAACCAACCAATCAATAATCATTAAAAAAAAGACCAAATGTGACTCCAGGTTAAATATTGCTTTACTACAGAAATATACTTTTTTTTTCTTCTTTAAATTTCCTCTAAATCAGCCCTCGGTCAAAATTTATTTTCTACAAGGTAAAAAGACCCTAGAACAGTCCCCACTCTCAAAAAAATAAAAATCACTTTTTTCATTGCAAAAGTTTAAAACTTCCATCAAACAGTGCTTACAAGTATTTAATGTCTTATAAATGTACTGTTTTGCATTGTGTACTTTTTACCTGAATGGGAACCGCAACATCCAGCAGATCTACTTTTGTATTTCAATATTTGTCCATTAGACCGTACTTAAAAAAACATAAATCAATAAACAGTTGAAACCCTGAAATGCAAATAATTTAAAGTAAAAAAGAACACATTCCTTATATGATTAACCTTTATTCAAGTTACATAATATTTGATCTAATTGATATCTAAGCTTTTTCTTTAAGTTTCAACTTTGATTTATGATTTAATTCCATTGACTGCAGTCCTTCTTTTCCTTTTTTTTGCATCTATAATTTTTGTGTTTATTTATGTGCATTTGCTCATATTTTGTATTCTTTCACCTTCAAAATGAATAAATGAAGCTTCATCTATACAGCGTTTGACATCTCCTTCAGGTATACCAAAGTGCTTCACAATAAAAGAAAGACAGAGGAACATTTAAATTGAACAAATTAAGAACATAATAAAAAAAATGTAAAATCACAAAATAAAATGACTTAAATATAATTAAGAATGCAATAAACCAGATTTTAAAAAATAAATGCTACCGACAACTGAGCGTTGAAAGCCATTAAAGGTATGTTTTTTAATTGAGGTTTAACAATTTTAAAACGGGTCAATTTTAACCTAAACACAATATAAGAGTTGGAGCTGTTAAGGTTGGATGTTATGCGCCGTTCTGCAGGATTGTTATTCATAACTGAGGGCTGGTAATGGAAAAAGTACAGTCACTCCGGTATTTCACGAGGACTTTGTATGATGGTTTTTGAACTATTACAGCTTCTACTTTAATTTTGTGTTGGCCTCAAAAACACAAAGAAAAGTCATTTTTTTGTTATTCATAAGAAAATCTAGAGGCACAAGAGCTATCTTCAGGTACCCATAATGTGATAATATTTGTGTTTTTTTTTTTTTTTTTTTTTTTTTTAAACATTAAAAAAAACAAGGATATTTCTGCCTATTTGGTCTCACAAACTTCTCTGCTGGCAAAAATGTAAAAACCGTTAAATTAAATGAGGCTTGTGTGCTCCAATCTGTTTTGCTGGAACTGTCGTTCACGACCTTGACAAGAGAAAAAAGTTATAACAGTACCTCCTTTTTTTTCCTTTTACCTAAACGGCGACTTTGAAAGCAACAAAAAGGCTTACAGTTATCGTCTCGGTTGGCACATCACTGGTGCTTTCACTTGTCATTGGAGTATTTGTGCCAAGTCAATTACACAGCAAAAGTGCTGTAAATTATTTATCCAGTTGGTAATTAGTTAAAAAGTAACATTTATAACTACTAAAAATGTCCTGCGGCAGATTTAAACTTTAAAAAGAAACAGAAATAGAGCCTTGATTACATGCAAATGATGTTTTTAGAATGGATTAAAACCAAGAAACAACTTTTTGTTTTTCTTTTTATTGACAGACCGATTTCCCCAATAAACCCTGCATGAGAGAGACACAGCTGACAGTTCCAACGGAGAAAAGCAAAAAAACTACTGTCATCCACAGTGCAGGCTGGATCACAACAGTATTGCATCTCAGCTGCCAATGCAGCAGCAAAATGGATATTCAATAATTAGAAAGAGCTGCTGATTATTGCTTCAATTATTAACTTTCACGCGTGAACAGCAGCCCTTAGTTAATGAATAAATCCAAATATAATTTGCATTCCAGAGCTGAAGCACTTTGCTTCACTCACTGTCAGCACAAACACTTTTTCTTTATAGAACTTTTTCCACCAACACAAATACAGAGAGCTATTAGAAATTAGAAACTCCAATCACCTTTTTGATTATTTAGCAGCTACAAAAGACAAATAAAACTCGCAAAAAAAGCTGAAACTTAAAAGATGTTTTTTTTTTTACAGAAATGCTAAAAAACTTGTCAAGGTCATACTCTTCCTTAACTTCCTTAAATTTTTAATTCCTCAATAAATTGTCTTCAATCTAAATTATAGAATCTTGTTTGCAAATTTTAAGATGTTTTCTTTCGTTCTCTCACTTTCCGTAGCGTGGAAAGTTTGGACCTGGTCTTACTGGCTTTGAAAGTAGTCCCAGGTTCTTCCCGCCTCAGGCATGCAGAACAGGGCTGGGCTGTCGGGCATTTTTAGATTCTATGAATCATAAGAACTAGACAATGCTTTCGTCAAGGTGCGTTTTCATCTGCTAAATGAAACGTTAACACGCTGAAGGAATGCTAAACGGCATAAAAGAGCGACAGTTTGTCCTACTTTTCACTCGTTTATCATTGCAGATATAAATCCCATTTTGCATGTGTCCCACTATTAGGCAGGTCTTCATTTTAGAGGGTGAAATAACACCCTAAATGATTATTTTTAGGCTGTAGTTAGGACTACAGCAGTGTCTATCAATTAAGAGGTTAATGTACTTAAATGAGTATTTGAACATATCGTCCATCTCTGTCTAATTATTAACTTAAAACTTGTGTGAAAGCTATTTGCACAGTTACGGTAGCACTCACAGGACAAAAAAAAAAAAGACAAATATTAGAGACGTTAAAACACTCAACTTGTGTCATTTCGGACACAAAGATTACTATTGTTATTTATACAAGTTTACTGTCTTTCTGACTCTGTAGAACAGACAGATAAGTTTAAAGAAAAAAACACAACTTTAATCTTAATTTTATAAGAGAAAAACCACAAAATAGTTTTAACTTTTTGAAGGGAGAAAAAAATAATCTGATAAAAATATAATTTAATTATACAGATAATTATCTTTTGGTTAGGGTTAGGATAAAATTAATAGATGAATAAATAAAAATACATATCAAATCCATTTTAGATATTAATTTATTAATTAGAAAATAAATTAAAAAGAGATGATCTCATCTTATTATCAATATAATTGCACTTATAAAGCACACACGTCGCTTAAATGTATTGATTGACAAATGCAGTTTGTGTCATAAAATAGGGTTTAATAATTTGCTAAAAAGGGAGTAGAGGGAAGCAAATTCATAATATTAGCTCTAATTTTAGACCCACTCTGATCATCTATTTTAAAAGCGTTCCCAGTGGTCTTATGCTGTTTTCTAGCATCATTTTGATGTTTTCTAGGACATAGTTTCTGCAAAGCAACAGTAGTTTATCAGAAATTCACCTCAGAGTTGTAGACGGAACTGTTGGGACGGAGAAAGTCTCCCCTCACTTCCCATCATCCCTTTGTTCACACTCTCTCCCGCTATCTTACATCCCTTCAAACCCCCAATCTAGAATTAGAGGTGCAACAAAAATGTTGGGCAATATTGAAGACACAGTTTTGCTCCAGACGCCAGCTAAGACGAGGAAAAAAAAAAAGATTTTTCTAAAACAAATTTTCTCCTTTTCAAACTGCATTTTTTTTCAGCTGGTACTGGTTTACAAGTTACATTTTAATTTAATGTATCTTTTTTTCATTTCAATCTTAAATTTTTCTTGAAATATTTCCTCAGTCATTGGAAAATTACCAGAAAAACATGTTCAAGACACCGAAAACTCTATTTTTATCGTAGTTGGTCGTGAACATTCTCTTTTAAAGTTTTTGTCTATTGTTGCCAGAATTTTGTTTTAACATCTATTCAAATTCATTAGGGTCCTTTCAGACCTGAAGCACATTTCGGTTTCACCCTTTATGAAAAGCAAACCTTTACTTTTTTGATTTGTTGCCAGGAAAAAATGTTTTTAGTTGTTATAGCTTTGGTTGAGACAGGAAAATTTAGTCAAAAACTACTTGTTTTATTATTTTGTATGTGGATTATTTGAAATATCATGGGTGAAATGTAAAATATCCTCCAATTCTGGAATGAACCACTAATACTTAATAAGTTAAGCACAGATTATTTATTAAGAAACAAATAGAAAGTTATATTTAAACTTATTAAATTGCACTAAGTTCATAGGGTACACTAATTAAGCAATGATTAACACGATTAATTCTTGTTTCAACTTGTTCGACAAACAATTTATTTGAAGTTACTTTAAATTTCACTGAAACTCTAAATGAAACTGGGATGTTGGAGCCTGTGAAGAGACCCTGAAGGCATCACGTCAAGAATGCAGCCGCGCGGGTTTTACAGCTCCTAAGTATTGTTTACATGTTCGGAATATTACAGCGAATCAACTCTGCTTAAATTATTTCTTATTTACAGACTCTTGTCTTTAAATATGAATGCGAGCTGCTTAAAAAACATGCAGGAAAGAGTCAGAGAAAAGCGGTAAATACCTGCCAGCAGGACGCAGACATGGAGCAAAGGTTGGTTCATTCTATCAGCCGGACCGGTCTGCGGGAAAATAAAGAACAAATAAGATTAAATAAACGTAAAAAGATTTAACATTTTAAATTCAAACTAATTTTTAATAAATTCTACCTAAACATTTCCAGTCTTCTTTCATTTTGTGCTGGGAAGAAGCTCCATGTCGTTTCGGACTGATCGGGAGGATTACTTCCTGTCTGCACCTGTCAACACCAAAACACACCTGTCTTAAAGGACCCGCGACCAAGTAATGAATGACACTCGGAAAACTTCCCATTTTCAAAACAACAAATTTTTAAAAATACTGAATATAAGATGTTTTTTTCCTTGGCAAAAAGGGATGTCCTGCCTTTTTAAGACAAAATTAAATTTAAAATAATCTACAAACACTCACATTTATGTGTTTTTCTCTGATAATTTAAAATATTACGCCTTAAAACAAGCGTTTATTGCTTAATAAAGAAGTTTATTATCTTTAAAGTTCCCTTCCAGTCATGTTTTACTGTATTTTAAAGCATTTCCAGTCGTCTTTTAATCATGAATCTGCAGTTTTTAGGCTACATGTAAAAAGCTGTGTTGTTTTCCAGGACATAGATTCAGCAGAGCAGCAAAAATTAATCAGAAACGTGCTTTTGTTGGCACGGAGTAAGCCTCCACTGATATCCCACCATCTCTTTGCTTACACTCTCCTGCTAACTTACAACCCCAAACTAAAAAAAAAAAAAAAAAAAATGGCACTCTCCAGCTTTTTAGTTTTGAGCCAGATGGAAAATGACACTAATAAGTCTGCAAGTGGATGCATCAGAATGGAGCAGAGCAGTGTGAGTTTGGCCCGCCCATTTCTGTTGGTGCGTCACAAAAATGAGCTTTTTAAAGGGCAGTCTTTCCTTTGTTCTTGGTTTCACTGAATAAAAGAAATACTCAGGAATGCTGTCAGTTTTAATCTTCATTTTCTTTATATATGTCCTCCATCATGAAAAAAAAATGCTACAAGAACATGTTAAAAACACAAAAAATCAGCTTTTGGTGGAGCGGTTCTTTAAAGTGGCCAAATTATCCTTTTACATTACAAGTATCCTTATTTCTAGACCAGACTAGAAATACCCATTTAAATATAAATTTGTCTTAAAAATTACATTGAAATGTCAGTTTACTTGTACTGAGTCAAAGAAAACTTTCCAGTTTCCTTAAAATTGAAAAGCAAGTGTTTCTTGAAAAAAGACCACTCAACTTTTACTATAAATCTTTATCAATAAAGATATCTTAAAAATGTATTTGTTAGGAATATTACTTGAACTATATTTTAGAAGATCATTTTACTTAAAATTTGGATGTTTTTTTTTGTCCTAAAAAATCTAGTTTTTTGAACAAACCTTTGCTGAAAAATTATATGTAAAATAGTTCTTCCTGTGTCCAATGAGATATTTAAACAAGGCACTACGTTTGCAACCTCAGGCTCTTGTAGCCCTCCGTTGTGGCTCTTTTGTAAAAAAAAAAAAAAATACATATATATATATATAATATATATATATATATATATATATATATATAATATATATATATACAGTATATATATATATATATATATGTATATATATATTTTTTTTTCTTTTCTTATATAATGTAAAATTAAAAAAAGCATAAGTAACTTGTAAAGGGAAGAAAGCAATGCAAAATGTCAAACTTTATTTGACTCAAATGTTTTTAACAGATTTTTGTTGTGCCCTGTACCACAGAATATCAATTTACGATGAGTAAACACAGCAAGAGTTAAGGTGTATTGGGTTAAAAGGTAGATTTTAAATTTTTTTTTCCCTTATGGTTTGAAAAATGTGGTACGGGACACTGATTTTGTTTGATTTAATTTGTGTTTGTTAAATTTACAAATTTCTGTCTTAAATGGACCAAAAACGATAAAATAAAATCACTGCTGACATCACACTGCCTTTGCAGCTTTTAAATGACACGGAGCCTCTTTTATTTTGAAAGGATGTCGTGAATATCTCTCAAAAGTTTAGAACTACTTTGTAGTCTTATAAAAAGCACTTTTTTCTTATTGCGTTTATGTTCTTTATGTGCCAAAAAAGCAACAGTTCATTAATATGCATCATATACTAACATAATTACAAATGTTTTTATTTTTCTGAGGGGTAAAGAAGGATTTAGTGGCTCCTTTTATGTTGTGGTTGGTGGGAAATTGCCTGAATTTCTCTTTAAATGTTGAAGGTTGCAGACCCCCGCTCTAGAAAAAATATCTTTGGAGGGACGTTGTGTGTTTTCTCACTTCTTATTTGAAACTTTTTGTTGCTGGATCCTTTCCATGTTTTCATCTCCCAGTTATGGTCTGGAGATGACATTTAAAACAATAAAATATAACAGACTTTAAAACGATATTGTTTTTATTTACTTTAGTAATGGGAGAAACGCATTTCACATGACAGAAAACCAAACTAATTTCTTTCTCTATAGGAAGCAAAATCATACACTAAGTTTGTTGATATAAAGATGAACACGTCGGTGCTTTTCTGTTGTTTTGCTTGTGTCACCCTCCGAATAACTCCAACTGAAAGCTTTTATCTGTAGACAAAGATCTCTGTGGGATCCACAGCTGCGATGCAAAAGATTATCCACAAATTGTTCTGCAAATACAAATGGGTTTATAATCACTTTTAAATCACTCATCTGTACGCCCCAGGATGTAGCTACTAAAGTGATAAAATGCTGCACTAACCTCTAAATAAGTCATGCAATTATGCTCCACTGTTCTAGTTGTGTGAAAGATGTGTAGCTCTTATGATGTCATCCCTTAGAGAAGCTTTGTGGTGTCATGTTATCCTGTTTCTAGCTAAGATGAAAGTAGAGAATGTAAAAATGACTTTATGGTTTTAACTTCCTCTAAATGTACAATTGTTGGTATTCCCCGAAGATCTTCAGTTGAGAAGAATAGAGAAATCTATGTTCTGTGTTGCCTCCTCTCAACAATTGAGGCAAGACAATGCAGTGGTCCTGCAGTGCAAATGGTGTTTGTGCAGAACAACACGTCTCCAGCACAAAGGCTATTCCAAGAAACAGAGATTTTTGTTCCTCTTTCAAAGAATCCCATGCATTTTACAAACAGTCCCGCGGTGGGGACGTCTGCAGATTGTTCAGGGAGAGTTTGTTTGGGAGAAGGGTCAGCGAAAACAGCTGAAACAGGAGGTGTTTTTTTTTTTTTTTTTTTTTTTTTTTTTACAATGGAACGCTCACTTATTAAAAGCACAAAGAGTTATTGAAAGTACAGGAAGGACGTAGAAGGGGCCGTCGAGGGGGAGCAAACCGCTTAAAAGTTGACGCCTGCACCAAAAACTGAACCTGACAAGAGCAGAAACGTAAAAAACAAAAAAACACACAGTCCCCTTTCTCCTAAAGTAATGAGAACATCTTCAGAAGCATAAATCTCCCCTCGGGATGAACTTTTCTGCACTTTGAAACCTCACAACAGGCACGCGGCGTGGGAAAACCTCCACTCGGCTCAACTGTTTGTCTCCTTTTTGCATCGGTAGGTGAATCTTATTCAAGCTGGTTAACTGCAAGGTAAACAACAGCATGGCTCCCAGGGTGTGTTTAATGCATGCAGGCTGCGCTGCTGCTGTGCTGCTCCCAGTGTTTCCCCGCGTGTTTTGTTGGTGCTGCTGCTGTGCAAGCGGGGGGATTTGAGTTTTGACAAATGCGCGCCTGTTTAGCTCTAATATTCCATTTTATGAGAAGTGTCACATGTAAATATGAGATACGTTTACTGAGCGTTTTTATTTTGAATGCTCTGCTTTTCTTTTGAGTTATTCGTTTTGCTGCAGCGTCGGAGCAGAGGGTAAAATGTTCTGCTGAAGCTGAGGTTCTGCACAGATTCCTCTTTCTTTCTGCACCAGCAGCAGCAGCAGCAGGTGTCATGGATCTGCAGAATTTCCTGTGCTGGAGAGTTGCCCCACTGTTTCTCTTGAGTAAGGCTTCTTTTTTGTAACTATCATCATAATTGTTCTTATCATTTTTTTTTCTGGCATTCTCACAGACATGTTTCTCTTTCAAGATAAAACCAAAACATCCCATTCTGCACCTCTTGTGAAAACACAAAGCAGTTCTGCTAAATGGCCTCTTGCATTAATAACCACAGTTGCATTATTTAAACTTCCCTTACGGCCCGACAGTGAAGTTGAGACACCTGATTTATAACTCTTGTAGACCCTGCACCAAGCTATTTAGCTACAGTGGTGAATCTTGATGGATATCACATCAGACTTAGCTGTCGTCCATCGTAAATCATTGCTTGAGGTTAAAAGAAGACACTTTTGGTGCATTTGTAAATGGAAGTGTGAAAAACAGGCAGTTGTCGGCACAAGTCATGCTAAGACTTGGAGTTTGATTTGGTTCTTCCCACTCTGATGAAAACTGTTTTGTTTTTTTTTACATGTTCTTGGGACATTTTTCTCATCTTGGAGGACATATATCAAGAAAATTACTTTTTTTTGACTGAACCAGAAACAGAAAAAATAATAATGTTTGAAAAATACCTTATTTGTGATGCTCTGCATCCACTTGTAGACGACTAGATCCAGGTACGTCTTTGTTTTTTCCTCGTCTGAGCTGGTATCTGGATCAAACTGCAACATTTAACAGTAAAAGAGTCGTTTGGGCTTGTTTTCAGACGGATCAAAACTTAATAGAAGCCGTACAGTATTATTTGGATACTGCTGTGCATTCATGACATAAATTATGCTTCTTTTGTGGCATTAATAAATACATAAATACAAAAGAAACTAGCGTTTTCTCAACATGTGAAATCATTTTTTTTACAGTTTGACCGAAGCTCGTATGATTTCCTTTCAAAATAAAAGACGTGTAATGCCAAACCGGATCATCCCAGTGCAGCTCTGGACAGTATCATTCGTGATAATATGTGATTTAAACTAATACAGGATCATACTTTTTACAAAAGTTTTGATTTGTATTTGAAATTGGTGTAATCTGGAGGAAGCATAGAGAAAAGAAGACCTCTTCAAGTCAGCAGGGAAGTGAAAACCTTTACATAGTTTCTTTGAGGTGCACCTCAGCCTTAAAATTCTGCATTTAACTAATCTAAATGAAATATATCATAATTTAGTAACCCTTACTTTAAAAAAATACTATTATTTTATTTTTCTTCAGCCAGAGAGCCTCTATGAGAGATAAAAGAGCCACGAGTAAAAGCGACATAATCATAATTAAAAGGACCACTAAGAACTCTTTGAAAATAGATCAAAAGATGATCAGAGTGGGCTTTAAGTTGGTGCCAATGTTTTTAGATATTCCTGCTCCCCCTCCTTCTGATACCTGGATCAGGTGTGTTTTGAGAAAGAATATAAGGCCTCAATGGAACTCGAGACATCCATGTTTTAAGTATATGTACAGATCATTTCACAATCTCTGTCCATAGTGCCCTGTGGGCTCCATTGCATGTCCGTGCACATCATCAACGTGGAGCCCGTGCATGTAATCCCCGGCTCCAGTCTGGTTCTGAGAGCCCGGATTGACCGGGGTCCCCTGGAAGCGGTTTCCATGGTAACCTGGGAGCGGGAGCCCGAAACTGGAAGCGATCCGGTGAGAGTGACGCTGGCCACTTGCCCGGGCAGAAGCTCCCGGTGCGCTGGTTCAAGGCCAAACGTCCGCGTGAGCGTGGAGCAGCAGGAGGTGACACTGGAGATGAGTGGATACAGCAGAGAAGACAGCGGCGTGTACGCCGTGACTGTGACGGATCACAGCGGCGCCAACGTCACCGCACACTGCATCGTCAGAGAATACGGTACAGTGGATAAATCAACAACATTCTGTACATTCTTCATCCATACAAGTGATGTGCACTCAGTCTGAAACATTTCATTTTTCAAATAAAACAAGAATGAACGACCAGACTGCAGTTGATGCAAAACAACAACAAACATCTGAAAAGTTTCTGTCGACGAGCAACGCCATTTCTCAGATATTCACCTTGTTAGCCGATGATCGTTCTGTAAAGTCAGAGATCAGCTAGTTTAATGAAAGTTTAATGAATACGCATTAATTTCACATCAATTCGCATTGTTTTCCCCTAATTGTGGATGACTCACTCAATAATGTAAAGCCTTCATTTAAATGCGCCTGAAGGCGCGGCGTTCCTGCTCCTCTCTATGGTTGCTTTCTCTCTGCAGGATCTCTGTCTCTTTGCAGCTCTCTGCTTTTCCTCAGATCTGCCGACTCTAACTGTATCAATTTATCAGCTCTTCTCTTCTCTTACATCTGCTCTCAGCTTCCAGGGATTTCCATCATCCCACACTCCCTACATTATACCTCAATCTCTGATCTCATTACGGTCTCTGACTCTGAGCCAGTTTCTCCCAACAGCATTAAACATCTCTCATGATTCTTTGTCTTGAACCCTCTTGGCCAGGCACGCGTCATTATTCTTATTTAATATCAGATGAATGTCCACGGCTGAGCATTTCTTGTGGCTTTTCATTTCTTCCCAGTGCAGGTTTTTACCTACGCCGCTATCGTCATATTTGACCCGATCTCTGCTCATCCGTCTCCGCAGAAGCGGTTCATCATGTCACTGTCAGCATCAACGTGTCTCACTCTGTGCTGGTGTGTGGGGAGGCCTGGGGGACGGAGCCGCGCTTCAGCTGGTTCTACGAGAGAGCCGCCATCAGCCAGACACTGGGGAGGGTCTCCCAGGATGGAACCACGCTGTTCGTCATGAAGACTCCCATGTGTGGACACTTCACCTGCACGGTTAGCAACAAGCTGGGCTACAGCTCTGCCACCTACACGGCAGGTACAGGCTGCTGACTTTTACCGTGGTTCTTCTTTGTATGTGGAATTGGTTGATTTAAAAAAAAAACTAAAGAAGACAAACAAAAGAAATATATATCCGTCTATGTGAAACATCTACAGCGGGTATGGTTTGCTTTTCATCTCAGTTGTACAGGTATAGACAAAAAACCTTTTGTCCTATGAGCATGACATGTCTGCTAAATGTAAAACATTTATTTGAACCTTACCATTAAGTTTAGGAAATGTAAACGTTAAGTGTCAGGGCTAGTACAGTGGTTCCCACTATTGCTTCACTGTGAGAAATCCCTGGTTCTAATCCCAGACAGGACCTTTTGGTGTTGAGTTTACATGTTTTCCCCTTGTCTGCGTGGGTTTTCTCTGGGCCCTTCAGCTTCCTCCCAAAGTTCAAAAACATGAACATAAATTAATTTGTGATTAAATTGTTTCTTAGTGTCAGTATGTGGACCAGGGATAGGCTCCAGCAACCCATGACCTAGAAAGAAACAAAGCAGGCTCTGAAAATAGTCAAAATAGAATAGAATAGAATAGAATAGAATAGAATAGAATAGAATAGAAAGCAGTTTTTGTCATTAAACGTGGTATAATGTAATTCAGGCACAGTTCTCTTCAATGTGGATGGTCAATATGGATTAATAATTAGAAAAACTAATCAAGTAACCCAAATATGCAAAAAAAATCAGACAAAAGTATAAGAATAAAGGACAAAATGCCAAAAGTTAGACAAGTTCACAAAAAGTATGGGAAAATATGCAGAAAATTAGACAAATGTACAAAAATTAGGGGAAAATATGAAAAACTCAGACAATCCGCAAGAATTAAGTGGAAACATGCAGAAAAATGTGCAATGATTAAGGGAAATTATGCAGTGAATGAGACAAATTTGCAATAGTTATGGGAAATATGCAGAAAATCACCCAAATGTGCAAAAAATAAGGGAAAATATACAAAAAATCTTTAAAATCTGCAAAAATAAGGGGAAATATGTCAAAAATCGGACTAATGTGCAAGAATTAAGAGAAAATGTCTATGAAAAAATCAGACACGTGTTCTGGTCAGTCTGGCCTTTTAGCGTCTGCCAGAAGATGATAAATGGTGTTAGAGTTGATCTTTAGGATGTTTCTTTCTCTACTGAGGTATAGATGAATGTGACCAGAGAGCAGCCGAGGATCTTCAGTGCAGCGTTGGTAGTCTGCAGCTTCTTCCTGTCACCCTCTGTGCAGCTAGAGTGCCAAACTGACACCCCATAGATCAGCATGCTGTTGATGGTGGAGCGATAGAAGGTCACCAGCAGGTTTGGGTGGAGTTGCTGCTTCCTGAGCGCCCTAAGGAAGTGCAGCAGCTGCTGAGCCCTGTTGACCAGGCAGAGGTGTTGGTAGTCCAGGAGAGATCTCTAGAGATAGACGGCTTTCTTCCGCTGGAAGTCCAGGATGCGTTCCTTAGTCTTGGAGATGTTCATTACCAGGTTCTTAGATGCACTCCACTCTCCAAGTTTCAGGACTCTCCTGGGATATCAGCCCCACCACTGTTGAGTCATCTGCGAATTTGGCAAAGATGTTCTCTGGGTGGGCTGCACATCAGACTGCGGTCAGATGTATAGAGAGAATATAGAAATAGACTCAGCACACAACCCTGAGGGGAGCCGGGGCTGAGAGTTCAGACAGATGAAAAGTGCTGACCCAGTTTCACCTGCTGAGGTCGGTTGACTAGGAAGTTCTTCATCCATGAGCAGGTGGGTGGTGGGAGCTTCAGGTGGGTTACCTCGGACATCAGGATGTCCGGTGTTATTGTGTTGAATCTGACATGTCTGATTCACAAACACTAGGGATTTGAAGATATTTCTCTCTCAAGAGCTGATCCAACAGAAGTATTGATATTTCATTAAACACTATTACTTAGAGGTCATCATTTAATTATTGTATATGGTTGTTATTATATGGTTTTAAACTTCATCATTTTTCGTCCAACTTTCTGACTGATGCAATCAAGCTTTAGCACCTAAAATTCAAAGTTTAACATGATATTATTAATTAGATTTATATATTATAATTTTCTTTTTTTTGGGAGGGGGGGGTTGGTCAGAATGTACAGATGACATAGTGCTTGGAAAAAAGTTGTAAAATGTTCTCTTCTGTTTATGTTTAAAGGCCCACTCTAATGAAAATTGTGTTTTTTCTGACGATGGAGGACTGACATGAAGAAAATTAAGTTTGCATTTCTGAGTATTTATTTATTCAAATCATATGGAATCGGGAGAAGATGAAAAAAAATGCAGCTTATTCGTGGTGTAGAAAATAAGCTCCCTACTCTGCTTAAACAGAGAGCTCTCAGCATTGGGGAGGGGAAGGGGGGATGGGGTCGCTTTGCACCAAATGTCCCGCCCACAACTCAATGGTGAATTTCTAATGAACTACTCTTTCTCTAAAAACAAACATATCCAACAGTTTTTTTTTTTTTCTACTTTAGGCTTAAAATGGAATAATTAAAATTAAAAGACCACTGAGAATGTTTTTTTAAAAGTTCTGTAGATGATCGGAGTGGATCTTTAAGCTCCCTCATCTTAAAGGCAGCAGTGAGCATCACCTTTAACTGTCAGAATCTGAGATGTTTTGGATTTTTTTTTTATTTATTACTTGTTGATTTTCTCTGAGCCAGTCTGCACAATTTCTTTATGTCAGTTTTTGAGATATTTTCCAGAGTATGATCAATAACTGATGCTGAAGCTGGTAAACATCAGTCATAGACAGTCAGGGAATTAGGAATTAGGGTCTCTTCCCTGAATCTTCTTCTGTTTGAAAGATTTTATGGATCTAGACTTCTTCCTGTGGACCTTCCTGCCCTTTTACATGTCAGATAGGTTTTCTTCTTGCCTCCTCATTGGGTATTTTTCTGTGTCTGACAGCACCTTGTGAGACCCAAGGCAGAGGGATGACGGCAGCGGTGGCGGTGTGTCTCGTCTCTGTGCTTCTGGTGTGTGCGGGAGCGCTGGCGTTCCTCCTCTGGAGGTACAGTAATGCACAAAGGCACTATGTCAGACACAAATCTCATTTCAGGCCGTGCTCTGATGATAAAGCCAGCACCGTAGAAAAAGTGAAAAAAAAAAATCAGACTGGTTGTAGCTGTTTAAAAAAAAAAAAGGACAAAGAAAAACAGGAGGGCACAGAGTGAAACAGCAAAATGTGACACGGCGTCCTCCCACACGATATGCAACATGACAGGCCGAGCTGTGTCGGCTGACAAAACAATTCTTATTTGAGTGTGTTGAGCTGCGTTTGTCATCGCTGTTTGATCTAAATGGAACCTTCTTTTCAGAAAACGCAGGCGCAATAACAGGGGAGAGAGACTGCATGAACATTTAGATGACACCTTCTAAAATAAGGCCATCGCTGTTTCTCTGAGGAGAATGAGGAGCACAAAGCGGACTATGAGGGAGGACCTTCCTGTCCCGTGAGCCGGGTGACCTTACACTGCATTGGAACAATGGCGAGAGAGAACTGCTTTCTGACAAATAAAGAATATTTCAAAAGTGGATATTTGGCGAAGCAACAGCGGTGTCCTCACACTGCCTCCTGCTGTAAAGAATGTGAAACTGCATCTTTTTAAAAAACTCATTTTGTAAATGTATTGTATCACAGTGTCCTGTATTGCCCTGAAGATAAATGTGAGACATGCATCAGAAAAATGTAGTTTCAGTTTGGAAAGGCTGTTATTTTTCATCGCTGTGCCGGGGAAGAGCAGAGTTTAAGATCTGAAATGTTCAACGCCATTTTGTGGCTATAAAACAGCAATAAAAGAAAATAAGTTTTTGACTATAGCTCTTTAAAATAAACATGTGTGACAGCTAATGAGATGTTTTGCTGAGTCACAGCTCATAAACCATTTGATAGTTTTTAACCCCCAGTTTATCCCGATAAAAGTTTATATCTTTAGCCTGTTTCCACTGAGCGGACCGGTCCGGTATTTTAAAGGTTTCTACTGTAAAATGGACCCATTAAACAGTGCCGACCTGTACATCTAGAGGGCCCCCGTCTGTTGTAGGTCCATATAACAATAGAACGGGACGGTTGTGGTTAAGTCGCTGTATCCACCTGTTGATTGGCAGAAAGTGATGACAACATTAAAAAGCGCCAATGTAGCGCTAAGCTAGCATTTCCGTTTTTCACGCTAATGCTGGATTCTTCTTAAGTGCAATCTTCTTACAAACAATATTAAATTCCTGTTATACACGATGTATAAAAAGTAATGCAAGTAAAAGACGAGCTGCTGGATGACCTCCATTGTTGTTGCTTTTCTAGTCGTCGCATTACAATAATGCAAAAACACGCTAGCTAGCGGTCACCATGCATGCACCGTGAAAACAAACCGCTAAGTGGAAGTGAGGCTAAACTGAGTGGAAAAGCTCACCAGAATCAACTGAACTACAACTACTACTCCTGACTGGACCGTACTAGAGCGTAAAACCGGACCGAACCGTATTGGACCGTACTAGACCGCTCAGTGGAAATTAGACTTTTGGGTCCCATGTTCCAAGTCTATCATCTATTATTATTCAAGCCGTCTTTTTATCTCACAGCAGATACACAACAACTGAGGGTTTTTTTTAACGCAATGCTGTTTTGGTTGCTTGATAATCTGATTTTTTTTATTTCTTGTACAAACAGCCTCTTTGTAAATCCTCCATGATTTGTTTGCCAAAATTCCATTCTCAAATAAAGAGCAAAATGAGCATCTTTAGACCCTGATATCATTCATCTCTATTTTTACAATAACTAAACAGATAAACATTTGATGTAGAAAGAAAATTAAGCCTTATTTTAGTATTTCTTCATTCAAATTGTGGATATGAAAACATTTTTAAGAGCTCATAGATTTGTAGAAAAGATGCAATAACACGCCACAAGCTCCCCGCTTCAAGCTCTTAACAATGGGGAGGGGAAGAGGGGTGGGGTTGCTCAGTCCCTCTCTGCGGAACTATGTCGAAGAAAAACGATCTAGTTATTTTTTTTTTAATTTAGCCTAAAAATGACTTAATCTATCAGGAAGTGTTGGTGGAGGCCTGATATGCAGTAGACCTGCAGATCAGGTGACAGATGGTGACAGAAACTGAATATTTAATTACTTAACCAAAACATGATCCCAAAAAAAACATGGAGAACTACAAAGGGTGGCAACGCAGAATAGAGCAGATGACCTGAGCAGGATTCTAATCAAGAAGAAGAAAATATATGAGTCACTCTGGAGTATAAGTCGCACTTTTGGAAAACAAAGTCTGATGTTTCAGAACAAATCCGCGAAGCCAAGTTTAGCTTAAATTAAAATAAATAAATAAATACAATGATATTGATCTTTTGATCTGCATAAGAAAAATATAAACGTTTAAGAGGAAATCAATCAGATTCTCTTCCATATTTGTTTTGGATGACACTTCTTCTGCTGCTGTCAGTAGCAAATACTTCGGATGCAGAGCGCCCTCTAGTGGTTGTTAGAGTAAACAACTAATGTTTACTGGGAAAATAACAAATACATGAGCCTTTTATGTCTAAAAACAAAAAAGAGTAAAAAAGTCACTCCTGAGTATAAGTCGCACCCCTGACTAAACAGAAAAAAACTGCGACATATACTCCAGAAAATAGAGTAACTGAAAACCAGACACTTAAACAGAGTAAGGCCAATTAACTGAAATGAGAAAAGTTCTTGATCAAACTGGTGTGACTGAGGGACAATTCATAAAGGAACATGAGGAAAAATCTTAATCTGACCAAATCAAAGTTCACAATCATAACTAAAAGACTATTTTATTTTTAAATAACTAAAAAGATGATTAGAGTGGGAAGTTAGAAGCTTATTGGGTATTTGCTTTCACACATTTTTTGCTTCTGCATCACATTTAAACATGAATCCCATCCTGGTAAAATTTCTGTTATGTGATTGCAAAAAGAACTAAACAAACTTTGACTCTGAGAGCTAAAAGTTAAGAGTGGATAAACGTCTAATCAAAGCCTTAACCGTCATAATTTGGTTGTGAGCGTGGAGGAAAAGCTGTCAGCTGTTTTGAAGCGTTTGACACATCCACGAGTCTCTGCAACCTGCATTTGTTCTTGTTAGATTCTTTTGGCAACATAAAGAGGTTCAGGCTGTCATCCTATATGCTGACACTTGATTCTAATTTTGTGTTGTGATAAAAGTGGAGTTATGCTCACTTCCTGCACGTGACTTTTCTCCATGTTTCCTTTTTATCTTTAAACTACAAAAGACCAGCTTGACAGGGAATAAAGTTGTCATTTTGGCGTCTTCTGTGTTGTCTTTGCATCAAACATGATCTGATTTAAACTACTGCCTCTACTTTTCTTTGGGTCACGTCATGGAATTGTTTTCATAGATTCATGTACATGCTTCTTCTGTTTGCCTTTTTCATTTTACAAAAGCATGTTTGACTCAAAACAGCCTCCTTTAAATATAATCTATACATTAAAGTTTTACATTTTATGTCAAATATTCAGCTTCTGGGTTTCATTTAACTCGATTTGGTGCTCTTTCAGAAAACCAGCAGCTCGTGCTGTGAATTTGATTTGTGGAGATGTAAATATATCTGCTGTCATCCATGTTTATTTTAGCTTTTTTTTTCTATTTTTTTTGTGTGCTTCTGGAATTGAACAAATTGTTCTTGGGAATCGTCCAGAAACTGTCATATTTTTGTCTCTTCCATTGCTGCAAAAACGCAGTGCACCCGGCGCCCTGGAGCCCTCTAACCTTCGGTTGTGTTATTGTTGGGCCCCGTGGAGGCTCCACTGGACCACATGGAGGAAAAGGAAACAAAGAGGTCAGCGGGAGGCCAAGTTTTATTGAGTTTGGAGACAAAAAAAAGAAAGGGAACAGAATCTGTTATGTGCTGGCAGGAGTTTTCATCAATACCTTCTATTAATATTTTATAATATGAAAAAAAATCTAATTTTTTGCGAAAAGACAAAACCTATTGGAACAAATGACTCCCTAAGTCAGAACAATGGAGGACTCCATGTAAATGCTTGGTGTACAACCTTTAAATGTAAGCAGTGTAGTGAATTATCCTGCAGATAAACCGTGTCCATGATTCCTCTGAGGAGTAATTTGACAGTATATAAGCTGTGAAGGAGTGCAGAACATTCTCAGTTGGTTACCTCCCCCAGATTTGTGTCAAAGCCCTCTCTTCCACGAGTCTATTATCCCCTTGTATTGGTAGTCTTCTGTGTGCTCCCCTGCATTAATTCTCCTCCCATCAGGCTTCAGGGGAGACGGAGGAACACGGGAGGTGTGTACATCATGTGGAAGAGAAGCTGAAGCTAAACTTTTAGAGTCAGGAGTCCATACCACTAGAGAATCTTCCATTTCGCTTTTTTTTTTTTTTTTTTTGAACAATGTGATTTATAATAAGATTTTTTTTTTTGTCCTGATGCGTAAAATAAATGGCTGAAAGCAGCCAGAGCTTTCTTGAAGCAGCGTTCATTAAAGGCGAGATTGCCTTTATTGCATTTTTATTGGATACGTGTCAGTGCTCATTATTAAGATTCCCAAGATAGTTTTTATTGAATTTGAATTAAGGAGACATGCAGGCAGACAAGGTCGTGACCCTAGAAATAGATTGTCTGACAGTGTTTTGGTAAAGTTTTAACTCTTCCTTTACTTGATGTATTTAAAGAGGAAAGTTGTGCTTCAACTTTAGGCTAAGGTGATTTCAATTGAGCTGTTATGACTTAGTATTTGAAATATTTTGAGTTTTGGTTTGCCACATAAATCAGATTTATGGCACTCAGCTGACATTGGGAAGAACGTAAGGGAGGAGCAGAAGAGCCAGCATGCGGCAAGGTGGATCCAGGTACGCTGGACCTCAGAAAAATGTTATATTTTGTATATAAGAAACAGTCAGATTTTCTTCTCAAAGAACACAATCGACTTTTCTTTAATATTTTGTGAGCATAATAGAAAAGCACCTGACATAGAAGCAATTCTTACAATTTGTTGTTTGCTTCTTCTTGTGCTAAAAACCTTTTTGAATTTTTTTTAAGGTTTTACACTTAAACCAGAGCAATTAAGGCGTAAGATGGCAAGAACCTCTAAAAAAAAAAAATACTTTTTTAAAAAAAATGTCATTGTATAAAACATGCATTTCAAGACTACTTTAACTCTGAAATATTGAAATATTTGTTATTGTATCCTCAACAAACCTAAAATCCTCACAATTTCCTTAATTATCACTTCATTTAAATCAATTTGCATCTTCTAGTATAAATTCTGATTTAAAAACTTGATGAAAGAGATTAATTTGGGTCTATCACTAATTGTAGAGGTTAATCATTTGTTCTCGTGGTTCGGCTCCATTTGGTTCTAAATTTTTAATCTTTCCAAAGAATGAAAAAGTTCTGGTTTACACGCATGAACAATGCAGCTGCGCACGGTCTCTAAAGCTTTCCATCCTATCTTTATTGACCAAAAGTTTGAAGTCAGAGCTTCTTTGTCACATAAAATGGAGATCAAATAAAAGAGTTGCGCCCTCTGGTGGTCAAACTGATTTAAACAAACATTAAACAGACAAAATATGCATGAAATCGTTAAAACAAAATACAATTCTCTGTCATCTCAAACTCCCAAAAAATTGCGTTTATACTACTGTTGACATTTAATTTTAAAAAATAAGAAAAAATGATTTTGGGGAAATTTAGCAGAGACCTATTATCTGAAGGCAAAATCTAAAAAAATCGAAATACATTTCACATTTTTGATTAGCAAGTATAAAATGCCACATTAGAAAGAAAAAAGTCAGAGACTGAGGGTAAATATACATGTTGCGAAGGCAGCAGAGTGTGAAGCCAAATGTGACTAAAATAAAATAACCTCAGAAGAATATTCCGATTTAGGAATTTAGATCCAACTTAAATGTGAAATTTTCCAGCAGCAGTTTCCTGCAGAGACATGGTGAATTGCTCAGCAGCATGCAGAGTTGAATAAAGCTTTTAGATGAAACCAAACTGGAGCTGAACACATTTCTGAATGTATTTTAAATATACAGCATGAAGTGAAGGTTTTCACTACAACAACAAACACATCAAACTGCAAAAGCAAATGTTATTTTAGAGTTATTGTCAATATTCAATTTCATGTGTCTGATTTTAAATCATTTTAAAAGACGGTGACAACAGAAATTTTGTAACAAATTGCTTTAATGAACATAATATTAGCACGAATCTCCACTTGTGATACTTTACTCTGCTTTTTAAAGCAATACACATTAATCATGTGATGTTTTTTTTAGAGAGCACGTAATTACAATACATGCAGAATTAAATCTACTTCCAAACAGAAACAGAAAATTGTGCATGTAATGTAACTTAGCAAATTACAAGTAATCAAATACATTCAAAGTAATCACATTACATTGAACAAAATCTGTTTACATTTAAATTAAAAAAGACTAGGGTCACAGTAATTAGATTACATTTGAAGTCACTTGATTACTAAATTGTAATCTTATAACATCACGTTAACATTTAAAATAACGGTTGGTTGGTTGGTTGTTTTACCTTTTTTTATTCGGATTCTTACATTTTTTTGTGTTTTATTTTCATTTGAATTATCTGCTTTTTCATTTGCTTTGCTAACAATCACCATGTTTTATCTGAACAAAATTGAACTTTTTTGAGGAGAAAAAATGCTGAATTTCATTGAAGAACACCATACACACTGTGAGGCATGGGGGTGGACATGTCAGGATTTAGAGAGGGGACAGGATGACTCTTCCAGGACCTTCCAGCATGACAACAATCTAAATCACCTGGAAAACAAATGAGTGACCACATGAAAAGCATTTCAAGGTTCTGGAGAATCCCTGGACCTCAACCCAATAGGGAATCTGTGGAGGTTTTTAAAAGACAGTCAGTGTTGCCCAGCAACAGCCCTAATAGATCACAGCTGTTGACAAGATCTGCATGGGAGAATGGACCAAAATAGCATCCACAGTACAAACCTGTTGGAGACGTACTGTTTTAACCTCTGTCATCACCAAACAAACTCTTTTTTTAGTTAATCAAATGTGTATTTTCTACATCATTGTATGAATAAATTCCTTAAAAATCAAACAACCTTGATTCTTTTTTTACATTGTGTCTCTCACAGTTGAAGTGCATTACAGACCTCTCATCTTAAGTGATACAACTTGCAGAGTCAGTGATTAACAAATCCCCCTCTCTAGATAAGATAAACTGGATCACTTCCAACAATTCACCTAACAATCTCCTGCGCTACACCAGCGATTGAAAATTACAAGGTAATGGTGCCAAATCTAAGCTGATCCAGTTTATTTAATTTTGGCAGCATTTTAATTAACAACAAATTGGACATAATTGTTTTTAAATCTGCCAGCATTCATACGTTCATAAAATTAACTATTCCCAGTTATTAGAAAAGCAAAGACAGATTTTTTTTTAGACATTCCTGACAGACAACCAAACATTACCTGAGTTGGATTTTGGGGGAAAAAGCTAAAGCTGCTCAGAATTCACACAGTTCTTTAGATGGGCCTTCCTGCTGGTCCCTCACCACTCATTATTATCTATCTGCTTGCAGTGGTGCGCCCACAGATTCAAACAGCCAGAAATCTGCCTGTGTTCTCTGTGTGCATCCCAAGAGAAAGTCCAATGATCCATGAAACATACATGTGAAACAGAAACCCCAGTTCTTCACAGCAGGAGCTTTAAGACAGAGATGTTGCTGGAAAATCCTGTTTACAGATAGGACTGCTGAAGGCCTGACAAGAAGAAAATACATGTGGTTTGAGAGATGTCTGTAGTTCTGATATCCTAATCTGTACTGTAAATGTCGTAACCAGTAGGGCCTGACATTTAAAATAAAATTAAAAAAAACCTTGCTGTTTTACTGGAGGTTGGATTAGAAAATCCATGATTTATCTTCAAACAAAAGAGTTTGGAATAAAGCTACAACCTTTGCTAAAGTTTTCATTTTTCATGAAGCCCCAAGCGATGTTTGTATGGCCTGCAGGTTCCAGCTGTCCAGCCTCATGACCTCCTCCTGACCCCCCCCCTCACTGGCTGAACAGCTGCTACACAGCCCACATTTTACCCCTTTGCCCCACCCCCCTGATCAAAGCAGCCAAAGTGATATATTAGTGAAAAAAAAATTATATTAAAAATTGTGGATTTTCTTAGTTTTTCTCCATAGCAACCATGTTATTTTTTAGTCGCCTGGAGTTGACGAACAAGTCTATGTGATTTTTTGGAAGAATTTGCAAAAATAAATTTTTGGATTTCCTTGGCAGCAGAGGTTTTTTGTTAACCACACCCACATTCCTAATATAGTCAAGTCATATTGATCGTTGGTTCATCTTGAGAGATTAAATTTTCACAACATTCATGTGAAAATATGTGCTAGCAACAGGGGAGAGCATTTATTCACACCATGCTAACACCATTCAAACCTACAAACTTTATTTCTAACATTTTTTCCCAGTGATGACAATCTTGTAGTTGGCACAAAAGGTGATTTTTTTTTTTCTAGATGGCAGCCTCTTCCCGAGGTCAAAGGTCAACAAAAATTGGTTACGATTATAGACTCAAAGGAGTTAGATCACACTATTATTTAGCCTTTTTAAAGTAAATTATATCCACATATACAGTATGAGAATATATTACCTTTGCCACACTAAGGAACAAATTATTTATAAAATATGAGTTATTTTTGTGAGTTTTTTTCCTACCATGAAGTTCCATGAGTTAATCTGTGAGGCACTGCCTTCCCCTCCTTGTGGGAGTCACCCATTTCATGACGTCATCCTGGAGCCAGCAATGGCAGCGTGTCTGCGTTCTGCCATCAAAACAAACAACATTTGAACTTTAGTAAATATAAATGTGCATGTTGTAAATATAAAATGAAACTGTTTTGCTGACCACAGATAGCTCTGCAGAGAAGGTGCTAGTGTGCGTAAGCTTGGGGTAGGCAGTGCAGATTCTTCCTGGAAGGGGCTGTTCCTCACTTATCTGTGTTATGTCACAATTGGGAGGGGCTGGTGCTCAGAGGCAGGGCTTTTAGAAGAATGTTTGGAGATGCGTGAATGTATCAAAATACCACTTTGGGGTTGTTTTTCATAAGGAATTAACGTTATAATACACTAAAAAGTTAAAAAAAAATTATTTTACATTTCGTAGGTCCTTTAATCTGGCGGCAAGTAAATTTTGTTGAACAAAATGTTTCTTTTCTCGTACTGTGGGAAAATGAGAAAATTGTCCAATTTCACATTTTGCCTCAAGCTGTAGGTCCTGTGGCCATCCCATAATAATTTAAGAACTTCCTTCAGATATGTCTGACATGGAAGCGTTTTAATTAGTGGATTTTGAAATATTTTCAGAGACCTAAAAGAGATTTATTTTCTGTCTGATTCTCTCACTGTGACGTCATCATTATTTCTTTATTTATTGGGGGTCACTATGTAAAAAATTAGTTATTACTGGCTTTTAGGTGAATGCAAATCCTGGCGCAGTAAGAAAGTGGAATCGCGAGAACAATCTGGTCCGTGCAGTCCAGGACCGCTCCAGGCCATAATAACTGATTACAGATGATAAAGGTTTAATAGACTCTAAACTCACTTTTAGGCAGAGACATAAGGGCAAGTTAAACAAAATGAACTAGCTACTAAACGTCTCAGAAGCATGTTGTCATCCTAAATGATTTTAGGGCAAATTTTCATGCACACTGAGACCCAGAGCTGATAATAAATAATTCAAGAGGCTGAGTAAAAAGCCACAAGCTGAAAACTAATCAATAACCCATCTGATTTAGTAAAAACATAGCTTTCTAATAAGAGCGGTTCAGTGGCACATGCTGGACAGAGAGATGAGAGGACCGCTGCGGATTTTCTCCTCCAGATTGCATCCATTAATTTTTCATCTATCTTGTTTAGGGCCGTGGGGAGCGGGAGCCTGTTGAAGCCATCATCAGGTGAGAGGCTGGCTTCACCTTGGACTGTCCATCACAAGGCCACACAAAAATGGAAAAAAAAAGGACAAATGTGTGCTTTTATTCTTATGGACGTTTGACACAAAAATGGAAAAAAAGGAAACTCACGTTTAAACTGTAGGAGAAAAATCACATATATTTCCATAAACCGAAGGTCCCAGTCGGGATCTGAGGAAATGTAATTGAATCAACGTGACAGACAATTACAAATTGTGCTTGAATACTGAAACTATGCAGCATTTTTAAATCAATATTTGCTGCTGACTGGGAGCCGCAGATGCTAAACCTTACACAAAAAATGGGCCAAAGCGAATGGTGGGTTTTCCTCTGCAGGCCGACGTGTGATAATTCTCTGCACTGCCGAGTCGTTTGTCATCCACACGACCAGCAGACAGCGGAGCACAGCCGGGGAGTCAAGTTGTTTTCCTTCTATATCACCCACCCTCCTGACGGAAGCAGCAGAGGTTGGAGGAAAATGGAAAAAATGTCACACTAGTGATAGAGCTTCAACGCAAGTTCTGTAGAAACCACAATCACAACAGATCTCTGTTTCTATCCATCCTTTACCTCCACCAGTTTAACACTTATCCAGATTTCATTCTGCTGTTTCACCACTGATAATCCATTTATATATTGTAAATTGTTTTTATTTCAAAGTTCCTCTTTGATCTGTTGTGAAGGCGTTCCCAGTGGGCTTTTAATTATGATTATATAGTTTTTATACAATATAAGAAAAAAAAAGTTGTTTTCTAGGACATAGTTTCAGCAGAACAGCAGTAGTTCACTAGTAATTTGTCTGAGTTGTGGGCGGGACTTTTGGTAGGGAGTAAGCCTGTCCCACTTCCCATAATCCATCTGTTTACACTATATCCAGTTAGCTGCGAGCTCACATCCCCAACCAAACATTAAAGGCGCGACAAAACATTTCAATCAATATTGCAGCCATCCAGCCACACAGTTTTGATTTACCCTAACCAAAATAAACATACTTCGAGTATATGTTTTAAAGTATACTTAACCCTAGAACACTATCGCTATAAAAAGTTACACCCTCACTTTTGCCGGTATTATATGATATACCCATTCAAAAGTATTTGTCACAAAGCATAGATCAAAATACGACAACATATGATAAATTAGAGTAGTTTTCCTTCATTGTCAACTGTGGAATATGTAACAAAATAGAAAAAATGAAAGATAGAAAGATCCTAAAAATATGCTCAAAAATTACTGAAAACTTTGTAAATTGAGAACTAAAAATTCCTAAAAAATAAAATTAATATTACTGGAGACTTAGCCTTTGGTCGTCTCATTCCTGGGGAATTTGAGACTTTACCCAGAGACCCATGACACTCAGAAAACAACAACATATTGATAATTATGTACTATATATAATATACTTTTGTTGATGTGAAAATCACCCGACGATAGTGTTCCAGGGTTAAGAATAGAAAAGTAAATTTTCCCAAGTGTGCCAAGGACACTTAAAAAGTACACTGGCGGTTTACCAGCAAGTAAACTTCTTGGGACAAAATTGGCCCAATTTTAGTTTATAAAAAGAATACTTAGAATTATACCTAAAGCACCATATCTGGTATACTTTTAGTTTACTGGCAATAATATTTAAGTTCACAATAATTTTATGAAAGTAAACTTTTTTGTAAATCTAATGTAGCTTTTAAGGTTGCTTTGTAAGTAACAAACTTCTACTGATTAGCATATATAAAAATACATTTTTAATATACTGTAAATATTCCAAGAATACATCTCCATTTTAAATACTGTGTAAGAAAATGTTTAAGGACAGTGACAAATATAGGCCAAGATTTGTAGTATAATTCTATGTATACTTCAAGTATAATTATGAACTTATAAACATGAATTTGCTAAATTTATCTCTGATCAGAACCTAAAAAGTAAACTAAAAGTATGTTATCTTAATTTACTTTTAAAAAAGTCTACTTAAAACAAACATGAGGATACTTACTTTTGATAAGGGAAGCAGCTCAAACAAAGAAAACCAAGACTTACATGGATCTAGTCATCCACCCACACAGTTTTTGTGCATTACTACAACATGTTTCAAACAGCATTTTTTGTCTGCTCTGTATTCTATGTAACAAATACGATATTTTTCAAAACTGTATTTTTTCTTCAGCTTCCGATTATACGTAACATCTACAATTGTTTTCTAATGGCGTTTTTTGTCTGCTCCCCATTCTACGGAACAAATATGATCTTTTTCAAACAGACCTTTTTTTCTGCTCCTGATTCTACAAAGTAAAAATTATCTTTTTTATTTAGTGGCATTATTTTTGTCTGTTTCTTCTGTAAAAATACAAACCTTTTAAAACTGCGTTTTCTTTATCTGCTTCCGATTTTACGTCGCAAATATAAGCTTTTTCAAATTGCATTATTTTGTCTACTTCTGATTCTGTTTAAAAAATATTATCTTTTTCTAACAGCATTTTTTTTGTATTAAAAAAGATTTTAATTAAGAAACGTTTAAAAATTATTTTTTTAGATTTGCTCTTTTATACATGTCCTCCATCATCACAAAAAAAACAGCAAAAACCAGGGAAAAACAACAAAAATACAATTTTCATCAGAGTGGCTCTTTAAGTTTTCAAGTTACTTTAGAAAAAAACATTTTAATAAACTGTTTTTTTTGCAGACACTTGCATGTGGGCTGACAACAACAACTCATTTTTGTACAAAGGTGATAAATGATGGAGCCCAAAAAAAAAAAAAAAAAAAATGCTGTTAAATCCTAAATTTGTCAGCTTGGAATCATAATCAAACTCCAAATCACACCGTATTTTGTTCCAAATTTGTTGCTTGCACAAATTCTCACACCGTATCCCTTTAAACCATTTATTCAAACTAACCAGACTCTCTTCACTGAACCACGATCTGAGACGGTCTTAAATCAAAGCGATCCCACTCGTTTGTTCCATTTATAGCTACAAGGTCAAAGCTTTACAGATGCATCTAATCATCATTAGCTAATCAGGGAACCATGCTGAGAAGATGGCGGGAAGCAAAGGAGGAAAACAAAGAAGAGCGGATATGAAGTGGAAGCGGCAAAGGGCAAAAGCAGCAGCTGATGTTCGAGCTGGGAGTCAGAACAACCTGGAGTGGGAAGACTGCGTCCATTCTGCTCTCTGGGAGGGAGCCAGCTGTCACAATCTACATTTATTTGTCTTGCAAACGATAGAAATCGTGATTAAGATGGTTATTGCAGCTGACATGCACTTTCAGCCGATACTCCTTTTTATTAAAACCACTTATGTCACTGCCTTAGTAATTATGATAAAGTGTTGGCAGCCGGAGTTGCTGCTGCATCACTAACTGTCAGTGCAACGTTGTCATTTTGCAAATGGTGAAATAACAAGACAGTCCTTCAAGTACAGTGACTTAAGAGGCGCTGAGGAAAGATGCAAGAATAACTCAGCAGAGAGCGGCCTCGTGCATGACAGCCTCTCCGACACTTAGTGGATCTAGTAAACAGCAGCAAAACTTCATTTGATCCATGATGTTTACCTTGAAAGTAATGCCAAGTTGTGTCGGTGGTTGGAACAGGAAACAATGCTGAAAATCAGTCACCGTTAAAAACTCCTCCACCAGCCTTACAGCAAAAGAATGGTGAGAAATGTCTTCAGCAGCACCTGTGAAAGTGTTGCATGGTGAGTTCAGAGCTCTCATATCGCTTCAGGGTGCACATTTGAACTTTTTAAACTTTTTTTCTAAACAAAATACCTTTTTGGTTCCAAACTTTCTTGTTCTTTGTGTGTTGTTGCCCTCGAGCTGCAGCCAATAGAGTGAAGATATTACAGTTTGTTTGCACTACTTTCTGATCTGGTCAAGGATGTGACTTTCTTTTGCAGACATGCAATTCTTCATTTCATGCAAAATACTAATAGCTAGAAAAGTTAATACAAGTGTAATGCTTTTAGCAGAAAGTAGTAGCTGAAGACGCTGAAGATTTGATGCTATTTACTTTCATTGCTGAAGATATTTTCTGAAAATGCTAAATCTATTTGCAAAATCTTACATTTGCTAAAATACAAGACATTTTGTTAAGGACCAGAAAAAGAACACTAAAGTTGACCTAAATTTCTGAAAAAGTTGCTTAAAATCCTTACTTCATGCCAATCTGGAAAAAAATTTGAATGTTGGTTAGATATGATCTAAACTCACAATTAGCCCCATAAACCTTGTGCTAAATTAGCCAAAAAAGCTAGCTGGTTTACATACTAGCTGGATTCCAAAAGAGCCTAAAATTCCTCAGTTAACTGAATTAGTCAAAAACATTAGCCTGTTGCTAAACAGAAGCTAAACTCTAAATTAGCCTAAAAACCCCAGTAGATAACAAATTAGCCTAAAACTTTAGCATGTTGCTAAAATATAAGGTAATTCAGAATTTTGTAAATGACTATATAAAAGTGGTCTACAAAATCTTGTCTTGATTTTTCCCTTTTTCAAACTTTTTATTTTGTTGATGGATTTTGAGCGTCTGTATGAAGGCCAGATTCAACACTTTTACTGCTGGTTTGAGGAATCCCGCATGATGGTTACTGGAGACGTTACAGGTATGCACGCTGAACAACACATCGGTAGAATCAATGTGGCTCACATCAATGCGGTTAAACCACATGTAAATGAGTTTCCGTGTTTCATCGTTGTGGTGTTATGGTTTGGTTATGGTTTGAGGTCTGTTGAAACTACAATAGAGATTTCACGGCAGCAGCCGGAACACGTGCCTTGAAGCACAGAAAAACAAGTTATACGTTTTTCAGTGGTGTTAAAATAAACGTTTTATCAATTAAAAAGTCGGAACAATTATTTCCTTTTGGATATGGACATGACAATAAATGGTCCACATTTGTCCGCGGCTCACTGATCACCTCATTTCTACTGTGTTTACATCACATGACTGTTGGGTACGGTTGCCATTTTGGTTCAGTCGTTCCGCTCTCGGTTCATTTCATATTCAGACTGAGGAATCTCAGAGTGAACCAAAGTTCGGTCCGATTGGAAACGAAGCGAGACTACATCTAAAAAATGGGTCCGTGAGCGGTTCCTGGTACAGGAAGGTAGATATTTCCTGCCACATCTCTGCAAAGAAGATGGGTGCGATTTCGTTGTAGTCTAGGGGCGGAGCTTGCAGCACACACTCTTTCTGGATCTTATGTCAGCATGTTTCCAACCGCTCGTTTTCGTGGGTATGGGAAGGGGCTGCTGCAGACAGTGCAGGTTTTTAGAGGATTACTCTTAAATGCATGAACGGATCAAAATGCTGTTTTAGGGATCTTTATAGTGAGGAATAGACAGTTTAATGCTTTTAAAACCTCAAAAAGTAACATTCTTTATGATAGGGCCCCTTTAAGTGTGAAGGCTTACTAATCATTCACACAATAACTGTCATGGTACCGTCATAATACATTTCAGAAATATAAAAGCTGCATAAAGGCTCACAGAAGAACTTTTTCTATTCTTTATTTAAAAACTGTTTGGAAATTTGCCCCATCACTTTGTCAAATCCACGTGGCTCGCCGCTCAGGGACTGACAGTTGGGATGCGAACATAATCCGTGCTCAGTCCCACCCTGCAGAGCATCTGGTATCAGATAATCCATCTCGCCACATTTTAATGACGCTGCAGCTGTGCTGATCTCTTGCTGTTGGTTATTGCTCTCTCATTATGTTGCTCCAAGTTTAATGCATCCCCAGCTTCCTGCAAAATATTGATGCTCTAAATGCGTGGAAACAAAGCGTTTAATTTATTCTCAGCCAAGTGTGAAAACAAGAATACATGGGGGTAAAAGGGAAGGAAAGTTTGCACGCATCTGTTTTATGAATTTTGTATCAGGATTAGAGAATGTCTTTAAAAAAATACATATATACAAATATTTAATTGTCAAAGAAAAAAATAAAAATGATCAAGCATAAAAGCAAAAAGCAGTTTACTACAGTTTTCAACTACTAGTAAGTTTTTTTTCTAACTACTCGAAAATATCAATAATCAGTTTGATGTTTGGATATAAGAACTATGGCTGAGTCTCACTGAGAAAACAGGATTGTTGCACTTCATGTAAAGAACTATTAATGCCTCTTTAGATAGCAAGACTGTTATTACAAATACAGGTGTCGCCCCCTGCTGGCAGTTTATTAGAATGGTAGTTTTAGGCTCATTTTGACATCACATTTTATGATGAAGTGACACTTGGACACAATTTCAATTAGATCTCCATCGCTTAGAAATATGCTTGAATATTACGTCCCTCTGCCCGTCATCTAATATTTCAGCTTTCTTCTCAGCCAATGACAATCAAAAGATTGTCTTTGCACTCAGATGGTTTAACAGAACTCCTCCAAAAACAATGAACTTATTTCATGCACATTTTTATGCATCACAAATATTAACACTCATATTCCTAAAATCTCTACTCAACGAAACAGTGAAAACAATCATGTATTTTCCTTCCTGCAATTTTTTGTTTTGTCAAATGTAGAATATATTTAGAAGTGTGACTATCTTTGTAAGGTTAAAAAAAAAATCAGAACTGGACCGCAACAGCTGGGACTTGTGCAAGAACAACTCTGAAAGGGGAAAATTGTATTTTTTTTTTAGCAATTTTGAAACATTTTTCTGACGATGAAAGAAAATGAAACTCAAAATTGCATTACCGAGTATTTATTTATCTATTCAAATTGTTGTGAATCAGGAGTAGATGAAAAATGTTGTTTGAAAAAAGTGTGCAAACTATGACTGCCGGCCCACAAGCTCAATGCTCCATTCTGATACATCTGTTTCTGGACGGCTAGATCTTGGTTTTTCCTCGTCTGAGCTAGCAACTGGCTCAAAACTGTACGGCCGGACTGGGGAGAGAGACTGTAAGATGGTGGAAGAGCATGGAAACAAAGAGCTCTCAGTTGTGTGGAGAGGAAAGGGGGGCGGGGTTACTCTGTGTCATTGACATATTTAGAAATGGACAAAACAAGGCCGCGACGTCACCCATAGAAAACGTCTTACTTCGGGTTCTGACGAAATGAAGTAAAATCAGTTGCCGTTTTTCCGCAGGACATATTTTGCCATTTTGGGACCGAACAACGTTAGTAAGCAGTCTGAGTCATCATTTCTATGGCAACCACTCTCGATAATCAGGAGTGAGTTTGATTCGAAAGCCACTAAAAGCGGGCTCGGGTAGAATCTGTCAAACATTCGAAGTGTGGGCCAGGGGGAACAACATGCTCTCGGCGTCCAGTTGGCAAGTTTATATATTTAATAACTTGTGATGTGGAAAATATATCATGAGAACACTTTAATAAGAGACACAAGAATGGTTATTCTGACTAACCGCTGTTTATTTTTCTATAGAAGTCTATGGGACTTTGGCTTTCTGGTACCAGTGGGTACTTCCTGTTTGGAGCGCGACGGGGGGAGGAGATGGACAATCCAGTTCTCTCTAGATCAGGGGTGGGCAAACTACGGCCCGGGGGCCACATGCGGCCCCTTAAGCTACTTAATCTGACCCTCCAAATTAAAATACATTGAATCAAAAATCCTAAGTATTGTTTTTATTTTCATTGTATTTCTGGTTTCTTCTCATGAATGATGTTGTTTCTCTGGCGTTTGTGCGTGTTTTTTTCTGAGTCAGAAGGTGATTTTTCGTATTTCTTTGAGTTCGCATTTTCCTCTGAAGAACATCAACCCAAAAAGAGAACAAAAATCAAAATTTAGACATTAAAATTCCCAAATTTTCTGTTTTTTAAATGAATATACAGTATATGAATTTTAATCCAAATTAAAGCATGTTTTTATCTAAATTCCATACTATCTTTTTAGTTTATGAGGTTCATTACCAAATCTCTCCTTCCATCTGCTCCTTGTCCAGCCCTTATGCCAAATTTTAGAACCCTTTCTGGCCCACAAATCAAAAAGTTTGCCCACCCCTGCTCTAGAGTATATACTGTCTATGATCTGTGACAATGCTTTCACACACAATGCAGAGGCGAATTTCTAATGAACTCCTGCCGCTCTGAAGAAACTATGTCCAAAAAAAATGGCATATTCATAAACAACAGACCACTGGAACGCTTAGAAAATGACTCAAAAGATGATTTGAGAGGAAAGCTAAACAGTCAAAGACAGCCCCCCATTTAATACCTTTTAGGATGATTTTACTTCTTTGCAGTTTAAACAAAATCTTGCAAAAAAAAAAAAACACCTTTGAATGTAGTTGAATTCCATCTTCATTCAGCTCTCTTTATTACAAAAAAAGTTTTGCAACTGTCCCAAGACAACCAAAGGTAAAGCAAAGCATTTTATTGCAAGTATTAGTCAAAGATACACTTCAAACTGAAGCAAAGCAAAACACTAAAAAGGCCAAACTAAGAGAGAGTTACAAAAGAAAAACATAATTGAAAGGAATAGAGCTGTTGGTACAACAGAGCCTTCGCAAAGTACAGACACTGAGACGTGGATCATCGTGTGTTGACTGTTGAACATACACAGCTGCTTGCTGGTGCCTCACTCAGAGGTATCAGAGCCCGTCATCTTTAGTTTGCTACAAAGAAAACAGAACAATCAGAGTACATAGAGTGTTTGAAATCCCTGGCCAATGTCAAAAAAAAAAAAAACAAACAAACAAAATGAGTCATCAAAACCGCGGTGTGAGAAAACCGGCGCCAGGAGCCTAATCTCATCTGCAATATTTGGTTTGAAATCTGCTGGAATGCAAATGCAAAGAGCACAGGTTTCAGGTGGGAGTAAACGGTACAGTAAACAGTTGTTGGACCAAAAAAGGTTTTTGGTGGGCTTTTTTTGGACTTCCTTTTTTTTTTTTTTGCTTTGGACCGGGATGAGAACACTCAATAAAGGTCCATGTCTCTGATTTTTTTTTTTTTTAACTGTGTAAATGACAGGGAAAAAAAAATAGTTCACAACAAGAAAAAAAAAAAAAAAAAAAAAAAGAAAATTCTTGGTTCATAATACAGGCACAGGTCTCTGATCTAGCACACTGGGGGATCCTCCTGGTTCTTTTAAGGCCCGGCTCGAACTTGATCTTTGGATTTGCCATCAATAAGACAATTGAAACCAAGAGGTTTCTACACACAAGGTGAAATGTGTAAATTCACCTATTTGGCAGACTTGGTTTGTATGATTCTGAACTGTCCTGAGGCACTAACAACTCTGGCTGCTTGAGCTGCTCCAGAGGCCAGATGCATCCAACTCTGCAAGTCCTTCCAAACGATTGGAAAGTGAGGATTTTTCTTTTTAAAAGGAACAAACAAGCCACATTTTTTTACACATTCGTTGTTTTAAAAGTTGAAGAGTATGCACTAAATCACAAGTCCAGGAGAGGATGAATGCATGGGAGAACTCTTAATTTTTGTTTCAGGAGAATTTGCACTTGATTTTTTAAAGAAACTTTAATTATGCATCTGGCCTCTGATTTTTTTTTTTTTTTTAGCAGCAGAGATGAGTCAGAGGAAATTTCCAAAGGTACACTTCTTTAGAGAACTCGAGCTAAAGTTAGTGGTTTACATGAGAGGAGATGAAGAAGCAGGTTTGGAGACTCAGGGCAGATCAAGTACATAGGCGAGTTTTCTCGGTAGGCCACCCCGACACAGATTTCATAAGGTCACATAGATTTAAAAGACTGTGTGAGAATGCGTTTAAGGCTGAGGCGTGTCTTCTCTTGTGGAATGAGACCTGTTCCTGCTGCAAAAATATTTCTGGCACAAAAAAAAAAAAAAAAAAAGACGAAACTTCACAGGAAACAATGTAAGAGGAAAGAAGCGAAGCCTATGTAAGAAGGATCACAATAACAGACAAAAAAAAAAAATAAAAAAGTCTTTCCATCATCTCTCCCTCCACCCCCATCAAACTCCATTCATCCTGTGACTGGCTCGGGGAATTTCTATGGCTAACGTACCAATTAGCAGCTTGTGTTGTCAGCGTGGTTCAGAAAGAGTTCCCTTCGTCAGAGGTGGATTGCAACAAGGGAGGGGGGGGGAGTGGCGTCCGGCCTTCTAAGGTGGCGAAATGAAAAAGGACGAACGATCGGAGCTTAATGGAGTCAAATCCACCTGCTCCTTTTTGTCGAAGCAGTACACCCCCCTCCATGTTGTTGTGCTTGCGAATCTACGAGAATAAGGCGTCAACATGGAGGGGGAGGGTCTTTGAAAGTTAAAAAAAAAAAAAAAAAAGGCTTCTTTTTCTGTGCTCCACCCCCCAGCGTGCTGCAAAATGATGCGGAGACTCCAGCCGCTTATACGCTCTCAATAAATACGCCATAAAATATTCCGCATATATTTCATATATATATATTTAGAGAACAACACATTTAAATAGGACAAAAAACAAAAGTCGGCTCAAGAACAATTTCTCAAAATTGGATAAGTGTTAAGACAAAACTGAATATTTTTATTTATTTATTTATTTTTTTACAGCTACAGCTATCTCGACTCTAAAATAGTTACTGAGTAGGAAGGTCGCAATCACGCATTACTCAAGCATTATGTCATAATAAAAGCAATTTGCAGTTTTCTTTCATGTAGTTTAACATATGCAGCATACCAAGGTAAGTGAGGTGCAGTGTTTTTTTTTTTTATTTATTTTTTGTAATAGAAAGAATTCACCCCCCTGGACTGATAAGGTACCCCTCCCCCAGAACTACAGAGCACCCCCCCAGTTTTCAGTTGATTCCATACTGGCTCAAGACATGATACTGCTGGGCACATCCACCCTTCCTTCAGGGACAAGACACATGGCAGGGCATTGCACTAAGGTAAAAAGGTGCCATGGGCTGCTTTTAGGGCTGGGCATCAATGTCAACACTGGAGCTGTTCCATTTTTTTATTTTTATTTTTTAATGCACGGACTCTCTTTGCACCCAATTATGGTGAAATTAGGTTATATTCAAATAAAATATTATTAATCAGTGCAAATATTTTGTATTCAAAAAGTGTTCCTGTGCAGATAGATCGACGCTTCGACACCCAGCCCTTCCTGTAACAGAGAGTTGAGCCGCGGCTCCGAAGGTAAGCCACCCTCCAGACCGAGCTAACTCAGACCCAAAAGCATGAGGCACACTTGATGACCACCTGTATTGTCCGCTGACACGCATCCCTTCGCCTCCTCGCTTCCTCTGAGGTATGAACCCGTCAATCGCTCCGGACTTAAAGGAGGACGAGGACTGGAGGGACAGAATTTGAACCTCTTGGCTATGTCTGAGTGACAGTGGCAGTCTCTAAAGTGCTGTGCTATGTTTGTCATTCACGGGCTGGGGTGTATCAAACCGCGCTAGTGTCAGGATATGACCCCCCCATCCCCACAAAGGAGAAAACAAAACCAAAAAAAAAAACCTGCCCTCGCCCTTCAAACCCACAGTACCTAGAACACCGTTGGTCCAAGACGCACCGCGAGAACTTCACCTCCACCACATCCGTTTACTTGGCATCGAGTTCTACTTGGATGCTCATCGCCTGAACGCATGAAATGCACGTTTGCATCGTCATTCCTTAAGAGAACAGAAAAAAAAAGATGGCGTGTAAAATGCGTTCGGATGGGGTCCTATGTTTTCTCTTTTCTATTGACAGCACCATCGAGAGGAAAGGCACTTTCTGTGGACTTCTTATCCCTCCACCTTCCGCCATAAAGAGAGCAACCAAACTCGAAAAGACGACGAATGAAAAAACATTCCACTAAAAATGGAGAGTTTCTCCAGAGAAACTTAAATAACAGCTTCCTGTCGAACACATCTGCTCACTTCATCAGGTCCTACGGTCGTGCGGACGTTGGCTCACTACCGGCTCGTGTTTGCAAAGCAACGCTGATGACATTTTAAATGTGTGCCAGGCAAACACATCTGCTATGTAAACATGTGTTCAACTGCCCCCCCGTCGACACCCCACGTGTAACTCAAACATCCATTTCAGACAGCAAAGCTCTAGATTTTCAGTCTATTCCTCTGATCGGCTTCAAATCCTCCAAACGTGTATGCATGAAAACAATAAATAATGATCCTCCAGGTCTTAACCTTTCCAACACCTCGGAGGCGGGTCAAGATCGTACAGCCATGGAATGTCGTCCTCTGGCACGGGGGAGGAAGTGTTGGGGACCAAAAAATACGATTACAGGCTCCGACACGCTGCAGGCCAACTCTCTGGATTTGTGTGCTCACAAAGTGGCTCAACTTGAGGGAAAAAAAAGCAACAAAAGGTTGCAATTTGAAGCAAATCCACACAGGATTTAACACAAAGGAATGGAGAACTACTGCCTGTTGCTGCATTATTCCTTAACCTTTGAAATGGATCTCAGAAGCTTTCAAAAACTACTTATCGTTTCCGCTCTACCTCATCTTAAAAAAAAAAGAAAAAAGGAGCAGGCCTCAGCACCAATTGAAGGAAAACCGAGAACATTCAAGAGTCTTAGGTCGGCATAACAACCGGCTCTGCTCCTGGTCTCCTGTAATGACGTCAAACAAAATAATGAAGACTTGATTCAAAAGGTTTTCATAGCAACGCCATCTTCTTATGAAAGAGAAGAGAAAGAAGCGTTCAGCATCTTGCGAGTTTTTTCCCGTACATCAAAGGTTGAAATCCACATCCTCATCGATAACAGTATAACAGTCCAAACACACGTCACTAGTTTCGACGACCGCACCACTGTTCACACGGAAACTACACATTTTACAGCGACACAGAAACAAGTCAGTCCATTGTAATAATAAAACTTTGTTACTTTTTTTTAAACCATTACTTATCTCGATACATTTATTACTAAGATTAATAATTAGACTACTTTTTTTTGTTAGCAAAAATAAGTGGTGTGCATTACATAATTTAAAATGTACAAATATACTTTCAATCTGGCTGTTTTTTTTTTTAAAGGATTTTTAGATACTAGTGACATAATAAAGGCTTAAACCCACTTGGCCTCTACACCAGAAGGCTATCAGTACAACAGCAGAGGCAGAAGCTTATACCTCACTGCTCAAGGGATCGTCTGCCAATGTACCATTCACCAGCTCTAAACGCCGATCTAACCGAAAACAAACGCAGAAATCTTTGCACGAACGAACCTTAGCAGAATCAACTTCTCCTGTCCTTCAGTTAGTGAGGTTTACTGTTTATTTTCTCCTTTGACTAAACTCCATGCTCAGAGTCTCAAACGTAGAGGCTCAAGTTCTTACTCAAAGTAGCACCATGCCTGTGTTCAGCCTGGAAACACATGCTTCTTTTAGTGCAGATATCCTTAAAAACAAGAAAGAAAATAAAACACTCAACAAGTTTCAGGTCGACGCCTAAAGGGCTTTGTGGTGACCGCAATCCACGTAAACACTTTACGCCAACAGCCGGCAAAATATTGGTTCCCTCAGCTGGGATTTTTGCAGACGGTCACACGGGCAGGAGATACTTGCTTTAAAAAAAAAAAAAAAAAAAAAAGACGCTCCGTGCCCACGGACCCCGCCCGCCTTGTAGCTTAGCAGCAGGGTTCAGGTCTAGTGAACGCAAAGCGGAGAGAACACAACTGTTCAGACGTGAAGAAAGAAGCCGATCTGAAGGAGACGCGTTGAAAAAGGGTCAGGCCATCGTTGAGAAGAAGAGGCATCAGGTGAAACTTTCTCGTTTGCAGTGCATTAGCTGAAACATGCGTTTTGATCACCGACTGAAATGAAATCTCCAACAAGTTATACAGATTTTGACAGAAAAACTTTTCTTCCAGGCACTTGAATACTACCTCTTTATGGCCTTTGTCCCCCACTTTACCACTGTTAGAAGGAAAAGTTACCAAACTGGTAAACTGATGAACATTTGAAAGCAAGGGGCCACTAAACATCTTCTGTTTGAATTCAAAATAAAAAATCTAAATTGTAAGTTGCACCCTTTTGGCCTAACCTAACAGGCATGGTAAACTCAGAAAACAAGGTTTTTGTGTCTCATGTTTAGCATTTTCAATTCACCCATTTCCAGATGAAATGTGTAACTCGGAGTCATAAAACCCCCATAAAATCTCCTTCCCTTCAATTCTACTTATTGCACTAAAGGAAACCCTCGGCATCGACTCTCCTAACCCACCATCTCAAATGAAAAAGGAAAAGCATTAATGCGTGTGGTCAGCCAAAATTAAAATCGACGTACACAATTTAGTAATAAAATTGAAAAAAAAGGGTAAAAATGGCCGACTTGATAAAGAAGAGACATATTCAGATTAAATTTAAATTAAAAATGTGGCTTCAAGTGATTTATCAGCCAATAGGAACTGTTTAAACGTGAGGAGTGACTGACCTGAGCCCCCTTGAAAAACAGGAGCTGCAACACCCAGATGGGTTTTAAAACTTTAGGGGCATTTACAAGTCTGAGCCAGCAGGTGGCAGTGTGTTCAAAAGAACACGTGGCTTCAGACATTGAAAAGTGACCAAAAAAATTGCAAGTTGGAGGACCTAAAGTCTGTGAAACTACACTCCAAATGCGTTAACATCTCTTATCAGACCCCGGGAGGAAAATAAAATAAAATCAAACAGTATATCTGACAGAATATAAAAGTGCTGCTGCTCCAACTGACATGAGGTACCAGATGCAGTAAAAGGAAATTAAAAAAATAAAAAGTAGACTGCTGGGACAGACTGTCAAAGAAGGGAAAAAAGTAACAAGAAGCAACAAAAATAAAAACACCCACTGGGTCACAAGTACAGGAACAGATCTGAGGGGCGTTAAAGGGGCCTCAAAAGGGTGGAAATAAAATAGTTGGCTGGTTTAATATTGCATAATAGTGCTGAGTTTTTGTCTTGTTTGTTTTTAAAGCAGCGTTTGGGTCCTCAGTCCAGTGTGGGGGTGCCTCCTCCCCTCCCTCCTCCCTGTTTTCTTCTGCACAGTGTCAGGTCCGGATTGACTAGGCATGTGGGGGGGCGGGACATGCACCTGCGAGGACTCCTTGACTGGCAAACCAGGCGTGCTTGGTTGTGTGTCTGTCTGAAAGTGTGTGTTTGTGTGTCACAGGGCGGGGGGCAATGGCTGCAGAGAGCTGTTGGCTCAGGCGAAGTACATGGTCCTCAGGGTGTCGTGGTGAATCTGAACAGCTTTGGCCAGCGCCTGCGGGTCCCGACCGTTACTCTGACCTGACACGTGGCTGCCTTCAGCGCTGCAGGTGGAAAGAAGAGACGCACAACAGATAAACAACCTTTCTATCAGAAAACCACACAGAAATGTTAACCCTCTCCTCACCTGTCATGTTCTTTGTCCACCAGGTGGTAACGGGCCCGGAAAGCCACCAGGTGAGCATAGTAGGCGGGCGCGGGGATGGAGACTGAGCGGGTGCAGCGCACGTAGGTGTGGCACAACTGATAGGTTAGCAGCTGGAACTCATCAGCGGTAAAACAATTGTCGTCCCACAGTACATGGTAGTGGGAGGGCCGACTGGTGCCCTGAGGGTCAGAAATGCACAAATACATTTAAATTAAACTGTCTTGTAGGTAAGGTTTTTTTTTTTTTATAATGGTTATGGCACTGGAATTACCTCTTATTTTGAAACTACTTTTATTGCTAAAACTGACTAGGGCTGTAACAGTAACGTACCCAATTCATTTTACAAATTAACACGTGATTATTTATTAATGCAGATTAAAAACACGTCAGAAGCAATTGTCTTCTGTTTGGTGTCAGAGAGTTCAGGCTTCCATGACGTGGGATAATTTCTGAAAATGCACACTTTGGACACTAAACCATATTTTATTCTTTTTATTTTTCAGTTTAGAACACTTTTTGAGCTCTACAAATTAAAATACTTCAGACAATAAATATGAAGAAAAAAAAGTTCTCTAGTCTTCTTTTTTTGTTCAAAAGTGCCATATTGTTGCATAAATTGTACCTAGAATAATCACGATTACTCAACATCACCAATTCTGACATAATTGTTTAAAAAAAGAAAAAAACTTGTGCAAAACACGTACATTTTTATTTATACCACAGTACTCTGTGATGTTTGGACTAAACCAGTAAAAAAAAAAAAAAAACACTTTTGCTTAAATTACGTTTTTACATTATGACATTTCCTTTTGTGCAACTAAACATGGCAACAAGGTCTCTCGCAAAACCGCGATTCAACTTTTGTGTTCTCCTATGGAAGTGTTTCTGTTCCATCTGATACTAAATGTTTTAAACCTTTTAATTTTCTTCCTAATACTTTTTCACTCTTGATTTTCAAACAGAAAGTTTTATGGCCAGGCATATTATTTTCTTCTCTAAGTTTTTCAGTATTTTGACATTTTGAGAATCAACATTTCGATAGCCCAGAAATTTGCTGGAGAAAAATCAGATAGAAAAACCTCGCCTTTTCTGTCTCACTAGAACAACTAGTCGATCTAAGAGCACATGAATATTCAACTAATCAAATCATGACAGCAACATGATGTCAGTGTTTGCCACTTTCAATTGGAGCCTAATATGGCAACCAAAAAACTCTGAAACTGATAGAATAGAAAAAAACTTCTATAGTCTCACTGTATTGCAGATTTTTTTGTGCATTTATGCCGTTTTTTTTTTTTTTTTTTTTTTTACCAGTGGCTGTACACCATTGTTAGTCAGTCTCCTCTGTGTCGTCTCTCCTCTACATAATGCATTTAGCTCAAAAAATGTCCTTAAACCTCGATCACATCTTTGTTTTCATTCTACAATACTGAACCTCCTTTTCAAGGTTTGAATTTTGAAAGTTTAAACAAAAAAACTGAAAATGTGTATAAAAGTGTATTAAACAAGGTTCCTACAAATTTTTTCAAGCTAAATTTAAGACCTTTTAAGGACATATATGTAAATTATAAGACAAATTTCTAAGTTTAATCCCATTTTATTTATTTTGTCAATTCATTCCTATTTTGTGATCCAAACTGTAGCTTTTTATCTTGTTGTTTGTGATGCTTTAGCGTGCTTCTTTTTCTTCTTTTTTTTTTTTTTTTTTTTTTTTTTAAACCAGTGGGCAGTGTGCATGAAGCATTGCAAAACAATTGGTTCTCCTGCTGTTTATTTACGACATTTCATCATAATCATGGTTGAAAACTTTAATTTTTGAAGAGAAATGTGAAACTGAAAACTTTTACAGAGCACAGTTTTAAATACTTATATCTAAATTCCAGACATTTTAGTATTACCAAATTCCATGCTTTTAAGACTTGTTAAGACCCCACAGGAACCCTGATAAAGTGTGTAGTGAGGAGTTTTACAGCCTTAAAACTATTATAATAATTGGAAATAAAGACGACTACTTCACAGTTTTCAGCAATTTTTAGAACTAGGGACCACTGTATTTTAATTCAAATATATAACATTTTAAACACAGGTGTTAAACTTTACATGAAAAAAGACAGAAAATTGGTTTTAACCAATCTTAGTTTATCTAAACTGTACTTGGGGTGAGTTATTCGGGACTCACTAAATCATATTCAATATTTGTCCAAACCAGCACACAGCAGTTCTGCAAAGTTACTCAGTTATCAGATTTCTATGGAAAATGTGGTGGAAAAAGGCAGCAATCAGAGCTCAGTAGAAGAGGTTGTTCTGACCTGTATTCCAGCGTGGCTGCAGAGGTAAAAGTCAAACTCATAAGGATGTGTAATGTCCGTATCCACAGTGGTACCAGCAGGAATGTTTCCACTGCGCCCAACCTGATAACAGAAAAGAAGACATTTGTGAAGAAATACGTCTCAAATAAAAGGCAGAAAACAAAAACATAACAAGGGGAGAGCAGAAATGTTAAAACAATTCATATTTTGATATAATAAGAAAGAAAAGAAACAGTTAATGGAGCAAACCAAGGAGAATTCACCCAGTGTTTTTCAAAACAACCAATTAAAATCCTAATGCCTCTGAGAGCATAACACTCTGAGCAAGAGTGTGTGTGGAGAAAATAAGGTCATTACCAGGTTGCTCTTACTCAGGAGGCCTCGAGAGCCACTCTAGAGCTTTCCGTTCATGATGTGCCCTAATGTTTTAATCAGAAGTAATTACCCAGGTTAAGAGGGGAACGGGTCCACATGCTTACAACGATTAAGCCCACTGCTATTACTTATGATCTTTTTAAAAAGAAGAAGTAAAAATTCTGTTTTTGCCAACCAGTGAGTAGTTTGTATACATCTATTTCAGGATCCACTCCAAATAAAGAAAGAAAAAAAAACACTTTTCCAGTGTTTTTACCATATTTTTGTGCTGTTTTTCAGATGATGGAAGACATATGTAAAGAACATTAAGCTCCAAATTGCATTTCTGTGTATTCCTTTGTTCAAATCCCCATGAATAAGAAGCAGTAAAAAAAAAATGCAGTTTAAAAATGAGTATTTGTTAGAAAATAACCTGGGCAGGTTTCTACGTAGAATGATTACCAAAACACAACTGAAAATTATTTTAAAATAACTCAAAGTGGGTCTTCAAACATACAATAGCTGCATTTTCCTTTTATTCTGACATTTATGAAACTACAAATGCCATCTTTGCTGACAATGTTTAAATATATTAAACGTTTCTTCATTTCTCCAAACACAAATGCAGCTAAAGCGGTAGATCATCTCTTCAATAAATCCTCTTGCTGCTTTCTTACCAGAATCTTTCTTTTCTGCCAAAGTTGACCATTTTCTTTTTTAATTTGATTCAAAGCTGCATTATAGTGTGACCTGATCTTTGGGAACAATAAAAATTGCTTTGCATCTTTAAATTATTGAACTAAAAGAAAAAACTAAAATGATCTCGTTAATAATTAATGTTGTTTTAAATAAAAGTTGATTTTTTGTAAGAAAATAGTAGGACTAAGTTGATAAAATCAATTAATGGATTTAAACTCAATAGATCAATAATCGATCCATAAAAGTAGATAATGTTAAAGACCGCTAGCTTGACGCTAACTTATAATGGAATTTCCCATAGGATGGCTGATGCTAACACTCAGTCGACCTAAACATCCATCGGTGACTTATCGACATCTTTATAAACTCACAGGTATGCATTTTCCAAACTCTTTTAATTAAATATTTTTAAAGTAACCAATCGCCACCTTGTGGCCAAACAAAAACATTCTCCAAGAGAGGCAGAACAACTGTTGGAGCTTCTCTGTTTGAGAATCCATGCATATACTGTATGCTATTAACAATCTCATTATCTTTCCACTAATACATTTTACAGTATGTGAACTGTATCAGATTCATATAAATATCATCAAAACATTTATGATTACTAATATATTTCTAAACAAATGTGTCTATATGTGTAAACTCAAATTGAATCAGATCAAATTATTTGAGTTGATCCAAAGAATTAAGAGAAAAAAAAAATTAAAATCGGAATCTAATCAATTCTGGAAATTATTGGCGATACCAAGCCCTAGAAAAATGTATAAAACAATCCAATTTAACTGAAACTGAATAAAATGCTTGAACATCATACTGTGCTAAACTTAATAGTTAATTACCTTGAATTGGTGAATGGACTGTGCTTATGAAGTACTTTTTCATCCCTATGGCTTGTAGAAAAAAAAAGGACCAACAACCTTGTTCTCAAGATCACAATGTCTTTTTAGTCTGTACAAGATTTTTCTCTGTTTTCATTTATTCACACTTTACAGCCCTTCTATCATCTAAAGAACATTGAACCTATTCACTCTAGGAACCAAACCACTGCTCGGCTGTTTATCAGGAGACTGCTCAGTTGTGGCATATGTTTGGGTTTTGGTGTGGACTTACTCTCTCATTGCGATCGGCACAGAAGAGGCGCGTGTGGTGGCGTTTTTGCACAACAATGTACGTGATGCCTGGCTGGTATTCCTTCTCCAGACTGATACAGGCCTCACGGATGGCCAGCAGCTCATAATACAGCACCTGAAGAAGAAGGAGGAGGAGGAGAAAAGTTCTGCTTGAAGAGATTTTTAAAAATACGTCATTGGACAGAAATCTCTTTGTTACAAAAGGTTGATCACTTTGTTGTATTCTTTCATTTTGAGCATGAAGTTTATGGAAAATGTTACGTCAAACCACACTGATAACACAAACGATAAACATCTCAAATGGCAGAAAGTGTTCAAACCCCACTTTCTTTTTTTTTTTTTACATTTCACTCCTGTAACATTCTGCTCAACCAGTCTGAACTTGTGTTCTTCTTCCAAGCATCACATCAGCTTTGGTAAGGCCACCTATTTGGTTTTATTTCCCATCAACCTTTGAGAAAATATCTGAAACCGCCAGACCTACCAACAGATATTCCTCAAGCAAAAGAACACCCAAACCACAGCTAATCTTTGTTTAAAAAACAGATCACAAGTAAAAATATCTGTAAATAAACACAATAGCCGCAGAAACCAGTTTCACTCTGAAAACCTTCCATCCAAAACCAACTAAAGAAGGTCAATAAACCTTCTGTGGTTAATCCCTATTACTGATCCACAAGTGGGAAGCCTAAAACAACACTAAAAATACAACATTACTCAAGAAGAGCTTAATAACAGAAGTAGTTTTAAGAATGATTTATGATCATAAAACTGGACGGGCCATCCAAGAGTCTCCAAAGTAGAACAGCATCGACCCCTGGACTCAAGATAGTGATGAGGAGTGTGAGCTGTAAACACTCCCACCATCTGTATCGTCACATGTGTAAGACGTACCCTGGCACTGACAATAAAGAGTTACTAAATAGAGGTGGATGCGATGAGCAATAAACCCCTTTCTGACGCTGTCGGGCCTTCACGGTCCGACCGCTGCGCTGTGAGAAGAACCAGAGATTGTTCAGCTGCCCAGTAAAACCACATGAGGAGCAGACCTGTCTGAACTGGCCTTCTGAAACTCCATCCCTGTAGAAAATGATCCTGGTCGGCTTGTAGCGGGTCGACTTGTAGAACTGGATGAGCAGCTCGCGCACCATAGAGGCCAGATCCTGGATGACCTCCTGCCTGGGTCTCTGGACACGCACAGTAGCACAGTATCTGCTGGGATGAGCGTCCATGCTGCCAACCACCTGAGGAAGCAAAAATAAAAGTTATAATGGGGAGCTATAAGAAGAAAAAGGACAAAACTTTCCTCCAAATGCAGGAGTTGAGATGTGAAATATAATAAACTAACTGCTGCGATGGAAGGCTTCTTTCCATCTCCAGCTGGTGGATGAGTGACATCTGCCCCCAGAAAGATCACTGGCTGCTGAAACACTGATGGTCTACATTTACAAAAAGCAAAGAGTTGGATTAAAAAGAGACATTTCTGTATTCTGTGATTGAGTTTTAAAATCCCCCTCCAATGAAATCCTGTTTTTTGAGTTTTTAACATGTATATGTGGCATTTTTCTTATGAAAGAGAATAAATGTAATAAGAAATCCTTTTGAATTTCCGAGTATTTCTCTTCTTAAAACTTTATAAATCAAACTGTCGCAGACAGGCTCTGTTTGAATTGATGAGCCTTCTTTAAGTCACAACAGCTCTGCTGCACATGCACTAAACCTCTAATCTGGCCCGGCTAGCGTGTCTAGCTCAAGTGATGAAGAGGAGAAGATGGCATTAACCGCAGTCAAATGAGCTGCCGTTCACATCTCCGTGATCAAATCACCTGTCACTGGATTTTTTATTTGAGTTTCCAACAATATTTTTGGTAGCAGGGCTGAGAACGCTGGAAAATCTCCACAAGACTCCACGGACCTTCTTGATTTGACCCCAGTTGTAAAAGATTGTAAATCAATGAAAAACTATTTTGATATTAGCTTCCATTATTTTCCCAGGGATTCTGCTCTGAGAAACCAATGGATTGAATCTATTGGTCAGAGCAACGTCAATAAACATCGGATGATTAGCTAAAAGAGTCTTCGGTGAACTGGAAGGTGAAAGAATCAGGTTTTTGGAGGAAGTTCGGTCCATACAGATCTTCACTTCCTCATCCAAGCGGACGTCCGGATCAAAACGATACGGCTGGACATTACTGACAAAGCTTGACATTTTTATGCAGTAGCGGTGAAGATTTACGCTAGTGAGACACAGAGCTATCATAATTAGATGGGGGTGATCAGGGGCCGGGCTGCTCAGCTCAGCTACAAAAGCCACGCCCCCTCAGAGGAGATTTTGGAAACAGAGGCTTCAGATCAACATGAAATATGGCTTTTTAAGACATTTAGGCTGTGTGATTATGGTTAAAAATGTCCTAATTAAAACACTATTGAGAAAGTTTTCTTTAAAATAAAAAAAAAAAATAGCCAAAGGGGGACTTTAAGTTATCAAATAATGCTTTAACACGCTGTTAAATGACTACTGTAACTCACCGCTGGTGAGGCACCAGAATGTTGTTTATGCCTCCCAGCTTCACGTTGATCTTGAGGCAGAGGTTGGAGAGGGTCTGAGGTGACGTCTTTACCACATTCTTCACCTGAACGCACTGGGTCGCCATGCCGAGAAGAGTGTCACCCACACGCTTCACCTCCGCTAAGAGGGGTTAAAAATATTTTTTAACTACAGAACAGACCTCGTTCTACGTTTTATACACAGGAAATCATTTTTACACCATTTATTTTGAGATTAGATTAAATGTCAGATCTAGTTCAGAAAGTCTCACAATTCAAGACTTATGTACCTTCTCTTTTTTCCATTTCTTTCAATGAGATTTAAATTTTAAAAAAAAACTTTTAAAATAAAAATCAATTCGAATACACTATTTACAGATCTCTCTGAAGTGCAAGATTATCAGTTAAAAATATATTTTCTTATCAGATTTCTAACCGTAGACGGGAGTCTTTCCAGGTAAGATGACAATGATAAGCTGCAGTCCAGCGTATGTGTTCTTCAGATGTCTGAACATGGGCTCCACACTGTCTGCACCCTGGGCGTATTTACAGAAACAGGGCTGGCCCTGGATGGGCATCCCAGCATCCTTTGAGATTTTACGCAGCTGGTCTGTGAAACCCCTGGATGATCAAGGGAAGCAGTAGAAAAATCATCAATGGGGAAAAATTCTGTAGACATAGAACAGGATAAATATGGGGCAGATGGTTTAACACGTCAGCAAATATGCAGAAAAAAACTGTGTGGAGTTAGTAGACATCGGAATGCTGTGAAAGAAAATTAGGAGCTCAAGAGCGACAAAACCTGCTTGAGAAGCAGAAAATCCAGCTTGATGCTGAACAACATTCCATCTCCTACAAAGATTCTTCTTGTAGAAAAAAAATATTTTTCCCCTTTTAAAATAAACAAGTAGTGTTTTTTTTTTTTTTTTTTAGAAAAAGTACAATAACCAACTATTTCTTTATCAGGTTAACAGATCTCACTTGAGAATTTCTTCCCGACACTGCCTCTGTGTGGCGAAGCAGGCAATGGCCCACATCTTGATCTCCACCCCGGTGTGGAACTGCTTTCCCCTCATGTCCCACACCCCATGGCTGGGAGTGGCTACGGTGCGGTTCTGGAACAACATTAAAGTCTCAGCACGTGTTCTTTTGGTTGGGAGGAGAAAAACTCAAGTTCGAGAGACTTACGTCAACACAGCCGAACAAGAGACACAAGTCACACAAGCAGAACACAAGCAAGACACAAACGAAGAAAAAAAAAACTTGCATGCACTCAAAGAAACATGCAGGAAAACATCACTTGGAGTGCTAAGCATGGCTAAACAAAAGGTTTTAAGATAAAATAAAATTTAAATGTTGATATTATTGCATCAGGTAGACTCAATTAGTTACTTCTTAAAAGTTTGCAGTTAAATCAAATTGTTCTCCTGCATTCAAAACAATCAAAACACAAAAATATCTAAAATATATTCTATAAATTAAAGAAAAATAGGTTTATTTGAGACTCAAGCACACAAAAAGCAACATCATGAAGCACAAACAACAACAGCCACTGACTTAGTTCCCCAGAGACAGAGAATTAAAGTGTGCTGAAGGGGAGAGCGTGACAGACAAACAGAGAGAATGGGCGTGATTTAAAAGAAGGGTACCATAAAGAGCTCTGTGCTCACCCTGCCGCCGTACTGCAGCATGGGGGCGGGTAGCACTCGCCCCGTCACGTGGGCCATCTCGTCGCGCACTCGGAACTGAAATTCCTGCACAAAGGGGTCTGCCTCGTAGTTGGCACTGCGCACCTGCACGGAGAGATGGATGGGAAGTTTAGACAAATGAGGCTAAGGAGGGAAAATCTATGCAAACAAGGAAAGGAAGTAGACAAGTTTCCTTTAGTCGATTGTGGTTTAGCTTTGTTTAAACTAATAGTTTTATTTTAATTTCATGTTAGACTCTAGTTTATGGATTTCTGCTGATAAGAAGGTGAAAACCTGCAGCTTGACAGCTTAACAATTTAAAAGAAAGAACTTCAGAATCAAACAGGTTGTGCATCATTTGTTAATGCAAATGAGGCTCAGGACATGCAAACATTAAGCAGCACTGACAAAGTTAATGATGAGTTAATTTCACACGATTGTTACCAGTTTTAAGGATTTTTAATATTGTGCTATTTGTTGAGTCCTTTTTAATAGCAGTTTAGTTTTCATCCTTTTTGTGAAACAAGTTTCAGCTGAAGGTGCATGAATGAAAAAAACCAAATATTTTCTATCGTTTTATTTTTTTAGCAGATCCAGTTATCTGTCTTTACAGGGAACAGACATGGAGATGTGGCAACAGGTCCATGTCTGTTCAGGTTCAGTCTCTCTAAATAATACACTAGAGTCATTTGAAGCACAACCACAAAAGCCATTACTGCTGTGGCATTGCATTGACCTGGGCAGGTCTGCACTGTAATTGCCAAATGCAGCAGAGAAGCACACAGACATTTCTGCACTAATAACATCAAATGAAAAGTAAGGCCATTAGAAACCCAGCTATTTTACAAAACAAAATGCATCAAAGAGATGACAATTTGGACTTAGAAAAAGTTCAGCTGCAGCTTATAGTGAACTATATTTTCTATTTAGTTTATGTGTTCTATACTTTTATCCTACATGTTTACACAAGTTCCATTGGTTGAGTTTTTAGATTTTATTTTTTTTTTTTTTACCTAATTTTTTTTCTATGAAAAAAAAGAAAAAAGTAGAATAAAAAAAGAAAAAAGTACAATAGTAAAAATAAGTCCTTTGAAAGTCAGTCTTTTACATTCTTGAATGTTTCACTAAAAAATAAAATATCTACTATTCAAATAATGTTAAAACATTTTTTTTGCCATTTTGTCTTCAGACTACTAAAGGAGAAATATTGAATAAATCCTTCTTTTGCTTTTTATATCTGCATTCAGTCATATTTAAAGAACAAAAAAAGTTAGTTTAAAGTAAGTATTTGTCATAAAAGCAAAAAGTTAGCTTTATTAATGCACATGTATAAAAAATGTGTGAATACATAATAAAATATATAAAAATATATAAAAAGTATAAAACCAGAAGGAGCTTTAAAATGATTTAACTCTATCAAGAGTCTATGGATACATATGGTGACACCCGGCTCGAACACGATGTATCCCAAGATTGTAGCAAAAGACATTTTTAACTTTTTTATTTATTTTTTAATGGTATGATTTGGAAAAAACCTTTCCGAAACATGAATCTATTGTAATAAAATTGTAAAATGAATTTTATTTAATGATCACAACATTAAGCACTGCAACTGTATATCAAACTATTTTCTTTTACCCAAGAAAACTCACTGTTCTTTTCTTTTGATGAATTAAGATACATTTGTACTTAAAGGAAACAGTCATCATAATCTGATTTTCAAAATAAAATATTTTTTCATTCCAAGAAAAGAAAGTGGAAAACAAAAGTAAGAAACTGAATGACTCCCATAAATAATGAATGAAATATTGCCATATCAGCATTTTAAAATCAATACAAGTATCCCCAAATGAAGTATCTCGATTTATCACAAACTGGTTTTTTCCTCTACCGCCTAGTAGAATAGGTAGAATATCTGACTTTTATGACAGAGTTTTTTTTTTTTTGTTTTTAAACTTTGCATATCAGTAAGTGAATATTTCTTGGTTGAAACTCACCAGCCGGCTGATTTCCTCTTGTCTGTCGGGTGCAGAGCGAGCTGTGGCTTTAATCATAGTGGACGTCTGATTATCTGTCAGCTTCTTAATGCACCGTTGACCGGCTACTATGTTGCACACCTACAACAAAATAACAATAATTCATCAAAAACAATGGAAACAAGTATTTTAACAATCTGGGAAATCACCCTTTTTAGTTTTATAGTTACAATAATACAAATGTATAAAAGGTTTAAAATATATATATTTTTTAAAAAGGATGTTTCTCTCACCTCTAGAGGCAGGTAGGTGTGCTTTTGCTCCTGACCCACTTGTAGACAGGGCAGGTGTGGATACTTGAGTTGTAAGTTATACTTTTCCCTGAAGTACTGAGCAACAGTACGTTCTACAGTCTGACCGTTCTCCAACTGCAGAGGGAACCTGGAACAAAACAAAAAAAAGAAATAAAACTCCAGGAAACAGAGTCGCAGATATAAACACATAACTTTTGATTAGCAATTAAATTAAATTAACAATTACTTTATTTTTATCTTTCACTTCATATAAGTGAAGTTTACAAAGTCATGTAGGCTTTTTATAGTGTGGCTACATTTGACCAAAACCTTAGATCAATATTAGACTTTACATGGACTGGTATTGAAGCTATAATAACAAACAACTCAAGGCAAATAAAGCTTTGTTTCAAGTAGATTTATGGAAATGTATTTACGACCATTTAAAATTCTGAGTTGGGCAACTAACAGAGCCAAACAGATGGAAAACAAAAGTCACGAGCTCTAAATAAAGCAGATTAAAATTAGGATATTTATCTAAATTCAACTCCACTTGGAACCACAATAAAAAACATCAGCCATATGTTACAGCAGAAAAGTTTGACTCATCTTGACTGTGTATGACTGTAAGATGAGTCAGATGCTATTGGCTGGTGTGTTTGGTGGTGATTTGGTTATCCCATCTACACCCTCCCCCCAACCCCCCCAAGCTTTCTGCAGGCCCAGAGTCTGACTCACGTTTGATGGCTAGCAGGGCGCCGGGTCACGTTGCAAACACGGTACTTTCTCCGCATGGTTCCACAGTGTGTCACTTCCACCTTTAAACCTGGTGGTTAAAATTAGGGATTCGTCTGTTAATATTTAGGATTTGTGAGTGGGGAGTCGGGGCTAAAATCCACAGAATTACCTTTTATTTCTTTGGTGAATTTGACCCGGTGAGAGTCGGTGAGAGGCCGAGGCTGCTCGTCTATGTTGTGGATATCCAGGACTTCACACATGAACTGGATCACTGGCTGGGCTTTGTAAAAGGCTGTGGCAGATACTGTAAGATGAAAGGATCGAGTCATTTCTGCACATAGGAGAACTTCCAAATCACTTACATCCAGACAAAAATATCTCTCTGTATGGTAATCTCCCTGTGGCTGTGATTCTTGGCAAAATAACTGACAAATTAGCAATTACTTTCAACAGTTTTCAGACATTTAGCCCAACAAATGAACATGTGGATTTAAAAAGCTGGACCGTTTAATTCTGGGACTATTTATATAATCTTCAGTTTTGAGCTGGATGCCAGCTCAGACGAGGAAAACGAAAGTTGTACATGGATCTAGTTATCTACAAGAATCAGAATGAATCAGTGGCCCGCCCAAAGTTTTTTTCTACATCACAAATGAGCACTTTTTCATCTGCTCCTGATTCACAATGATTCGCATAAGGAAATACTCAGAAATCCAATTTTAAGCTAAATTTTAATTGATCTTCAGAAAAATTCCTCAAGAACGTATTAAAAGCAGTAAAAACACAATTTTTTCATTGGAGCCTTTTTCTTATAAAATATATTCATGTTTTCATCTGAAAATGTTCTTAACTAGTATGAAACAATTCCACACCACTGTTTTTTTTTTTCAAACTTTAGATCCACAACACACAAGTCGACAGCCTTATAAAGCAGTCAGAGCGGGAAAATAAGACAAAGGATGAATAAGAGGGGTGAGAGGCTTCGACTCAGAAACACAGACTCCAAACTTTTGGTCCAAAACAAAAGCCGTCTCATGGAAATGCAACACACATCTAGTCTGCTGACCCGAGCAACAGCAACAAATCTATGTCACTGAGGCAGACATACATACACACAGGCACACACACAATGCCTTTGGTTTCCACAGCAACCGCTCTCATCCAGCCAAGAACCCACCCTTCCTATACGTTTAACAAACAGCTTTTCGCTCACACACTCCTCGTCTGCAGGAGCTGAGATCCCGCCTCCTAACTATATATTGGTGTGTGCGTGCAGCTAAACAGCGACTCGTCTCTAATCTGTATTGATTTCTTTAAATAAAAAAATTATTTTTATCAATAAGAACTAAAAAAAAGAAAGAAAAAGGACCCACCTTTTGCGTTAACATAAAGCATTTAAGCTTAATGTAGCCACAAAATACTTAAAGAGAATAAATATGGGAAGAAATTGGATTAAATTTTTGTCATAAAAGTTCTTTGGCATCAAAAAATGTCTTGAATTATTCAAAAGTAATTTCCCTAGCTCTAAAAGGAGGACTAGTGAAATCTATTTGTGCGAGTCAGCATATGATTAATTGATTTTCCTGTTTTTAAATAAAAAAAAAAATCATTTTAGGTAAAACTCTGAAAGTTGGGCGTGTGAGAAAGAAAGATGCAGTTTTATTTTTAGCCTTTCTGCTTTGGCGTAAAAAACGAAACCTTCAGACGAAAATAAAGAAGGTGCATCTCACCATCAATGTTCAGCATCATCTTCCACATAGCAGGACGCACAGACTGATGGAAACCGAACCACACCTCCCTCCCACCTCCCAGGGGATGGTCATAGCCCTCTGGAGCTGAGAAGAAGGAGCGACCCACTGGAGTGTATCTGAACCACAAGGAAATACATCTTATTAGTGAAAAAAAGTAAATCAAATATTTACGGAAAAAAAGGATACTAGCACATTTTGACAAAAAAAAAATAGAAAAAATTTGTTCATTTGCGTTTTTTTTTGGGTCACTTGAGAGCACAACAGTGTAATGAAAAGGTGGTGACACCACCGGCGCCTGCTGACTGCTTTTTACTCTCCACCTTTTTATTTATTTTTTTTTATGTGAATCCCGGAGTGGCAGTCAGGATGTCAGTGTAATACCAACCCTCCAGCACCTGTGAGAGAAGCTAAATGAAAGCTGTTGATAAAAAGCACCTTTTAATAACGCGTTGGGGAAAAAAGATGTTTTTCATTACGGCTCCAGATATATTGTGTTTGTGTCTTTTGCCGAGCCTTAGGAAAGTGATATCGATTGAGGGGAGCGATGCTTTGTGAGAGGAGGTGTTTTCATTTCCGCTTGCATCAGACAGGTGATAATGGTGTTACTATAACCACACATATTGTTCTTCATTTTGATTCCTTCAACTGATAATGTTAAAATATGAAAATCTATGAGAATTTACAAGCTATTTCCTTAAGTGTTTCCCACTATTATCCACTAACAAAGCAGTTGAAGACGACCCAACTGAACTTTTAGCAGGGCTCACTTCATGGATGGCAGGTGTCGCAGGACCACATCCACAGCGTGAACGGGGTTGGTGCTGATGGGCTTGTCCAGCTCCAGCGGCTCAGGCATGCTCCGTCCGGTCAGCACCTCGTGAAGCATGTGCCAACTGACCAGAGACACAAACTTGATGGAGACCTTGAAGGGTCGATCTTTCCCTCCTTCACCTGGAAGAGTGACATCGAGGTCCACCTGTGATGATAGAGAAGATTACAGATGAATCCCTGCGTTTGCACTGGTATCCATTCAATGTTCACTTCAGATTTTCGTTTTTTGTTTTTTTTTTTTAAGGTTGGTTTCCAGCTCACCCCCGTGGGTGCCACAGGCAGTGGGTTGGCTGTGTACAAACTCTTCTTTCCATCGTAGACTGGCCTCCGATCTCCAAAGATTGTCACCTTGAAGTGCTGCACCATGGAATCAACTACCTCCCTGCACAGCACATAGACACAGATTTTCAGTGTTTTAAGAAAAATGTTAAAAACCATTTATTAAGCTTTCAAATTTCATGTATTTTGATTATTATGAACCAGAAGCCCTCTAATGGCATTTTAATTTGACCTCTGCAATCATGTAAAAGGTAACATAATGCTAGTCACACGTCAGTACTGTTGTTGTATGCTATATTAATACTTGACATCTCCATCTAACCTGTTGACTCGTCGTGGGCACTTGTCAGGCTTGATATCCACCTCGTAGAGGTAGACATCCATCTTTGGGATCTCCACCTGGAAGCAGTTGGCCAGCAGCTTGATTGGCTTCCCCATGGTGCCATAGCCAGGCCGCTGCGGCATGGAGAACAGGGCCTGGGGCCCAACGGCTCCTAAAACAGCAACAAAAGGGAAAATAAGTCTTTGTGAGGATCTCAAAGTTATTGAAACACCATAAGTGGAAAATGCTTACAACTGCCTAAATATTCAGTTTTGAAGAGCATTAACTTCAACAAAGTTATTGTTGTTACACATAAAACACCATAATATAAATAAAATATCTTGTCAAACAGGGGCAGGAGATTACATTTAAAAAAAGAGGTACGGCAATATTTCAGATGTCACAACTTGTTTACAGAAAATGTAGAACCAGTTGACTGGTTACTGAAAAACACAAATAGGAACTCAAAAGGTCAAGATGAGGTTTCGTTTTTGAGGGGAAATGCCAAGATAAAAGACGCCTGACGTTGACATTTCAAATGCTAAAGCAAAAACAGACTTGATGCTCAACATGCACAAAATACTGCATATTTGTATTGAACATACTTTTGAAAATAAATACAAAAAAAGGTTTATTTCTCTAGACTCAACATAAAAACAAAAAACATTTGATGGATTTGCATATATATATATATTTTGTAATTATCATTATTTACAAATGCTAACAATTTTATTGTATAATAAAAATAAGTAGATTTGATCAAGGAAATGTGTTGAAGTCCCTTTCAGGAAAAAAACTGTTGATCTGTAAAGAAAAGTTTAACTGTCACAATTACGACATTAATGAACATGCAGGATAAACATCATATGAAGTGGATGTTTCTCTTTTTTCCTTTGCAGCTAAAAATGACTACAACTAAAATACAATTGTAATGTCGTAAATTTAAGATGTTCTATATTCTCCAAGAAGAAAATGAAAAGAAATGACTAAAATTGATAGACTCTTGCCTAAACAGACCCCTAAATAAAAGAAAACCAAACGTTTAGGAGGAGGAACATTTTCTCAGTAAATCAGTTAAACTAATCAGAAAAACTAACAAATTTCCTTTAAAATTTGTTAGTTTCAGAGTGAACTAAGGGATCAAGGCAAATGATGCAATATAGTAAAAAAGACAAAACTACAGATAAATCAGGATGGGGGGAGAATTGGGTCCAAAACTGAAACTTGAATGAATGAATGAATGAATGAATAAATTTATTTCAAGCAATCAGATTATAATACATGAAATAACATAATCCCATAATAAATCCTAAATAGATTGCTTGAAAGGGAGTTGGAGGAAGTGAATTTATATAGTCCCACCCCAGCTCGACAATTTTCTCTACATGAATGGTCGATATCTGTTTAGGACTTCATATCAAATATTAATAGATTCAGGTTATAAAATTTAATTATCAGTGATGCAGTAAAATTCAAAACATCCGTAGACAAATCATTTATATTAATCAGGAACGATAATCTAAATATTCTAATTTAAAAAAAAAGATAATTTTTGTCGATTGTATTCAAAGAATTATTATAATACTCCAAAAAGTAATACCGGTAAGTAAAAATAATCATTAGTTAATGGAGAAAAAACTTCAAAATATTCTCATTAAAAAAAAAGACAATTTGAGCAGATTGTATTTATCATTGACGCAGAATCAGTGCTACATCAAAGTTTAGGAAATAGTTTAAAGCCACATAATTGTTCTTCGCATTTCCCTTGGAGACTATTCATAAATTTGTTGAAACTTCAAACAAGAATTTAAAATGTAATACTTGTCAATGCACAATAACTACAATCATACTGTATAATGCAAAATATACCAATAATTTCAATTTGACTTAATGGGGTCTCTTCTTTTACTTTTAGAGTATCTCAAACAACAAAGCACTTGAAAGTAGAAGTAAGATCAATATATGATGGTAATAGCTGCCCTACTTTACAAATTACCACGATTAAAATCATTTAAGATGTTGATAATGTACTTTTCTGATGTTCCGGTTGTGCTTTGTGTGTTCAGTTGCACCAAAATCAAGGAGATGCTTGATAATAATTAAGAATAAGTCATTTTGATCTAGAATTTTTTTTTTTTTTAACATTTATCAAGTTTTTACATTTTTTTCTGAGACACCATTATGTTGACTTGCTTGGTTTTTATGATTTCCTGATGTGATATTTATGGTGAATTCAGACATTGTTGGGTTGTATGTATATAACCAAGAAAAAAACAGTTTGTGACTCATTCATCATCATTGTTTTATGCCTCCCCCTTAAACCACTGTGCCTTTTTAATTCAAATGTTCTTTCCACAGCCCTGATGCTCCACAGATTTGCCCTTAATGTGACATTGATAAAATAGAACCAAGCTTGAGCGCGTGTGATTCATCAGAAACTTGACTCATAGACCCGCATGAGTGGGCCAAGAAGTGGTTGAAAGAAGGGAAGTTTGTAAAAAAAATTCCCCCCACCCCAAAGAAAGAAAGAAAGAAAAAAAAAACAAAGCTTGAGGTGAGAGCCAAGAAGTCAGCTTGTTTATTTACAATTGAGTAGTAAAAACTTACTTGGCTTTAGGTAATGAGGGCTCTTATTTGAAACGGCCCACTTGAATAAAATGATGACAAACAGAAAACACGCTGGAATTTCTATCTCATTAATTCACAAAGTAATTTGGTTAAGGTATTTTCCTTAGGGTTTTCAGTGTAAAACATAAGAGGTATTTACTACACAAAAGTAATAAACAAACTTGTCCCAAAAGTCACCCACATAAAAAAATGATCTACCTCTTCAAGTCAAGTCTTTAAAACTTAAGCAGCTCCTCTTACTGAGATTAATTTTTCCATTTTTCTAGTTAAATTAGCAAGTCGGGCCAGGACAGCAGGGAGTGGTTGGATAAAAGACTGGAAAGGGTTAGAGCTTTGTAAAAGTCATCCGTCTCTAAACTGGCCTTCATTCAACGTGAGTCACAAGTCCGGAGAACCCAGCCTCTGAAGTTGGCAGCGGATGACTTAAAGTAGCAGCACGAGTAATCCACACACAAATAAAAAAACACACCCAAAGACAGAGGGAAAGTTCCTAAATACACACGATCTACCCACTAGCGCCAAATACCTCTGTTTCAGTATGAAAACTGTGCAAACTCAAAGTAATTTGTAGCTGTGGTATCATCCAGCCACACCATCAGATGTAAAACAGGAAGCTACAGGGAATTAACATTTTTAATATTCTGTCAAACAAGGCAACACACTCTACCAGATACTTATGAGACAAGTGTTGCATTTAAATCAAATTACTCAACATCCCTCAAAAGTCCAACACCAAACCACAGAAGCTCACATCATCATTAGAAGTCACCACACTTTGAAAGTGAAGACTACTTCTTCTGTTCCTCTGACAAAATGTAAAAATAGTTTATCTCTATGAAATTCGGTTGAAATTTCATCTATATTCACTAAAACTTAGATGATCGTAAGCATCTCAGTGTAACTGAGTAAAGGCTATGAGAAAAATATTCAATCACGCATTTTTGTCTTTGAAGTAGAATCCTCTAAACAGAGGCCATTTCCAAAGAATGCAACTTTAGAAATTCACTGTAATCAGAGCATTCATGTGTGATGATTACTGCTGCCTCTGAACACAGATGAGACCGAGCATCATTAAAACACAAGGGAGGCAATTACCAGAGATCTTCAAAAAAAATCTTGTAAGAATATAAAAACAGATGTGTTTCACGGGATATTATGAATAGCTAACCTAGGCCACAATGATTCAGCACCACATCATTTCCCCTCCATCTTCATTCACCGTCAGAAAAAAAAACAAAAAAAAAACACTCTTATTCACAGCGGCAGGAGTGAAAGAACTCTCAAGGGAAAGTTTCACAGTTAAAATAGAGCTCTTCATACCCAAAATTACGATCTATTTAAACAAAGTTACCTACTCCTTCCAGCAAAGTGATGCAACTGGAGGAAACACATGCAGTTATTGAATAATGAACAATGTTTGCCCACCTTCAATTGAACTCTTACTTTCTGTACATTCTTACATACTTGTGTAACCTGCCAACGCCTCGTGTGACATAAACTCGACTGTTGCCATGCTACTGCAAATACACAAAGCAGGGACGTCTATCCAGCCTTCAATAGTCTTTGAATTACAACTCAACTATCCATTGTGATTATTTTTCTTCCTTAAAAAGGACCCATTCTGACAAAAAATATGTTTGTGGTATTTTTCTGATGGAGGAAAATTCTACTTAAAATTGCATTTCTGAGTATTTCCTGTTGTGAATCAAGAGCAAACGGGGGAAAAAAAAGTCATTTGAAAGAGAGTGTATTCGTGAAGTAGAAAATATGATGGATGGGCCATTCTGATGCAGCCACTTGTAGACAAATAGATCCGTGTACCTCTTTGTTTTCCTTGTCCAAGCTGGAATATGGTTCAAAAATGTACAGCTGGGTAGCTCCAAAATTGCTCGCTATTTTTGTTGCAGCACTAATATTAGGCTGGGAGCGTGGGGTGCTGCAGGCTAGCAGGACAGCAGGTAAACAGAGAGCTCTCAAAAGTGGGGAGTGGCTTTACGCCAATGGTCCCACCCCCAATAATAATTAATTAAAATAAATCAATTATAATTAAAAGTTCACTGGGAATGCTTTTAAAAAATATTAAAAGATATGAGTGAGATTTTTTTATTTTTTGCAATAAAACATTCAAGCAACTTATTTGAAAAACTTCTGCTGTTTTTATATCATTTATTTTTTCATGTTTGCACTGAAGGTTGCCTTTAAAACATATTCCAATGCTGAAATCACATAACAGATTAATTTTATTTACATCCCAAGTTCAAGTGTGGTTTTACTACTGCTAACCAGTTTAGTTAAAGCTCCTCCTTCTTTATTAATCATAAGTCGAGATGAAATACCAAAAGCAATTACTAATGCTAAATTAGTGGCTATAATGCTTTGTTATATCAGCATTTGCAGAAAAATCAGAAGATAGTCAGCAAGAAACGAAGCACCAGTCCTTCACTGTATAGCAGAGCCCTACATGGCATAAATAAGTCAAAAACACTTACATAAACACACCAATAATTTAAATGCCTTTCTTCCAATATAAATATTTTTTTTACAGAAACATCTCAGGAATGTGAACTCGTTCCACTTGGCTACTTTGCAACACAACGTAGCCACACTGTACACAGAGGGCTGGTAGCCAGAGAGGCTGAACGGTGAGCAGCTTGGCCGACATCCAGTTAATGCAAAACGGGCATGCTGCTAACGTGTGCACACATGACCACACAAACCCACATACATGCACACACACAATACAGCTGTTGTAGTTCTAATCCAGAGATGCCCGAGTTGTGGGCAAGTGCTCTGTGGCCCGGCACAATAGCGTCAGTCACGGCGGCCGAAGCCCCAAAGAAACACACGGACAAACGTGAAGCTGGCGTGGAAAGGCTGATGTAAGACGCACGTAGTAAGACGTTTATATGGGATTTCTCTCAAATGTCAACATTACATCTGGCAGTCCAAGCTTCAGAATCAAAGCACCTCAATGACATGTTGACATGGCATTGTGGGTCAAATCAACACTATGCAAAAATGCTGAAAACCTTTTCAAGACAAAGCTGATGGGGTTGAGTAGAAGTAAAGAAGTACATGTGACAACATAATTCTATAAGTGAAGAGGGTGGGGGAATTTAGAGGGAGTTAAACCTCTTAAGTGAACATACAAACCCGACTTTGTAAAGAAGAAAAAGTGTGTTTTATTAGTATAAGAAAAGGGATAATAGTTTGTAGTCTATTCAAAGAAATAAGTCTTCTGAACAGAAGATTCTACTGATTCAGGGTAAGAGTACTGAGACAAAGTCCAGAATGAGTGCGATAGCTGACAGGAGCCAGCCGGTGTTGACTTTCTATGTTGAACTGGGCAGCAGGAGTACTCTGTCAAGTCTCATCAGTACATAAACTGAGACCAAAGGAAAGCAGAAGTCTGCGTCAACTCAGACTCCCCACAAGAGCACCTTAAATATTTTTTATAAAGGGTCAAAATGCCCAGATCAGACAAAATCATTCGAGACCTAAAGAAAACCAGCATACATAATTACAGAAAATTGTGTTTAATACACAGATTGTCTTATTAGATACTGTATTTGTGGTTTTATTTAAAACATTTTATTTTTGTTGTTTCCACAAATAAGAGGGAAAAAAAAGAAAGCTGGATAATTTTTTACCGTTTTATCCTTTAAAAATATGAATACATTTTGTTGGTGCTGATCTCCCCAAAACATAGAAACTACAGTAAGCCTCTAAATGAAATACAGACTTTCCTTATCTGGCCCCCTCCTCCTGTCCATCTCCCCCCAAAATTGAGCCCCTTCACCCAAAATAACAGAACCCAGGAAAAGGAAAATCAGAGGAAAGAGAGGGGGATGGAAAAGAAGCGTGGCTTTGCTTTGCTCAGCTGGACTGCCTTAAAAATGCTGTGACACATCACAACCAACAGCGCATTAGGAGTTTAAAGTTAATGTAAAAAGTAGGCAAACTCTCAAAGTATTTGCATTGTGCTTAAGTACATTTTAATGGCCCGTATGAAGTCTGTAATAAGGCAAATAGTGCAACAAAATGTTCATGTTAGTATTTAAAAAGGTCAGAATGGAATATAATTTATGTATTTAAATAGATTTTTTTTTTTTTAACAACATTTAGGATTATCTTATGAAAAAATAGGATGTCTTCAGACTAAAAAAAAAAAAATCTGTTTGTCTTGACAGAGTCCCTTTAATTTGGTCCGGATCAAGTCATGAACCTTGGATTTGGTCTGTCGTCAAGCGACTTTTCCTGTTTTGAACCAAGTCTTGTAAACAAAACCATGTGACTAAAGATCACGTCAGTCATTGGCCAGGAATTATGAGGGCGGGGCAAAGCAGTAGCAGACAGAATAATTGAAGTTCTTAGCTTTGCAATCCTTGTCAGGACAATCCATTTATTCAAACTTTATTTCTGGCTGACAAATTTTGAACATCTGCAATAACATCAGGTACAGCACTTTTTACCTTTTGGTATGTTGGAGGCATGCTGCAAGACAGTTGCATTAAAGAAATACTGATACGTTTTTATGACATACAGATTGTCTGGAAAAAAGTATGAGAAGCAATGTGTATCACACTGAAAGTAGTTTAATGAGCCTATATCCATTAGGACTGGGAATCACTGGTGCGATGCGTGATACATGGCTCACAATATTGATAATATAATACTGCGATAATTGGTAAGAATCCTCTCTAAAAACAACTATTATATAGAAGAACAAATTTTTTGGGAAAATAAATCCCCATTTATTTGTTTATCTTAAACACAATCATAATAAACAACTTGTCTTATTTTGTGCAACAAATTAGACAATTTAGAGCAATTTAGAGCAGTATGACTGCTGAAAGCAGTCATACTGTGTCTTTGACAAGCATCAACACCAATTGAAATAGAATTATCTGTAAAATTCAATGTTAAAAATAATAAACATGATTAGAAGTGCCACTATTTAGTGCAAAATTGTTGTAGGCAACAGAAAAAAAATTAAATAATTCAAATGGTGACAGCTATCTACCTCCAAAGGAACGTCACACCAAAGGATGATGAATATGTTTTCCGGCCTCTGTCAAGTGTTTCCTAATTTTTTGTACACTTTTCCCACACTTGAAAAGAGCTGAGTATCCAAAATTGAAGACTGATTAACTCAGACTGTCACTTGAGATTATTTATCTAATCTTTATTTATCTTCAATTTGGTCAGTCAGCAATCTATACGTAAAAACCCTACAACACACATAATAATGGCAATAAAAATTTACAAATTCAAATTCTATTACATCATAGCATAAACAATTTTAATCAATAATAATTTATATAACTTTAAGTGTTTCAATTAACTAGCAACCTCCCTAATTTTACAGTGAATTCGTGTACTTTATTTAAATTACATTTTTGTCTAAGATCCTACATCAAATCCTTCTAAAATTGTAAGAATTACTTTAAATTAAAATTAGCAAAAAATAATTACATTCATTTGAAAACTTCACACCATTAATTTACCCAAGTTACACCGTACACCAGCAGGTTAAACATTGAAGTGCATGAAAACGAAAATTCCGACCGGTACCTGAAGTACACATAAACTACTACTGTTTGTTTGCAGCATCCGTGCTACTCTGAATACTCTGAATCGGAAGCTCAGTCCGATTAAAAAAACACACCAAAACCACCTTGAAAGATAGGTCCAAGAGGGGCTCCAGGTCCTGGACCAGGGTCCACTTGGGTGTATTCAGACTGAAAATTTGTTCCAGATTATTGGAGGGAAACGAACATTGGTTCACTTTAAGCAAACCACATGAATATACCCTTAACATAGCAATAGAAAACCCAAGAATACTTCAGTTAAAGCGATAAAAAATTAACAAGCATGTGATCGAAGGTATACAGACCGAGTCCAGTGAAATACTCGTGTTTATAACATGTTCTTGTAGCATTTCTTATAGTAGAGGACCTACAAAAAAGTATTTCTTAATTCAAATCATGTTGGATCCGAAAACCAGATGCTAGAAAATGCTCAGACTAATGGCAGCTACTGAAATGCTAGTGTTCAAGTCTCCTCTCCCCTAGCTTGCACCCTGGCCCGCTTGTGCAGGACATGATGACCATTAAAATTAATCACTCATGATGTAGCAAATTGCGATTCTGGCTCAAAACTCTCTGACTGCACCCAAAATTGTTCGTCGTCTTTTTTTCCGTAGCTAATGTTAGCTGGGGGCTATAATCTGGCAAACAAAGCTCTCAGCTCTGTCTTAACAGGCCCGACCACAAACCAGAATTCTGCTAATGAGCCACGGTGCATAAAATACATCTTACAAACAACAATGGCTTTTTGATTTTGGCAAAAAACCTCATGAATAAATTCACAATAAAAAATAACATGATTGAAGCGGGACTTTATAGAATAAGGAGATTTTCTGAATCCTTTTACACTTTTTTTTTAAAAGAAACTCTGTATTAGTTTGCTTTTATGCCAGTTATGACGTAATTCAAGAAGGTTAAAAGAAGTATAATGATGTCATTTTGATTGGAACAACAAAAATCAAGGATAAAGCCCTTTGAAAGAGCCCAAGGAGCTGAGCTAAACTGCTTTCACCATAGAAACCAACAACAATATGCCAGTGGTTATCCTGATGAGTGACTGGGTCTCCAGGTGGTGGTGGCGGTGGTGGTGGGGGTTGTTCATTGTCAAAGGCCTGCTTGAATGAACTCACTATTATAAGTAGAGACTGCAAATCAAGTCTTAAGCCCTCCCTCAAAGCTGCTCTTACTGTCCACACAAAAATCCAGACAAAATTGAAATACAAGGAGAGTGACAGGGAAGGCACAGTTTCCCACTGGGACTTGGAGGGAGAAGCAGAAGCTGTGGGGGGGGTGGGGGATTAATAGACTATGAATGGGGGGCAAAAAAAAAGGAGGAAAAAAAAGAGCGGGAATCATGGAAGTGTTGGAGGGGGGAGCAAACAGGAGGGAGACTGGCAACAAAACAAGATGAAAGTGAAAAATAAAATGACAAAAGTAATCTCACTGCAAGTGTTTTCCCTGAACACATAAAAAAACAGATTATAAATAAAACTACTTTCATGACAGAACTACACCAAGCTCTCCAACTGAACAAAAATTTCATGAAGAGTTTGCCCCCAGGCCTCCAAATGTGTGACTCAAGAGAATTTTCAATGTTTATACAGGTGAAAGGTACATGGAGCATAAAAATGACAGTATGTATGTAAAAAAAAAAAAACTACAGAATACATTTTTACAAAATGTTGAATTAACAAACATATTTTAGAAAGTTTGGATTTCACTTTATTTTATCCAGCAGAACTGCTAACACTTCACTGTTTGTATTGGAATGAATTCATAGCTGATCAACCAGTGGAATACGGTTGAGTGGTTTTTCCAGTGATGAAGAAAGACAGATTAAATTTTCATTTTTGTAGAAATTCTTATAAATCTATGAATCAACATGTTTTCTCCAAAAATGAAAATAGTCCCATTAGTCAGAGCTGAGCTGGCAGACGCTGTTTCCTATGACAGTGAAAAATCAAAACTTAAAAAAATTAAATACATTTGAAGTGTAGAACAGTTTCAATTTAGAAAAAGGGCATTTTTCCTGCATCAACCCGATTCCCAATGCAGAATAATTACATTACCTGCATTTTAACATCAGTCTAAGTGTGTTGCTGCTGGGAAAACACCTCGTGGTCCCTTATGCTACGAATGCTGGGAAGTGTCCCACCTGAGAAGATCTGATATGCTAATAAGAGAAAAGGCAGCTGAGGGGGAGATCCATTCTCACAGAGAGAAGAGTGGGCAAAGAACCAAGTGGAGTATCGTGTATCACCGGCTAATAAAGAGTACCTAGCATTCAGTTTATGGTCACATAAGTGGAAAACTTCCGTTGGAATGAAGACAAGCCAGGTGGCTCATATGTTAACGGCCACTGTGATCAAGAAAGAGGAAGGAGGGTGAAGAAAATTATATATATAATATAGATGCTAGAAATAATGTGGGTTTTTTTTTTATTCAGACTAAATAAAAAAAGTTGTTTATCATTAATCATCATTTTAAAGAGCAAGCAAAACACTTAAACAAAACCAAGTCGGATGTTAATTTCTAAATGTGATGAGGTCTTCAACCAAGAACCATAAACAGGATGGAGTTCACCCTATTCTGAGTTTTCCGTTGACACGCTCAGAAGTTTGAGATACTACAGAATACTTTCAGCAAAGAAGTTAAACAGGTTTGTTTTGTTTCCTCTCAGGTGTTTGAAATTGCACACACGTGGATGCTGAATGTCACAACAAAGATCTACTAAAGGGTCTCTTAAGAATCTGATGATGCCAACAGCATCAACCTTAAATTACTTCAAAATCTAGAGATAAAATGCACTCAGATGGAGTAATGTTAGCAAAACATCCATATAAAAATGTTTAATATTAATTACTTGTGATTTTTTTTTTTAATATAAATACCTGTGTGGAGATTGCATGGTTAATACATTATGTTTCACTGATAAATGTTTAGTAAAACCAGTAAAAAGATGCCGTACCTGAAGTTCCGATTTCCATTCATGGGGTCCCTGCCCGGTTCACTTCCCGGATCACAGATGTCAAAGAAGTCCTCCGTTAACTCCGGTGCCTCCTTCGCGACAACAGCGCCTCTGCAGCACTAAGGCGCCTGTCCTTACTGACAGTACGGACCGAGGGTCCTAAGAGCCCCTGCAAGGCCCCTGTTTACACACGGGCAATGTATGAAATCGGAATTCACTTGCCTGCTCGACGCGACGCTGACATGGAAAAGCTGCTAGTTAGCTAAGTTAGCTAGCTAGCGAGGAGTAGGAAAAGGGGTTGGAACAGCCGAGAGGAGCTGTCAGGATATCATCACAGCGGGGTTATCGAGTTCAAACGAGTCTCTAAATATATCTAAACCCTAAAAGACATGACATAAATTCGAATTTACAGAACAACAAGCGTCAGGACACCAAGTACTCGGCTAACTGGCTAGCTCTGCTGATATTTGACAGACGACGGCGACTTTTATGTGGAATAAAAGCAGCTGTTAGCTCGGTCTCCGCTTCGAAAGCTCGGTATTCCAACACCGTCGTCTTGAGGTTTTTTTTCTGTCCTTGTACCAACACCGAGCTGTCCACACGACGCTGTATCCGCTGTGAAGTGTCAAGGTTTCCAGGTTGGTTGTCAGATTAACTACGAGGCTTCGTCAAGCCAGCTAAATATGGTGAAGTTGCTTTACTGACACCGACAGGAAGAGGTGGGCTCTGTGTCACCGTACGTCAGAGGACGAAGCCCCGCCCACAGCCAGAGGTAAGCCCACGTTTCTGAATACATTTTTTTTATACTAATAAAACGGAAATGGAATAAAAACTTCTTTAAAAAGAACAGAATGAAGCTAAAGGTAATATAAAAAATATTTACATTTCAAAACTTTCAGTATAAATAAAGCATGAGAAAGTAAGAAGAAACAGAGAACAATAATTAAAAAAAACAATTTTATTTTCTTAAAAAATAACCCTACCCAACAGTTCTCATACCGTCACACACAGAGCCAAAATAAAACGTTTCCATTTCATTCAAATCTATTGGGAAGTGCTATGACAAGGACTGTTCTTGGTCAGTGGTTTAAATATTGCTTTGTCAGACCGTGAGGCTGCGTGGAGAAGAGCGGGCTCTCTGTGTCCACAATACATTTCCAGGGTGACCACCATTTTGTGTCCCCCTTTGCAAGGTGCTTTTGTGGCTTCAGTGAGTGAAGAACTGCATCTGGTTTCCATGGTGCCGGGAAATTGCCCTCCCAGACATTTTTTTTGTTTGTTTGTTTGTTTAGCACAGAAGTAAAACACTGGCCCCAGCTGTGAAAGGCCCAGCATTTCTTGGGCCAAAATACATAACAGGTAAATATCATATATTTATATATACAAATCACCTTGGACACAATGAAGGATCAGTAAAACCGTGTACAAAGGCATTCTGATTATGCAAGTTCATAAACATGATTTAAAAATCAAACTCCTCTGATATCTCATCTTATTTAAGGGCTCAGATCAGACAAGATTTGAGGCGTTTAAAGGGCAACTGAGGTGGAATTTTGAGACAGTCTCAACAGCGCCCCCCTAAGGATACACTCTGACAATAGTTACAATATTCATAATCATGACAAAAGAAATAGCAGTCTTTATAACCATTACACAGTTGAGGCAAAAGACAACTGAGGCAAAAACAATTGAGCACAAAACTACCTCTAAGAAAACCAAAGTAAGGTGGCTCAGAATATTCAGTCATTTAAAATAAAAAAAAACAATAATTACATGCATTTTTCAAAATTCATAAATCCAGAGAGTGATGCGATGTAAAGGCAGAGTATATTAAGTAGCTGTAAATGAAGGCCCACTCTGTCCATCATAACAATCCCCTGTCTGCGCAGCCCATGCACACAGAGCACCAATAGGGATTGGCTAACAGGCGAGGGGATTGGGACAGGGGGATGCTGCAGGTGTGAAGTGCCAAAAGTGAAAACTGTCAGCAAGGCTACATATATTGATGATATAAAGGCTGATGAACAATATTTTGGCTTGGATGGAGAAAAAAAAAACGACAAACAGGAAGTGCGTTTGACCACATGGGTCATTAAATATGGGTTTGTTGAGTGTGTGTGCTTGTTTTTGTTCAGGCTAAATTGTAAAAGCCTGCAGAGGACAGAGCGTTGTGTGGAAACAGAGCAGGTGGAAGATTGGTGTGTAGATAAAGACTTTTGTGAAGAAAATGTGCTCCGACGTCATCTTCACTGAGGAAAAAGTGCAGAATGACTTGAGCAAGGTCAGTGTCTGAATCAAAGTTAAACTTTTAAACACTGAATAACCATTTCTGCCCCCTTGTTTTTAAACTAAAAAGTAAAACCTCGCTTATTACCTTTGTTCTGAAAGCAATGAAAATCTAAACTACAAAGCAGTAAAGTCTCGTGGAAAAGGTTCATTATTTCAAAGTAAAATAAACCCATAAAAGTAAATTTAAAAAAAAAAGTGCCTCATAAATTTTTTAAAAAGAGCAATGTCTACAGAAGTAAGATTATCTTCCTGTTTAAGTGCCCCTTTTTTCCATTGGTTGGCATCACTTTTGGCTGGTTAAAAATGCTGGTTTAGGTGCATGGGGTGCAAGTATATTTGATACACTCTATGCAAATGGTCCCTCTCTACTGTTACGCTAAGGTTGCCTCTATAAGCAAAATCTATAGGGACTGACTGGCCAATCAGGACTGAGAGTGCAAAAGCACCGTCTCCTTTTAACTACGATTTGCTACACCCGGCTCTTCTAAAATAAAGACTAGAGGGCTAGCCTCACATGTACTAACAAAATCGTTATATGCAGGACTCCTGGCACCTACATGCTAACACTAAGTGCTAATGTACCTCAAACGCGTCAAGGCTGTTTTAAAAAACAAAAAAATATTTAAAAAAAATAATAAAATAAGAATGTAGTTCATGAAGATGCTAAAATGATACATGTAAGTGTGCATGCCCATTAGCATCCCTCTTGAAGATCCCCATACCAAAGGATCTAGAACACTGGCATCCGGCTTCTGGATGGGTGAAGAGGCAGCATAGTGGTGGCAGTTAAAATGTTTTTGGACTTTTCTCCTTTCCGTCGCTTCCATTTCCTCCCATTTGTATTGCATACTCACATACGTCGGAGAGTGAAGGTAGCATACTGTACAATTACATAACAATACCCAACGGTTTAAAAAAATTCAACATAAAAAAAAAAGACCAATTGTGCTGGTCGAGTAAAAAAAACAAAAACAAACAAAAAATTCAATATGGTTGAGTGCATGAGGCTTCAGAGTCTGCTTCTGTTCACAGAAAAGAACTTGTTGAAATGAACGACTGGTTGACAGGTCTGTGGAGTGTGTGTAGTGGGCAGTTGTTGTGAGTAAGGGATGGGGATGAGGTGAGAGTGGGCTGTCAGCCTACTCGGGTAAAAATGAGGTGGGAGAGAACAATGGCTGGTGGAGGTCAGGCGAAGTACATGGTCCTCAGAGTGTCGTGGTGAATTTGAACAGCTTTAGCTAGTGCCTGGGGGTCCCGGCCGTTGCTCTGACCAGACACGTGGCTGCCCTCCCCGCTGCAATGTAACAAAATAAGAGCTTATTCCATTTTTGATCAATAAAGGTAGGCTACACATTTAAATTAACAGCACACCAATTTCAAGGCCTACTTTGATGAAAATTGTGTTTTTAACAGGTTCTTGTGGCATTTTTCGGAGGATATGCATTAGAAAATTAAGTTAAAAATGCATTTCTGAGTATTTCTTTAATCAAATCACTGAATTAGGAGCAGAGGAAATAAAAGGAAGTTTGAAAAAGAGCCCCTTTGTGACGTAGAAAATACCACAAGTTCCTTTCTCCGAGCTCTCAGTCCCACCCAGTATTTAGAAGCAAATTTTTAAAAAACTACTGTCGCTCTGCAGAAAGTGCTTCCAAGAAAATGACAGTTTTTTTTTAAACATTTTAGCTAAAAAATGGCACAATTGTACTTAAAAGACACCAAGAAATTCTTTGAAAATAGCTCAAAAGTTAATCGGAGCGGGTGTTGGTTTTTGTAAATGACAAAAACCCCACTAACCTGTCATGTTCTTTGTCTACCAGATGGTAGCGGGCACGGAAGGCCACAAGACGAGCATAGTAGGCTGGTGCCGGGATGGAGACGGAGCGGGTACAGCGCACATAGGTGTGGCACAACTGGTAGGTTAGAATCTGCAGCTCGTCAGCGGTAAAACGGTTGTCGTCCCACAAAACATAATAATGAGACGGCCGGCTGGTGCCCTGGCAAAGAAAAGGGTTTGTATTAAGAGGAAGGGGTTGGGGCCAAAGATTCGTGCGTCATTGAGTTAATTACCTGGATACCTGCATGGCTACACAGATAGAAGTCAAACTCAAAGGGGTGAGTGATGCTGGTGTCCACTGTAGTCCCTGCAGGAATATTGCCACTCTTACCAATCTGAGAAACGACACGGAAAAGAAGGACACAAATATGTAAACAAGACATTCAGGAGGGATTGAAACAGAAGTGGAGCACTCACCCTCTCTGATTTGTCGGCACAGAAGAGGCGTGTGTGGTGGCGTTTTTGTACCACAATGTACGTGATACCAGGCTGGTAGTCTTTCTCCAGCTTTATGCATGCATCTCTGATGGCCAGAAGCTCATAGTGGAGAATCTACAAAAAGAAAAAAAACCTTTATTTCTTAAGCACAAAATGAATGAGAAAAAAGACGACTAACATTTTACTTTGAATAGCTAACTCCCCTGTGTTTCCTTGAGTCACTTACTTGTGGCAGTTGACCCTCAGGAACACCGTCCCTGTAGAAAATGATCCTGGTGGGCTTGAATCGGGTCGACTTGTAGAACTGAATCAACAGTTCGCGCACCATGTAGGATAAATCTTCAATGATTTCTTGCCTGGGTCTCTGGACGCGGACTGTGGCACAGTACCTGCTGGGGTGGGCATCCATACTGCCCACCACCTGCAGCAAGGGAGATGTGGGGGGTGGGGGGAGATACTAATAAATAATACGATAGCTGTAAATATACATAAAAGCTTTTGTTCGAAAACTACATAAATATGAAACGCAACACTGAGAATGGCTAATTTTTCCTATACAAAATCCCTCCTTTAAAAGCATCATTGTGCTTTTAGTCCTTTTAGTCTGCTTTTGTGAACATCCCTTAAGTGCTGCAACTGGAGAAATGCGTAGGCACGACGCTTTTCTTTTTCATTTATCACCTATTTTCTCCTCTGTAAGGATGCTTCAGGCTTACCTATTCTCCTCCCATCCTCTCTGTGTGACTCAATCATTCGACATAATCGCTAGGCAACCACACAGCCAACCACAGCTGAGCTGAGGTAAAGGGAGAACAGCAGCTGACGTCATTTCCTGTCTAAACAGTCAGTGATGAGGCATTCACGTCTCTTGAAAAGCTCCTCCTTTATTACTTTTTTTTTCCCCTTTGTTGGGGCTCAAGTGTGGTGGGACAAGGCTAAACTGAAAGTCCCATGTGCTTATTGAAGCTTAAAGGGGAAGGTGGAGTGAACTGTGTATTTATGAACACAAGATAAGAAGATATTTTTTTAATTAAGATAGAAAATACTACATGTACTTGTGATGCTTCCTATTGTAAAACAGGAAATATTTCCAGCTAAACTCAGATAAATTATGTAATTAAAAATGACCAAATTATTTAAATGTGTAACCTAAATAAAGTCCCACTCCAATATTATTTTTCCATTGAATATTTTTCCATGATTATGCAGTTTTTAGCACAAATAAAAAAAAGCTGTTGTTCTCTGGAACATAGTCTCTGCAGTGCGGAAAGAGTAAATTCACCTCTTACTTGTGAGCGGAACTTTTAGCTTGGAAGTAAGCCTCCACTGATATCCCATCATCCCTTTGTTTACACTCTCTCCTGCTAGTTTATAGTGCCTCACTTTTTTTATTAGTTGATCTATTTGTCCGCAAGTGGAGGATTTACAATTAGAGTGGAACAGGGAGTCTTTGGCCCGCCCATGACAGTTGCTGCTTTTCATCTGCCTCTGATGCATCACGATTTGAATAAAAGAATACTGAGAAATGCAATTTTTTTCCTAAATTGTTCTATTTATGTCCTGTATTATGAGAAAAATATTATAAGAGCAAAATTAATTTAAAGTACAATTTTCAATGGACTGGGTCTTTAAATATTATAAGTTTTAAAAAATATGCTTTCTGGTAGAGATGCTTTAATGGTTGAGACAGGATTAAACTTGTATTCAAAAGTGCAACTGAAAACAAAACATAAGGTATTCAAGCTGCAGCCTGTCAGTTTATTTCCCTCCTAGAAGAATTGGGGATGAACGTCACCCTTCCTGTACGTCAACAATAAATCAGTGCTGACTTCATAAATACTTCTGCAAACACAGGTTTAACCCAGATGTTGAGATTAGAGAAGTGGCTTGTTTTTAACTTTCATTTTCCTGAGATCCAGTCCCATAACTTTTTAAAATGCATGATTTCATTGACTTACAGCAGTAATTGAGGGCTTCTTGCCATCTCCAGCTGGGGGGTGAGTGACGTCTGCTCCCAGGAAGATAACCGGCTGCTGAAACACTGCTGAACTGAGGGGGCACATGGAAGAGAACAGGGATATTATACTTCCTCAGGTAGCACAGGCTTTCAATGAGTTATATTATGACAATGCGGAAATTATTTCAAATGTTTTTAACACACAAAAAACCTTTAATGGGGCTTTGTAAAGAAAAATGAAACATTATAAATTATCTGCTTATACATCAAATGTTTACGTATGATTTTGTTTTGAGACCTTTTCCACCCACGTATGGCTGCAAAAGGGCAAAAATGGGTCATATAAATGAAATTAATAGCATCAGAATGTTACAAGGAAGACCACCTGTAATGTTTTCTACCACTTAATCTAGAGAAGACAGAAACAGAACTCATTTCAAAGTGACTTTAGCAAAAGCTCACCGTTGATGAGGTACCAGAATGTTGTTTATGCCTCCCAGCTTCACGTTGATCTTGAGGCAGAGGTTGGAGAGGGTCTGAGGTGACGTCTTCACCACGTTCTTCACCTGAACGCACTGGGTGGCCATGCCGAGAAGAGTGTCTCCCACACGCTTTACTTCAGCTAGTTAAAAAAAAAGGGGGAAAAATAAAATATGGAAAACATTACAAGAGTTGATTGCTACAAGTCAAACTTTGCCTGGAAAACATTTAGACTTGTTCATCGCTGTAATTAAAAATAAAGCAAAAAGCAAGGTAGACAAATACCATAAACGGGAGTTTTTCCTGGCAGAATGACGATGATGAGCTGGAGTCCAGAGTACGTGTTCTTCAGGTGTCTAAACATTGGTTCCACGCTGTCTGCACCCTGGGCATATTTACAGAAGCAAGGTTGGCCCTGAATTGGCATTCCAGCATCCTTGGAGATTTTACGCAGCTGGTCTGTGAAGTTCCTGAGATCAAACCACAGTACAGTTAGTGGAAAAAGAAATGCTGCAGATATAACACGAATTCGTAAAGTTTGTCATATTTTGTCACACGTCTTTGTTGCCTTCACCCTAACATGATAAACTGCAGAGGGCAGCTTTGCTTTCATGCTACATTCACACCGGTCATGAAGGAGAAATCAGGCCCGATGCTGTTGTTGATTAATTAATCTGTATCGAATGCTGTCTCCTGATCAGTATTGAATACTTAAGATATTTTTATTATGATCAGCTCTTTATTTTTCTGGCTTATTATTCCAGATAAATCTCCACTAGAAGTCTGCATGTCATGAATCTTGACATGTTACTTGCGGAAAGCGCAGCAGAATTCAGCAACAGTTCAAACAGGAAGCTAACAAAAACAGTTCAGTCAAGCGAGCGAGATATTCAATAACTCATAAAAAACACTTTAAACAAGTGTCTGTATTAGTTTGTTTTAATGCAAACAACCACCTACAAGTGCAGAAAAAGTTTTTTTTTTTATTATGTTAAGCTCTCTCTGTGCTGGCGACAGACAGACGGCTACACAGCAGTTCAATTGTTCCAATGGTATCAATCATGAAAACTCATGATCATATTCAAGCAAAACAAAGTAATCACTAATTTTTAAGAATTTTGAATTAAAATATTAATCACATTTGGTTAAAAATGTTCAATAGTTCTGATAATATTGAAGCTAAACTCATGAAACTTTCACATATGACTAATTAATCCTACATTTACTAGATTTACACAATAGTTCTTTATTTTAGGTAACAGTTACATTATTTTTACTTGTTTATTAAAGCTACTTCACAGACTGGCTTTATTCAAGTGTTAAATGATAAAATAATGTTAATGAATTAAAAATATGGGGGAAAACCTGAATCTGTTTGTTAAATTTGTTCATTTTTACAATGTGTTAGAAGAATATCTGATCAGTTTCAGAAGATACTCCAAATCAAATGAATCTGTATCGATCGAGACATCCTTGATTGTAACTAGGTATCCAATATTTTTTTTAGGTCAATACCAATAACTGATATTTTCCCTGCAATCTGTTATTGCCAAAGAAAAGAAATGATTACAAATCTTCTTTTTCAATTCATACTTACTTTAGCACTTCTTCCCTGCACTGTTTCTGGGGGGCAAAGCAGGCAATTGCCCAGACTTTGATCTCTATGCCGTTATAGAACTGTTTCCCCCTCATGTCCCAAACTCCCTGGTTGGGAGTCGCTATGGCACGGTTCTACAGGAAACAAGACCATTTATTTATTTTCAAATAAAAGTCCTACAAAATTTACATGAAAAAAATCATAATATGAGGTCAAACATTTAAACAGTCTGTGGGATGCATCCTTTGATGGATACACTGGATTTCCAGCATAAAGTTTTTTTTTTTTTCTTTTACCCGTCCTCCGTACTGCAGAATTGGCGCTGGCAGCACTCTCCCCGTCACCTCAGCCATGTCATCCTTCACCTTGATCCCAAACTCCTGGATGTATGGGTCCAGGTTGAAGTTTGCATTCTTCATCTGTTGAGAGAGAAAGACATGAGCGATGTCTCACTGTCTAACACCGATCTTATCGCGCTGAGCAGTGATTTTGTTATTTCTAACAACTCACCAGCCGGCTGATCTCCTCCTGCCGGTCTGGTGCAGAGCGAGCTGTGGCTTTTATCATCGTGGAGGTCTGATTATCCGTCAGCTTCTTGATGCACCGCTGACCGGCTACAATGTTGCACACCTGCAATTGTAAACATGTGTTTCAATGCTGTAGTCAAAAGTGTGCTCTATCAATATTCACAATGAACCCAGTTAGCCACCGCCTTACCTCCAGTGGCAAGTAGGTGTGCTTTTGCTCCTGGCCAACCTGTAAACAGGGCAGGTGGGGGTATTTAAGCTGCAAGTTGTACTTTTGCTTGAAGTACTGGGCCACTGTACATTCTACGGTCTGCCCGCTTTCAAGCTGGAGAGGAAACCTGTATGTAAAAGAGAAGAAGGTTATCAGGCTGAAATAAATAAATAAAAAACATGCTTGTTGCTCCGGTTCAGAAAATTTTCCAATAGAAACATGAAGCTGTTCACCTTTTTTAGTGAATCAGAATTGCTTCCCTACCTCTCTCCCTATTGATCCACTTATAGCGGCATTTGAAGCTGTACTTATATTCAAAGGAGATTTTTTTAAGGAAAAGCCATAATGACTCACGGCTGGCTATCCCTCCGACAGTGCAGTGATTGTCGCACGGAAGAGAAATGCATTTCCTCACACGACTTTGCTCTGAATCATCAAGTTCTTGTTTTTGTATGATTTTTGAAAGTTATAAAACCAATGCTGTTAGGTATAGCGCTGTCACAGACAATTATTTTAATAGTTGACTAATCACTGATTATTTTTTCCGATTAGTCAACTAATTGGGTCATGCGTAAACTGGATGTAAAGCAAACATCTTAACTATCATTGACTTTAAACTAACTAAAGACTAGATATATAAAATTACCTGTGATAATGCTGTGTGAATGCTGTGAGCTGAATTTGGTCACTGAATATGCTAGTGCTGATAGCTGAAGGTGTTAAAATTGACAGCTGAAATGCTGAAGCTGATAGCTGAAAAGGCTGATGCTGGTAGCCAGCTAAAATATTAGCTTAATGCTAAATAAGCCTAAAAAAACTAAACTTAAAAAAAAAAAAAAAAACAGGTTAACCGAAACAGTTAGCATATAGCTGAAGAGTGAGCTTAAACACTTCAAAATAGCCAAAAAACCCAGAAAAAAGCTTGCAAAAAAAAGCATGAACATATTACTGATAAGGTAATTAGCCTAATTTCAAACAGCCTAAAAAAACTTTTAAAATAAGCCTAAATTAGCCAAAACAGCTAGCATGTAGCTGAAAAATGAGCTAAACTCCAAAATAGCCAAAAAAATCTAAGTAAATGTCAAAATAGTCCAAAAAGGTGTTTTGGTTCAACTTGTAAAAGTGTTTATATAAACTTGTAAAAGTGTTTAATCAAATGTATTATTGTTATGCACTTCCCAGCCAAAGAGCTAGCATAATGCCATTATAACTTTCATCTTTACTACACTCCGACTCCATATAATATAAAGTAACAACTAACTGACTATTGAATTAGTTGTCAACTATTTTAATAGTCAATTAGTCGTCGATTAGTCGACTAATCGTGGCAGCCCTATGTATGTATGGGAGCTAGCAGCTATGCGCTAACGTAGATGATCGTGGCTATTGATGACATCATCAAGCGGTAGTAACGTCCCAATATGAAGATGCTATTGTTCCACATCTCTCTGCTTGAAGGGATACATGTAGGGATAGGGAGAAGCCGTGGGGGCAGGGAAGCAATTCGGATTTGGCTAAATATGCAAAGGACACAAGTTTGTGCGTGTGCTTTAGACTTACGTTTGATGGCTGGCAGGACGCCTTGTGACATTGCATACACGATACTTCCTTTTCATTTGTCCACAGTGCGTCACCTCAACCTTTAAACCTGTGAGCAACAATAGACACTGAAGTCAGGAGACATTCTGCAGGTGAAACTTCAAAAAACCCTCAAACAAATGACAGGAACTGTCCTATTTCTACCTTTAATTTCCTTTGTGAAGCGAACCCTCTGTGAGTCTGTGAGCGTTTTGGGCTGCTCGTCAATGTTGCGTATGTCCAAAACTTCACACATGAACTCGATTACAGGCTGGGCTTTGTAGAAGGCCGTGGCGGACACTAGAGGGAGGCACAGAGCAACAAGAGGACTCAGAGATGAGAGCAGAAAATGTCCATCAACTTTTCGGAACTTAAAATCACTGCTTTGGTAAGGGCTATAACTTGGTGAATGTCCCCCTCAAGTGACTCACCATCAATGTTCAGCATCATCTTCCACATGGCAGGACGCACCGACTGATGGAAGCCAAACCAGACTTCCCTTCCCCCGCCGAGTGGGTGGTAGTATCCTTCAGGTGGGGAGAAGAATGAACGGCCCACTGGAGTGTACCTAATTGGAGGGGGTGGAGAGGTGACTACAATGAATTATCAGATGATCTCAGTGTGAGTTCATGTCCAGGAAAATTCATCTCAGTATGAGTCAAATAACAGAATTTTTTTTTTTTCTTCCCCCCCCCATCTATCGGAGCTGCAATGGATCATTATAAAACATAAACCCGTTCACTCTTCCCTTTCATTTCCAGATCGATTACTGTTTGGAACTTTAATTATTCTATCTCAACACTGTTCAAAATAACTTTCACACAAGTTTTAGTTTAGCTTTAAATATTGACGCAAGTCTGAACTTTAGAGAATGATGATGAGATTTGAGTAAAGTGTAGAAGTCAGTGAACATCACCTGCTAAAAAAACAAAGCATTCTAAAAGGCAAACCCTGATGAAAATTATGTTTTTGGGGTTTTTAACGTGTGTTTTAAACATTTCTCTGAGGATGGAGGACATAATAAAGAAATAAACAAATTACATTTCTGAGTATTGCTTTATTTAAATTGTTATGAATCAGAAACTGATGAAAAATTCCACCATTTTGGTTGCATTGATAATGATCGGTTGGGAATGTAGTTCTGCGTCCCACCCACAACTCTGAGGCAGATTTCTAATGAACTAATACTAAAAAGGACGTAATCACAATTAAGACCACTGGGAATGCCTCTAGAATGGCTCAAAAGATGACCAGTGTGGATCTTTAAATGTCTGAGGGTCCAGCAGATTGGGTCACTTGATTGGAGTAATGAAATTAGAATCTGATGATGCACGTTTGAGTCAGCGTTTAGCTTACCTCATAGAGGCTAAGTGACGCATGGCCACATCCAAGGCTTGAACCGAGTCGAGGGGAACCTGCAGCCGCCCGCTGACGAGAGTTTCCTGCAGCAGGCGCCACGACACCTTGGCCAGCCAACGGATGGACACCTTAAAGATTCGATCTTTGCCCTCACCAGGAATGGTTACTTCGAAATCCACCTAGAAAATATTTAAAAAACAAGACATTCCGCTGTAAAACAGAATTCATTTGACCGTTTTTTTAGATGTCAAATATGTTGCAAACTTTGTTTATTTATTTAAATTTCTTTAAAAAAAAATTCTGTTTTTGGACAGGTTTGTTTTGCCAAGTTTCGAATAATAAGTCAAGTCTGAGCAATTTAAATTCAAAACGAGCTTTAAATCTAAAAAAGGGAAAGTCTGTTTAAACTACAGAGGTAAATTAAAAAAAAAAAAAATCTCCTATCATTTTATTGTTGCTCAGTTATGAAAGAGCCACCCACTACAGAAGGATCTGTCTTAGTCCACAAGGGTTTTTAATCCAAAGACAGAATACATTATGTAACTTATCCAGTTACAACTTCATAATAGATAACTTCATAAATAAGTCACATTTGAAAGAGGAAAAGAGCTCACCAGAATATTACAAGGCCACATTTTATGGAGCTGCGTAGCATCTACTATATGTCAGAGCTAATAAATACATCTCCTATAGTGAGCATGAATCCCTGATGAAAAAAATGCATTTATTTCAATTACAGGAATAAGGAATGACAAAATAAAGCACTTTAAGGAAGATGTTTTTATAAATGTATGCATTTTTAAAGAGTAAAAAGGAAGAGGTGCATAGTATTTTTTCTTTTGGTGTAAAAAAAAAAAAAAAAAGCAGAAAGATGAAATCTGCAGGCAGATTATTTCTCAGCCAAGAAGGATCATTTCTGTTCTCGCCGTCACCCTGAGAAAACCAGCAGACTTCTGTGTACACAGCCAAGTGAAATCACATTATTGAGCTGCTGACAGCTTTTTAAGATGATAAGAAAGGCATCAAACTCATTTCAAGATGGCAAATAGACATTTTCCAAAATAAACTGATATCAATAAATGGCCAAAAAGATTCTCGATAAAGCTCAGTCTTCCACAAAACTTGTAGTCATAGATGATTGTCGACATTTTTTAGGCAGAAACCAAATATTCACCCACATCTCAGAGCAAAAAATAATCTTACTGCCCAAGAGAAATTCAGTCATTCTCATTCAAACCAGCTTAGGACAGACTTAATTGCTCCCTGTGGAAAAAGTACATTTCAGATGAGCTTATGTCACAGAACATTACAAAGGCTTACCTTCTCACTCCCAATAGGAAGCGCTAGCACCGTGTAAATGTTCTTCTTGCCGTCATAGACCGGTTTTCTGTCCCCGAAGAGCTGGGGCTTAAAGTGTTGCACCATGTACTCCACCACCTCTCTGCGGAAAGAACCACAACATGAAATGATTAGGTGTAAAGCAAATAGACAGTCATATTGGATGGCCTGTCATGATCAGATGAGTATCGATCCAACAGGATGCAGCTGGAGGGTGCAGCGTATCGCTGTCATACGGGGGCTGAAAGACTAAAAAAGAGCCGGGGGTGCAGGCGGCGGAAATCAATGTTCAACGTGTTGGCGATCATTTAAGAGAGGGGGATGAGGTCGCGCTGGAAGAAAAGGGAAAGGTCAAAGGGCTCAACCTTTGCACGCCTTATTGAACTCTTTGTGTCTCAAATCCAGCGGGGACTGAAGAAGGAGCTCTCCTGAAACTATCATGGAGAAAACATTTATATGAAAATCTAGAAAGAAATCTGTTTCAAGAGATTTATATTTAGGATTTGTGAAAATAATGAAAAAAACAGAAAAAGACTAAAGTGAGAATTCTTAGGTAATAGCTGGATAAATTCAATGTTCACAAATTCCATTTATAGATACTTTTTTAAGAGCAGACAACATACATGGATTATAATCTGTTGAAGATTTAGATTATACATGTGTCTTTTTAAAAAAAAAAATGATTTAAAGTAGTCAGAAGCTTCTATCTAAAATGACCCATTGTAGTTTTTAGGTCACATTTATTACCAATAAAAACTAGGGATCCAATTATTCACTTTTGCCACCGTTTGCTTCAGACCTCAATTTTTGGGTCACAGTTGTGTTTTACTTCAATAAATAATTTGTTTATTACAAAACAACAACAAAAAAATGTAATTTGCTAATAATTAAGTGACACTAAAACTAACAAACAAGACAGTTGGCTAAACAACTATAATAAAAATAAAAAAAATCCTTTTAAATTTTAGCACAATTGTCTGAGATTTTTCACGTAAACGTACTGGTGGTACAGGACGTGGGGCCCTCAGCCACCTTCATGAAGTCTGTTCTGAGTGGAGAGACATCACACCAGTCTCTGGAACACACACGAGCAGTGCTCAGCCTGTACAAAGGAGAGTACCTGCTGAGGACCTTCTACCCTGTCCAGCTCTCCAGAAAATCCTGAAATCTCCTCCATGTTCTGGAGATTGTGCTGGAGACACATTAAACCTTCTCTGCAGCACGTGTGGATGTTCCATCCTGGAGAAGTTGGACAACCTGTTTAACTTCTGTAGGGTTAAGGAATCTCCTCATACTGCCAGTAGAGAATTACACAAGACAAAATCAGCACGAGTGGAAAACCAGCCAAAAAAGATCAAGAGGGAGAAACTTGAAATGACCTCCACATGTAACAGCAGTCCTGTTTGGAGGGTTTTCTAATTGTTGCCACTGAAGTTCACCTGTTGTTAATTCCATCAACACCAACACAGCTGAAATTGATTAACGAGGCCCTCAGCTGATTAACCAACAAGAAAATTATCAGACAGGTTCAATTCAATTCAATAAAAAAACTGTTCCTTTAATTTTTTTGAGCAGTATATTATTTATTTAACTTAGATTTGATTGTCTTTTTTATTGAGCCTTTAAATACAGAGTTAACACAAAGTTTGAAATGGTCCACAATTCCAGGCTCTAGTTTTTTTTTTTTACAGTTATTGTATAAAGGAAACTAAAATAAAAACAGAAATGAGGATAATTGCAAAGGGCAAAGAGTCTATATTTGTGTATATACTTGTAACAAATAAGATTTGATTGTCTTTTAAGAAATGCAAAGAATCTAGAAAACTGCACCTGCGCTGTTCAGTACCAGGTATTTATCTCAGAGTCACACTGGTTTGGGCTAAAGATGTCCTGGATCGATTTTAAGTTAGTGAATCGGATCGTTCAAAATGAACCAATATAGACCGTGAATCAGACCAGTAACCACAAATTATGATATGAATCGAATTGTTATAACTATTTGGTGACACCCCTGATGGTATCAACACACTGGTTCAGTTTCAAATCAAGAATTGTGGCATCCCTAGTTACAGCCATCACGCTAAAAACTTTATTTCACAAAACTCTGTTTTAACCCTTCCGCTCTCCTAGGCTTGTTTACATTAAAAGTGGGGTCATCTGGACCCTACAAGACAGACTTTTTTTTTTCAATGATTGTGGATCTTTACTGGTGTCCAATGACAGGCATTAAGTCTTGTACACCTTGTCCATCTGTGTGTCATGGAAGGGCTAATGCCTTAATGTAAGGGTGGGGTCATCTGGACCCCATAAGAGAGCACGAGGGTTAAGATGGTTTAAGATGGAAGAACAACAGGAGACCGCATCTCGCTAGGACCATACTCTAACTATTAGAGATGCAATCATTCTTGGTTTAAAACCGAATCGTAGGAAAATGAACCGTTGAATCCCTAGTAACCATTATGATAACATTTCATTATGGCACTAAAAGTGGAGCTGAAGAGCTGAAGTTAAAAGAGCCATACCATGATAATTCTGCTTTTTGAGTTTTAAGTGCTTTTAACTACTCAATGCGTCTTCCAAACCGGATTGTGGGTCAAGAGTGTTAAGGCTCCACAATCTGCATTTCTATCTTTAAAAATAGTGCGGAGGTTGTTTGTTTACAAGCACAAACCGCAGGAACGCTGAGGAGACATGGGGAGGCTCATTGATGGTCTATGCACAGGCTCAAGGATGACGTCGTGAAATGGGCAGGACCGACGAGGAGCGAGAGGCGGTGCCTCAGAAATCGAGTCGTTTTGCTTCTGTGTTTTAAAACGGTCCACAAAAATGACTCATATTTCATAAATAATTTGCATTTTAGTGTTCCAAAGGTAACATATGATCATATGTATGAATATAGTTTACTCTGAACAGCTAAAGGAAATCATGGTATGGCCCCTTTAAGAGGAAAACCGCACACAAACTAGCATTAAAGAACTTCTCCCTCCATCCCATAAGAAAACATGAGAAGTGCATCAGCACTTCAACTATCTTTTGGGGTCCAGATGACTCCAACCATATAAAAATATGGACAAGGGTGGACAGGATTTTATGTCTGCCATGGACATTAGTGAAACTCAAAATTCAAAGCACTGTCTTGTGGGGTCCAGATGACCCCACTTTTAATGTAAACAAGCCAAGGAGAGCGGAAGGGTTACGCTCAAAGGAAAAAAGAAACTTTGCTGAGATGCGTGACAGACGGAAAAGACAATTTCCTTTTGCATATTTAGATGTTTTTAATGAAACATTTCTTGTTGAAAAGACATAAAAAGTGATGTGAGAAACTATGACACTTAATAATTTATATTGTAAAACAGCTTAAAGGCTGTTGGAGCACAACTACTGTTTTATATACAAGATAATGTGCTTTGCTGTGACACAATGTTGAATATCACATTGGGGATTGGTAGATTGTTATGTCCTTTCTCATAGTAACTCACCAAAAAGTAATTATGCTTTGATTTATTAAGCAGAAATACACCTTAATTATTGAAAACACCAAACGTAAATGTCTATTCCGGTGAGAATTGCAATAATCGAATCATTTTTATGACAAAAATCCAAAATATACTTAGTTTGAATTGACTTTAATAGGTTGCATGGGGATTAGTGTTTCGCAGCGAGAAGGCCCTGGCTCGAATCCCGGCGGGGACTTTTCTATGTGGAGTTCGCATGTTCTCTCCGTGCATGCGTGGGTTTTCTCTGGACACTCCGGATTCCTCCCACAGTCAAAAGACAAGTTTAACAGATTAATTAGCATCTCTAAATTGCCCCAAGGTGTAAATGAGCGAGTGTGTGGCCCTGTGACTGAGGGTATACTACACCCAAAAGTAGCTGGGTTGACTCCAGCCGATCCACGTAAGCTTGAAAAAGATACAGCGGGTTCTGAAAATGAATGGACGGCCTTTACTTTCCTACACGGATCAAACCATTTCTCTCTGGAACACTAAGTACACGTCTGAGTCACACTTTTTTCCCCTCACACATTAAGTTAAGCTACTCAGAAACATTTATGAGGTCAACTTAAGTTATATTTAGGCCTATTTATAACCATGTAATATCGCTGGAACTGCCTTAAAAGCATCTTAACAAGGGACACTTTCCATATGAAATCCTAAAAATAACTGTAAACCATTTCATCCTTGTTTCAGTGACTTCAAACTTAAACTTAAAAAATGATTTATTGATCTCAGAAGGGAAGTCGTTCCAGTATCTCGTTCCAAGCAGCAACACAAGAGACTGTATTGTGTTTTTTAGTCAGAAATGTCCTCCTGGAATGATTTTGGGGAATTCAAGTGTATTGTGAGGTAAGTTTGCAGAGTTGTCCATCATGCTGTTCTCTTTCGTATAGTGCAGGGATGTCAGAGCCTTTCCCAGCACATCCTTAATCATCTCTCAGTTTCTGGACATGACTGGCTCCAATGCTGCTGCCTCAAACAGACAAGTGTGGAGGAAAAGGAACTCTCCTCCACAGACTGCAGCAAACACTAAAAGACCCAAGCTATTACTATTATTATTATTCCTTTTTTTTTTTTTTTTGAGAAGGTAAGGGTCTTAGATTTTATGGCAAAAACTACGATGCAGGTATCTAGAGATTTTTCAACTTTTACAGTCTCATGGTCTAATCAATCAGTTACATCCCCTCAATACTTATTCACTCATTCCTGCCAATGACCACGACTGAGGTGAGCACAGGATGCTTCATACTCTGACCAGATGTGGAGACTTTCTTCTGGTCAATTTTTTTTTTTGCAGTTTCTGTACCATCAGGGCTCAAAAATACAGAAATGCATTTTTTTTCAGGAAAGTAGGTAGTTAATGTTTTCTTTAAACTCCCACTCCAGAGTAATCAAATTACAGCGGTGAGCGTTTAGAGGCTGGCTTGCTTACTTTGGGTGGGATGACAGCAGCCCTGTGGGCTAACATGCAGCTAATTGAGAGCAGATTTACATAAAACTCACCCTATTTAACCCACACCTCACCTATTCGAGACTATTTTACATCCAATGTATTGTAGACAAGCACAAGGAAAAATAATGTGAATTTAACCTCTGTTGTCACATGACTAAATCTATGTGCAGAACTCCAAAAAACTTTGCTTTTGTGTCTATTCTCAGTCTATATTCAAGTAGAACTAATAATCGTTTTTAGTAAAATTAATGCTTGTTAAAATATACTGTATTTACAAGTAAGTCACATGATTAAAAAGCTGAGTTTTCTGGTTAAATTCAGGGTTAGGTTTCACAACATGAGCTGAAAAAAGCAGTTTGGACTCAGACAGTCCAGTTACTAGCACAGATAAGGAACAGACAAAATAAACTTGAGATCAAACTGATCTGCACAGAAGAAGTTTGTCTTTTCATCCCGTTTTACTGCTCAAGCACATCAGAAAGCAAACAATCTACTGACAAGGCACAGCGACGATTCCTGGATACGTCCAAAAACCTTATGAAAGATACAAGTAAAACTTTAAATTTGATGTGTTATAAGTTTTTTTTGTATCTTTTCCTTATTAAATACACATGAAAAGTCTATTTAAGGCACTGCAAAGCTTTTCCCCGAATGTGAACGGTGGTCGTGCATGGAGGTCATCACACTGTAAATATGCACAAAGAGTTTGAACAAAGAACGAAATGTTTCATGAGTCAAAGTGTCCGCCCTCGATGGCTCCCGACAGACTGAAAACGTGCTCATTACTGGTTGCGTTTTAGCTGGATGTTGACTTTTTCAATTCACAAACCGATGCCACAAATTGCACAAAAGAAACATTAGTGGGCTGATCATTTAAATGACTGGAAGAGATTAAAAAAAAAAAAAAAAAAAAAACTCAATGTGTGTGTAATTTTCTCCATTACCTGTTGACTCGCCGTGGGCACTTGTCAGGCTTAATGTCCACCTCGTAGTGATAGACGTCCATCTTTGGGATCTCCACCTCAAAGTAGTTGGCGAGCAGCTTGATGGGCTTGCCCACGGTGCCCATGCCTGGCCGGCGGGGGGCATGAAACACCTGCTGGAGGGGAAGGGGGAAGACCCCCAAGGGCACTGGACCAACAGGTTTGAGGTGTTCATAGAGGGATTGTGGAGAAATGAAAGGTGGAAGTGAGGAAATTCAGAATGAAAAGAACAAATCGAAGAAAGGTAGGAACAAAAGCGAGAGTAGAATCCCATAAAAACAACAGAAAAAAGGCCACAGATGTGGGGAATGTGACAGGAAGGAAGCAAAGACGAGGAAAAAATAAAGAGAAACACCAGATAGGCAGCATGAAAGAGGACAAGAGTGATAAAGAAAAGAAAATGTGTATATTTGAGGTTAAAAAACAAAGATATATAGAAGGAATAAAAGGATGTAATGTTTAAAAACAGGAAAAAATACCAAGTTGGAAATAAAGGGGATTCAAATGGAGACATAAGAATGGGAAAGAAAAAAAAAGAAAAATTAATTAGTAACTCACATTTAGTTATCAAGTTTTAATATGCTTCTTGTCACAACCACTTGAGGTGCTAATATGAAGTCATGAGTTGTGAAAAGCAGAACATTTCCTTTTTTTAATCAGACTTTAAAAATCAGCAGAATTAAGAGCATTTGAATGTAGCAATTCTTTAGAATAGAAATTCATCCAAACTATTTTAGATTTAAATCTATAGATTTCACTCCACTTTTCAAAGTTGTTTTTGGGTCTCTGTCATAGAAATGTGCAAATCTCTTCTGCAAACCGAGTTTGATCTATTTTGCTTTGAAAAAGATTTTTTCAAGTTTTTTTTTTTTTTTTTTTTTAATTCTTCAGGTTTACTGGAGGATTTCATTAAAGGAACATTTACATGTTCCGTGCACTGTATATATGGAGTTGTTCAAAAATTTCACACTTCTGGCTATGTGTCAACAAAGAATACATTACATTCTGAAATTTCTGGCACCCGGTGCTGGAACATCCACCTGCTGATCTGGCTGAAACTATTCAAAGGTGTTCAGGTTCATTGAAATGACACTCCTCATATTTGACCATGTCTGCTTATTAATATCATAATCCTTCATTAATCTTGCATTCTGTTTTTCAATACATGATTATGTCTAAATAGAAGGTGCACATTTGATTGTCAGTACTTCTTACTAATGTAACTTATCTATGGACTTTCTACCCTTGACTGCATTTTCATTTGTCTTAACCCAGATCAACGTGTTTTGTCTCCTGTTTTTTTCTTTTTTGCTCTTTTTCTTCCTATGTTGTTTTGTGTAACTAAGAAAAAACTAAATAAAATATAATTAAATGAACATTTTAACAGGGCCTATTTCATAAAAAAAATCGACTTGTTTTTAGCTTTTAAGTGCATTACAATGATAATCTCTCACAAAAAACCAATCCAAAAAAGGTATTTTGAAGAATTCACACCAGCTCCTCCTAACCCACAAAAACATGCAGGTCCTCACATTCAAACGAATGAAAGTGGGGAACAGCCCCTTCCAGGAAGAGTCTGGACTCCCAGCTCCGCCCCCAGGCTAACACACACACATACTTTTTCTACAGATCTGCGGTAAACGGCAAAACGCTTTCATTTTATATGCAGGACATGCAAATCCATCTTTGCAAAGTTTAGAAGTTATTTGTTTATGTTAGCAAAACGCAGACACAATGCAGAGGCCGACTCTAGGCTGACAGCATGAAATGGGCGGAGCCTCAGAGATCAAGGCGTCTTACTTTCAGGTAAGAAAAGGGCTCACGAAAATAACTCCTGTTTCATAAACAATTTGTTCTTTAGTGTCCTAAGGAAATATTTCATCACATATATGGACAGTTTACCCTGAAAGACTTAAAAAAAACCTGATATTGGCCTTTAAACCTATGTTCCAATTAATTCATAACACTAGTTCAAATCGAGTTTTAGCTTTAACAGATAACCAGTTCATTCTTATTTTATGGTTTATTCATTCAAGTTTAAGAGAGACGTGGCTAGAAAGAAAACAAAATACTTAAAAAAATATATTTAAAAAGTGAATTATCTTTCAATCAGGTCAGGTAAAAGGAAAAAACTGAAAATATTTGATCTAAAAACTACAAATCTTACAAAAAAAGGAAAGAAACTACATAAGGATACTGGCTAAAGAAAAGTTATCTTGGATGTATTTTGGTGGATGTTTAAGTTTGTCCCTTCAGTAAAATGTAACTTCTGGATCTAACACATTTGTTTGTCAACTTATCCTTGATACTGACCTGCATGAACTTGATATTTTAATATGATATTCTTTCACACAACCTCAATCAGTCTACATGGAAGACGTTTTATTTTTTATCTTAAAGCAAAATCGTATAAGTTTGGAGGGTCTTCCACCGTCAGCTTTTGAGGGGGTGCTTAAATGGGTGCTAGTAGTGACTCCTGCCTAAGAGGGCCCCACCGCCGTAACCTCTGGGTCCCCAGACAGCAGCCGTCCACCATCACAACAAAGACCCCAGCTGCCCTGCTCCTCCATCTTACACACAGAAATACACGGGTGTATGGCGGAGGGAGCGCCCCTGCTACGATGAACACACCCGTACACACAAACACGGGGGGCCCCCCTCCACATTCCCAGCCTCACCATGGAGACTCCACGGCAACACAGAATTGTCATGGATATCAGGGGACTTGTGTGTGTCTGCATGAGTAGAACTGTAGGAGGAGATGGGAGGAGGCAGGGGTGCCGCCGCGGTCATGCTGAAGACCTTGGCCTCTTTGCTCCAACGCATCACGTTCCCACATCAGCCAGAGGCGCCAAAGCATCCTGAACTGGAGTTCTGAATATTCCAATCCATTAGTTGATGTGAAGTTTTTCCTTAAGAAAACTTCTGCAGAACACAAAAAGCTGCTCTCATCTGAAAAAGTGTGGATGTGTGGACTCACAACTGACAAAAAAAACAGTAAACACAGACACAGACATGTGGTGACCATGCTTACTCCTCTAGGTGCAAGAAAGCATGTGCGCGCCGAGACTGTCGCGCACACACACACACAATGACGCACACTTCCCCCTTGTGCCAGTGAAGGCAGATGGCGAAGAGTAGAGCCAGGGCTTTCACATATCACAAGCACAAAAGCAGTCGCTCATAGGGCAGTGCAACTTAAATATTACAATATAAAGACACTGCCTGCTGCTTTTTAAAACACCTATAGCACATAAAAAGACCCCGACATGCAGAAATCACTTTTACATTTAAATGTAGTTTAGTATGAAGGTTTTAAGTACTTTGAATTTTTAAAAAAAATCTTTATTTGGTATAAATCATGTCGGAAAATTGGATTTTATCAACATATCCATCACTTTCAAATTAAGTTAAATCATATATGTATAAATTCTACTGATAAACTTGATATTGAAAGATCTAAAGTAAGAGAACACAAAGATGGAAAGAAAAAAAAAACAGTTCACCCATCAACCGCTTCGTTCAAAAGATCTGATTTGGCAATTAACCGTGTGGTAAACATGTCTAATCAGTTTCAGGAAAACGCCACACAACTGTCACACTTCAAAACACAAAAGCAGACTTTTAAATAAAGAGGGCCCCCGGGGGCCCTTCCCCCCAATCACAAAAAATAAAAACAATTCTATTTAGATAAGCTGGATAATGTGACGAAAACAAGAGTTACTCCAAGATAACAATAAAAGTAACAAAAAAGTTTTATAAAAGTGAAAACAAGTAAAGCATTTGATACTTTTCACAAGTAAAACACAAACTTATTTTATTTCTTGCTTCTATGGCTCAACGTTCAATAAAAAAACAAGTTATTTTAAAAGAGAACCATGCAAGACAATAAAAATAAACTCAATGACATTCACTTTACTTTTTATACTTTGGTTTTTCCAAGTGCATCACAACAAACCCAGCTCCTGTCAACACATAATATAATTATGGTTTATTTTTGGTGTTGTGTGAATAATTGATCAATCTCTGCAGATGGTGTTGAGGTTGTATTTGAGATAACATGGAAAGAAATAGGAAAAGGAGGATGCTGTGCTGCGTGGGACCTGCGGGGTTCAGCCAGCTGCTGCGGCTGCTGCTTAAGGCGGGATTCACCCACAAATCCTCGTCCTCTCACAGATTCCCACGACCTCTGTGCCCCCGCACAAGGAAGACGACATTGTCAGCACCCGGGGATTTCTTTTTGGTTATAAATGTTGGGGTTGTTGTGGTACATGATGATGGAGACTCATCCTTGCTTAACGTAGCGATGCAGAGGCTTGACATCCTCCTAACGCCGGGATGCATCACTTTCCCAAATGTAGTCATGGCTTAAATGTTTGGATTGATAGCAATAAAAAATACCACAGTCATAAAAATAGACTTACCAGCGCCAGACGGTCCCGGCTCCATCCCATTCACTTAGCCGCGACGGTGCAAGCTAGCTGGTCCCGGGTGCTGTGGCCAAACCGCCGGCCCCTTCAGGCTGGAAGTGTTTCAGACTTCCAGCCCCCTCCTGTCGGTGTTGAGTCGTCCCCTTTCTCGGTGTACCCCCGCCCCCTACCCCAACCAAACCCCCCAGACCCGCAGAGGGGTTGAGGCTAACGGCAGTAGCTGGCAGTCGCCGCTTTGCCCGTTGACCCTGAATCTGCTAATGGCAGCGCTGGAACGTCTCGGTTCTGACCGCTAATGCTCCGGCGTGATTCCGCCGTGGACCGGGGATTTAACCGAGGGTCCACGGAGCTGGGATTTCTTGCTTAGTGTGTTCTTCTGCTCAATGTTTAAGCAGGATTCTCCAGCGGAACAAAAAGGGCCAGTCCCTAGACCCCCCCAAAAATCTTAAACTTCTTCTTTGTCACCAAAAAGAGTCCAAACAAACTGTTGACAAACTTAATGTCATCCTCTAGTGGTGAAAAGCGGAACTGCATCACAGATTTAAAAGTGGCAAAACAAAGGATTCACAGATACAGAGACAAGTCTGAGAACTAATTATGAATTTAATGAAAAAATAAAAATATTAGTTAAATTATTTACTATATTTCTTGCTATTAAGTAACTTCAAACAATAGAAAGAGCAGTTTTTTCAAGTCTGAAAAGAATGGAAAAAATGACTCCCTGAGTGACTTCCTGACATATCACAACACCAATCAAAATAAACAAATCAATACGCTACAAAAAACTTATTGAATGGCATTAAGTGGCATGACAGTACAAAAATAGTACTTATAGTGACATTAGTCAAACTTAGCAAAAGCCTCAGCAGACATTTCAAAAGTATAAAGATTGTGATTCCACATAAGAGAGGCTTGATTTTGTTGCTGGGGCCTCAAATCTGAGATGTTTTATGCTATTGTGGTATAGAATAGAATAGAATAGAATAGAATAGAATAGAATAGAATAGAATAGAATATAATAGAATAGAATAGAATAGAATAGATGTTTATTGATACCACAAAGGGAACAATAAAATTGTTGAGTAGAATAAATGTGAAACAGTTCAAGATTATCATTTTAGGTGTGGCTCTTGGAATTTACAAAGAACTAATCAACAATCCAATTTATGTATTTATTGTAACTTGTTTCTGTGAATGGATTTCATATTTTGAAAAGCTGCTATTTTTATTTGACTTAATCAAAATACTAGTGTGATCAATCAATCTTGAACAAGAACCCATTAAAAAACTTTTGATTTATTGCTTATTTAAAGTAGTAGAAAATTCAAAGTGTGGACACCCACAAAAAAAAACGTTTCTTTTCATTTAATATTATAACAAATATATATATATAAAAACGTAATCATAAAATTTATGTAAGACATTTTTTGGCTCAAAACATTTGCACTTTTATAAATACAAATAAAGGGGCATTTTCCCGTTATTCACATGTGATTGTAAACAATTGCTCTCGTTTTGGCGGTCGTTTAGCGACCTCTGACATCACAAACCGACTGGACAAAGAGTAGCCGGAGAGCTTCGTATTGTTTAATAGACGAGCATTCGTCGATAGATATGTTTATCTGATGTTTTACAGTAGATTTAATTTAAAACTTGTGTTATTTTCTTGTGAGTCTCCGTGTTTACAGAAACCAATAACGGTGTTCTCCATAAACGCTGCATGTGCGTGATTTGAAAATCCGGACGTACGTGCGACAGGAAGTTGTCATGACGCTTTAACAATACGTAGTTCCTGTGCGGAAGTGGTCGTCATCGTAAGAGCTATGAGTTGGAGGCTGTGAAATATGAGAAAACAACCGTAGCTTTAGGACTAATAACTTATTCTTCCACGGTCTGAATGGGAAAAAGCGGTTTCCGTTGAGAGTGAGTTCATCTTGGAGAATTTTGAATTGGCTCGTTGCTTTTTTCTTTTTTTTCTTTTAACCATTTAGCAGTTAATTCATTGCATGGGTCGTGAGTTGACGGAGAAACCCACCTCTGACTGCTGCTTATGAAATGCAATATTGCACAAAAATGTGACTAAAATAGAATGCTTACGACTGTTGACTACTTGTTAAACGCACTAAAACGCTTTTTGGCTATTAACCACGTGAAAATACTTTAATGACGTAATTTCAGATCGTTTGAAAGGCAGAAAATGTCGTGGATAAGGGAAGGTGAATTAAATCTGCTTGAAAAGATTGCTTCCAATGTCCTAAAGGTAAGGCTGCTGTTTTCTGATGCCTTTTTGGGTTTACATTTTGAGGTATTATTTATTCGTGTATGAAATTATTTTTGTGATCCTCCATATTAATTCATACAAACACACAAAATACCTATAAATTATTTTTAAGTATTGTTTTCTGACCAAGTTGGCTCTAAAGTGAATGTAAAAGTGGAACTTAAGCAGTTTGTTTCATATGCAAACTGCCACACAAAAGCACCATTGTATTATTCATAAATCTGAGATTTAAGTTGACTATCCGACATGCCTTTAGTATTTACTTCATTCCATCAAGATTAATTTACTTGTTAAAGTGATTAGTTGTTGTGTTTTTAACAGATTCAGCTACTAGAAAAAGGTTTTCTTGTGTTCGGTAAACATCATCTTTTTGTTTCTGCAGAATGTGCATAATTTGAGACACAAAAGCCTTATTGACTCCTACTCTTAATGTGATATTACTCCTTTTATCGATTCCCAATCAACTTGATAGTATTTTGTCATCTTATAGGATTTACAACAAACTTCTGTGACTTTGACAATCCTATCATCCGGTTGCTGATTGAAATTAGTTTTCTTTGTACAGGCAGGACCCATGCCTAAACATGTGGCCTTTATCATGGATGGAAATCGCCGCTTTGCACGCAAGAAAAACATGGAGCGGCAGGAGGGACACATGCAGGGTTTTAACAAGCTGGCAGAGGTTGGTTTTTTTATTCATCGAATTATTAATCTTGCATATCTTGTAATTTCACACTATTTAAAGCCTTTTTTCTTTGACATCAGACACTGCGTTGGTGCAAGCAGCTGAATATCCCCGAGGTGACGGTCTATGCTTTCAGCATTGAGAACTTCAAACGCACTAAAGAAGAGGTGGACGGACTGCTGGACCTGGCCAGGCAGAAATTTGAGAGGCTGCTGGAGGAACGGTGAGTTTTTATGCACAGATTTCCACTTTGTGTCTTTGATTCATCATGTGATTCAGAGCTTCCTCACAGCTCAGCATAAGAGGAAGCAGATTTGTTTCAGTACAGCTCCACAGTCAAAGTTAATGCGTGTCATTTCAAGGGGGAAAATTTGAATATTCTTGGTTTTCAACAAGTCAGTCTTTGTTGTTAGAAAAGTGTTTTTAAGAGAGGTGATTTTGGGAGGCTGTTTTGCTTTTACTCTTCTCAAAAAGTGAGTATGAGACTGCAATAATGTTGAATTTGATTTAATGAGGTGAATCCATCAGAATGGAGCAGAGCAGGGAGCTCATGGCTTGCCGTACTAGCTTCGACGTTACACTTACAAGCTTTTTCCAACTGCGTCTACTCCTTATTTGAATAAAAAAATACTTAGAAATGCAATTTTAAGATTCATTTTCTTTATTTATGTCCTCCTGTATGAGAAAAATATCGCTAGAAGATTTTAAAAACACAATTTTCATTGAAGTAGGTCTTTAATTTTACACTTTAAATCATTTGCCCCCTACCTAATTCAGGCCACAGACCAGTTTAAATCAGACAACATTTATCGAACGGGACAGAAGTTGGCATTTTTTAAATTCCGCTTTCTGAAAATTTACTTTCAAAATAAAATGCAAAATTTTGTTTCAGATATTTATTATACAGATTATTAAGATTAAATTAAACAAAGTTATTGATTTGTAGAAGTCGTTTCTGATTTTTAAAAATCCATAAAGAATAAAATGACAACTGTCGTAAACCTGGTATTTCTAAATATAATGTAAACTTGAATTCACTGTATCCCAACTTTAGTGTCTGCATTTGTAAAACAGTGGAGCAGCTTTTGCTACATAAGAACAACTTTCTCAATAATGCCCTATGTGGAGGAAGACTGTAAACAGCAGCTTTATGGTTCTTTGAAGTCGAAGGCTCTTAATCTGTTTCTTCACTGTATTTTTTCCCCGAAGAAACTTTACAAATTTTTTTTTTTTTTTTTTGATTTTCGTATTTAGCTTTGAGATACGAGCTTTGCAATCAAGTTAGTTATGCAGGTGGCTGCTTTAAGTCACACAACAAAGGCGGATGTTACATACAGCAGTTTCTCAAAATAACATTTCCTTCAGGATCAGAACATAAACTAAATGATAATGATCTAAGTTCACGTGCGTATTTCCTTTTTTGTGTCTGCGCCCCGGAACCAAGTGACCCACGGACCGGTGCCAGTCCACAGCCCGGGGGTTGGGGACCACAGGTGCAGATGAAAAATAAATTAAACATTTAGAGTGATGAGATAATGTGGGTCCTTCTTCAATACCTTTTATGCTGCTGGCTATGTAGCCACAAGGGGGCTTTAGTTTGGGTCTCCTTGTGCCTGTCCCCAGCCTGGATAAAATACAGGGCTGTGTCAGAAAGGCAATCCAGCGTAAAAGACTCTGCTAAATACTGCCTTTGCCAATCAGTGAAACCATGATTCGCTGTGGCGACCTTTGAGGGGATCAGCTGGAGTTTCTATTTCTCAACATGAAGATGACAGTCTGGAATGTCTGTTTTAGTTGGGCTTTAGATTTTGCCAAGTGGGTCAAAGTTTTTAAATCCGTTTCATCATTAAAGTTGAGAAAGTTCGCCAATTGCAACTCCACAAATAACTTTTACACCAGGAGTGTCCAATTCCAGGCCTCGAGGGCTGGTGTCCTACATGTTTTCCAAACACTCTGCCATTGAAGCTCCTAATTGACCAAACACACCTGATCCAGGTAATCAGCAGCAGATAAGGCGGGGTTTCTGGAAAACCTCGAGGCCTGGAGCCGGATATCCCAGTTTTACACGTTGACTAGGGAATGTTTTTTTTTTTCTTCTAAACAGAGGATTCATCTACATTGTTGGCCTTGACGACAATATTTTCTGTCACTGCTACTCTTTATGTGGATGTCTGCTGTGGTAAATGGAAAAGAATGAATAATGGAGGGCAAGTTGTGTTTATAAAAGGAACCCCTCATTTTGCAAAATGAGCCTTTTAAAATCAGGTTTTTGAGAAACCAGCCTTTCACATGACACCAGACCACAGAATGTTGCAAGAATTTATGACAGAAAAATTCAGACACATTATTTTGCTTTTTTTTTTTTTTTTTTAAAGATGGTTCTGTCCTTTAATGGTTTTCTGTTTTGTCTTAAAGGGAGAACCTGGAGAAACATGGCGTCTGTATCCGGGTGCTGGGTGACCTGAACATGCTGCCACTTGATCTTCAGCAGCTTATTGCCAAAGCTGTTTTAACAACGAGGACTAATAACAAGTATGTATTTGTATTTATGCTTTTATTTTTCAAACTCTATGATTAGTGGAAAAACCTGATATCAATTTAAAAATGACTTCTTTATTTCTAGATGCTTTCTCAACGTGTGCTTTGCCTACACGTCGAGATATGAAATCACCAACGCCGTCAGGGAAATGGCGTGGGGGGTGGAGCAGGGTCTGATCAAGGCAAGGTGAGCAGTTCACCAGACACTTGTGGGTTAATCTCCTCAATACTCCAGTGTTGATGAGCATTTAGACAGATAATCTGGAGACATTGACAAGCCGCTCATGTTTCTGTCGTGCTCAGCGATGTTTCCGAGGCGTTGCTCAGCGAGTGCCTGTACAGCAATAACTCTCCTAATCCTGATCTCCTGATCCGAACCTCAGGAGAGGTGCGCCTCAGTGACTTCCTCCTGTGGCAGGTATGAAGACGTCTCTGATAACTTGACACTTTATATCCATTTTCGTTAACGTTTTTGAATGAAAGATTAAGGACATTTTAATGGTGGTTAAAGGTAAAACCTGCAGCAATTGTTAGTTTTTCTCCAGAACTGGGAGTGCCTGTGATCCTATCAGTTAGACTTGTATTTCGGGTTCGGTTCTTCAGTGATTTTATCCCCTACAATTAAGAAAAAGAAAATCTATAAGCTTATAAATACTAGCTTGAGCTTCTTGCAATCTCTATAAGTCAGTGTATCCATCCAGTTCTGTATTTTTTTTTTTTTACTGGAATAACTATCAAAACAATATATTCTAAAGTCAGCAGACATACATGACTTCCCTGTTTTTTTGTTAGAAAGGCTGCTGTCAATTACAGGCAAATTTTAAAGTTTTTCTTTAAAATTGAGCAAATTTTAGTCGGGCATCCAAACTTTTTTGGAGAAATGTTAATCGTCAGATGTGGTCCTTCCACAGACGTCCCACTCCTGTCTGGTGTTCCAGTCGGTTCTGTGGCCCGAGTACTCTTTCTGGAACCTGTGTGAAGCCATTCTGCAGTATCAGTTAAACCACAAATCCATCCAGGTTAGTCCTTCCTTACTGTTTTTTGGGGGGTTCTTTAATGAGATAAACTTTAACTATTTACTCTTTTAATTAAAAGTAAAAAAAAAAGGTTTAGGTTACGGTTTGTGTTTTAAATTTTTCTCAATTTTTATGTTCACATATTTTTAAAGTACATCAGTAAATAATGCATTGTTAGCTTTCTTATGCTTGTTCTCCTCAGCAAGAATTCCAGATGCTAAAAGTGAAAAAAGTTGTTACTGTCACTTTGATGACGTTGATACAGAAGCCGAAAATGGCCTGTCTTACTATTTAAAAAAAAAAAAAAAAAAATTCATAATGAGATTCACGATCTCGATATCACGACAAAAAATGTTTATTTCAGAACCACGGCGGCTAGCTTCTCTGTGAGATACGTTCACTGAGCTCCGGACATTAACAAACCCAAACAGCTCAACTCCATCTGTTATAAATTACTTATGGCATTTTTTACAACCCGCAGGAAGACGCAACAGTTTTTCAGAGAAAATTTCAAACACAAATAAATTAATCAATTATAAATTGATCAGGGGATGCTCATCAGTCCAGAGTTCTGTCGGTTCTTTACTTAAAACCTCCAACAACAGGCTGAATGACAGAACCAGAGCCGCCGAGCATTTCTGCCTGGTGCGTTCACGGAGCTCCGAACATCCGAAGCAAAACAAAGCAGTTTATGCCAGAGTTTAATACACAGTTTTTTCCTGAGTTTTTCTGTAACCTAAAAGTCACAAAATATAAATCAATTCAATTCAGTTTTATTTTTATAGCCCAGTTTTGCAAAATAATTGCCTTATTGGTATTCATGCTGGTAATTACCCATGTGGTACCTAGAAAAATAGAATTAAAACTTGTAATTTCACTCCAGTTGTGGCAGACCCCATAAGCTGCGTTCACAGTGCTCTCAGCAACATACGTTCATTCATCACTTCCAATGAAAATTCTGTGCAAGTGCTTGTAAATGTACGTTTAAGGTTTCTGCTTGTAGCTACGTACACTTTTAAGCCATTTTTTGGGCACATTGAACGTGTGTTACAAGTTAAACCAGCTCAATTTTTGACAAATTCTGGATTTTAATCTGGTAGGGACATATGGATGGTGGTTCTTTTTAATTCAAGGAAGTTCCAACCATTTGAAAATTGATCATAGAGGAGAAATCAATAATTGGGGTTTGTGCTCTGCCAGAATGACACCAAGTCTTTTATATATCGGAATAAAGCTGTAAATTAAAAACCTGGAGCAAGATTCATGAAATTTACACCATTTTGACTTTCCGCTCCAAGTTCCTTCCAGCTGTAGGTGGCTGATGTGTGCTAGTAAATAGTCGCAAAAGAAGAAGCCCCTCCCTGTATGTTCACTGTGAACACCATGAGACTCGCTTTTGTTTAAAAACATGTTTTATGCAGCCAATAAAGAATGGTTTAAAAGATAATCAATAATCGAGTTAGCCATCTCAATTTATGACCACAATTGACAATCCCATTGAGCTTTACTGTATCAAAATGAAATCTCTTTACAGTTTCTGCTTCATTGTCATTTGACATCGGCTGACCAGATTTCTATTGACTGGAAACAACTCCCCAACAGAATATGTTCTTAGCCCATCTCTTGAAATGAAAAAGTTTTTTTTTTTTTTTTTTCCCCCAAACCCTATACAAGTGCATTGACACCTGTACAAAAGACCAGGTAAATACTCCTACAGTCACGCTTTGACCGCTCTGTAAAGCAGTTTGTGTTTTCTGTCTCACACACCTGAAGACTTAAGAAATCTCTGTGAAATGTTCTGTTTGAGAGAGAAAGTCCAGCCGCTGCCTTTGTCTCTCCTCATAGAAACCGGTTTTAGAGAATCGATTCAACGTCTCTCTCTCTTTGGGAGTGTCTTCTCTAAAATAGTAACTGGAGCTTCACACTACAATGAAAGAGTTCACACTTTCCAGTCATGTTTGTCCCTATAGCTTTTGTGGAGTCATAATGAATCCATTCAAGTTGAAATTTTAAAATGTTACTTTTTTATGTTTAATTTTAAACTATATTTATTAAATATTAAAGATTATTTCTTCTATTCATTTATTTAGCAAAAACTCAATGATGGAGATTCAAATTATATAAAACTGGAAGATTAATTTTAATGTGACTTATTTTGGATTTGTTGATGAATGTTGTGAAATATCAAAGCAAAAATAAGAGTAGAAATGTTCTATTTCTGAAGTTTAGTGAATTTAAAGACATATAGTATCCATAAATGAAGGAATTTCATGTTTTTAGTTATTAGGAGAGCAGAGTATCACTTCCAAAAATACAATTTAATTCAGTTTAGATTTACAAGTTTTAAATCCAGTGGAAAAAATCCTTGTTTTTTTATTTCATTTATGTTTTAAACACTTTATTTACAGAACTAGTATTTAAACTTCACAAAATTAAAAATATTTACATTAAAACCTTAAAAAGTAGTTTTCTTCTGAAATTGGAGAGATGATTTAGTCATTCTTGGTAAAGCTCTGTTTTCTTTTTTCTTTCCAAACCCGGGACTTGTTTTATATTAAGTTTTCTTTTAAAAACCAAATCCTGCTTCATGGCCGTGGAACCGGGCTTGACCTCAGATGTTCGCTCCGTTACAGAAAGCCAGAGAACTCCATCGAGAGGAACAAGCACTACAGCAGCTGGAGGCCGACCGCGCCTGTGTGGCAGACCTCCTGCAGCATCAGGGGAACGGGAAGCCGGCCGATGCCAAGAGAAGACAAGAAGCACTGCAGCGCTACTCCGTCTCCCGGGAAGCACGAGTCCAGGACTTCCTGCAAGCACTGAAGCAGAAGAGAAACAATTTCTTTTTCGACTTATACGACGAAGCGGTCTCGGCCCAGGAAAGCTTGAATTAACTAATCATAAAGGATGAAGGCTCTCCGGTCTTCTTTTCACTAAGGGCTTCTGTGGAGGATGGAAGAACGACTGGAAACGGGTTTCATTTTGATTTGTTTAAAAGCGGAGAGGACAAACGTTTACCCCTATGGGGCTGTAGAGTAACTGTGATATTTATGATTGTAGATTAACGAAGTCTAATATGTAGAAATGTCTGGTCAAGATGTAGCTTTATAGATGTTTAAAGTGTCTGTCAAATGCATGCCATGGAGTTTGAATGGTTGGAATCTGTGATGTGTTTTGGAGATGCTTCCCACATGGTGATACAGAGCGGTTTCATGTTTTCGCTGCTGCTGAAAGTGCTGTTTGTTCGTTTGTTTGTTTGAGTGTGATTTCTCCTTTGTTTTGTTTAAACACAGCTATATTTTGACCAGCTTTCTCAAGCAGAATAAAGCGACAACTGTATATGAGATTTAATGAAATATGTGATTTACTCTTTACTGATGAGACATTTAATGTTTTTATAAAAATTTATGAAAGCTGTTTGTTTGTTTGGTCATTTTTCTGCTAAATAAGAAAAATATTTGAGGTTTTTAATGTTAAAAAGGTAAAGAAAAACATAAAATATGAATATTTTAAAGAATAACTTCCTTATCATGAAATTGTTGGTGGAATTTATGTCTTGATGTGTTTGGACGGCGTACAGGTTCTTGATTGCATCATCTCCTGGAGCAGAATTAGACCTTCACGGAGCTCCTTGACACTGTTATGTCCCGAAGTTTTTTAATTGGATTCGGGTGTTAAGAACTTTGGGGCGGGTCTTTATCATCCAGGAAGTGCCGACTCATTCTGGAAACAGGTGCAAGGCAGTAGACTAAACCAATAAGAAGACGGGGTCCTCATCTCTAGCCTGACTATGGGCGGAAGGATATTCTTACCATCAGGAAATGGTCACAATACCATCAAGGATATCTTTTGAAAATATGTTTTTTTTTAATATATTATCAGAAAATTGTTTTGCGTGTTGACAAAGATAACTTCTTTTTTTGCAATCTTGTGCACTGAAGTGATTAGATCTTATAATTGATCAAGTCATTCATATAAAAACTTAGGAGAACTCGCTTAACATGACTTTTTGTACAATCTCTCATAAAATCTTAAATTCGAGCAATGGTTTTTTTTTTTGCAAGGATAAAATTATATAAGTGTCCAGCACTCTAAGCAAAAATTACAGGGTATAATTTTTATTTTCACTTGCCAACTAATAGAGCAGATCAGTATTCCTTTAATTCAATTTATGTTGATTCTAAATTATGTATACTCGTTAATTTTTATACAAAACACTATAATCAAGACTATTACATAACAAAAGAACAACAGAAAGTAAAGATCACAGATACATTTTATTCTGCAATGCTGGAATACTGAGTAGTATTTGCAATTTATACATATTTTTTTACCTGTAATCTAAAGTTTTACAAGTCTAAAAATACACATTTTATAGGGCTATTAAAATATTCTTAAATGACCAATGAAGCATTTTAACATTGGTGGCAAAAACCAACCTCTACTTTATCATTCTAATAAGTTCCATTTAGTACTTGTGTACTTAGTTACACTGTAGTTTCACCAACTGTACATGCACTTTTGTTTTTTTCTACGATGAGAAACCAATACTCGTACTTAGCTACTCTTCAGAAAACTTTATTTTTGCATGTATCTGAAAGCCTCTTTGTAACAAAAAATGTTATCTATATCTTACTTTAATTTGAGTTATTTAAAATTTTAGTATTTGGAAATATCAGAAACTTTTTTTACCTCATTTATTTTTAGAAGAAAAAATTGGAATTTTAAATTTGGAGTTTATTTAATAACTTTCAATGTTTTATTAAATGTTTTTACCTGGTTTACCTGTTTTTATGTAATACTCAAAAATGGTCAAAGTGGTGTTACAGTGGGTCAAAAAATATCTGCAGTCACTGATTTTACAAGTTGTCCCACTTAAAAGATGAGAGAGGTCTGAAATGTTCAACTACAAATCCCTGACTCTGGTGTGCAATGATGGAAGGTCAAAGGTTTGAGCTGTTGCTGGGCAGCACAGACTTTCATCCTTCCACTGATTCTTTATTGGAACGAGGATTGGTTCTTCCAGAACTGTCAAATGTTTTGGACATAGCCACATGTTAGCAATATGTGTTTGAGATCATCTAACTGACTCTAACACAAAGTCCTCTTTGCATAAAAGCAGCCCCAATGCATGATGTTTCCACCCCCATGCTTCATAATGGCTATGGTGTTTCCTGGGGATGCCACCAACCATTCTCCCCGACTCCAAACAACACAATAATGTAATCAAACCACATGAAATTCTCCCAACTCTTCTCCGAATCATCCAGGTGGCCTCTGGACGTGAGCCTGGGGCTCAGCAGGATTTGACTCCACAAAGACGTATCGTGATCCCTGTTTTGTTAAGGTCATTGATCAGGTCCTCCATGTTCTTAAGACCCCCATCATGTGAAATATACAAAGCCCAAGTAATTCTAATAATTGCCCTGACAGCTGATCTCTTCTCTCCAAGCTGTTGTTCAGGTGAACAATCTTCTCCCCCGGTGTCCTTTGACAGCTCTTTGGTCTGGGTAGAGAAGTTGCAGTCTGACTCTTTAAGGATGTGGAGAAGTGTCTGTTATAAAAATAAGACTTCAATCTGGTGGTATTGAAGCAGGTGAAGAGTGGAGGATAGAAGAGGTTCTTGAAGTAGTAACGTGTTTGTGAGGGACAGAATTCTTGCTCATTTTTGGGAGGTAAACATAAATTTTCTGCAACATTTTGCAAATAGATTCTTTAAAAAAATCCAACAATTTCTATTCTCCAATTATTTATTTATAAATTCTGTCAGCTAAATGATGAACACCATCATATTTTCAAGTGGACAACACGCAGACCCAGCATCTGCCAAATTATTTATTTTATGATCGTCTACCCTTTTTCCCCATATTTAAGTAAATATTAGCCTGAGTACTTTTAATTCTTCCTGAATTAAAAAAAGTACTCATTGTTGGAGTAGCTATATATATATATACACATTTTAAATTCTCCATCTGTCTTTGCTTATTAGTAGATAAGTAAATAAGAATAAAATTGTAATTACCAAAATATTTGATAGCAAAATTTTTCATGTCAAGAATACAAAAATGGGTGAGAAGTATACTATCTTGCATGTAGCTCAAAAAGCATTAGAAGAGATATATTGTTAAAGTAAAGTGTTTACAGGAAAGTTTGCAAAAATATGTAAATCTGGTTTTGATTATGGCTTTTCAAAATCTAGGAAAGCGGTTAACGTCATCGTTTGCACTCGCTCCGTGCTCTCCCCGCCTACACCCTCCCATTCGAAAACGTTACACAGTGCCCCCTAACGGCGAACGTCGGTACCTCAGCAGCTCGCTTCCTGCCTCTTTAACAAAGGGGAGGCGCCTCGTACCACATGCCACGTTTGGTCCAATAGCAAACGTTGAAATACAAAACTGGTTCTAACCGGTTTCGTTCTTATACTTCACTGTATAAACTACAAAAACATTCGTTTGCATTATACATTCGCCATTTTACACAGCAACTGCAAGGTTGTCGTGTGTTGTCTCTCCGGAAAAAGTCTGTGCAACAGCTATAATTTTTTTCCACTTTCTGTCTTTTTAATCCAACCCTACAGAAAAATGGGCAAAGCAAAGGTAAGATATTTATTTTTTCATTCATTTTTATTTTATTTTATATTTTTTAGCGTTCGAATTGTGGTTGTTAGTGGAGTTTGGCGTGAAAGCTGGGCTTATTTTTTTCTGCACCAGAAGAACGTCATCAGCCCCACTAACAAACGGTACTGCAATGGCGGCTCTTCAGCAGACAACTACACAAGCATCCTCCCATTCGTCGACAAAAAAATAACCTATGTTTTAGCTACTGGGTAGAAAAAATTCTACTGATTAAACTCGACTAAGTAATAGCATATAGTCCGTTTTTAGGCCCATTTGCATGCGACTACAGCAATGGAGTCGACGTTAAGACGGTACAAAATTCCTGTCACCGACTGTCCTCTCTTGTGGCAGTGAACTGGGCATATCTTGACAGGTTGTACGCAACAATAAAAACTTTTTATCCTCTTTGTCAGGATTCGACGGGGACTTGCGACGACTTTAATATTGAGATTTTTTCCGTCGATAAATTAAATGAAAAAAGGCGCGTACTTTGTATATTTTTAACACAACCTGCAAATTTGAGGAAGGAGTGGGGGAGGGGTTGGAGATGATTTATTTTTTACTTTGGGGAGTGAGCAAATGAGGCGCCACGCGCGGGCATTTTGTCCTTTTTTTGTTTGTTTTATTTTTAAATCGATGGGTTTATTAAAATAATAATAAAACAAATAAATAAAATTTACTAAACCAGCCGCCTCCTTCAAATTAGAAAATATGTTTGTGCTTTAAAAATAAAATTAGACTGCATTTAGAAGTGTTAGTTGAAAAAAACAAGTATATATGTAATTAAACGTCGAATATAATAATAAAAAAATATTCGCTTTTTAAAAATATATATGGGCGGCTTATTTTTAAAATTTTATATATGTATTAAAAATAAAAATATGTTTGGTGCCTGTTTTTAGCAGCTACAGATTAGTAAAGTAGTAATCTAATAAGTTTACCCCCAACTGTCGGCGCGCGCTGATACAAAACAAAGGAAGCTGTCAAGGCGCCAAAGTGGTGTCATGGTGACGGGCCAGCCCAGATTTGAATTCAAATATGCGCGGGAAGCTCTTTGTTCGCTTCAAGATCAACAGTATTGACTGAGCGGAATCCTTGTTTTTCACAGCTATTTTACAATTTCCGCTTATATTTATTAATGTTATTTTTGAATATGAGACTTTTATAACATATTAATGATTTTTTTCTTTTTCTTTTTTTTTTTTTTTTTTTTTTTTTTTTTAACAGCAAACTGTTCCCCCTGAGGTATGTCATAAATATATATATATATTTTTTATTCTGCTTATTCTTTGCACACAATAAAACATTTTTTAAAATATTTGGGAATATTTTACAACTAGTTCTACAATGTTTTTAATGAGTTATATTTTTGTTTTGCTTTTTCTTAACTGTACTTTGATGTTGTTTCTTACTTTGTTTATTTCTTTTTTCTCTAAAGCAAAGAAGAACCTCCCCGCGGCTGGCACTGGTGAGAAAAAGCCTATTTTCTGTTTAATGACAGTAGTTAAATATCAATTCATTATCAGTTTAGCTCAGAGAATATAATGTGTGTTTTTTTTTTTTTTGCAGAAACCTAAAGCTGCACCAGTGGAGACTAAGAAAAAGGCTGCTCCAAAGGTAATAATTAGTATCATTTTTCTTATAATTAATGTATTTGCACCAATACCCTTTATTGGGATCGTGCTGGAGGATCAGATTTCGAGATTTTCTGTGTTAAATTATCTTTTTATTGTTTCGCAGAAGGCGCCCAAAGCAAAGAAGGCCAAACCAGCTGAGAATGGAAACACCAAGGTTGAGGTACTTAGTGAAGAGAAACTATTTTTTCTTAATTTACCAGTTAATGTGCTCTTATAAGTTTAAAGTTAATATATTCCATTTTATTTAAATATATAAAGAGTTAAAGTATATTTTTGTTTACTTTTTTTTAAACTGAGCTTTAAAAACAAAATCTATATAAAGCATAGTGGCTGCGTTAGGTTTGTAGAAGTAAAAATTATTTTGTATTTAATTTTTTATGTTATTTGAATGGTCACTATGTACGAGATAGCTGAATAAATTATTTTTCTTAAGTGATTGTTCTTGTGCTCAAACAAGAGAAAGAGATTATTCCATTTGTTCACTTAGGAGCCAAGGCTTGAAGCCACCTTTCGAAGCCGAACTATTAAATAACAGGTGTATTGTGTGCTTACTTCTTGTGTATGAGTTGAGTATGTACTTGTTTGTTTAATTTTTATAGTATTCATTTTTTACCAAGTTAATTATTTACAATGTCACTTCACTCAGAATTATTGGGGCTTGCACTTTGGATGAGGGAACAAGACTAGCTGGGTTTTCAGGAGATCAGTTATCTCATTTTATATCAATAATTTTACCTTTTATTCATATGTCTGTATTTTGTGGTCCATTTTGTTAGGGTGTTTTAGTTCAATATCTATATAGATAATTATTTAGATATTTATATCTGTATTTGAAATCTTTGCTGTAGGTTAGTTATGTTTTTTTGTGAAGTCTTGTTTTCAAGTTTAGAATTTGTAATTAAGGCAGCTAAAGCATAGTAAATTTTGCAGAATAGGAACTCCTTTTGTTTTGATGTTAAACTAATAAAACAATTGCTTACCAAATGTTTTGAAACTGTATGTGGACATAATACTTAGTCCGTTTAAATGCCACAGAAAATTACTGTCTACTAGGTCAAAAGTTTGATAGATCCCCTGAAATTATGTTTTTCAATCTGGACACCCTCTTAAATTTTCTGTTAAGTTATGTTTCTGTTAGGGAAGGAGGAAACTCTTCTGGTTTCAGTGGTTGATCTTAATGTTCTTGAATAAAAACTTTTATAATGTCTTTCTGGTCTCCTGTCTCTTCACTATTTCAATTAGAAGCAGATGTAATTAAGTAAATAAGTTGTCATGGAACAATCATAAGACTCCAAAGGCACTTCATAATTACATATATTATATAAAGATTTCAAATTTATAACCAGATAAATTACGGATCATTTAATTATAACAGTTTTGGTAAAATGTCCCCCCCTAGCTATTTATATAAAACATTAACTAATTAATACATTACAATAATTCAATACCTGAATGGATTAATTAAAGAAAAAAAAACAGACCACAAACCTGTACTAATGAATTAAAGGCTATTTTAAAGCAAATCCAAAAAGAAAGTGGTATATACTGTATTGAAAATGACTCCTCCCACTCCGTTAAACCACAGGAATATCCAATCATGACAGTTGCGTGCTTTTGCGCTAAACGGCCAGCAGAGGGCGGTGTCGCACCATCGCAGCGGAAAGATTTATTTCCTCTTATTTCAGCTGGAGTCTTCTTTGATCTGATCTCCGTTCCGCAACTGAAAGTAGGTCAAATATGACGCGTTTTCAGTGTTTGCAAACACTGCTAAGAAATGCGCTTTAACATTTACAGTAGCTATAAAAAGTACTGTTATTTAAACTAAATTATTTTTCTGCTTTGCGTCTTTAAGAAAAAAAGAAACAAAGTTTAACGAGAATTGAACTTTATTTGGCGGCAATATTAAAGAGCACAACTATAATATATTTGATAATTCAGATATAAAGGGAAAAATTGAAAGAAAATATGTTTCAAGGTAAAATTGATTTTGCTTGATGAGCACAATGCCATGATATTCAATGTTTATGGCTTTCAGTGCAGGTTATGCTAATTATTTCCTAACACAAAAATAGACACAAAACGTTTTTTGATTAAATTTAACTTCACAGGAGTTTTTAAACCTCAAAAATGTGTGATAATTCTGCATCACATGAATTCTAGTCATCAAAGCTTACTTATTTTCAGTGTTTTGATGCAATAAATGTGATTTATTTATTAGCTGCAGACTCATATTAGCAAAAGTTTAAATATTTTAGGGAATTTTGGAAGTCTACATTTAGCTGAAAGACCATAAATGCTAGGTAAATGCAGATTTTTTTTGTTTTCATAATAGGGACAGACCATCTTTCCAAAGAATTTCTCTATTCTGTTGGTACAAATTGTACAACTCTGCACGTTTTTTTAGATTCCCTGTTTACCTATGCCTGCAACTTGCTTCCGATCTATAGTAGGTTTAGTTAGCGATAAATATAGGATATTATTATAGTAGGATATAGAGCATTTTCAGAGAAAGCGGGGGTCTACGGCGCACATGGATGTAAGTTACAGAAGCGGTGGCACGCAGCCGGCGTGCCCCACCCCCCTGCCACACAACAGACCGGCTTCCTATATAGACTTTCGGAAAGTGAACACGCTGTACCGCTCAGTCCTGCGCTGGAAGACCGTCCCTCCAGCTGCTCGCACTCCCCCCAACAGCTGCAGGTAGGTTGGCGCTCCGCTTTTCACCCCAAAACACACCAAAGTTTGGATGGGCTCGAGTCACGCTGAAAAAGAAATGCGAAAAACTAGCAAAAGAAAGCGGCGTAGTCATATTTTGCAATTATGAAAAGCGCAATTTAAAAGGATTTTTAAAACTTATTTTTTTTGTTCATTTTTTTTTTTATAAGAAAGTATATAAGAAGGCACGTGCCTACAAACAAAATTCTTCAAAATAAAAGGCATAAAAATGCATACATGTGTATATATATTTTAAATTGCAGCCTTTTGTTCTTTGCTTCCTTTTTTATGTAAAGTACGAATTGCGTCGTCAACGGTTCTGATGCATATTTCGTGTAAATATTAAGAGGAAAAACATTTGGGTTCTCTTTTACTTCTTAAAATAATTCAATTAGCGCAAAGCCAAAAAAAAAAAAGTCTCACCTCTCAGGTATAACAACAGCTGCAAATTATTGTCCTTAATTGGAATCACAAATTGGTCAGTTGATTTGTATTAATGCAGTTTCATTCACTATAGATTCTGATTTTTTTTTTTCTTTTCGTGTTAAAGGAAAAAAATGACTATTTGTTGCATATCCAGTTTGCAGAGTTGAGTCCAAATAATCTTAAAGACAGTTTCACACATGCAGATTCAGAATGCAGATTCCAAAAAGACTTAAACTTTCAGTATATTTGACTTAAAAAAATATAATTTTCCTTTCAAGAAAAAGAGAAAAAAACGGATTCTTGAAATATTTTGAGAGTAAATGCTTTTGTTTTGAAATCCACTTTTTTTGATAAGCAGGAAAAACCTTTTACACCTCAAAACATGATCAGGATACATTATCTTTTTTTTTTAATATATTTTGTCTGACTCCATAAATTTGACTCTTTAATGTGTGACGGCCCTCTGTACATTTTGTTCTTTTCTACTATAGGAGTCGTAGTGACGGAGCTAGGTGGCACTCGTGGAAACGTTCCTTGGAAGTTTAAATACCCAAGCTTAATATTTTCTCATCAACAGAAGTATAAAATGCATCTAAAAGTATCAATTAAAAAAAAGAACGAATGAAACTTTTGGTCATTTTTAATAAAAAGCATTTTGTTTGATTAGGTGATTTTGACTGGATTTTGACTTCAGGACCTCTTTTGCTTTTGCCCTTTTAATTGGATTTGGGTTCATGTCGGCTTAGCAGGAGACTTTAGAATAAGTGGTTAAACAGTTCAACTTGATGCTTCTTAAGCTTGAAATCATGCAGCCCCATTGTTTTTTGGATTTTCTTGCTTTTCTTAGGACGAACACTCTAAAGCTTTATTTTTTTTTTTTTTTGTTTATTTGGCATTATTTTGATATTTGCAGCTTTAAAACTTGATATATTTGTTATTAAAACAGTTTTTTTTTTCTTTTTTAAATGCCAAATCTTTCTTATTACATTTTTTTCTTGCGCAAAAATCTGAATTTTGTGTGCATTTTAATTTCTATTAAAGCAACATATCATTTGCCTGTTGATCAACTGGCTTTCATCTTTTCTAATAGACTGTCTCTATTTTATTAGGTACTTAGCTAACAGCTTTACCCCTTTATATTTTATATTTTCTGTGGTATATTATTATGGTGTGTACAGTTTTCATTCTGTGGTACAGATTCTCATTTGAGTGTTGTTCCAGTTTTCACGTTTTTTGTGTGCCTGGCAAGAGATTTTTTACTTGCTCATCAGTGCTAAAATTGCACATGCATCCGTCTTTTACGAGGCTGTCAACATGCTCTCTGTGAGGGGGGCCGTGCTGGGGGGCAAGAAAGTGACTCGAGGAAGCGGTGTGAAGGGGGTGAGGAAAGAATGGTGGGATCTCATTGGCTGATCAAGCGTCAGGTCCACAGTGTACTTGCTGCAAATATGTGTAAAAGACTAACAAGCTTGTCTTTGTCTGCGGTCGTTTACACATTTCTTATTCATGGAAGCAGTAGCATAGAAGTTCTTGAGGCTTTCTGAAGATTTTGAAATGTGTCCTAGTAATGCACAGCGAGCATCCACCCTTTATTGTCATGTTTAGTTTCAGGTGAAGGAGAATGCTTGATATGTGACTCACCTGGACACATCCCAAAGCATGAAGCGAACCACTCCCTGACTTTGACTTGACATGTTGATCCGCTCATCACACGTGTGCAGAGAAATGAAAAGGTTGGATCAAAGGTCTTAAAGCCGCATTCCGGTTCGATTACCTGCACTGGCATGTTCTAATTGGCCGGACTCACCTGATCCACAGAATCAGCTGTGAGTAGGGCAATGAGATCTGGAAAAAATGCAGACACACCGGCCCTTGAGGCCTGGAGCAGGAGTTCTGTCCTTAGAACTTCTGGTTGGTGGAACACGCCAAAAAGAAGCAGGAATGTGGCCCCTAGATCCTGGAAGTTGGACTAGAACGGGTCACTTTATGTAGTATTTTAACTACTAAAATTTTGACTGTTTCCAGATGAGAACAAGGAACTTGTTGGGACATGGTGTATGCTAATGTCACTCTTGGTCTCAAGACTCCACTGAGAGTCATGTTTCACCCTTTGATGCAAACATGCGTCAAACCACTTTGCCTCCAAAATTACCTTTTTATTTCATCTATTTGAAACCAAAAAACCAAGTGACTTTTCTCTTGCTTATAGTGGTGTCAAATATCTTGAATTTTTCTGACTGGAAGCCAAACATGCTACCATAGACTTACTTCCTTGTTTTATAAAGTTAGCATATGGAAGTTAAGTTTCCTTTAAGCAAAAGATCATGGGTTTGTATCAATGCACATCCTTATAACGACTGAACCAATACTCCTTTTTTGAAAAAGTTGGTCTTCGATGCCCAGCTCATAAAAGCAGATTCTGCTTATGTCGCTCTCGTTTAGTTGCCTGATTGCAAACAAGCTTGCTTTTCTTCTGGAGAACAGCGTTCATCGAGGTGGAAACTGTTATGTAACGTTCAGCTGGGGGATTTTTAGTGGATAAAATTAAACGTTGCCATTTCGGTGAGATGGTCACTGCCTCCAAACTTTAGTTTTTATTCATAACCGATTTGTCCAATTGATGGACTGAAGATTAAATTGATTTTAACTATTGGTTCAGAAATAGTCTTTTGTTTTGTTTTTCCTTCGTGGTATTGACTAAATGAACAAATGATATTTGACGTTTTAGGTTTGAGAAGGAAATATGAGGGAGGGTTTAGGGAAGCGAGCCACTGAGAGTAATGCATTTGGACGGCGTTGTGTTTGTGTTGGAAAGTGGGCGTATGTTGTGGGTAAGCCTGAAGATCTGGTTGGGTAAGAGCGGGGGCTGTATAAAAAGGTGGAGCACAGCGCGAGAGCTCTGCCTCACTCGTTCAGGTTCATCACAGTCTGGATTTTCATAGTGGCACAGGAAGTAGAGGGTTGTTCTCTGTTTGGGGGATCACTTCTTCATTTTTGCTGAAGGTGAGGAAAAAAGAAACTAAGATGTCATGATGGAGTTTGGATGCAATGATCAAATTTTACGTTTGGATTGGGTGTGTTTGATTCACACTTAATGTTTTGCAGATGCTCTTTCCTGCATTCCAGCAAAACTGTTTTTTTTTTTTTGACTTAAAAAAAAAAAAAGAATTTTTTGCCTTAAAAGATCTTATTTCCGAAAATGAGAAGTTTTCCATTTTTGTGCACATTTGGATTGCTAACCCTCCTTCCATGTGGTTTTCCATTTAAAGTGGATCCCAACAGCTATGTCAAACTTCTGCACACACTAACTTAAAAAAAGACGTTTCCGTGTCATCCATGAAACTTGTTCTTTCTACTGCGTCATAACTGATGCAGCCGCTCTGTCGATTCAACTCAGATCTTCTAAAAAAAAATAAACCCGGAAAATCAAACTATTAACCAGAAGGGAACAAAGGGGGCTGATGGGAGACTTTGGAGGTTTTCCCGATCTGTGGTGTCAGATTTTGAGAGGACATGAAAGTATTCCAGGAAACACGGCTTTATTTTGCATGATCTTTATGTAGTCATGTTTTAGCAGCAGCTTCAGGCGATGTACATGTACAGTTTGAAGGGCTTAAAGATTATTAAACTGCATTCTTAACTCTAATGCAAATGGTTTTTGTATGTTTTTATTCTAGTGGTAACATCAGCTCCTCATCTCTTCCTTGTAGGTTCCCTCTGTTTTGAGGCACAGCACCCCAGCAAACATGATCATAAGACTTGGAAGGCTCACACCTGGATACTTCCGCCTCCTCCAGGTAGCAACTCAACATTATTTTTTTCCATTCTTAGATTTATTATGGCTGTCATTAACAAAAAAGGAAAAAAAGGCGAGGCTTCAAATTAATATTGTTTCCGGAATCGGCACAAGGAGACATCTTTCTGGCGTTCGTAAAGGTTTTCTACTCTGCGGTTTGTAATCTGAATATTTGGTCAAATGAGGCCCTCTTTGGCACCCCCTTTGGTTCTTTTGTTCCTCCAGCCGTCCTCACGTTGTCCGCTAATTGGCACGTCTCTCTCGTTTTTAAGTCTTGGCTCCCTTCTTTAACCCTTGTGTGATCTTATTAGGTCCAGATGACCCCACCCTCATATTCATGTCTGATCCATGACAAAGGTAGACAGGATTTTGTCTGTCATGGACGCCAGTGAAGATAAAAAAAATGATTGAGAAAAAAAAAAAAAGATTCAGCCCAGATGACCCCACTTTTTATGTAAACATGCCTAGAATAGTACAAGGGTTACAAAAAACAAACCCCAGTTCCTATGTGGCCTCGTAAAATTTGACTTGGTTGCACAGCAGAATGTACTTTTTCTTATTTGCATGTTACTTTTGAAACTATATTCTAAAAAAAGCTTGATACTTGAAGGCAAATGAAATTCTCCGTAAAGCTGTTGCTAGTTTTAAAAACATAAATTTGGTGTCTTGTCATTTGCCTTATATAAGAGGTAACTCTTCCACAGACAAATGCTAGCTCTAAATTGTCAAACATGAGCTTAAAACCATAGTTTCTCCTTTGTGTGCTCCATAAGTACACAGTGTTCCCCTTATTGCTAAAGTACCCTAAATTTTTAATGACTGCTCTTGTTTGGGGTTTGGTCACCAATGTGTCGGCTATGGAGCTGAAGCTGCACCCTCTAAACGTGTGCTTCTGTCACGTTTCATCTCTGCAGAGGCAGGTTGCTGGTGAGGTGCAGACGCAGCCACAGGACAGGGCTGTGAACCAGATCGCCATGATGCTGGCCATCATGGGTCTGAGCCTGTCTTACTACAGTGCCAAACAGATGACGGAGAAGGTCCACGTCCAGCCTGCACCATGAGATCCCGACCGCTCCGGCTGTGGAGACGATGGATGAATCGATGAGGAATAGAGGAGCAAAGAGGCAGAGAAGGGAAGGCAGCAGTGCCTCTCGAGACAGCACTTTTCTCACCTCAGTCACTCTCGGACAATGAACATTTGGCACCATTTGTGCACCTTGAACCAGAGCTTTAAAAGCTCTCAAAAGTGCATTTTCCACACGTTTTGTAGCTGTGACCTTTTAAAAATGAGGGATTGTGGGAGATGGCTCACTCTGGGATGTGGACTGGTTTTATTTACTGGTTTGAGAGGGTGAATAAAACCAGCTGACGGCCAATTGGGTGTAAACATTAGTCATTACAAGAGTACATGCATGGAAGAAGGTGACGGTGCTGTTCCGAACGAAAAGGAGGAAAAAAAACTCAACTGTGAATTGTGGCCAAAAGGGTTAAACTGTGAACAGTGAGTCCTTTTTTAGAAAGAAGACTGCCTGCATTTCAGCTGGACCTTGTAATGAAGTGATGATTGACCCATTTCAAAGTTAAAGGGGATGAAAAATGATCTTAACCAATTTTTAGTTTCTTTTCTGTAGCAAGAGAGCCTTCAGAACAGATCAGAACCTGCACGTGAACTGTGTTTTATCAGGTTTCTGAGGTTCCATTGTTATTTGCACAAAACTGCAAAAAAGAACTTTTTTTAAAAGAAAGTACTCCAGTGAGTCTCCAAAGGGACTTTAAACTGCTCACTCACTGCATGTCGTGTGATTTCCTGGTTTTAGCAATAATAAGTGAAGATTGTTCGAGAAGATGTCTTGGAAACATTTCTGTGCAAACGTGTTCAGATCATTAATCAAAGATTTTGTGGATGAATGTAAAACTGTATTTTGTAATGATTTAATAAAGCTGTGAATATTTTGAACGCGTGCGTTGGATGTTTGAGTTTTTGGGCTGGCAGTAGTTATCAACTGGATGTCGATGGTTGCTGCAGGTGGCACGAGGAGCTGCAGAGCGACTGTTTGTGGTGTCGTCTGCACGCAACAGGATGTGGTCGGCCTGTAGCACGCGCCGTCTTTAGTGAGGCAGCATAATTTGTTTCTCTCCTCTTCATGAGCCTTGCGCAGCATTTATTATAAAGTTGGTGGAAACGTTAAAAAATACAGTTGTATTTTGAATAGTAAACTGACAGGCTTGAGTATTGAAATTTTTATGATCTGTTAGATGTTCGGTAAACAAACAGAAGGTGTGAGGACTAAAACCATAGACGTGAATGGATGAAGAGGGAAACATAAATGATAGTCGGTCGCCTCTTTAAAAATTCATGTTCTTCCTTCATTTGGTTTTGTTGATCCGAACGTGATCGGAAGCACTTTTACAGAGTGGCTAGTCAATTGTTCTTCCCACACATTTTCCTCTTCTTCTAAGGCGTGGAGTTTGGGAAGCACTCAACCCTGCTAACATCCTGATGTGATGCCCTACGACAGCCTGAGATCTCGTTGCCCGCCACGTGTCTCGCCAGCCCATGCTGTAAGCTCCTCCCCCCGCCCTCCCCGATCTCTCCCTTTCACGTATCACTGGGTAGAAATCTCACTTTGGCATCTCAGTGATGCTAGCATGAGGACATAACCCCTAACGATGGGCGCCCATTGGTCAGCCAATGATGCGTCACAATAATCGGCCTGGTTCTGAGCCTCGGGGACAAAAGGCTGGGGTTTAGGTCACCGCTGGAGAATGTGGATGTTTGGTTCAATAGGTGTGTTTAACACCAAAGCTTAGGCCCGTGTGCTGACTATTTAAAATGAATTGTTGAGCGCCGTGCAACTAAAAATAGCTTAAAATAAGAAACAAGGTCCCACATCACAATAAAAGCATCCTGATCCTCTTTATGATGACTAAAAATTGCAAAATATGCAGCTTTTGGTGACTAAATCCCATCCGAGGGTTGTAGTTTCTGGTCGCATCCTGTGGTGGCTGCTGCTTTAATAATTGCAAAAAAAGGACAAAATTCTAAAATAAATAACTTCCAATTTATCTATTATCTCTGGATTTGTTGCTTCTCTGGAGATTCCGATCTCCGTAAACAGACGACATGTGTCGTATGGCCTTAAACCTTTCAAGTCCACGTGAGCGGACGAGTGTGCAGCTGCTGCTTAAAGAAGACGAAGAAATAAAAGAACATGCTTTATTACCTTATAATCTTACTTAGGTAAGATTGAAATTAAACTGCAAAACCAAGAAATCTTTAAATCTTGACATGAGACGAAAATTAATAAATGGCCTATTTAACATTAAAATGTCTTTTTATAACTGTTGTTATAAATGTGAAACAGATGTTGGATGAATGTGATTGAACATTTTCATGTGTCCTGATCACTGGGGGTTTCTTAAAGCATCCCTCGGTTTAGGACATGGCGGGGGTGTGCACGTGCCTGACCAGAGCGTGTCAGGAATGGGACTTGTTTCTGCTCAGGGGGGCCACTGTTGTGACTGGCCTGAAATGTGCAGACTGCAGAGAACACAGCGTTTCGGACATTACTGCCCCGCAGCACCATCAGCTGCGTCCATTTTTATCTGCCGCCAAACTTCAGTTAGTATATCATTATCATCAAATATTTATAACATGTTCTGGAAAGGAACAAAAACTGAAATGGAAATTGCTTCGTTAGTTAGAAAGTTGTAGAGATTTTTATATTATTTTGAAGCCTTTTGCTCGCCATGCCAATGATGAAGAGCAACAAGCTCTGCCTCTTAATCGTCCTCATCTCCCAGTGGTCACCAATTTTTTAAGCTGCTTATCTCTGGATTTAAAAGCCATCCGTTCATCTATTTATGGTCTCAAAGGATCTCATTTCCTGCACAGTTTATGTGCAGCTTTTTCTTAATGACTGTTGAGTAACAGCGGTTGTTAAAATGATTACTTTTTATGTCATTGTCACCAAAAAGGCAGAATGTTTGTCCACACGGTCTGCACGGTGGGGTAGCTTTATTAGCACTTAAGTTTTCTGGGTAAAGTTCTTAAGAAGTTAAAATTTGCTTACCTATCAGTAAAAAGTCAACGGTTCGAATCCCGACCTGTCTCCATGCATGTTTGGGTTTTATTTCAGGCACTCCAGCTTCCTTTTACAGATCCCAAAATCACATTTCCTTGGTTTATTGACTGTGTTGCCCTTGACAAATGGTCAAAGGTGAACCTTCACCCTTGCCTGACAGTAGCTGTTATAGGCTCCAGCATCCCTGTGCTGAACAGAGATAGAGTAGGGCTCTTCTACCTCTCCAAAGTGACTCCTTGACTCAAGAAAAATAAAATAATTGTATTATTTTTGTATAGATCAGTCAATTTTTTTCATTTCTGAGTGAGGTGCACCTCAAAGATAAACTATGTAAACAATTTTTACATTCCTGATGACTTGAAAAAGTCTTGTTTGCTTCCTCCAGATGATGCAGAAATGTGGTAAAAAGTCTGATCTGTTATGGGTTTGAAGCACATATTATCCAGAGCTGCGCTGTTATGATCCAGTTTGGCACAAGGCGTCTTTTATTTTGAAAATTTATCATACGAGCTTCTGTCAAATGTAAAGAAAAAAATCACATTTTAAGACAATTCTAGTTGCTCTTTTTATTTCTGTTTTTGTCCGTTCCAGAAAATAAACATGTTTTACATTTATTATTAAAAAACACATTGTAATGATTGCACAGCAGAGAGAACCGGCCTATTGTCATGACAACTACCTAATGTGTTGCTCCCAAAACAACCTGATCTGTTGAGGAATGGACTCCATAGACTCCTGCCCTCGATCTACATGTGCTGTGAAATTTGGCACTTAGTTGTCAGTTGTGGATCTGTTAATCCCTTTAAGGGCAATGCCTCCATGAAAACAGTTTGTCCAACACGTCCTGTAGACAACTGGAGTGAAATCTCGATATTTTGAGAAATGTCGATATTTCTGTTCATTTTGCTCAGATGTTGGTTTCCTGATTATTTTAGCACACCTATATTAAGCAACTGCTTCTTGTTGATTTATCATATTTCTACGGTTTGTTGCGGTTTGTTGCTGTCATCTTTTTTTTGGCCAATTTTGCTTTCCGTTTAGTAATTTTTTCTAAAGTTTGTTTAATAAATTACCCAAGTTTGCACCCGCCTGCAAGTTAAATCCAGCAGTTTGCTTTGAGTGTAGTAAAAATCAGATTCATTAACTCAAAAATTAGTTTTCACCTCATAAAACTCCAACAAAAACATTTTCAAACCCGAATAAACTCTCGGCATTCCTGTGCTTTTATTGTTGAGACTTCACCTCGGGGCAAAGAAGAAGGAGGCTTACAGGGTCAGGGTACCCCTTACAACCCTGATGATGTTGTAAATGAATAGTTAAGATCACAAATGGAAGTGGAGGAAATGAGCCTCCACTCACTGGGGTCACCCATTGAGAAAAAGGTTCAAAGGTCAGCCATTTGGGAGGAACCATTGACTGAATAAAAGAGCTGGACTGAGTGGCCCCTCACCCCTCGCGTTCCAATTAAGAAGCACCCGCTAGTCTCAAAAAGCAAAATCCCTTCTATTGACAAATTAGAGAAGTTGCATTACCAACGGCAATGTTAGTGAGAATGCTTTTAGCTGAATATGTTAAAGCTGTTTGCTGAAGAAATTTGCTGCAATTTCTAAAGTGATTTGCTGAAAATGCTAAAGCTAAAGAGCTAAAGCTACTGCAAAATACAAACGGACTTAAAAGCTGCAGAAACTTTAAGAGGTGCACGAAGAATTTGCGGAATTTCTTGTAAAATTGCACAAGTTGCATAAAAATTTTAAATGCATAAAAGGTTGGAATTTCAAAAGTACAGACAGGAATCTCCTCACTGTGCTGAATGTTTTGATATAAAAAAATATTGTTTGAGTTTCAGAAGTTTAAAAATTTAAAGAATTTCTTGAAAAATTGCAAAAATTGCATAAAATTTCAAAAGATGTCAAATCTATGGTTACCAAAAAAATAAAAGCATGAATGCACTGAATATGCTGATCGTTTTGATACCAGAATTGTATGGATTTCAACGTGCATTTGTACGGAGCTGAAACATTGCATAAATTGCAATAAAAAATGTAATATGAGTAAAATATAAGAAACCATAAGAAGGACTGTTTTAAATGTGCTGAATGTTTTGATATAAATATTGAATTTTTTAAAGCATTCACTCAATAAACATCAATTACTCAGTCATAATATTTGTCAGAATAACCATTCTTGCTCTCATGTATCTTTTAAAGAAGTTCTTACTAATCCTATATTTTTTTTCACGATGCTTTTGCTGTAGAACAAGATAGTCAAGTTATTAACTGGCCAATCAGATGCCTGAATGAAAGTGTGTAGTTTTACGACCAACGTTCGAAGCATTTGAACGACAGATTCTCCCAAACCTGCTCTTGGGGGAATGGGGCCTTCTAACATGCTCACTCCTGATTGGAGAAAGGGGTCGCCATAGAAACAATGACTCAGACCGACTCAGACGTGTTGGCGGCCGTGTCGCAGAAAAATGGTGATTGAATTGACTTCATTTTGTTGGAAGCGAAAGCAAGTCATTTTCTATGGGTGACATCACACTCGCTCAGTCCACTTCTACCAGACGCCTACAGAGACATTCTGGTCGATTTCTCACCAACCAAAACCCAGAAGGAGCCGCAAAGTCTTCACTTGCGCTTTAGAAAACAACATACTGTTTTCTCTTTATGTTTTTGCTACTGACATGATACATTCAAATAAACTGCTGTGTTTTTTTGGCATAAATAAAACATAAACATGAAGAGAAAATATATATATTTTAAATATTTGAACTGGTTAATAACTTTTGACAAAAGTTTGCGTGTCTTCCTTTCAAAATAAAAGACAGCCTTCACCATAGGTTCATATGTCAGTGCAGCAAACGCAGTGACTTAAAAAAAAAAAACTGTTAATTTTACTACGTTTGTTAGTGAGTTGAATGCCATATAGAGTGAATGGGAGAAACCCAAGCAAAGGCTGCTCCATGGAAGAGAGCCATTTGAGGTGGTTTAGACATCTGCTCAGATGCTGAGACACTTAAATACCTTTCTGGTGAAGTGTTTAGGGCATGTCTGACCTGCTGGAAGCCTTGGTAAAGACCCAAGACATGCTGGAGAGGTGATACCTTTTGGCTGTCCTGGTAACCTCTGAGCTGGAAGACGTGAAAATATGAGGTTTCTTATTGCAACCCTACCACCCTGAAAAAGTAGTAGATGATATGGATGTTTGTTAGCTCCTTTACTGACACGCAGCTAACATTTATATGATCTAAAATGTAATACACTTGTATTTTTTGGAGAGTAAATCATATTTACTTGCATTTTATGATTCACATTCCTTTTTTCATTTCCCAACAAAATACACACGTGTTAAAATACACTAGGAAACCTCAGTCAAAGTTTGGGTGGGGTGTGAAAAGGAAATGTAAACCACAAGTATATGAATATTTTTGTGCTTTCTAAGCCAGTTTAGTATAACAATTATGTGGAAAGTTCATTTTATTGATACAGGACAGCAGAAAAGGCCTTTTAATTTAATAAAAAGCTTCCGCAGAAGTTTTTTTTTTGCCTATTTTTTTTTTTTTGTGAAAAGTAAAAAACAATTCTTTTTTTCTTTTTTTTCATAGTCACTCAACTCATTCAAAACATCCTCATAAATGACCCAGCTCCAAGCTGGGAAGCTCAGACTGTTGGAAAATGTCAAATCCACAGTATGAGAATGTTGTTTCAAACCCCGGATGGTTTTGATGGGTAAAATCCTGACTGAGACTCTGTCTAAGCAGAGCAGAAACTCTGATCTGCTGATTTCCTCTCAGAATACCAGAGGCAGTGCATGGGAGCCAGAGCTGGAAATAGGCAGCGGTTTGGGAATTATAGACTCCTGTGCTTTTGTGGTCTCTGAGAGGCGCTTCTGCCATATAAAGTCTCAGAGAAAGTGCAGGAGTCTGTCAGTGAAAGAACTTAAAGCAGGTTAATTCTAAGTTAACCTTTTATGGACAAACTTTATCTGAAGCTAAAACTGCTGGTTAGTTTGATGAAAGAGATATTTATCGGTTGTGTTAGCATGAGTCACTCCAGGGAGTCAAACTCTTGAGCGCTAAACACTTTTCCAAATGAGTTTTGACAACTAGGACATAATGTACTTTTGAATTTGTCCCACCCCTCCATAAAAAGGAAAACAAGAAAATGCAACAGTGCATATTTAGGACAGTGGTGTTAGTGAAGCTTAATGATCACCTCTGTATGGGTGCATTTGAAAATAGGTCAAAGTTCTTTAATGTCTTAATATAAACAGGTTTTCTGTCTCAGTTCCTTAATTTCCTTTTCGTTTTTTCCGACAGTTTTAACATATTATTTTTAACTGTTTATTTCCGTTTACAAACTTTATGCAAACCAGGAAGAACCAAAATATGCAGTTCCTCAATGACCACCGGAGGCATGTTCCCGAGGGGAGCAACATCCATGGTGAATGTGCTGGAAAATAGTTCCATGTACATCAAGAAGATTTGAACACTTTTTGAAAATTTAGATTCTTTTATTTTTAATCTGCTTGTTTAACTCTTAGTAATAATAATAATAATAATAATAAGCTTTATTTATAGAGCACTTAATTTGCCCACTCAGGCCCAAAGTGCTGTACAATGATAGAGGATAAAACATACAATAAGATTAAAAGTATGCAACAGCATGCTCTAAAGTAACACCAATAAAAACAAAAACACATTCCAAACAGTACATTTAAGAGAATAAATAAAATATCATAGCATAAAAGAGAAGAAACCACTTCACGGTATTAAAAGCCAATTTAAAAAGTGGGTTTTAAAAGAGACTTAAACAGGCAATGAGGACGACTCTTAACATGATTGGAAGATCATTCCAGAGTTTCGGAGCTGCTGCAGCAAAAGGCACGGTCCTCTGAGTTTGAGTTTTGTTTTAGGAACTTTTAAAAACAGCTGGTCAGCTGATCTCAGAGGACGGGGGGGGACGTAAGGCTGTAGCAGCTCAGAGAGGTAGACCGGTGCCGAACCGTGTAGGGATTTAAAAACAAATAAAAGAATCTTAAAATGAATCCTAAAATGAACGGGCAACCAGTGCAGCGACGCCAAAGCTGGGGAGATGTGATCGTATTTCCGTTTTCTGGTTAAGAGACGAGCAGCTGCAGTAAAAAGTAGTTTATTTACCTGCTCCACACAAATACTTATAACAGGTGTTTGCAAACTGTAAGACAAAAAAAAACCCCCACAAAACTTGTCAGGATAGTGCTCTTTAGTTTGGGTTTTGTCAGTTTTTAGGATGTTTGGTCATGTTCTGGTTTGAATTGTCCCTCAGTCGCAGCAGTTTCAGGTTCATGTTCTCAGCTGTCTTCATTTCTGTTAATTGGTCTCAGTCTATTTAAGTGTCTGGTTTTCAGTTAATCCTTGTCAGGTCATCTGCTCTGTTCTGCTCTGTCACCCTTTGTGTTTCGCCATTGTTTTTTTTTTTTGTGTGTGTCTTTTTTTGGTTAAATTCTAAAATCTCCAGGGTCCTGTTTCAAGAGGCAAATTAACACATTTAGAGTTCAAGCCTGAACTCAGAGTTCATGGCCTCAAAATTTGCAAACTAAGAGTTCTCGGTTTTAGAACAGCTGAACAGAGTTGATTCAATCAACTCAAGACAGCACGACTCACAATGGCAACCCCAACAAACCCCAATAGAGCTTCATACAAGCATATGTCGACTAAAAGCACATTTTCCCCATGAAAAGTAACACAGCTGCAAAATAGAGGGAGAAAAAAAGCTGCTATTTAATGCATACATCTACATTTGAATCATTTATATCCAGGATAAGAAATAAATAATGTCAAAAAAGTCTCCTGTTAAGTAAGGAATAGTTTTTGATGTTTCAATATTTTAACGAGTAATCTCCCAATGACGGCATTCCTCAAATAAGAATGAATTGGGAAACTCCAGTCAATCGACTCGTGTCCTCAAAATCCTGTCACGACGTAAATGACATTTCCTCTGGATTAATCGAGCCTCCTCGTCTACGGGATCTCTATGAATGAACATGCCGTTTTGGCTTCTGCATGGTGGAAACGTGACGTCACTAATGTGAATGTTCTCTAAATGTTAGGAAGTCATATTTGAACATCCTTCATTTTAAGAAGGGGCAGAGACCGCAGAGAAAGTTTCTTGAAGGAAACCTGCTCCAGACCAGGTTACGTTCACAGACTGACTATAGTGATTGATTCTGAGTTCAGCCTAACCCGCCTCATGAAACAGGTTTGGTTTCACCCACTTTCACAGGTTTTTGGTATTTCCGTTTCTGACACCAAAAACTCAGACTTTTACTGTATCTGGAGTTCACAAACTCAGAGTTTCAACAAAACCTGCTTCTTGTAACGGCTCCAGTTAACCCTTCCGCTCTCCTTGGCTTGTTTAAATAAAAGTGGGGTCATCTGGACCCCATAAGACAGTGTGCTGAACTTTTTTTTCAATGATTGTGGATCTTTACTGGTGTCCAATGACAAGCATGATGTCTTGTCCACCTTTGTCAAGGAAGGGCTAACGCCTCAATATAAGGGCGGGGTCATCTGGACCCCATAAAAGAGCACGAGGGGTTAAACATGATCCTCCACCAACAGTTCCTGACAACATGTCCCATATCAACTTTTAGAAAATACACTTTATCAATGTCTTTGTGGCTATTTATTTATAAATTGGCTTTTCAATATTTACAACTATTAAATTCAAGCATTAAAACTTTTTTTCTTAGAGAAAGCTCAAACTTGTTATTGTTTAGAGGTCACAAGCTTTACTTTGTGCTTCCCAACCGTTCATATTGTTCATAAATCTATGATTCTTCATTGCTAAAAAGACATTGTGTCAAACAGAACCTCTAAATCAGAAATATCATTATTATTTGTAATACTGCAAGATGTTATTATTCAGCATAATATTCAGATATAGTTTATTAAACTTTCATCAGAGAAATACACAGCAAAAAAATAATAAATAAATCTCAGATCAATATTTATGCTATACTAACTATATTTAGTATCTATATTTGTAAGGTAAAAGCTATAATCATGTAGAAAGACAGAATGTTGGCATTCATTATTTACTCATTTTAAGTTATTTAGTAGATTTCCACATGGCTTATCATTTGTTGCTAAACTTTTATTAAATGATGCAGACATCCTAATGTCACATTGAAATCTCGATACTTAATTTTCATTATAATGATATACATATAAAATAGAGATGGTTTTAACAGGTTTTCATTGCTAAAATGTAAAGATTTTCTACTTATAAAAATAAACATGAACCATTCTGAAATTACAAAAAAAAATCTAAAGTAATTGAAACTTACTGAAGTACTCTATGTGATGTATTCGTAAATTATTTTTTCTTTAACAGACTTATTTTTTGTAGACAGACTTTAAAAGTGGAATTAGTTGTTAAAGTTTATTTTAAATTTTGACACAAAGGACACAAGAATACACAATGTTCTAGATAAGATTTATAAAACAAAACATTGACATGCTTTACATCACATTTGACAAACATATTCCAGTTATGAGATACCACATTGTTGGGTTTTCCACCTGCTGCGCCCTGAGGCACACCGCCACACAACTGCTGTCGAAGTTTCCCCGTGCTGCTGCTTACACCTGCATCCTGATGGCCTTGAGTGGACAACCTTCAATGCAGGAGTGTGTTTAGTACACTCAGGAAATTCAGAGGCTTTTCTTTTTACTTGACTGACATCAAACAAATACATTGGACTGCTGCCACGTGTTTCTCGAATCCAAACCTCAGCTGCTCTGTTTTGTTTACCACGATTGCTTTCAACACCTTTTTTTTTCTGCTTCTTTTTCTGTCCCTGCTGCATAGATTGATTGATAGATAGACAAGAGTTCCTGTTCCACCACTATCTGTTTGCACACGCAGAGCTGCTATTGGACAATTGAAAGTTCAGGACTAGCTTGTTGTTTCTAATCCACTCCTGTCATCTCTCTGCTTCCTTGAATACCCGTGTGTAATCTTTCCTTGGCAGCAGCCCCCCGTGTCCTCTTTTCTCAGGAACAAACCAGCTCAGTGTTGGTTAATTTTGGAGGGAACATTTGAAAACAGGTGCTGGTTGAAATCCAATCTATTTGTTATTTGGAAGATAAGGTGCTTCATATAGAAGCTGATCATTAAACGGATCGTAAATTGTTTTTTTTTTCATTTGAAACGTCCTGTGCTTTCAATGTATGCGGGCGGCGGAGACTCGTGATCTAGTGTTCCTACAGCAGCGGCTCCTGATTGGTCAAAAGAGCTATAAATTATTGGATATATATAGGAGCTGCGGCTCCAAGGTTTAAGAGGTTGAGATTGTAAATCTTGTGTTCCTATGGAGGTGACAGCAGAAGTTGGGAGGTGCTCACTGACTTAGCACATAGATTGTGTACAAGTATTTAGTTCTTTGTAATGTAATGCTGTCAGCTTTGCAGGCTCGCACGTTTACAGGCATGCTTTTACCACAGAAGTATGGAGCTAAAATGAGGCCAATATTATTTGATACTCAAATAAAACAAATAGAAAAAATATTGGTGTTTGGCCAAAAAAAAAAAAAATTTAAATGTCGAAACCTTTTGCTGTTCTAAAATAAACTTATAATTTTTAGTTTCAAATGTTCTGATTTTAGGTTTTAAAACTAAAAATTTTAATTTCTAAACTTTTTTTTTCAATTTTACCTATTTTTTTCCACTTTCAACTCTCTTTTTCTTTTTTTGTTTTTGAATCTGAAAATTTTAGTTTCGAAATTTTTGGCTACGTTGTGGCACGTTGGGGCGGGGCTAAAACAAAGGACCAGTCAAAATCGATGATGGGTGGTAACTTCATTCCCAGTGCATTCACTAACTCTGAGAACAATTATGATCAGTTTATAACTGTTTATAACGTGCTACAACGGAACAAAAAGTTTTTAAACGGAAATTTTCAGATTCAAAAACGAAAAAAAAAAGATTACAAACTGAAAAAAAGTTTTGAAATTGAAATTTTGAAACCTAAAAAATTTAACATTTAAAGCAGAATATAATTAAGTTTAATTTAGAATAGCAAAAAGTTTCAGAAATTTTACTTTATTTTATTTTGACCAAACACCAATATTGTTTTCATTTTGTTGCCCCCATTGTAGCTCCATAAATACTCAACCAGGCCCCTGACTACAGTTCCCACAATGCTTTGACAGTCCATCAAGCAATATGGCTTCTTAGTGTAACCAAAAGTTGTACTAAAACTATAGATTTCTGAGCTCTGTTTCCTCAAGAAAATCAAATGAACGTAATTTAGGAAAACTAGATTCACACTTAAGGAGGATTCCTTTTTCGAAATAAATCCAGGAATTTCTAATGTGGTTTACACTCTGAAAAAATGGGGCAAAAGTCACATAGTTAGCTGTTATTTAATTTTGGTTTGTGATATTTATCACAATCGGTACAATAAACTGTTTTTTTGTTTTAATTGTTCATTTATTTGTCTTTTTTTTAATCATGCTGACATCACACTACAAATTTCTCTTTGTATTTATCATAATACTAACAATAACATAAATACAAATCAGTGTCTTACTTTTGTGAAAAAAGACTCTGCGGCAGCTTCTGGGTTGTTTAAAATGAGAAATTGACCCAATTGGCTCTTTGAGTCTTAAATGTTGCAGAGCTCAGCTTGCATTGTTAGAATTGTTAAACATGATCAAATCTGCAGCTCTCCTGGTGTTATTTGTCACCATCTGATGTGCTTGACGATCTACTCGTCTGAATGCTTTCCGAGTGGCAGCTCGGCTTTAAACTCTTTGCTGACTTCCCTGAACTTGACATTCCTGTGGAGTGACACAGCAGGCCTGTGGTTGAGGAGCTGCCTCCAGCTGAGCGCCGCAAATCTGGATTGAACTGCATTTTCAGTTTGTTTGGACAAGTTGTAATCAGATAAAGAAGATCCTGACCTAAAAAGATTAGTCAAAAATAAAGAAATGTTAGACATTCAGAAGCAGCTGCAGGGTTTTGTCATTTACAAATGAGTTTCATAAAACTGGCAGCTCGTTCACAACTCACGTGAACCCCGATCCCTCAAACCAAAATAAACCATCTGTGTCATGTTGTCAAATGATCCCATCCACACATACCAGGTCCGCTTTGCAAGGAGAGAACTGTCCTGACATGTGGACGGATTAAAGGTTCTGACTATAAACGTCCATCAATAAAAACAAAGGATCATTTGTGTCATTAACCCAGTAACATTGGAGTTCTTTGATTTACTGTCATTTTTTTTTTTTTTTTTGGTGTGCATTTTTTTCATTTTATTCATTAATAGAAAAACATACCATATAAACTTAAATTATAAACCCAAACAATATATCTTTTTGTGCATATTAGATTTAATGATTTGTCAAAAAACACCTAAATCCAACGCTTTTTTTTATATGTAGCTCCAGCAACTCCTGCAAGATTGATTGTTTTTGACTTAGTAGTTTCTTTACTTCAGCACCAACAACTTTAAACAGATTATTTGAGATGTTCTTTTCTTTTCTTGCTAACAAGAATCATTCGATGATTTGATTTGAACTTTTTGCGGCACAAATTGTTCCACTAAATGGAAGCAAAGGTGGATGCACGTGGAGTTTTAGATGACAGCCAACAAGTCTCTTCTTCCATGACCTCAATTCTTCACCTCCTGGTCTTCACTTTAAAATTAGCAAACCCTTCCGCATGTGACACTTCTTTGAAACGCTTCCAAACTTATTGCAAATTTTTCTGAACACAATTATCTCACAAGATGAAACCGGATAAAAGTGTCCTCTTTGTGCTTCTTTTCTTTTGTCGTTTTTTAATCGTGTGTGCCTCAGTTCTCCACATTTGCATGTGAAAACGCTCTCAGCGACGCCCTCCTTTAAAGCATGTCAGAGGTCTGAGGTAACCTTGAGAACTCTTATGTAAAGCTGGATCGTATAGCCAGCACCACAATGAAGACATAACCATAAAACCCTGTTTTTGGAAGGTGAATGGAGCTCTGTTTGAGTTACACAACTGCTGCCCAGACAGTATGCATCTGTGATTCCCTCATCTGCAGATCACAAGAGGAACACGGAAGAGTGTGTGCCAGCTCAGGACTGTTGCAACATTCACAGAAGGATTAAATGATTCTCGTTCAGCTTATTGATTCGGTTTTTAATTTTTCAACTTTTTATTTCCTGCTCTGAATGATTCTGTTCCATGCACCTTTACAAAATATGTTTTTAGATGTGGACTCAAAAGCTTTTTACAGAACCTTATTGCTAAAAAAGTAAAAATATTAAAGACTTGAAATATTGTGCTAACTTGACTTTTACAAATGCTATTTATTATGATAAAAAGGTTATTAGAATTAAAATTAGAGCTAAATATTCATTGGTTTTCTGCTCGTTTAAGACCCACTCCGGAGAAAGTCATGTTTTTGGTGCTTTTAACATGTTTTTATGGCATTTTTCTCATGACGAAGGACATATCTTAAGGAATTTAAGCTAAAAATGTATTCAAATCGCTGTGAATCAGAAGCAGATGAAAAAATGTTTGTAGAAGAGTTTATCTGTGACATATGGCTTAAAATTACGCAGCTTGATTGATCTTTTTTCTTGCACTGTTAAGCGGGTTGGGGATGTGAGGGGCTGTAAGCTAGTGGGAGAGTGTAAACAAAGAGCTTTCAGGAAAGGGGAGGGAAAGGGGTTGCTCCGCCCACAATCAGAAGCAGATACTTATTGAACTGTATCCTATAAATCGGCAACGTTTTTTAAATTTTGGCTAAAAATTGCATAATTATAATTAAAATACCACTGGGAACAATTTAAAAACTGATTGGAGTGGAACTTTAAAATTTATAGTTATATACAGTTACTTAATTCCCAGTATACCACATCAGTACCGTGTTTTCTAAGTCACAGTTTTTTTTAGTGTTCAGCCAAGGGTGCGACTTATGCTCAAAAATAATAATTTTATTTTTTATTTTTTTTAACAAATAGGCTTAGTCATTTTCTCTCTACAACCGGTTCCCTTTTAGCGGTTGTTTCCGCAAACAACCACCAGAGGGCTCTCTTTGCGTGTGTCAATATTTGCTACCAACAGTGCCAGAAGAAAAAAAAGTTGTCCAAAACAAACATGGAGGAAAATCTAATTGTTTTCCTCTTATACGTCGATATTTGGCTTATTTGCATCAAAACTGTATTATTCTTGTTTTTATGCTTTGTGCCCCCGGGGTAATGTGGAGCAGAAAGTCATCAAACCAAGTTACAGAGAGACAGAAGAACAGGTAAAAGCACTGCCATTTAGATACAGCTCCTACAGCATAGAAGGTAACTATCACTATAAGAAAAAAGACGGAAAGATCTCATGAACCAGAGGATTTTGTGGAACTTTATAAAATAAATAAACCTAATCTCTTGATATCATGTGTCTTCTGTGCACAAGTAGCGATGAAGCAAAAAACTTAATGGTAATTTGAACAGTGACATACGGTGAGGTTCACGACTAGTGAGGCACTGCCATCATCAGTCAGATTTACAAACATATGAACCCTACAGAGCAACTTGTTCACCATTTAACTGAAAACAGTTAAATTGTGTTGTTTTAAAGTTTCATTTCAACATTTTTCTTCCATTCACAAAGTATAGCATAGCAAAAAATCACCAAAATTGTTATAATTAAGTTATTTTTACTTATAAATGAAGTTTATGCACTGCTCCTTCTGAAATAACACACGAGTAACCTGTTTGTAGAAGTCTTCCTTTAATTTCCATAGTTTTAAAAGTCTCTGTCTCAATCAAGATCCCTGTATATTATGATAAATTAAGTGGAGAGCAAAATATTCATATGTTTTCTGGACGTTAAAGACCCAAAAAAATTTTTTTTAAACATGTTCTGTCAAAAAAGAGGTAGTAGATGCGAGTTTGATGTGAATAATCCTCGTTGTGAACACAGTGTGACGCTGGGGTTTATGGATTTGTTCTGAAACATCAGACTTTTCTCCCAAAAGTGCAATTTACACTCCAGAGCAACTTATATATGTTTATTTTTTCTTTCCTGATTTGACATTTTTTGCATCTGGGACTTTGTTGTGTCTAATGTTCATGTATACTCCGAGCCACTAGGAGGTGCTAGAGGATAGATGTCAGAGGAAGAGAGACGTATGGAGAGGAGAGGGAGGACGAGAATGCAAAACGAGATCTGTTGTTGAAACGTCAATAAAGCGTGTGTTAGGTCACTACGTTCGTATTCTTACGCCTTGCACATTACAGACTTACACTCAGGAAAATAGGGTAATATTACATTTATAATGATGTCCATGATCCACATGAACATACTTGCGTCCTTCACTTGCTGGGATAAAATCTGATCCTAATTTGAATGAACTCAGGGTTCATTTAAAAAGGAAAGACCATAAGTGCAACTCTTATTATTCAGCTGGTTTTGAACGTGCTGTTGCATTATCGAGGCCGGGGAGTTGACCTGCATACTGACTTGTCACCAACTAATCAACACATTTGCACCTCACAGGGGAAAAGCACATGTTTTCACCTGATATTGTGGTCATCGTTGCCATGCCCCTCACCACTTCATTAAGATATTTCTGATGCAGGAACGCTGCTGGGGAGGGTTTAATAAAAAGCCAACAGGTTTCATGTAACACCCCATTCAATCTATCCCCAACTCCGTCTTTATATCCTCGTCTATTTTAGTGTAGAACATTCTGCTGGCAAATACACATGCAACTGGTCCAAAAGGGCCAAACAAACGCCCCCTCTCACCACCTCACATATACACAGAGGTGGAATTTGACTTTTCCATCCAAGCCACCACCTGAGGTCTGACAACAGACTCTCACATGGATCGTTTGAGGAGTTGCAGGATATTGGAGAAGGAGATGACAAGGTTTGAAGATGGGGAGCAGAAAAGGACAAGCAGAGGATGATGAGAGGAGGTCAAAATATAGAGAAGGGTTTGTTTGAATTGACCTCAGGGGTGATTTATAATGGTCTTTTCTAATCTGATGGTAGACACAATCATTTACTTTGTGAAGTGTGACCTTGAAACTTTGTTTCACTGAGCGCCACAGTCCAGTCAGGTGTTTTACCGTTTTTATTATAAAATTTACCCAATAAGCCACACTAAATTGTACAATTTTTGAATTGACTGTAGGTGAAAATAGAACGGACCGGTTAGCGTGAAGCTACTGTTAAAACCTGTTGATTGGTGGAAGGTTTGTCACCTTTACATGGAAACGCTTACTCGAATTACCTGAACGATTCTAAATTTTACCATACAGCTCAGTGTAAAAAAGCCTTTGTTCTTCCTTCTATTGAACTATTTTTAGTTTTTTTTGTTTAAGTTAACATTAGTAAATTAGAGGCTGTAGTCAGCTGGGAAAAGTCCATCGCTCTGGACCAAGTCTGCTTAATTTGGACCGGTTTGGTCTCTCTTCCCACTGCCTTCAACCAAGCATTTCTGTTTTGAACCAAAGCTTGTAAACAAAACCATGTGACTAAAGATCTCTTTAGTCTTTGGCCAGGAATTATGAGAGCGGGGCAAAACAACGAGAGAAAGAATAATAAAAATTCCTAAAAGCTAGAAGCTTCTGGTTCACTTATTCATCATCATCATCATCATCTTTATTTATAAAGCGCTTTAACACAATTTTAAAATTGAAACAAAGCGCTGAACATTAAAAAACTAAAAACGACACAATAAAAGGTAAGAACATGATAAAAACACAGAGGGTAAAAAAAGATACAATAAAAATTTGAAAGTAAAATCAAAGCAACATCTCAAATGTGAATAAAAGCCTGGCTATAAAAATGAGTCTTCAGTCTAGTTTTAAAAATGGACAGGGAAGTGGCTTGTCTAATGTTTAGTGGCAAAGCGTTCCAGAGCTTTGGAGCACAGACAGAAAAGGCTCGTTCCCCTCTGCATTTCCTTTTGGACCTCGGTACCTCCAGGAGAAGCTGATCAGCTGACCTGAGGCACCGGGCTGGAGTGTAGGGAGAGAGAAGCTCATCGAGGTAAGGCGGGGCGAGACCACTCAAAGATTTAAAAACAAATAAAAGAATCTTAAAATGAACTCTAAAATGGACAGGCAGCCAGTGAAGGGAAGCCAGAACCGGTGTGATGTTATTCAAACTTTTTATTTCATCAACCAATTTTGTCAGGTACTACACTTTTGATTCCAGAGAGTCATGCTGCAAGACAGGTACTGAAAAAATGACAGGCAAGACGATGTGCAGAAAATGTATAGATTGTTGGGAAAGTAGCGTGAGAAGCAATGTGTGTTTTGCTGAACTTGTATTTATCTGACCACATTTCAATGAGTTACTGTGTCTCTTCATTGCCGTTTGTACTCATTATGACCAGCTACGGGGGCATTCTGGTCCAGTTGTTCCACTCCGAGTGTGGAGTCTGTTCAGACTGAGGAAACTCAGAGTGAACCAGAGTTTGAAAATTAACATAGAACACATAGTAAAATGGCTCAGAGAGCTGTTCCTAGTTCTGGACCAGGGCCAGCTTGGATATATTCAAGATGAAAATGTGTTCCAGATTATTGGAGGAAACAAACTCTGGTTCACTTTAAAAAGTAACCAAACAGAAGAGTTGGAGGCTGACTCCACCCACAGCCGAACTGTGAAAATAAAAAATAGTCAGAGGGGTGGGGCTGGGGGTCATGATGTATTACTTCTGAAATGATGTGGGACATAAATGGCTTGACCAATTACAAAATTAAACTGCAATACATGGTTTCGACCTGTAGGGGGCAGCACACAGATGGGATATTTCAAGAATTAAACAAGTTTGTTTTGTAAAAAAATTGGCAATGACCAGCATTTCTAAGCCCCATTTATAGAGGTCAACGGCTAAAAACGTTGATTTAGGGTTTTGTTACCATAAATACACCCACATGCATTTTAACATGAATTATTGGTCTGGATTTTTATTTTATTCTATTTCAGAATCTTTGTGAAAATTTGCAAAGTCCAAACAAGCAAATCCATTTGTTTTTTTGAAAAGTGGTTTCACTTGAACTTTAGTCTGGTTTACTCACGTTGCTTTCTTTGTAAGACTATACATTAACATAGCCCTTTCTTCATCGCTATAACCCCTAAGGCACTTTAAGGTCCCAATCCCATTCATCCATGCACACATTTACACACTGATGGTGCCGCCTTACGCCCATACCCAACCTATAACCTATAACCACCCAGAGCAATGTGAGGTTCAAGGACAAGGCGGGAACCGAACTTCTCCAATTCGAGGTCAACCGCTCCACCTCTGCACCACTGAGCCCCGGATGGTCTCAGTCATGGGGAATCATGTCACGCCCACTCCTACATTTCTGGAGGGAATCAAAAATGGAAACTACCAAAAATTTGGTAAGTCTGACTGCTGCCCACTTGGAGGCAATGAACCAACCCTGATCAGAACGTAGCACTAAGAATCAGACCTGTTGCCATTTTCAAATTTGAGATGATTAATACTCATTTTCTATACACAGTGGATTGTTCATGTTCAATACTTTAAATGCAAAGCGCTTACATCATATTTTCCCTTGGTTCTCCACCAGACCTCTGGTTGGCAGAACATTCACACCTGTACAGTGATCTGCACCGGAATTCACTAAGAACTCAGACACATGTCTGCTTAAAGCTAAAAGTGGCCCCACGTAACATTTTTCTGTTAAAAGGTTATAAGGGTTAAAAGTGAACAAGATTCTCAATTTAAAATTGTGATCAGCACCAGAGTTCAGGTGAGCTTTCACACCTCCCGAAGTGGACTTTCCAGGAACCTAACCCTGGTGGACCAATGTAAATGTACTCTTACAGTGACTAATATTAACCCTCAAAGAAATGGATGAAAGGTGAGGTTACATGACCCACTGCTTTCTGAGCGATGCTTTCCATATGTCATTGAACCCTGACTTTCCAAAAATAGTCAAAAACGTGGGACCAACAGGTTCTGGCTGGTGTTCATGCTCCTTGATTTCCTTGTTAAAGCAAAAATTTGACACTTATTTGTCATCAAAAGAGCATATAGATGAAAGCTCACCCACATTTTTGATCAAACATTTCCTAAAGACGGGATTGTTTTAGTTTTAACATGGTGTAAAAAAAGACTTTTTACCTGTTTTCTTGACCATAAACCATTTTTTATGTGTTTTCAGCATCGATTGCAACGCTCTAACTCTGGTAAACTTTTACAGTACAGCAAAGCTTGAACAGTTTCCACAGTGTTTTCCAGCCCTCGCCCCTGAGGCCCAGCGTCCTGCCTATTTCCTCCCGTTTCTGCTCAAACACACCTGATTCTGATTCCGTAACAAACATGTTCAGAAACTTTTACCATAAAAGCCAAAGGTGCTGGAGCAGGGAAAGACTGAAAACATCCGGATCAGGTTTGGGAAACCAACTCAAGAAAATGATTCATGTCCAATTTCGTAAATTTTTGTTTCTAGAACTTCGTGAAAGCAGAATAAAGCTTTAGTTTATGTTATAGCAGTCAGGACACAACATTGGTTATCTTCAAGCGATTCGTTAGTACACGTTGTGAGTTGAAAGCCAGCGCGTGCAGAAGCTCTACTCCCAGCTGCAGATTTGACTTTCCTCTGCCTGATGACTCCTTTCAGCTCTGCTCCCTGACACAGCTGCAGAGCTGAATATCCTATATCTCACAGACGATCATCTGTTCTCGGACATCGATTTATGGCTTTTTCTGACAATTTTTACGCCCACATGTGACTTTGTCACGATTCAGCGACACGATGGAAACAATGACATAATGCCACTGTGTGTTCTGTACATTCTGTTCCATATCTGTCAAGCAGCACAAAGAAGAAAGGGGCCAGTTTGTTTTGTCGCCCTCCAGTGGTCAAAGATGGTAGTTAACTGTTGAGTGTTACAAAACCTTTTTTTTCTGATCTGACAGTTTTTCATGAGGTAAAAAACAGGAAATAGCTTATGTTTTTCATCTACATATCTTTTTTAAAATGTTCTATAAGAACAGACCTATAAACATTTATGAGACTGGCGTCCTATTTGTTCAAGAAGCCGATTTACAGTCAAGACATCTGGAATAAAAGACCTCTCACTGATTATTTTTTCAGACCAGCATTCTCCTTTGTTATGAAGTGGGTGGGGAAATAGCTCAAAGGTTAAACTTTGTTCCTGTTTTCACAAGAAAAAAACAAAAAACGTTTGCACAACTTTCTCAAAGAAATGACCAAAGAAGACGAAATAATAGGAAAAAAAAACTACCAAACTAACTTGCTTTTAAAAAAGTGTACAGGTAATGGTATTCACGTAAATAATGTCAGTTAAATGTTCTTAAGGTTTTTATTCAAACCATTTTTAAACTATAAAATACATAAGATTTATGGCATAAATGACATAAATGACACAATGTATTGTAAAAATAACTACACAAGAGAAGAGAAAGCAACTCTCATGCCTCTGCTGGTAATTTGAAGCTATTATCTCTAAATAAATAACACTTTTATTGATTAATTGATTGATTGATTAATTGATTATGCCAGTTGTCAAAAAAGTAAGAAAAAAACCCAAAGTACAATATCATTGACCCTTCGTTTTGGCTTTAACTATCCATTCATCTTCTTCTGCTCATCCTGGACCGGCAGCATTTTAGACAAAGATGCCCAGACTTCCCTCTCCACGGCCACTTCCTCCAGCTCCTCTGGGGGGACCCCGAGGCGTTGCCAGGCCAGCCGAGAGACGTAGTCTCTCCAGCATGTCCTGGGTCTTCCCCGGGGCCTCGACCCAGTGGGACATACCTGTAACACCTCTCCAGGGAAGAGTCCAGGAGACATGCGGACCAGATGAACGATCCACCTCAGCTTTCTCCTCTCAATATGGAGAAGAAGCGACTCTACTCCGAGCTCTCTCCGGGAGACCAAGCTCCCCACCCTGTATCTAAGGGAGCCCCCAGCCACCCTATGGAGGAGGCTCATTTTAGCAGTTTGTATTCAGGATTTCTGGTCCGAACCAGAGCCCATGACCATAGTGAGTACTGGAACGAAGATCGACCTATAAATTGAGAGCTTTGCTTTCTGACTCAGCTCTCTCTGTACCGGTACGATCCATGGTGGGGAGCAGAGAGAGTGAACGGTGGACGCTGCATCATTCCTAAGAGGACCTAGTGGCAGAAAAAATGGTGACTGAAAATCATTAGTAGGAAACAAAAATCACCAACCACTCCAATCTTCTCTAATTCATGAACACCAAGACATTTAAGCTCCTCCACTTGAAGAGAACTCCACCCACCGAGAGAGGGCAAACTACCTTTCTCTGTTCAAGAACCATGGCCTCAGACTTTGCGGTGCCGACCCTCATCCTGGTCGCTTCACATAAACCGCTCCAGTTCATGCTGGAGGTCCTTCCTCGACGAAGCCAACAGGACAACGTCATCTGCAAAGAGCAGAGATGAAATCCTGCAGTTCCCAAACCAGACCCCCTTCAACTGCGCCAAGAAATTCTGTCCATAAAGTTAATGAACAGAACCAGTGATAAAGGGCAGGCCTGCCGGAGTCTAACATGCACTGGGAACAGGTCTGACTGATTGCCAACTCCTGTTCTGGTCACACAGAGACCAGACAGCCCTCTCAAATGCCCTCTCCAAATCCACACAAGCACAAAACAACAATAACATTAAATGAATATCTTTGAAAATGCATGAATCTCTTTCAGTTTATCACAGGCTGTTTGTGGCCTTAAAAACACACAGGTTATCAAAGGATCCTCTGTGTGTTGCCTTGACTGATTAAAACGCTGACTTGGGTGTAACTTTTCCATTGTGAAACCTGAGCTGGTTCATCCACAGTCAGAGTGAGTTCTTTTAAACAAGCAGGACATCAGCGTGCACGTGTGGGAGTGTCGTCCCAAAGACTTGTATTGATAATTCATGCGGTCGATCCACCCGACCTTCCAGCTTCATCCCTCCTGTTTATGAAAATCACAAGAGCACGTGTTAGAGTGAAGAAGCTTCTTTTGCTTTCTCAATAAACAGATTTGACTGTTAAAAATCTGATGCAGTTGTTGGATGTCGGGTAAATCCAGGTTTCAGGAGTTCGCTCGTGCACCCATAAACGCATCAGGGTTACAGGAGACGGTCCACCAACGCAGGCAGACAAAAGGCCTCGGCTTTGAGAAAAGAGACTCTCTAAAATATGAATGAGGAAATCCACACCTGTTTCCAGGTAACCAAGGCATGTATTCTGGACTGCGACGCCTGCGTGTGTGAGCCGTGGTTTTCTGTGGGCAGATGCACAAGCTGCCCAACTTCCTGACACCGACATTGTGGAGACGATTTCAATCCCACTTTTTGGACATCGACATTAACAAAAAAAGCCTTTTCAATCAGGAGAAGCAGCATGAAAAGACCTGAACTTCAGTTCTGAACACGTTCTTCAGACTCACTGCTGCTGCTGCAGGACTTCTGAATGGAAACAGGCCAGCTGAGGCCCAACTGAGACGTACAGGAGCAGGAAGTGCAGTTGGTGGAGGCCGGACACGGAGACCGCTGAGGTGACTTTTTTCTCCAAGGCTGAGCATCTGTTTGTGCAAACATGAATCCAATGTGGAGGTTACAAAAGCAAGGTGATGAAGACTCTGAATCCTGAATATGAAGACGAAATGGCAGAAGAGGTAGGCGTTTTTCTCCTTCTTCGACATTTGGATTGTCATTTTGTGGGGTGGAGTTGCAGTGGTTGTTGGTCCTAAAGTCAGAAAGTCAAGGAGTTTTGGGTTTCAAATCATTTCTTATTTACCTCTTTGTCACATGAGTCTACAGTGTGGTTTACTGAAGCTTCCTTTGGAGCATTTAAAAAAAAAAAACATTTATTATTATTATTATGAAGAACTTTCCTCTATAAAAAGAGCATATTTTCTACATAAAATTATTATTAACTCAATAAATAGCATTACCTGTATTAGGGTGATAAACTGAATTTGGCCTCTGACGATGCTAGTGCTGATAGCTGAAGATGCTGCAATCGATTGCTAAAAACGCTGAAGATGATATCCAGATAAAATATTGGCTGAAAGCCAAATTAGCCAAAACAGCTAGCATGTAGCTGAAATATTAGCTAAACTCCAAAATGACCCAAAAACTGAAAAAAGCTAAAATTAGCCGAAACAGCTAGCTTGTAGCTTAAACATTAGTGAAACTCCAAAACGACAAAAAAAAAAAAAAAAAGAAGCCAAAACAGTAATGATGTAGCTGAAATATTAGCTATACTCCGAAACAGCCTAAAAACTGAAAAAAGTCTAACTTATTCCAAACAGGTAGCATGTAGCTGAAGTATTAACTAAACTACCAAAATGGCCTATTTTAGCCAAAACAGCTAGCATGTTATTCATGATATATGTACATCTTATCACAAAATAAATTCATTTTTGAAGGTTTCATGTTGAAATTAATTAAAGTGTTAAAAATCAACATTTACAAGCAAAAAGTACTTTTTTTAATTGTTTTATTTCTGTCTATCTCACCATGACCTCTCAAATTGATTGAAAAAGTACTGTATAGAATTTTAAATCATGAAAAATTGTTATCTACTTTATTAAATTAACCCTTTAACATCAGAGCTTCATTGTTAATGTTCATTGATTAACTGTAACTTCTCAATCGTTAACATAATCATTGACATTCCAGTAGATTATATACTGGAATTATCGTGTTAATGGTAGAAAAGTTACTGTACGTTAAAGATTTTATGTTTAAGTATTTCCGACGATGCCTCGAGTGTTAAAGGGTTAAAAGGTATTTTACCCCAATTTTTTTTGTTTTATTTTATTAGCATTATAAAAATATGATGATCTTTGCCCCGCTGCGGTGTCTTTGTTCCATGCAGGAGCTGGTTTTCTTACCCTGACCCAGATATCTGCAGATCAGAGAAACTTGATCCTGCATAAGAGCTGAGCAAACAGATTAGCCGGCCTTCCAGTGATTGACTCACACAGACTCTGACAGGGTGCCGGGACGTGCACGGATCAGGCAGATGATATTTTTGGCCTATGATCCCTGGAAATGTTACAAGCAGTTAAAACATGATCCAAAGTTTTGCTGATTATGTTTTAATTGCATGGAATTGTTGTTTAAATTAATGTGACTAAATTACCTCAAATAATGAAACTATAATAATATCAATTCAGTCTGAAATTGGGCCTTTTTACGCGTTTTCTTCTTCTTTGTGACGTGCCTGATCCTTGAAAGTTTTCAGTGTAGTAACTATAGTGTGCACTAGGGGGCACAAATGACTCAACAACATCACTAAAGATGCTCAGCTTTTACATCCAACCACTGCTCCTCCATCTTTGTTGACATCCTGCAGCTTCTGGATTTGCTCTTGTGAAAGAAACTCTCCATAAATCCTTCGTTTCAGGTCTCAGAAGTGGAGAATGATATCAGTCCGATACAAGAAGATGAGGGGCCCAACGCTGTCTCTCAATTGGCCAAAAAAGTATGTCACAACACAAATTTAATGCGTTTCAAGACAACATGTGATGTGTTTTAAGACTCCATTAGAAGTAATCAAGCATCACCTCCATCTTTGTTCCAGATGCAGGGGGCCGGGACTAAAAGCTGGAACAGACTGTCATCGCTGTTCAACAAGGAGGATGAGCACCAGCTTCTGGAGGAGACTGAGAGCCCGCCAGTCGCTGACCAGTGAGTGGAAAAACTTCAGCTTCTCGGTTGGGATTGTTTTGAGAATTTGATTGATGAAAGTTATGCCACACAGGTTTTTTTATTTTTTATTAAAGATTTGATCACAGCACCTCTAGCACCCTTTAGAGCACAATCTATTAAAGAAGAGGAGTTAATTTAAATCATTGCTTTTTCTATGAAGCGTTTATGAATAGTGAAGAAATGAGAGAGCTAAATTCAAATAAGGCGTTGTAAGTTTTGGGGAAACGATACAAAATACATATTTTATTTATTAGAACCCTTTTTACTTTTTAAAAAAACTAAAATAAATGTGTGTGTGTTGGGGGGGTGGGGTCACATCTCTTATTACTAAACGGTGATAAATTGCATTACCCACCTACATGCTGCTGCTGCAGACACCCACTGGGCTGCCAGATAAGGCATCAATAATCCTGCAAAAAGTTGCTACAGCGACAGAGGAGTGTCAAAAAATAACTCAGGTTAACCCTGATTATATTTATACTATATTTGCATAACTCTGCAATCACTCATTAAATCAAAGCTGCCAGAAACAGCATGTGAAACGCATAGTTAGTGTAACAGAGGAATTCTGATGTAGAGGAAAGTGATCCCATGCAGGGAGGATTTTAACTGTTTGATTGCATACTTTTGAAAACAACCATGTTATAAAAAATAGGAGAGACTGAGTAAATTATTTAAGATTGATAGTTGTTGCATTTTAGAAACACTGATAAAGTTTGGAATAAACTAAATTTAAGGCTAAACTCCTTTAAATGACCTGCAGTACTGCATCTGCACACTAGATGTCAGTATTAACGCAATTTCTTAAAAACTAAATAAAACTTTATTGAACAAAATACATAAAGAAACAAGTGTATCATACAGTGTAAAATACACAGAGACAATAATACACAGCCATAGGGATTAAATATATAAATGAATACAAAGAATTTTAGATATCAATAGTTTCGAGAGCCTCTGTTGATAGAATGTTACACTGATTTAAATAAATTGTGGAAAATATGTTGTTTTATGATTACAATTTACATTAAGTGTGTAAAATTTTCTTGAATAATTAATACATTCATTATTTTTTTTACAAATAATTTTTTTTGAGGTTCTGAAAAAACAAAGTTATGCATTGTCCAATCTTAGGAAGAAATTTTTGAAGATATAAATAATAATAACAATAAATCAACTGAACTCCCTCTAAACTTTTTGTGTGGACAAAAGATATGTGTTTCTCAACAGAAACTATTTTTTATTATTATGCCATATTTACGGTATAATTTTTTTATACATATAAAGAATTGTAATAGATTCTTCTTTTACCTTACTATTCTTTTTTTAATTTGAGGGATCATTTATACTACTTTTCTGTGATTCCAATCAGTTAAAACATAAGAAGATATTAGATTTTTAAAACAATTTGCATATATTTATGTTAGTACCACGTCCACGCAGAGGCAGATTCTTCCCACAGGTGACTCATTTGGGTCGAATGTCGTTATCATCACTATATTATTCTTAGTAATAATAATAATACATTTATTTATTTAGCACTTTTAAAAGATACTCAAAGACGCCTACAAACAAATTACATTAAAAACAGTAGTAAGAAGAATAAAAAATAATACAAAAAATAATAACAATAATAGTAAATGAATAAATAAAATACAAAGTAAGCAGTAAAATTAAAGATTAAAAGCAGTTTTAAAAAGCAGAGTTTTAAGAGATTTCTTAAATGAAGACATTTCGGTGCAGTTGCGGACGTGTTGAGGTAGTTTGTTCCAAAGGGTGGGTGCAGCGATGGAAAAGGCTCTGTCTCCCCAGGTTCAGAGCTTGGTCCTACACATTCTTGAGGTTTTATTTCACTGTTTATAAATTATGATAAAAGTAGAAGTGCTGCCATGGCAACAAATAGCTACCAGCTTTAATCAACTATCAATATCTTACATTTTTTGGATGTATCAGTTTAAAAAATAATTTTTCTTGGTTTATGTGGGAACCTGACAAAATCTAACAAACATCAGTTTCTTTTAGATCTTAATTTTTTAAAATGTTCCCAGATTACTAAAGATTGAGTGTTAAAATGAACACAAAGCCAATTAAATGACTAATTACTTTCTCTGAATGGTCAGTCCTCTTGCAGTGAAGCCAGAGGAGCCTCCTCCTCGCCCCAACAGACGCTCAGGCTTCTGGGATAGCTTTGCATCAAACTGGGCTGCCAAGAAGCAGGCCGAAGCCGCTGCGGCTGCGGCTGCGGCTGCAGCTGCAAATGAGGGGGCTGCAGGGGCGCAGGCTGAGGGAGGGGGGACAGAGGTCAGCGCGGAGGAGCGGCAGGACGGGCAGGTCGCTGAAGCCGAGGCGACTCAGGGAGGAGAGCGGAGCGGCAACAGCTTCTCTAAATACGTCACTCTGGGAGGAGGAGGAGGAGGAGGAGGAGGAGGAGGAGGGAGCGAGGAGGCGTCTTTTAAGTGGAACTTTATGACGAGCAAGCTGGCTGAGCTGAAAACCAAGAGCATGACCAAGACCAACTAGACACCTCTGGATAAAATAAAAGTACACATTTTAAAGATTATGGATTTATCTTACATACAATAAACCATTTCATCCCAATAAAAATACATATTTGAGTATTTATCTTTAAAAAAAGGATGCATTTGAATCTGACGCCTTGGATTTGAAGTGCACATCCTTCTAATCTGGTTTCTCTGACATGTTTAAATGCAGCTGCTGGCATCAGTGAGTGCAAACATCTGCTTCCACGCATGAAAACAGCTGTCAACAAATTCAAGGTAATCTGCGGTTTAATAGATTAAAGTCAGGTGGATTTAGGCGAGGATTAACTCAGTGAACCTGTGGAGCCATCACATGAAAAAGAACAGAAATAAAGAATGTATTAGAAGAAATGATGACTGTGTGTTTGTTTGGAGGAGGTTATGTCAGGTGATTGAACCTTTCTGACTGAAATGTGCAATGTGTGAATCTGTGATTATATTCATTCTATGTCATGAAAAGAGTCTGCTTGTTAAGTTATCATTTCCATTATCGTTGGTAGTTTTGATCTGTATGTTTTCCTCTGGAATTATTCAATAAACTCTACACGCTAAAGACTCTTGGCGAGCCTTTTTTCTTTTAAAATAGTTATGAATTTTTAAAATAATTTTATTTTTCTTTGTAAAAAACGAAAACAAATAACTCATTAAGCTAAAACCACGTTTCAGTTTAAAATTTGTCTCTTTGGATCTGTCATTTTTTTTTATTTAAACACATTTAAAACAAATGCAGTTTCTGGGTGTTCAGTCAGATGAAACAGCACAACTCTGCAGTTTTGTTCATTGAGAATTTCATGAGTTGATAAAGAATCATGTTTGGGATTCTCACATCACTTTTCAAGGATTCAATGATTTATATCATCAACCAGTGGATAAATGACTGTCACTGGCACAAGATTGGAACATGTGAGAGAAGAAACAGGTACAAAATGACCAAATTTACAATAATATATACAACACAATATTGTAATAGTACTTACAAAAATGTAATTTAAAGAAATGTTTAGGGTTAAAATAAATACCATCTGTATGTAAAAAGACTGCGAATTTGACATAAATTATTCTATAAACATGCACTTTTAATTGTTTGAGTTTTTTTAAGTTACCCTTAAGCAAAAATAAAACATATTGAGTAAAAGATTCTGAAATATTTTGTATCTTATAAATTTCCTTTTTAATTTCATCAGTCACATCAATTACTTCACTATGTCTTTAAACCGTATTCATTTCGCCACAGTGATATTTAGCATTTGTTTAATATTTGAATATTATTTGAACTTTATATTTATTTGAATGCGACATAAAAACCTCAATAAACCTCATTTGTAATAACTATAAACGCCCAGACCAATTTTTCCTTAAAAACAAAATTATTTGGAACAAACCAAATTGACCACAGGAAACATTTCAGATATTTTTCTGTTACACTGATGTTTAAATGGATTAAACCCATATTGAAAAAAAATACATTGTCAAACATATTACATTTCAATCCCTTTCTTTAGTAATTATCTTTAATATTTTCCATTACTTTTAAAATATTAATTGATTTTTCTTTTAAATGGGAAGTTCCTTTACTAACCAGCAGGGGGCTCTCTAAAACTGTGATTTCAAAAAGAAGAAATAGACCTTTCACCTTTTACCGCCTCTGCCACATCCTTAACCTTTTCCTTCCTGCTTCATCCCACCAGCATATAATGTGTAATTTCACAGGATAAACTTGACAGAATTTATTTTTAATGCTCTGTTTCCTCTTCTTGTTTGATTTCCTTCTTTTTGTAAACGCCCATTTCCCCTCCACCTCTGCTGTGTTTCCTGCGATACTGAATTATTTTTGAAAGACCTTTATTGGTATTTTGAATAATGAAATAAAAAGGAAGATGTAAACAGCGCAAAGAAGAAAATAGGTTAGAGAAAGTTTATGAAGATGATTTTTTTCAAGTTTAAAAGACAAAATAAACCAATAAATCAAGTTTATTTAAAGGATAATGTTGAATTAATCTGTATAAATATAAAAAGTAACAGGGTTTCAACACTACCAGTTCAACAGGTATCAAAGTTGCACCATAATTCACCTCAACCTCAAATGAGGGGAAATTTTCACAAAGAAGACAAAGAGTAAAAGGTGATTTCTTGACAAACAGAATCTTTCTAGTGTTTAAATGTTCAGTCAGGAATGCTAGTGTGGATCAGAGTGGCACTTTCTTGGCAGCGGAGGAACTCTTTTGTGCTTCACATGAACAATATCACCTTCACACCTCGCCCTCGGCGCTGCTGCACACTGTAATTATATAAAGGGAAAAAGACAAAGGCGGCCCAAGAAGTTGCGTGATCTGAAGTTTGCATAAAGCCTTTAAATGGCTCGTCAGGTGAGGATGACAAGTTAGTTTTGTTTACAGCAAAGTAATTCATCTTTCTTCTGAAATTACTTTTAATAAGATAGTAATTTTACACGACAAGATAAGACATCAGTAATTTTCTGGTGGTTGATTTTATGCATTTATAGGCTTTTGAAGGCTTAACTGAAGCAGAGGCCGGCCCAATCCTCTGCTTTTAACTGATATAAATGTTTATAAAATGGCAGACAAAATTGTTTTATTTTGCCTCAAAGAGAGAAATTTTACAGCTTAAGGTCTGCACTTATGAGGTTGAGGTCAGGGCAAAATGCACGTCAAATGTCTGTCTTCTCCTGCTTTGTTTCGTCTGTAAGATCAGAAATACGCTGAAGATGAACTGAAGAGCAGCCTGTACGGGCAAAGAGCGGTAAAGGCACGTATTAGCTCAGAGCTTCACATGCAGACAGACATGTCTAGAAGCACTCAGGTAAGGCGAAGCGGCGGCGGGCGTCACAACAGACTCGGTGACTCACGCGCCCCAGCAGCTGTCCCATCTGGAAACCAACCTGTGGGAGGAAAGGAAGCCGTCTGAACGTTTGAGGTTTTGCACTTTGTCGTGAATGACCTGCATCTCTGCAGACGCTTCGGGCAAGAGTGAGGAAAGAGTGTCTGGAGAAAGTCCTCATCATCTACCATAGAAACAGCAGTTTTGTTTTTGTTTTGTCTGCTATGACGGTCAAAAAAAATAAACGTTTTTATCCAAAGCAGGAAAATATGAGACAAAAGGGATAAAATGTGGAAGATTGTGGACTAAATGAGAAATAAATTCTTTTAAATATCATGTTTGCAAATAACAGGTCACATAATTATTAAAACTTTACACGTTCACACCAGCCTCTGAAGAGTGGGTTCAAGTGATCACTTCCACTGAAAAATCGATGTAAATGTGAATTTTGGTCCTCCATGTTTAAATCTCTCATGGCTACTACACTCTGAATGCAAAACATGTTGCCATGAAAGTTGAAAATTAAACCAGTTGAAACTTGACTCATTGGGGACCCGGATTTTGGTGGATGGTTGAACATTGATCATGGAGGAAAATTAAAAATGATGGTTTGTGCTCAGACAGAATTATACAACAGTAAATCTTCTACATATCGGTCTAAAGAGATGACAAAAAAAGTCTGGAGTAAAATTCACAAGATTTGTTTCAACGTTTCGCACAATTAGTTATGCCGTGATATGTATTGTATTGTGACACATATTGTATCGTCAGACTCTTGTCAGTGCACACCCCTACTCTATATTGTCCCTAGTTGTGAATGTGAGTGTGTATGAGAGTGTGATTGTGACCCTGTGACAGACTGGCGACCTGTCTGATGACTTAGACTTAGACTTAGCTTTATTGATCCCTTTGGGACAGCACCCTTGGGGAAATTAAGTTATCAGCAGTTTGCAAAGTATACATAATAAAAAAAGTACATAATAAAAATCTCAATGTACACATATACACATTGAATTAGAGAAAAAAATAACAATAAGAACAATAAACATAAAATGGGCAAAGTATGTATGGCGGTATTGGAGCAGTTTAGTGTGTGTGATTGAGTCATTGCACATGATAGGTTGTTACATAGTATTAATTATTGTACTTTGTACATTTATAGCACGAGTGGTTGAATGAGTTGCTGAATGGATTTGTTGCCAGTCCGGCTTTACTACATGAGTGGGTAGGTTAGGATCCAGCAGCCCCTTGACCCCCAAAGAGACAAAACGGGTTTCGAAAAATCAATTGATGGTGCTCAGACGTAATTCTATGACACAAAGTCAGTGGTATATCGGAATAGAGCTGTGGAAATAAAAAGAAAGTCTGTAGAGGGATTTGTGAGACTTGAACCACTTCAAAATTTCACACCAAACTTGTCCAACTGATTCTTGAATCAAGAGAATCTGGATGCAGGAAAAAAAATATGGCGCCTGAAAATTAATAGCCGGAAGTCTCTCCCACTGCCGGAGCCGGCCACAACAAAAATATTGTTTTAAGCTTTCAACCTTTTTGCCCTTTTTCTCTCTCTTTTATTGATCTTTTTTGTCGTTTTTTTTCTCTGTGACACTCTCTGTCACAAAAAAATGGCTTTTCGCAGCTCCGATCAGCAGATTCCCAGAGAAAAAAACAATTACTTCACATTTAAAATCGTAAAAGTTCTGAAAAGGTTTTAAAATATCATTTTGAAATGGTTTTCTAAAGTTTAGGAAATTTCCGCTTCCGGCTATACAGATTGATTCTGATGCCCTCTTGCGCGTGACCAGAGGCCCCTCGCTTGAATTGCGTAGCGAGCGACCGTCCAGTGTGAACGCCATATGCTGAAAGTGCATTCAGGACACACGTCTGGTCTGAACGTAGCATCACAGTTTTCTCTTTCAGGCTGATTTGAGCTGCATTTTAAACTTAATTTGAATCATTTATATGAAGCAACCACAGATGCTGCTGATCTCTGACCATTTATCTAGTTAGTGGCAATTATTCTAATTGCTGATGTGTTCACATCTAAGTCAAATACAAACCGTGTAGACATCATTCTCAGAGAGATAACAGTGAAAGACGGGTCTTCACTTTGCTCCAGACACCACTCTGATGGTTTTATCAGCTCAGCAGAGGAGATCCACCAAACAAACATGAAGGCAGAGCCGTTCGCCGGGTTTATCTCCTCGGTTTACTGTGAGTCTGCAGAGATAAGAAGTAAGCAACGTGATTTTTGAAGTGAGACTAACCCTCTGCAGGGTTGCTGTGACCTCTCTGCCTTTAAAGCTTAAACCTTTTGTTATAATCCCCATGTGATAATGTGTGGACCACTGACAAAGACTCACTGCATGATAATTTGAAGCTGTGACAAGTTAGAAGAAATCTCCACACATGTTCCTGTTTAGTAAAAAATGGAAGAAGGGAGACATTTCCTACCGTCTTCAGAGCCAAGCAAGCCAAAGTTCATGAGCAGATAGGAAGAACCACAACTTAAAAAATAATTATTTTCAAACCAAATCAATTAAATTTGCAGGTATGGGAAAAAAAATCCAGATTATTTTTAAAAATGAATACCAAAAGGATTTAAATAAACAGTTAAAATGTCTTAATAACGTCTTGTAAAGGCTGAAAAATTTAATAAATGTCTTCATGTGCAGCTAATCAACACGTATTGATTATTGTTAGTTAACAGTTGCATTAGTAAGTCATCTACAACAGCTATTTAACATCTACATGCTCCCACTGGCCCGGGTTGTAAAGAAAAACAACATTAGTTAGTTACCATATGCAGATGACACACAGATATATGTTACATTGACACCAGGAGACAGAGGTCCTGTAAATGACTGGATGTTTGGCCAAACAAAACCAAAACTGAAGTTATTGTTTTTGGGCTAAAGAAAAAAGATTGGATGTCACTACAGAGTTTCAATCTATTCATCTGAAAACTACCAACCCGGTCAGAAACGTGGGGGTAGTCATAGACACAGACCTAAATTTCATTACACACATAAAGGTAGTCACAAAATCAGCCTACTATCATCTCAAGAATATCTCAAGGATTAAAGATCTGATGTCTAAGCAGTCAACTTGAAACTGTGTTTTTACAGGACCAAGAAAGTAGACCACATGAGTCCAGTTCGGAGGTCTTTACACTGGTTACCTGTCTGCCAGAGGATAGACTTTAAAGTTCTATTACAAGCTTTGAACAATATAGCACCAAATAGAGTCAAAACCAATCACAGAGAAGCTGCATTCAGCTTCTATGCTCCTCAGATCTGTAACAAACTCCCAGAAAACCTTAAATCAGTTGGAAAAACTCAGTTTGTTTAAACCCAACTGTTCCCAGCTCCGTTTGATTAGTTTGCATTCAAAAGTTTATGTGTGTTTTAATAATTACTTTTATTGTTTCTTTTAAAGCACTTTCTTTGTACATGAAACATGCTATACAACCTTTATATGCTATACTTTCTTTAAGGCTCATGAAACACATTACCATACCGGTACTTGTTACTGTCTTATCAGTAGATTGTTAATTAATCTTATTATAAAAAGTTACCCAAAAGTAAATGAAAATAAATATTAGACATGATATATGTTACTTTATTAACCCTTAAATTTATGTTCAATTATATATATATAAAAGTCAGTTCTATGTTATGCTAAATTAAGTGCGTCCTATGTGGTACAATGCAAAATAGAGACAAACAGCGTGAAGGGGTTAATTACAGAAACGCTATAAACAGGTAAAAAGGAGCAAGCTAAAAACTAAATTTGATTTTTCTCTTTACCAAGAGAAGTTCTCAGTTTTGAAGTTTTTTGTGTTTTTATAGAAGTGAATAATTTACAGCTTTTCAATCCATAATTAGTTTGCGTTCCTCACCTTTCTTCGCTTTTATCTGTTATATCAATATATTTTGTAGTCTTTGGAAACAGATTTAGCCCAAACTTTTGAACAAAAATCCTGTTATTTCTCAGCTGAGCCAACAGACAAGTTCTCAAAAGCAAACATTCACCTTTCTGTTTAAGAGTGACCCACTTCCAAACGCCCTCCTGCATCTGCGTGTGAAGTACATAGATTTTTCTTCACTTGTCCGTAACAAGAGTTCAGGGCTTAAAGGATTGTCCCATGACAACAGATCAATGCACATTTTCAATCAATAGTTGTTTATTTTCTCTGTCTGTGTCGGCATTTGACTGTTTAAATATTGGCCGTCCACCAACAGAAGAGCAGAACCTTCTGACATGACAAACGGAAAATGAAGGAGATGTTTCTGAGTGTAGAATCCTGCTTTTTAAACATCAGTCACATCACATGGTTGTCATGCACTGCTCGTCCTCATAGCTGCCGACACAGTTCGAGAGCGGCCTTGTGCGATGTGTTCACATTGTGTCACAACTGGGATGCAAATCAATACCGGCCTGTCCCTGGGTCTCAGTCCGGCTCGGGTTACTGTTTCTACAGCTGTTTGGGGTTGTTGTCCTTTGCTTAGCTCCCGACCTGCAGCCTCAACCTGTAAGCCTAAACACACACGAACACACAGGCGCACAAGGAGCACACCGTGAGAACCAACACAATCCAGCACAACCGCCTCTGAAACAAACCATCCTTTAAAAGTATCTTTTTCCTTAACAGTAACAACACATGTATAAAATGTTTGTAAGATACTTGATTCATACTGCAAACTCTTTAAAACTTTGTTTTCAGACATTTAAGATATTTGACCAGATTTGGAGTTCCTTAACTTCACTTTCCGAGTTTTCTCCAAATCAGCAGTTTAGAATTTTTTCGTCTCATTAAGAGCTAGGATCAAGAAAAAAAGAACATTCTTCTTAAAAAGAGTCAAAATCCTGCTGCTCCGTATTCTTCATAAAAAAGAAAACATCTTTTATCAAAAAAATCAAATTGCACTGTTTTTTTTGGTTCAGTTCTAAGGATGTTATTTTAAAGTTTAATAAAATGTTGACAACTTAGAAACTTGTATTTATTGTCATTAGTTTGGAAACAAAAATATTGGTATACGTTCCAAAAATAAGTGCTAGTTTTAGATTTTTAAGGATTTATTAAGATGAGCCAACTTAGCCAAAAAAGCTAGCATGCAGCTTAAATATTAGCTAAGGTCCAAAACAGCCTAAAAAAAAAAGCCTAACTCAGCCAAAAACAGCCAGTACTTAGCTGAAAGATTAGCGAAAGTCAAAAATAACCTTAAAAAATCTTAGTAAATGCCAAAATAATATTTTCATTATTCATAATTATGAATATCAAAAAGGCAGCAATTTTATTCTGGAATAAATCAACTAAAACTTTAAATAACTTTACATATTTTACTTTCCATAAAAATATAGTCTGTCAAAATTATACGAGTTAGGAATGAGCAAAATATAACATCAGGCCATGAATCTGTGTCAAAATGACAGATGTCACCCTTGGTATTTGTTTGCATCAATTTATTGCTTTATTTGGTAACAGATTATCTTATATATCTATTTTTAACATGTTTGAAATAAATACTTTCTTCATGTATTAGTATCAGAACTTCATTTTTTCTTGATGAAACTAAGCATTTCTAATTGGCTCCAACTGTAGGTCTAGAAGTAGAATAAAAAAAAAAAAAAATCCAGTTTTTCCACCACATCAGTGACATTCGTCAAACATCACAGGCTGATGATCTAACCGTGCCCAGCAGACGGAGCCTGGGGGACGCGGTGGCCCGTAACAAATGGAACAAGGCGGAAGTCACACACTGACGCACAGCTGGAAATCTGTCTGCTTTTGTTGGAGCGGGGCAGGTATGGAGACGTGCTGCGAGCAGGCGTCTGTTCAAGGCCGTACAAGCCCATGTGTTTCATCTTACAACCTCCTCAGCTCCTGCAGGAGTCGTGAATCAAGCCATCAGGCCTGTCATCAAGATGTCATTAAAGGAGACTCCCCCTCTTCTCTGACTGGTTAATGTGCCCCCCCCCCAAAAAAATAGAAATTCCTGATGCCTTTTAGTTAGTGCTTTACCTCTAAGTTGTTGCCCCTCTTCTGTCCATCTCTATTCCTAACATGGGAGGTGCAGCTGCCTGTCTAAATGTGAAGGAGGGGAGGGAGGAGCCTAATGAGCTGTTAATGGGGGCTGTCAGGACCAAGAGCTATTGTGGGACGGTGCTGTTGTTGAGTTCAAGGGGCCAAAAAAGTCAGTCAGTCCCAGCTTGTTTTAAGGTAAACAAGCTTTGTGCGTTTTGAGATGATGAAAAAAGCAGCTTGATTATTAACCAAAAGGCATAAACGCACAAAGCTTCGGAAAACAGAGTTATTTGTCTGGACAAAACATATTAAATCCAATTTATCATATTCCAAGTCATAGCTATTGGTCTTGTTGATTGAATCAGATTTAGCCTTACTGTCGCAATGAAAGGGCAGCAACCTTTTCAAAAATTGATCACGAAAGACAAATTAATAATTGCAGTTTTAGTTACACGGAGAGCTGTAAAAGAAAACGTGAGATTTACACCACTTCAGCATTTTGTACTAAGCCTCTCCCGACTGTGAGTACGTTAGTTATGGATTGAGACAGTCCAGTGTGAACGCCATCACGTGCAAAAACCCACATTCAGCATGAACACATGCCTGTATGTATGTTGCATCACAGTCAAAGCTCTTCTAAATCATTACGAGAGCGGGTGATGTAAATAAAGCCAAACTTCCTGCATTTGATAGAAACAAGAACGTTCCAAGTACTGCAGCGTCATCATGAAGGTACATAGCAGATGTTTCTCATAGATTCTTGTGGAAAAAAAATCTGTTTTTGTCATTATTTTGTTATTATTATAATAATTATTTTTGTTGCTTAATTTTCTTTCCTAGGAAGGGGCTGAATCCAAACTTGCTTAGATTTCATAGAAGCTAAAATGATCACATTTTGGTTGGTGAATAGGTGGACACATTGGTTCTCAGCAGAGCTCTTGACTTTACTTTGCCGTTTTCGTGACAATGTTAAGGTAGGCGGAGCAAACTTTGGAGTACGTGCCATCCCACTTTGGCTTAAATTTCAACGTGCAGAATCCAGTGGATTACATCAGAGATCATCATCCAGTTTTAGAAGTCTGTGGTCAACAAGTTAAAAACAGCAATAATATGATTTTTTTTTTTTTTTAAAAATCATATTATTGTTAGGCAGAAACCAGGTCAGAGTCTGGGGTTCCATTGAGAATCTTTGAGGGGACAAATTTAGGGTGACCAACCTACAAAGCGACAGATAAGCAAAAAATACAAGTGGAGGCTTGGGAAAAAACAACAAAAAAGCTGCACAGCAATATAAAAGTTTGATTAATGTTAAAAGAAATAAAGGTTGTTTAACTTCACAGTTTTTAAGGGATTTAAAGCACTTAAAGCTGATTTTTTATTTTGTGGTACAGAAATGTAAAATGCCTCTTTATACTTTATATTTTTATCCTCTCCATCAATTCAAATCAAAAAAAGGTTTGGGGCTTGAATAGAAATAACTTTAAGCCGAAACTCACCAGGGGAATAAATTACTTTGAGACAGGCTGCTCTATTTTTTCAGTGTTAATCATAAATAACTACATTTATTTCTGCAAATAGTTTATTAAAAGGATAAATGTGTAAATTCAGTTTCCCTAATCACTTCTAACATTTTAATAATACAAATATTGCTGCAAAGAATCAATCCTATTTTATGCATTTTACTGCAAGTAAACCAGCATTTAATGTTTTGAAGCTTTTTGCCATTTTGTTGTTTGTTTTCTGGGTTTGTGTCATGTTGGTATTTTGTGACTCAGACCCCTCCACCATCTGCCAAAGACACACCAGGTTTCAATCATCAATCAGCTCAGCTGTTTCCTGTTGGTTCGTTAACCCTCAGTAGATTTAAGAGCTTGTTTGTCAGCATCCTTATGGTTTCGCCTTGTTTTAGTTTGCACTGTTATTCCTCAGTGTTTATGGTTTCTAGCTTATATTGTGAAGTGAATATAAAGGCCCTTTATTAAAGGGATTTTCTTTTCATTTGTTGAGCAAACAGATGATAATATAGAACTTAGGAGAACTTTATAACTCAAATCACAAAGATTCCAGAGACATGATCCTTCACTGATTTCTTTTTCGGATTTGATGCAGTTTTACCTTTTTTGCCTTTCCATGTTTTTTACTTTTCTAATGAGTAGCTCAGATTTTAAGCCACAAAAATATTTAGACTTCAAAGTAGTTTATCTCTTTTCTTTTTAAAAAAAATATGTTTGGGTACAAAACCTGGCATCTCAGAGCTCATAATGCTTAAATCAACTCATCATTTTCTTGTATTGTTTGGTCACTTTTCTGAGTAACTCCCAAATAAATGTATATGTTGGTGCAAAAATGGTAAAAGTTTTAATTTTCAGTTTTCATACTTGAATGTACATTCAGAGTGGAGATAAAGGGTTTGATGTGAGTGGATCACGCACTCAAAGTTAAGATGAACTCTTGAAGAAACTCAGATTAGAAGAAAACAGTTTTTTTTTAAGTTTGTTTTATAAGCAGAGAAATGACAAGTAAAGGTCCTTTGGCAATTCATCTTGAATTTAAGTCCTGAGGCTGATAGGTTTTAATATAAACAAAGGCTTTCTGTTAATTGTTGAACTTTTTGGGTCCATCCGTGAAATGACGTTCACAGAAACCTTAAGTGCAGAGCTAAAAACTGTTGTTATGATTTCATGACTAAATGATTCTTCTTTTATGTATTTCAGAGTTGAGCATAAATTTCAGGCTTGCGTTTCTCTCAATGTAGCCTGTATTGTAAAAACCTTATGTTGGTCAAAAAATCTGATGTTCAAAAATGAAACAAAACTTTTGCAGCTTTACAGACATGTGAATGTGGAAATGTTATCTAGTTACACTTCAAAGTAAGAATTCTTTGATTTCAATCTTTTATTTAACAAAAAACATTTTTTTTCCAGACCTTAAAAAGGAAATTCAGTGATTATGATTTGTTTGGGACAAAAGGTGACGCCCTGGAGCGAGAACAGGTCGTACTAAAAATACAAAAAGGACTAAAATATTTGTAAAATTGATTTAGAAACAAAGTGCCAAGCTGAACATTCTTAGCAGATCCTATAAAAGGAATGTGACATTGTCATCCTGGTGATCCTCCCCCTTACTTTAAATCGGGGATTTGGTGGTTTGACATTTAGATATTCCCCAAAATACTTTTCTAAACATAATTTTGAAGGAGTCTCTCTCATGAAATCCAGCAATTAGATGGTATCAGTTGCTAACGTATCAGGTGGGGATCCTCTGTGGTTTTTGAGGGCTGTCATAAGTAGAATCCACAGGGGAGGTCCTGCCCAGCGCGGCGCCATGCTGAAGGGCCTTCCCTCGCCCTGGCAACCAGACTGGTGTAAAATTAGTGAAGGCTAACCCCAGAACTGTGGTGAAGACCGGGGCGAGGTCAAGCGCTTTGATGCCGGTGGAAGTTGAAGAGTGCAGCTGACGGACTGAAGAGGAACACAACACTGCTCCTGATTGGGTCATGGATGGGGAGCGGACATAATTATCCATCAATATTAGCGTCTAATGAGGGATTGTAGATCTATTAGGTGTAGTTCATTTGTTACTGTGAGGGGGATTTCTACACAGGAAGTGGAGAAACCAGGACCACTCCAACTTCCTGTTTTAGTGGAAGCAGAGTTCTAATACATTTCCATCTATTGTTTTTTTCCATCTCCTCTGAGTTTGGAGAGCCTCTTCAGGACCACACGAAAGCACTTAACCTGAAGTACTTTGTTTGTAAACTCCCTAAAACTTTCATGATGGAAGTCCCTACAAATGTAAAAAAACGCCAGAAGAGTCTCGAGAGGTCCTTGGCCTTTGATTACTGACTAAATACTCTATTTCATCTTGTGTTCTTATTATGTGATGTATGGATAATAGAGTCGTACAGTGCCTTTCGCCATACTCTGGTCGTTGGTAATTTGCATACTGACTGTGTCCAATGCTGCACGTGTGCAAATTAAATGCAAGTACCCCCAGGATGCCCACACAAACTACGCTCTGATTATCTAATTTCCTCATTTTTTAACAGTCGGACTTCATGCAAAAGAGCACACGGTTATCCCCTTAACAACCCTAACAGGCTCCCGCATCCCAGATTTTCAGGGTTTTTTGTTTTTTTAAGGGTTTGCTGCAAGCTGTCCCCTGCAGCAAGCCTGCAGAAAAAAAAAATAAATAAAATAAACATCCACAGGCTAACCGAGCTTTTGTTTGGATTGCCTGCGTGCCCAGATTTTCAAATTTTGACCTCAGACAGCCTATGAGGGCAGTTGTGACTGAGGCCTAACCTTCGTCTATTGGTCAGCATTTTCTTGTAATCTTTTTAAAAGCACAGGCTTCATGATCTCTGGCTTCACCATGAAGCCTTTTTACTTAACATCTTTAAGTTATTGGTTGTTACTTATCATTTCTTGTTTGTTACTTTTTATAGAGACAATCTTTTGGTGTTTTTGTTGTTGATTTGTCTTTTATATTGTGTTCCTCTATATTTCCCGAGACATTAAAAGGTCATAAAAGTCAATCATTTAATTGTTCTTAATTGTGAAAGCACAAACTGTCTCCATGATGCTATTTTAAGCGTGACAGCTTTGAAATTTAGCAGAAAGAGTAGCATTTGCTGTCGTCTAACAGTTTACATAGAGCACTGTCTCATATGCAAATTCCCAGACTTCTTATTAATCACTTCATTGCTATCTATTTAATAAAAATAAACTATATTGTAATTTGTGGTAATCTACTTCTCTATTACCTGAGGTATGTTTTTTTTTTTTTCTGCAGGCATTACAAAAAAAAACACTTTAAATTAATGTGGAAGTCATTCAACTTACATAAAAATAGTCTTGTGAGGAAAAGATTATACTTGAGTAACATCAATAAGTCATTTTTTTATGCGTTTGAGCTAGTAAGTAACTTGCAGAACACTGTTCATGAATGTCTGGGTACATCTTGACCTTAAACTGATCATCTGCATCATAGCTGAGCTCAAATAAGAATCAGGATAGCAAATATTTTTTTATTTCTGAGTTAAATATGGCAGCACTTTGAATGATAATAGTTAGACTTTGTAAATTTAAATTGGTTTGAAGAAATGTAGTACTGGCTTCATACGGAAATAAATGGTGACTGAACTACAGCAAGTCCTTTCAAAATCACACGAGAAGGTAAATTATTATCAGAAGTTTGCTCAAATGTCTCTCTCTGACACCTATAGAATTCTACATCCTAGAAATGTTCCCTCCACTCGCTCTGATTCTAATTCAAAACTCATATTGACAGAATCTATATATCCTCGGGAGTACCACAGAATTTATAAGGATTTCTTTGATTTCTTTAATTGTATGTTGATCTGAACAACCCAGAGGTTCATGAGAATTAAACATCAACTATTTAAGCAACTCTGAATCAGTCAGAGAATAGAAAAGAGAGACATCCAAACAAAAAGATCTAAAACCTTTTGACCAAAACGGACATTGAACTGTGAGAACAACTGAATGACAGTGTTAAAAAATGTATTATATTTAAATGTTGCATATTAAACCAGATAAAGAATAAGATGTATAGTAATAAGTGAATACATCAGGAAGTCAGCCTCTGTGGGGCTGTTCTCTAAATATTTACAAATGCAAACACACATTTTATAAAAGTGCATTTTTTGCTTCTTATATTTAAAATATCCCTAGAAAGAAAGTTCCTGCTGTTTATCTAAGGCTGTGTTTCTCAGAAAACACATTAAATCCAGGTTTCGTTGTGCACACCTCTCAGTGTTTACACCTGCTCATGTTTCCACTGAACACAAGAGTTTTCCCTGTAATTATCCAGTTATTTCTCTGAAACCCTTATATCTTTTAATAGAGTAAAGAACAGGAGAATGGGCGGTTTTTCTGTTGTCTATGCAGATCCCAACACTGAGAATAAAAAAAACAAAAATTCCAGCAATGATGTTCCTTGACTTGTCAGCATTTTCACAGTCAAGTCGACCAATCGACTGGAATATGTCAATCGCGCAAATGGTTGAAAAGTTATATATTATCCTAAAGTTGTCGTCTCAGGTGTTAAAGGTTTTTTTGAAAACTTTATTTAAAAAATGCTGAAAAAGTTATTATAAAAAAGAAGATTGTGCTTATAAACTTTGTCAGACGTCGGTACAAAAAAGGCTTCAGAAGCTAAAAATACATCAGTACTTCCTATGATCAATCCTGTCTGACTTAACGGTGAAACGGCGAGGCCTGAGGGCTGCATGCCAGCAAGGCGAGGCTGCGCTGGGGGAGGAGAAGCTGCGGGACACTCATTGAGGCTGTGATTTGTCCCTTCAGATTTTCCCAGACAAATTTAACTGTGTGTGGAACACATCAAACGCTGCCACCTAAACGGAAGGAGTCTGTTATTGGACGCAGCAGGGCCATATTGTCAACACATGGCTTCACGAGACGCTTTTTTTTTTTTTTTTTTTAAACCCTGTTTGGTGTAAAAACTTTGTTAAAAGTGATCTGAACTGTGTGTGTCTGGACAGGAGGTATCGGATTATTTATTTTTAAAGTTTTACACGAACACCCGGAGCCAGCTGTCAACCAGAATGGCACGGGTATTATAATAACGCAACATTCAGAACTCCTTTTAAAATTAAGCTCAAATCTAAATGTGTTGTCGGGAAATCAAAGCACAGCGGACGATGTAAGATGAACAGTTCATGCAAATCGTATTTTTAGATTGTACCAGGAGGTAATCATAGACTCCAACCAGCTGTTCAAGGTCCTTCACTGAGACTGCATGCTTAAACTGCAACTTTTCTCCAAAAAAAAAAAAACTTGGAGCCAAATTTAGAAAATTTCCACGACTGTAATTTGGGGTTGAGACTAGAATAAATGAAGCTTTGATCAGTGAGCAGCTCAGCCACCCTGTTGAGCAACGCCGCCGCTCTCCGGTCAAAGATGTCACGCGGTGAACCGCCTATCTCCGATTTATCTTCAAAGTATTTGATGGATCCATTCACTTTTTAGCCTTTGGATTCATAGACATCTGCATTACAACTAGAATCAGAGCAAATGATTGGGAATCTTTACTTCTCACTCCAATCATCATTCATTCTGTTTAAAAAGTGTTCACAGTGACCATTTTTGGGGGAAAATACAGAAAAAACTTCTTATTTTCAAGGAGTCCCATCAAACATTACTGGTGCAACAAAAATGGCGACTGATATCCAGTCAGCTCAGACGAGGATCTGGTTGTCTACAAGTGGATTCATCAGAATGGAGCGGATCAGGGAGCTTGTATTTTGTCTGCTCCTGATTCACAACAATATAAATAAAGAAGTAATCAAGAATATGTTACAAACGTGGATCTTCAACAAGCTCATGCACAATGTCCTGAATATGTTGTGGTTGTTGGGAATTTTAATAATATTTTTTTTATAATTCTTTAGCCCCTAAATTGTATTGTCTTGTGTAAGCGTTTAATAAGTTACTTAGAATTCTAATAAATTGGATCTATTGTCAAAAACACATTACTATTTCATTGAAAATGTCATAAACTAGCTTTCACTTACATCAAATAAGATGAATAATTTAATAATTTTATTAAATAAAAAACAAATGGGTTTTGCTCTGAATTTTAAACATGTTCAGTGGCAAACAACATTTTATAGAATTTTCCTTCTCTTGATGCTTCATTATCAGATTAAGAGGATGTGTTTGGAGTTTATGTGAATCATGTTTGCTACATAATATGTCCCAATCATATAAATGGATCTTAACAGGTATATTTTAAAATAAATGGATACATAAAAATCAATCTAAATTTACCACACAAACAGTTTGACCTTTTTACCCAAGTAGGATAAATATTTTTGCAGTATGCTGTGCTATACTATGCTATGCTATAGTGATTCTTCTGATCCTTTCCGTACACTTTTTAACAGATAAAAACTCACACTTGCAGAAATTTAGCAATCAAAACGTTCAGCTCGTTCAGGACATTACTGCTTGTACTTTTGATTTTGATATATTTTAAGTTTTTTAAATTTTTACGCAGTTTTTTTCCATTTTTCAGCCCCATTAAAAATGAATGGGAAATTCTTCAAATCCTTCAAAAACTTTGAAAACTTAAGCAATCTTATCAAAACGTTCAGCAATTTCCTGCTTGTCCTTCTGGTATTCACATATTTAGCAGTTTTTCAAATATTACCAAATTTAGGCATTTTTGTTTTTTAGCCCAGAAGAAGTGAGAAATTCTTCCAATACTTTGTGTACTTTAAAACCTATACAATCAAAACGTTCAGCACATTCTGGACGTTCATGTATATGCACTTTCAGAATTCACACCTTTTATGGATTCCAAAATTGAGCGCAAATTTAGCCCGTTTTCCAAGAAATTCTTTTAACTCTTTTTGCAATTTCTGCAAATGATGCATGTTTGGTAACAAAACTTTCAGCACTTTCAGTATCCATATCTTTTACACATTTCAAAAATGCACATAATTTTTGTGATTTTTAAAAAGAAATTAGTGAAATTCTTAATGCTAAATGGTAAAGAAATAAGGCTATTAAGACGGATTGAAAGTGATTGAACAATTAAATTATTAAAAATTAAAAACCCTGAATTAAAAAATTCGGGTAACAAAGAAAACTGTTATTTCTTGTGAAAAACAAAATAGAATCTGTTTTATAATTGACATTTTTAAATTTAATCCCTGAAAGTTTAAAGATTCTGGAATCAGGAGAAAATGTAAAGTTTGAGTCAGTTGCAGACATCATTCAAAGGACTCAAATGTTTAAAAAACCTGTTTAACCTCTGTAACACCTGAACTGGGAAACAACCAGTGGGCGTATTGATCCTATAAAAGAAGCAGCCTCGTGTCTCCATGTTTAATATTGAGTTACAGAGCGGCCCGTTCTGTTTTTGTTTGACAGTGAGGGTCAGCTGAAAAGAAAACACATCAAACTGCGGCTCCTCCTCATGTAAGTTTCATTGAAGGTTGAACCTGGAGCCCTCCGGCAGTCCTGCCCTTGTTCTTCTGCTCTCTGGGCCTGCCCTGTTATTTGAAGAGGCTCCCGGTTTGGTTTCCCACAGGACGGAGGCTCGGGTTTATCCCTGACCCCCCGGGAAGCAGGGGTCACGCAAGATCTGATTTATGACCTTATGTAGCTGCAGGAAACCTCCAGCTCAGAGTTGGGTTTTGTTTCAAAACCGAAGCAGACATTTATGGGAGAAATGTGACATTTTCAGTCCAAGTCTGGATATAAAGCAGGTACAGCACAGTGTAAAACTCTGGAATGAGGGTAAACTGTCACATTTGGACCAATCTGACATGACGGAGCGTAACGCTGCCGTGCTGGAGCCTCCCGGTCATCCCCCGACTTTTCTCTTAATGATTTTATCTTTGCGAGTCGGGAGTCTGTCTGCGTCTGCATCCCATCAGCCTGTAGGCTCACATTCTGCTTCCAAGACCTCTGCTGCTGTTCTGATCCCGTTTATCTGAACTCGTTTCTTCACATCCATCGCAGACTGTGGCGTGAGTAACTGATCATATCAACAAAAACTAAAGAAACCAAAACAGAACAGTTTTCCAGGATGGAAGAACAACAGTTTTGATTATCTTTCAGTATTTCAAGTTAATAATCTAAATTTAAAGAGCTAAAATGATGCTAAAGATATTTCAAAATTCATTAAATGTGCATTAAAGTTTCTTGGATACATTACAGAACTTAAACGTAAAGATTTTTTCTATATTTATTTCAATTCAAAGTTTTGTACAGCTCTCCTTCTTAATAATCAGGACGCATGAACTAGAATTTTCTTGAATTTAATCACAGATTAGGATTCTTTCTGGGTTTAAATGGTCTCAGTTAAGTTTTTTTTACACCTCAACCCTGACATGAAACTGCTGTGGAAGCTCTCATCTACCCTCAGTAAAAAGAACCCGTGATTATTAAAGACCTGTTTTAATCAAAATAGTCTTTTTAGCATGTTCTAAAGACATTTTCTTTATGATGAAGACGGATATTAAGAAAATTAAAACTTTGTTTCTGATTATTCTTTATTCAAATCAGGAGTAGACAAAAATATACCAGATGTAAAAGTTTGTAGTTGTTTTGTCCAAACTAACTTCAGCTGCGCCCTGGTTTGTCTTATTTCCATACATCCAATTGCAGACAAATATAATCATGTACATCTATGGTATTTGGCTCAACTGTACGATTGAGCAGATTCAGTATTACTCTCCATCATTGTTGCACTGATAATATTAAATTGAGGCGTCTTCAACCTGCTGCTCCGGAGCCACAAGTGGCTCTTTTACTCCTCCATTATGGCTCTTTGGTTATGTATTTTTTATTAAAGAGTAACTGTAAAGGAAAAAGTTTGTAAGTAGTTAAAAAAAAAAAAAAGTAAATTAACTTAAACTTTGTTGAACACACTCACAAACAGTTCAAGGACAGTATGAATTGTTCGAGAATCCTACCAATGGTAGCCATAATTCTCCAGCAATTAATCAATCCTTTGTCGTTTATCATTGTCATTCTGACATATTTGGACTTAATTTTGAGCTTTGCAAAATATAGTCAAGCACAACCGGAATTAAAGTTATGTTAAATTATGATCTGATGGATTATGAAGCAGATTTTCTATTTTTGGAAAAAATTCAAGGATTTAAGATGGTTTTAATATATGGTAGGGGTAAGAAATCAACTTAATTTAGAATCACATTGAACAGGAAAAATATGGAATAATTTTTTCTTATAATTGGAAGTAAAATCAGACATAAATGGGTCAAATTGTATTAAAATGCATTAACCTTAGTAATGCAGGAAAACAGAAGAACAAAGAGGATTGTTTAAAACAAAAACAGCTCAAATTCTGTGTGAACACTTTCACAATTTCCTTCCATTCTGACTCGACACAGCTGCTGTTTGCTCTTTTATGGACACAACTGTGTGATTAGGGAATCTACAAGTTGCAGAAAAGCAGTTTTACAGAGAATCACTCACATCCGTGGCAAAGCCCTTCCACGTCACTCTCTGCCGTCTATCGGACCGCCCCAGCTGCAGCTCATAAGTCTCCCTTACGTGCATCCTTTTGATGTTTTATATCCATCTTTAATGAAACTGCGCTTAATTGCCTGGAATAGTTCAAGCCTTTTTTTTGTTCTCTCTGTGTGTTTGTCATGAGCCCAGCCTCTTTCCAGCACAGACAGTCTGCTGGAGCTGCTGGCACAGAAGAACTAGGCCAGATTTGACACACTTCACAACCCAGGCTAACTCTGTCACATATGATTGCCGCTCAGTGCACAGAAAAGGGAAAAAAAAGTCTAAGCTTTGAGTGAGTCACAGCTGGAGGCCACACAAAACTGCTGTCTTCAATTTGGACTGTTGTTGAACATTTGACTGGAGTTATTTGTGTGAAATTAAGCCCCTCATCTGTCTCCCAGTCTGTCTTAATACGTTGCAAATCTCTAAAATATTTAGAAAAATCAAAGTGTTTTTTTTTTATTTTCTTCTTTAAGGAAGTGACTGTTTGTGCTTTTAACTAAAGAACCACCAAGAAAAACAGAAATGATCACAAACTGTTTATGTTAAAGTCCCACTCCGATCATGTTTTGTGATATTTGAGGAGAATTCAGTGTTTTTTTTTATTTAATATGCCATTTTTAGCCAAAAACCTGTCTTTTTCTATGACATAATTTCTGCAGAGTGGTAAGAATTCATTAGAAATTTTCCTAGAGTTATGGGCGGGACAGATTGTGTAGAGCAACTCCGCCCCCTTTCCCCTCCCTATTGCTGAGAGTTGTTTACACTCTACTGCTATCTTACAGCCCCTCACACCCCCAACCTAACATTACAGGTGCAACAGAAATAGCGAGTCATATTGGAACTCCAGTTTGTTGCCAGGTGTCGCCTCAGATCAGGAAAACAAAGACGTACATGGATCTATTTGTCTAGAGAAGAGGAGCAGAGAGCTTATGGCTCCGCCCATCAAACTTTCTACATCACTAATATGATGATTTATTTTTCTGCTCATAAATCACAACAATTTGAAAAAAAGAGATACTAAGAAATGTGTTGGAATCGGCACAGACCTGTTTCAGTTTTTAACTGAATAAAATAATTATTTAATATAAATTTATTTCAACGAGGCTTTTTGACTTTGTCACAAACTACCATTTAGACAAAATTCTATTGATTAAATCATTATTTTTTTTAAACACTCTGGTTGAGTTTTATGTCCTTTCTGGTGTTAGGATCGGTTTTGACCCGGTTGTGTGAAATAACTTTATAAAAGAATAATTAAAGACAAAATTAAAATCCTTATTGGATTTCAGTCCCCTCCTCTTCCAATCTGGTGAGCTCCAGATGCTCATCTGTCCAGTATAGTTGCAAAAAAGCAAAATAAATAAACTCGGGCATGTCTCGTCCTGACACACACAAACTTCTTTCTGATTTACTTTTGGAAGACGTAAATGATTTCTATTGATTTTGTTTCGTTGGTTCCAAACAATGGATTTTGGATTAAAGATGTTTGGATTAAAGTTCTTTCGCTAACAAAAATATAGATGTATTTCTGCATATTGTTGAAGAAAATATGCACGAGTCTAAACCTTAACACAATAAAAGTTACTAGAGTTAATCATTTCAAAATTGAAAAGCACATGAAGCAAAATAATTTCAGAGTTTTGTTCTAAACCCTCAGTAAAACTCAAGTAAGACAATGACCTTTGTTTTATTTATATGATTCTCTTGAGGTTATTTTTTGTTTTTAAAGTTTTAAATTTCCATAGACCTACAAAAAATAATAAAACCCAACATTTCCATGGGTAAGGAAGCCTAGAAAGATTACCAAGAGATGACAAATTATTGTTTTAAGCGTGAAAACTGTGGGTTGTAACAAAAACTTAACACAAGAGGAAGCTTAATTTTCTTTATACGTGTCCTCTATTGTCAGAAAAATGTTACAAGAACATGTTAAAAACCTCCAAAACACCATTTTCATCAGAGTGGGTCTTTAAATCAGCTAAAAAAGAAAAGTAAAAGCGAGAAAAGGATGTTTTTTTCAGTGAAATCTCTGCTTTATCAAATCATCAGGTTCAAACTTAGTTCAGCAGGATTGGCTCAGGGACGCTGCTGTAAAACCCCCAGCATGCAGGTGAGATCCCACATCTGCTCCACCAAAGCCGTGATGGGCGTCTTCCTGCTAGTCCATCATCCTCCTTCCAAACGACCCGACACGTTCTTTCAAACAGGTACGCCAGCTCAAGTTTCCCAGCCTGGCGAAGGTTGCTTTGCTCGGCATCGGTCAGACCCGGACCCTGACAGTTCTCTCGTAAACAGAGCGGGGCTGTTCTCTGCCAGCTGTTGTCTGTTTATTCCCAGGCAGACTGTGGAAGAGAAGCCAAACCCAAAACATGACCATATGTTTAAAACCTGGTCCCGTGAACCCAAAACAGGATGTCACAGCAGGCCGTCCGGTCAGAGGTACTGACTGAGACACGAGGGGGGATTGTTTGCCTCTGCTATGAGAATGGAAGATAAAAAAAACACAATGTGGATGTTTTGATTTCTACCAAATTTTAAAAATCAGTTTTTCTCTTAGATGCAGAAACTCTGACTCTAACGCAGTTGGTCTGTTTCCACGCCTGTCACAATTTAGTGGCTCCTCCTCCTTACCTGGCAGTTTTCTACCATTGATTTACAAGCAAAGGATTTTCCTCCAAAGTTTTCTATCCGCTGTGAGCTGGAGAACGAGTGAAAACAAATACTGGCTCATGCAAAAGGTTCAGACGAGGCGGAGGAACTGCTCCAGACGTGAGGCCACACAGAGGCCTCCTTTGTCCACCAACACGACCTGCTGCAGCTCCCAAGAACATGCTATGTGGGGAATGCTAACATGAGTAATGCGTTTGAGATAATATGATGCAGATGCCCCGCCCCAAAAGACCCAGAAACAGACATTTCCTCCATACATGTATTTATTTGCTGACCATATACACAAAGTAAAAACGTCTTTGTTGCGTACAGAAAATAAAAGTTGTAAACATGCAACAGAGCCTCCACATATCTCAGACTCCTTTCAGTCGAGACATGGAAACGACCTTTGGTGGAGGCGGTGAAAATGGATGAAGTGAGGTAAGATCAGTGGTTATCAGTGAGCAGGGGGGCGGCCTCGGCCTCCCCCTGCAGTTTTGATGAGCAAACTGGGGAGAGTAAACATCTGGAAACCACCAGATGGTGAATCTTAAAACATCAAACAGCTTCCCCACTTTAAAATGAAACCAAATAAGTGAGATGACAAGATTTACCATCAATAATGTTTGAATTTTAGCTGTTAAACACTGAAAAACAAAAGGATGATCGGAATACTCTCCCATCAGCTGATTTAAAGCTCTAGAAAGTCAAATTTCTAAATGTAATCTCCAGTTCAGTGCACTAACAGCCCCACAGGGGCGCCGCCTCGCATGTATGATCCAACGCCTGCGTTTAAGAAGTTAAAAAAAAAAAATAAACATACAAACTAAACTGGGACAAATGCAAATGAGGTACTCTTTGTTCACTTCACACACACATCAGTTTTCCAGTTGAAAAAAAATAGTGGTTTTTCTCATTTTAAATTAGTCATCAAGGGGAATGCTGGAAGCATCTCAGCTATCAGTCCAGTTCTGTTATTCCATCAATTCAAGCTAAATAAAAAGTGGGATGAATCTGTCCAACATACACAAAAACATTTTTCTGTTAGAAAGTAAAATCTTTTTCTGGAAATGTGAATATTTAATGCTTACCCAGTTTTATAGGATCTACAGATGGGGATGTGACCGGTACCTATCATCGGTTACTATTCACTGAATTGAAAAAGCGGTAGTGTCAGAGTGGATGACACTGAACGCTAATCCTATACGCGAACTGCGTTTTTTTTTGCAATCTAAAAAAAAAAAAAAACCCCTCAAGGCTGCAGCTTTGCATAATGAGGTCAAACAAAGTTCACTTTAAAAGTTTCATTGTAAAATTCCTGGAAAAAAGCTGCTTCCAGTTGTTCATTGTTACTTTACAGTGAGATTTCTGTACATTAAAGTACAATTTACTGCTTTTAAAAAAAAAATAAACTGCAGCAATAACAGCAGGTCAAGAATCCAGCGCCATTTAATGAATGTGAAAATAAAAAGTTCTGGAGATAAAAACTTTTACGTATTCATGGGAAATCTAAAAATATTTGCCTTTTTTAACTATTTATTTTCACTTCATTATAAATTCACTTTTGCTGAACTTTGGAACTTTCAGTCTCGCTCTCAAGTCGTCAAATATTGACGTTTGGTTAAGAGCCTCTCTGTGACACTTCTTGACGTTTTTGGTGTCCCCAACTCGTCTGCAACCCGCAGAGGGTGGTACCGGACGCCGACTGGTCCTCGGGATACGTCCAGTACCATAACCTGGTACTCGTTCGCGTCCAGTACCACATCCCGAGAGTTGCGGACCCTAGATTTTACGAACAGCAAGCACGTCAAAAAACAACAAGTTGGGGACAAAAAGTGACGATGTGGTACCATATGTGGGCTGGTCTTTGGGACGCATCCAGTACTGGTACCCTAACCCGGTTCCAGTTTGTGTCCAGTACAGCATCTGATCCTGGTATCACGTCCAGGTTAAGGTACCGGTATTGAATTAGTGTACCAGGACGCTTTTGATTCTGAAATGGTTATTGTGGAAAATTTTAAAGTTACTGGAATATTGTATCGTTTTTGGTTAGATTTATATATTGTGAATTATTTCAGTTGCTGGAAAAAAGACATAAAGGGACCAGCTTAAATGAACGTTTGGTTCTGCCCATCCCCTATTCAAACACGTTTTTATTGAGTTTTGTTTGTGAATTTTATTTTATAAAGGGTGATAGCATTGATTTTTTTTTTTTAATGTTTTACAAGTTTGAAATAAATTAAATAAAATATTTAAAAATGGGAACAGCAAAAAAGGAGGTGGGGACACCCAAAACGTCAAGAAGTGTCACAGAGAGGTCTTTAATCAAAAGTCAATATGTGACGACTTGAGAATGAGAAGTGTTGACATTTTATGTTCTAATTGACTTCCTAATTTCAATATTATCCATTTTTTTTTTCTTGAACTTACAATGGAGAAAGTATGTGAAAAAAGGAAATAATAAATACACAGCAATGCCCCCTTTAAAATCCTAAAATGTTCATAAAAATCCTTTGAAATTCTGCATGGATTTGGTCACTTTACTGAGTTTGTAGTGAAATACTGCAACAGTTCTTCTATTACCCCTGAATCAGCTGAAACACCCCCCGTCCTGACAAACGTGCTTATCCTCTGGTTTATTTGTAAAAATAGAAGACTCAACACTCCCGATCTGTGTCCACACTTTAAACGGTGGATTCTTTGGGTCCTTCCTGAGCGGCGTTTCTACAGCCGTAAAGCCACTTGATGACCCGAGCGTTCCTCTCGATGATGGACACCCCGGTGGGAAGCTGCTCGGCCAGCTCCTCCTGAAACAGCCCGTCGCCTGAATGGCGGGAGAACTCGCTGGGCTCGGAAGCGCCGCCGCCGCCGCCGTCTCCGTCTCCGCTCACGCTGCGGAGAGCCAGAGAGAGCGTGTCCATGGAGCTGGCGCCGGAGAGGAAGTTCTGCCGACCCAGACGCTCGATCATGTCCAAGTCCAGGCCGCAGAAGTTGAAGAAGTGCTCCTGCTCTGAGGCGGAGCAGTGCAGGAGCAGGTCGGACTTGGAGCGCTGCAGCTCCCCGAAGAATCTTCTCGAAGGTGGCGGGGACACACGCTTCCAGGGGTCATTGTCGTCATCGTTGCCGTTGGTGACGGCATTGTTTACTCCCTCACTGTTTTCTAGTCTGGATCCGGGGCTGCCGGGACTTCGTTCTTGGTCGGTCTTACGGCTTCCAGCGCCGTCTGGAGCATCTCTGTCGTTGGTCCAAGACATGCGAGAGTCGCCGTCCCGGGACGGCGCTTTCTCCTCACCAATCACCATCTTCTGGATTCTGCCCTCCCCACCACCGCTCTTTTCCCTCATGGAGCCCTGGAAGAGGCGTCGGACAAAGCTCTGTCCCTTCACATCCACGTTGTTGTTTTCTGCGGCCACCGCCCCGCCGGGGCTTTTACACTCCTTCTTCTGCCGATAGATGACCAGAGAGTCCGGCCTCAACATGCGCTTGCCCGTGCTCTTCCTGAGCACCGGGGCGCTGTGGGGGGCCACCAAGGTGTTCGTCCCGGGAGTCCGGGGGCCCGTCGGCGTCACGTTGTTCACGTTGCTCCTGTTGCGCGCCTCAATGTCCACTGAAGTCCGTCTGTTCTCCTTTCTGGAGTCATCGTTCTCATTTTCATCTCTTGAGGGGAAAGATCCAGACGAAACGGAGAAGGGGGTGTTAGATAAACGGCGCGGGGGGAGATGGGGCGTCAGGCTGCCGGGCGTGGAGAAAGCTCTGCGGGTCTGTGGCGGCGGCGTGGCGCAGGGCACGAGCGCGGGCTCTTGCTTGGTGTTGATCACTTGCTGGCTCTTGACATACTTGGCTTTGTCTGCTTCCAGCCTTTCCACCGCGCTGACGGAGCGCCCGTGACCTCCGCCGTCAATCTGCCTGCGCAGGTAGTCCGGACCCTTGTTGAGGAGCCTCAGAGGAGACGGGGATCCGATCGGCGTGAGGGGTTTCATGTTACTTCAGCACGCTGGGAGAGGCATCCAAACGGCAGCTCCTAAACTAAGATTCCCGCTTCCCGTTGTGGGGAAGATCAGACGGCGGAGTCGGCCCACCCCGCTGCTCTCATAGCGCTGGAATCATTCTGGACGAGTATCAGACAAGTCAAGGAGAGACCACAGACTCCACGTTTGTTTGGATGTCTTCTAAAAATAGTTGAGCGTCTTTGTTGGGCAGGTCAAGAAAAGCTGATATCCCTATCCGGTGTTTATTTCGGATTTTCTGAGGGAATGTCTTTTTGTAAGCCAAATGAGATGCTCCCTGCCCACAGCGTGGCAAAAATAGCGAGCAGGGTGCACTCTGAAAGGGTAACTTCTTCCTCCCCCACTTTTCCTGCTCTTCAGTGGCGACTGCCTGGGGAAATCAGATATAATGGCCTTAAATATTTGCTTTGTGCTGGCCTTCCAAAGGACGTCGGGTCCAGACTTATTGTTCCGCTCCTGCTGCGGATGAGTTGACCTGAGGGCGGCCGGCACCAAGGCACTTGATCCGTTGAAGGACAGATGGCAGAGAGGTGGATCTCGTCCTCACCTGTGCAGACCCTTGGGAAGAGGCAGAGAGAGAGAGACATGTTTTAGTTTGATGTAGTGCTCTCTCCGGGGCAGGCGGCGGAGACCAGATGGCAGGAAAGGCTGTGTTCCCTCCAGCTTGGCTCACTTAAAGCCAGAGGGAGCGGCGTGTTTGGAAAAGCTCGGACAATGGAGCATTTAATTAGCCATACTACTTTAAATACATAAATGACAAAAACATGTTTCGTAAGTCTCAACAGAAATGGTGAAAATAATCTGACAGCGGGATAGCCCCACGTCATCCTCTCTCTGCACAGGAACACAACCAGACTCATTATCATATTCTCCCAGGCCAGATGTTGGTTCATCTTTGTTTACCTCCTGCTTCACCAGCCAAAAAAAAATTAAAATTTAATTAATACTTTACATTTTTTTTTCATATTTCAGCAGCAAAATTTGCTTTCTCCACAGAAATCTGTAAGCTTTAAACTGCTGGAGGCAATAAACTCCGGAAACGATATGTTGCGAGCTCGCCATGAGCGTAACTGCAGCAGTCGTGCATCCATGTTCATGCGTCTGTGTGCACATGCGATCATGGGTATTTGTGTCTCTGCTCTAATTTTGGCCGAGCGTGTCAGCACCAGCGAAAAAGGCACAGCCCTGTAAATGACAGAGGGCCGCATGTGCCGTTGGAACAGAGGTGGACTTAGCGGTTTGTGGGCCAAATTGATTAAATCGATGCATTGATCTGAACTTAATAGATTATAAATCGATCCATAAAAGTAGAGATTGATTTACGCAAAAAGCTGAAGTCTGCTATCTTAATGCTAACGTATAATGGGATTTCCCATAGGATGGCTAATGCTAACGCTCGGTTGACACAAACATACTACAGTTTTATTTACTCATGAGGATTAATTTCTAAACTATTTTAAGGAAAACTTTTTTTAAGTAATCATTTGTGGCATAAAACAGTTTTTTTCCCTCATACTCTCTTCTTCTCTTGAAATAAGATGTATTGCTTTAGCGCAATCGCCACCTAGTGGCAAAAACTGAAACAGCCTGCAGGAGAGGCAGAACAATTGTTGGAGCTTCTTTGTTTAAGAATCCATGTATCACTCTACATGTATGGTATATACAACTCATAAATTTCACTAATACATTTTATGAATGTCTTCAAAACATATATATTGTTGATGTATTTCTATGTCTAAATGTGTAAACTCAAAATTGAGTTTAATTGAACTGAATCGGGTGGATCCAAAGAATCGGGGCGGGGTGGGGAATCGGAATGTAATCGCCCCAAGCTCCGGTGAATAAAATCAAATCAATTCTGGAAATTATTGGCGATATCCAGCCATGGTAAAATGGGCCCTTCTGCAGCAGCTGTATTTTGTTTTTTTAAAGTAAAAATGCCAAATAACTACTTTGTTGGTCCACTAGAATTTTTTTTTTCATAAGCGTCTACATAATGAAATTATTTCAAAACTATGATTAAACAGGAAAAACACGTTTTTTTAAGATAAAATGAAATAATTAGGATAAAATTTACATTTAGGGAACAGGTTAGTGGACACATTTATTGATTATCAGGCTATAAATCTTATGAAGGCAGGTGAGGCACTGCAAAAGTTGAAATAAAAACTAAATTCTCTGCTTGCTAGCTTGGAATATTCCATTACTGGAGGGGGACGGGGGAGGACGAAACACACAGATCAGAAGATCAGTCTTATGCCATTCCAGTGATCTAGGGTGTTTATTCATTTATTTATTTTTTTAATCATAGAGTTAAATAATTATGGGTGCAAAATTTATTTTAGACACTTTTACTAAGTGTTCAGTGCACAGAAGAAGTACATAAAAAATAAAAGCAGAAGCAACACAGGTGTTCATGTTCTGTCTGGTATGAAAAATTAAATAAACAGGAAGTTGTTGTGTTGTTGTGCAGATTGTTTCCAGCGGTCAGCATCAAATGTTATCAAAGACTATTTAGCTTTTCCTTTCCAGGGTTCATGTAACTATAAAAAACAGGGGAAGGAGATGTTTTCAACACTTATAATGAACTGCACAGCTTCCTCAACATTTTCATGACTGATAAAGACTACGTCTGCATAAATTCATACCCACATTATTGTAATAAATTCCAAAGCTGAAAAAAAAACCAAAAAGAAGCTGTAATATATGGATCCTTGCTTCAGGACACAGCTGTCTGATTCTGTGCACAAACCAAACATCCCCGCATCACAGACAAGAAAAATAACCGTCGTTAAAATGCAGTAAAGCCAACACGAGGAGCCTGGAGGGACGTCAAGACGAATTTAAACATATGGCTGTCATCAAAGACAGCCATGTTTGTTTGACGCCTCCTAATGTTTTCACATTTTCTCCACTTCCTTTCACAATTCATCGAACATATAACCATAAAAACGATATGTTGTAAAAAAAAGTTTATCACATTTACATGGTCTATTGGTTGCTATAAATCTATTATTGGATATTTGCTAAATTTACTTAAGTTCTTTATGAATGGTATGATGGTGATTTGGTGATCTGAGACTTATTGCAACACAACCTCTGCTTTAAAATCTGATCCAGAAAAATTGTAGTTAGCATGTTAACATTTTCTGTTATTTTTTTACTATTTAGGAGTTTTTCCTTACCGAGAGGGAGGGTCTAAGGGCAGGGATATTCACTTTATTTAGTCTGTTTAGTCTTTAGATATTTTTTTTCATGTTTCATGACTATTTTCTGCATCTGTAAAATTACCTGCATGAAGCCAGATGAGGCAAAATTCTTTGTGATTTTGGGCTATATAAATAAAATTGAATTGAATTGAATATTTAAGTCCAACTTGAGGTTACCAGTTCAACTATAACGATCAGGGTTCTAGATCATTCATGTTTTGATCTATTGTAAAAAAAAAAAACGTTTTTTAACTATAATTATGCAGTTTTAGCCAAAAGAAAAAAAAAAAAGAAAAAGACAACTGTCGTTTTCTAGGTCAGTTTCTGCAGAGCGGAAGGAGTCTGTAAGAAATGCACCTCTAAGCAACCCCGCCCCACTTTCCCTCCCCACTGCTGAGAGTTTTCTGACTTAAAAATTACATTTTGAGCTTAATTTATTTAATATATGTGCCCCATCATCAGAAAAATGCCTAAAAAAAAATGTTAAAAACACCAAAAACACATTTTCTTCCTATTAGAGGTTCTTAATTCTGTGATTTGCAACAATATTAACAAACAGAGAATTTACAATTACATTTAGGTGTTATTCAGTGGAGATTCCGCACAGATTTGCAGATCAATGTCACCACTTTGGATGAATCCCTTTTAACAACACATCTGTTGTCTAACAAACAAAATACAATTAAAACTGTGATACTAAATACAGAGTTCTCCTACAAAATAAAGCTAAATCTTAATCGTAATGGAAATCCAATTTCCTGTGGGAGCAGTCATAAGAACATCTTTGTCCAGACCTGGAGAAGATTAGAAGAAAGCTGAGTTTCATGGGAGTTTCAAAACAAACTCTGAGAAACATCGCTAACAGCCTGTGGACTAATGTTTTCAATCTTTGTTTCTCCGTCTGATTGTTTAGTTCCCGACTGAACCCATGACTGGCACCGACACTTAAGATGGTGAGCTCGTGTTTCACCCCAGCCTCGTTCAGCCCGCCAGCTCGGCCCTCACAGAGTCCGTCAAGACGGCATGCCACCATAAATTACCTGGGGAAGGGGGGGAGCTGGCATCCTGCTTAGTTTTTCCAGATGTCAGGGCTCGGGAAAGTCGAGCGCTGCTAAGGGGGGATTCTGGGAAAAAATGTCTCCTAACAGGTGTGGGAAAGAAGAAAGATGAAAAAAGGGCAGAAAATGGGGAGGAAGTGGGTAACAGTGAGTGGTATATTTATTACACATCCCTCTGGAGCAATCTGTTCCACATCTGATTTTAAAATAAAAAATGATTCTATTCAAGTTTGATAAAATAAAATAAAAAAGAACACTTTGTGTTAGCCCAACGTGAAAAATACATGTTTGCATGTTTGGCCCACTTTAAGTGAATTTCCTGAGTTCTGCTTGTTGGGCCAGTGTGGAATCATTGGATCTGACATTAGGAGCTTGAGGGAAACCAGCCGCTTTCAAAGGTTATCTCTCGCTTTCAGCTCCGTCCTAAAGAGCACCAAACAAAATCTGCACCGCAATTACTGGATCTCGCTCTTTACGATGTGAAAACTACTGCTCATATGTCTGTGCATGTGTTAAAAAAAAGCATACATGCACACCAGTTGAAGCACAAAAGCCCTCATTAGGTCGATGGGGCAAAATGAGACAAATTAGTATCCAGTGACTTGTCCTGTGATCGTAAAGCTTGTGAAAAGCGTGAGAGGACTTCAGAGTTTCTCCTTTGTTTCATGACCTCCTTTGTTTCTCCCAGAATGTTGTCATTAACCTCTGAACTCTGGCATTTTCTCCCATCTCCACAGCAAACACCACTCCACCTTCTCCTTCCTGATGCAGCCAAACCATGCCACCGTTTCATTTGCAGCCGTGCTTGTTCACACGCGTTTGACCTCTGTCTGAGAGTCTTCCTCCTGCCAGCGCCGTTTACGTTCGCTCCCTGTATGCGAGCGCTTCAAAAGCTTTTGTCCACCTCGGGGGAGAACAATAAAGTTTGTTTTGATTAGGGCGACAGCCCCTGATCACATTCCGACTCAGGATTTTGTGAACTAAATTTTAAATACCCCTTCAATTAAATAGTTTATTTTAAAACAGAATACTTGTGTATTTTCTATTATTGACCATGTGGAGGAAGATAAATAGTTATTCAGACAAAATTGCAACACTCTAGTATTGACTAAGTATACATCAAAAAACTATATTTGCTGAGAGTAAAGTTAGTTAAAAAAGGGTCAAAAGTCACAAAGCCTCACTCTTGTGCATCTGGAACTTAATAAATATTTAAAAAATATACAACAAATAATTTCTTATGTCATTTTGCAGACTTGGTGTTGGGAAACATGCATGGAGGCACATTTCACAGTGTGGCAAAATGTGAAAATTAGTCACATTTTTGTGATAAATTTGACAAAAATTGGCCAAAATTGCTTGAGTTTTATGTTTACTCACAGACTTTTCTTACAGACATGGATCTTGTGCTTATTGAGAATTGAGCTTTACCTTTTGAGTCCCATTCTGATCCTCTTTATTTGAGATTCAGTCGTTTTCAGCATTAATCCAAAAACTTGTTTTCTAGAACATAGTTTCTGCAGAACGGCAAAAGTTCATCAGTATCGCCAATAATTGCGATTAAAGCCTGGATCAATTTCCAATTTTTTCAGATTATTTCGATCCACTCAATTCAGTTTGATTCAATTCAATTTTTAGTTTAAATGGTTTTTACACATTTAGACACATCTGTTCATTTGTAATCTATATTTATATGTTTTGAAGATTTTCATATTATTCTGATACAGTTTACATGCTGTAAAATTTATTGGTGAAATTATGAGATCGTTAAAACCATACATTGTTAAACGGAGAAGCTCCAACAACAGTTTGGGCGCTAGATGGCGATCATGATATAACACTACTCTGAATTCCAGAGAGTATGAGCAAAAAAAAAAACGGTTACTTCAAAAAATATTTCTTTAAAAAAGTTTGAAAAATGCACACCTTTGAGTATATAAAGATGTTCATTTAGTCAGCAATGTATGCTTATGTTGACCGAGCGTTAGCATTAGCCATCCTATGGGAAATCCCATTATGTGTTAGCAATCAAGCTAACATTGAAAAAGAAAGAGACTCAAAATGCAATTTTAAGATAAATTTTCTTAATATATGTCCTCTTTCACTAAGAAAATGACACAAGAAAAGGTTAAAAACAACAAAAACATGATTTCCACCAAACTGAATCTTTAAAAGAAGTTTCTGATCATTCGATTTGAAACTTTTAACAACTTTTAAAAATCGAAACATAAATAAATGCATGATTTGAATGGAACTGTGCAGCTCTGTGAAAACATGTTTTCCGTGTGGCTCTTTTTTTAAATCTTTGTTTATTAATAAAAACAGTGTGTGTCTTCTCCTCTCCTACCTCCTGCTTTTTCTCCCCATGACAGCCCCGCCTGCAGGGGGAGGCTTAGCCACCCCACAGTTAAAGAGGAACCAGATGTTTTGTGTCATCCTACATCAAAATGTTCAGACACAGACTTGTCACATGGCGGGAGCCCTGACTTTTTAATCAGCCGCCTTGTTTGTGCCACATTAAACTGCACTAGAGGACAAGGGGAGGTTAAGGTGTTATCAGTTACCGTCATACAGATGCTCTTCTTTTTGTAGAGAGAAAGTGGTGACCCTCGGGAGAAAGTAAACACAAGAAAACCCAGGAAGTGTTTGCTTCATGAGAGCCAAACCTGATGGAAACTCCGAGGCCCTTCAGCAAGCAGACCAAAGGGGGGCTCAGACATGAGGTTAAGCCAAGTTCCTTTGTGAAAAATGTATTCAGGGAGGCAAAACCCAGATAAGATGTTAATAAATTCACAGAACTCCACTTGGAATCATCTGGGAGTGGATTCTGCACGCTCTTCAGTCAGATTAATCTTTGGGAGGATGAGGGGCATCCGTTGATGACAACCTGGCAACCCACTCCAATGAAAATTGTGTTTTTAGCATTTTTTGTAGCATTTTCCTGATGGTTTGGACATATAGAAAGAAAATGAAGATAAAAATTGCATTTCTGAATTTTACTTTATTCAAATAGTGGTAAATCAGGAGCAGACAAAGAAAAGCAGCTTGAATAAGCTTGTAGTTGTTACAAACTACGCTCCATTCCACTTGTAGACGACTAGATCCATTAAAGTCTTCGTTTTCCTCGTCTGAGCTGACATCTGGCTGAAGTATTGAAGTATTGATCCTAGCATGATGAGATCGATACTTTTGTCACGGTCTTTCTTAGATATGTTTACTAAAGTTAAAGTCTCAATAGTCGTCAAGCACCGTAGTGTGTGAAAGTTGTTCTCCACATTTGACCCAGTGGTGGAGCGGTGAGCTGCAGACACGGCCGCGCTCGGGAACCATTCAATGATTTGAATTAAGCGTCTATCTGTCTGTAGTGTTGCAGGATTGGGAAAAAAACAGCCCAGTTTGAGCAAAAACCTGCCCAATTTGTGAGGAAAATTGCCAAATCTGGCAACACCTGTGTGCTGTGAGTCATTAAAGAGCCACAAATGTATCCGCAACAGCAGAATTTTTTGAAATTTCTAGATTTTTTACAGTGTCTTGTTTGGTGACTTTTTTCACACAAATTTGAAAAAAGTCGTGTGAAACGAGTTTTTATTACTGTTTTTTTATATATATATTATATTTTATTACTGTTTTTTTATATATGTTTGTGGTTTTTATTACATTTTTGCTTTTTTAAATTTTACACTAGTTACTGTTTTCTGCTTATTTTAATTGTATTATGACATTATTAGTAAACATGTACATTTGATGTATGTTCAGTAAAGATTGCTGTAATTAGCGATTAGAAATTCAATTTTGCCAAAAGTCTCACTCAGTCTTGTGTTTTATTAGACACTTAATCAACAAATAACTGAGCATTTCCGACATTATTCTATAATACATTTCAGGGAAAAAGTATCAATATTGGTGATACTTACCCTATAATTACTTGGTATCTGATCAATACCCAAAGTCCCAGTATTCCTCACCACTATCTCATATTACTCCTGTAATTTTAGGTTGGGCGTTTGAGGGGCTGTAAGGTAGCGGGAGAGTGTAAATAAAGGGATGATGGGAAATGAGTGAAGGCTTACTACTCGCCCTCAACTCCTGCCACTTTGCAGAAACTATTTCCAAGAAAATGACGCAGGTTTTTAATTTTGGCAAACAACGGTATCATCATGATTAAAAGACCAGTGGGAACGCTTTTACAGTAGATCAAAAGATAATCAATCTGGGACTTTAAGAATGTTGCTGTGTAACAACCACAAACTACAAAGCCTCGCTTACTAATGTCTTCATGTGTTGCATCTGCACGCACTGACTCCCTGTTGTGTGAACGCAAACCTCTAATGAACCGTGATTCATGACTTTGCGCACTTTAAAGCAAGACTTGAGACCTTAAAAAAGTCTGCCATGAAGAAGGGTGGAGCCGAGGATGTGCGCTCTTCTGTCCCGCAAACAAAAGGACGCGCCCGTCTTTGCATTATTAATGGTGCGTGCGAATTGTCCTCCTCCAGGTCAGGAGAAAAGTGTTGACCTGGTTGCTCTGCTTCATTAGTCAGGGAGCGAAAGGGACAACGTGGCGACAATGAAATGTACTTAAGTTACAATCCCCCACAGAAACAAAGAGGGGTAGCTAATTTTAAATCCTATCATCACTGTGAAGCCTTCATTAGCCGCCGGGTCCACCTCAGGGATTTCTCCAGACGGGCGGAGCCGCAGCAGCAGAGCCACCTGGGACGACTTAAGGAGCCCCGGACCTGAACAAGCCCCCCCCCCTCCTCCCGAAATCGTAAAATCAACAACAGGGGCTCTTAACTGTCTACTGCAGCTCTTTTGTCATTCAAACAAATCATTGCAGGCACAGCTGAGCACTGGACCGCAACAACAAAGACGAGGACTGCGACGTGCCGCCTATACGTGCAGCTAGTTACACAAAGACGAGGCGAAATAGAGCTGGGGGATCTCACAACTGTGGATCCTGATCAATCTGAATTTGGGATGTGACCTACTTTTCCCATGAAGGCAGAGCAGCATGACCGGGTTCACGTCAACGCGGCGGACCGAGCATCAAGTGGTACCTCGTTTTTTTTAACAAAACGCTTTAGAGGAAAGAAATATTTTATGTAGTTTGGAAATTATTTTATTAACAGCAAATTGCAAATAATCTTCAAAGGCAACCAGAGAAAATATAAAATACTTTCTGAATAAAGAACAACTCAACAGCTATAACCCAGATACTTTTAAGGTCAAACTTGTCTATTACTGTTCTTTGGTAGAATTAAAAAAAAGGTTTTGAACTTTGCTTAATAAATGTTTTTAATCCATATTTGTGCATTTGACCTGTTCGGGGTCCAACAGTCACTGGGTTAGCTCCGGTCGGCTCTACAGATAAATTGATGGATCTTGTGAATTTGATACATTAATTTTAAGCATAAAGTGTTTTGGTTTATTTCTGACAACTGATGCAATTAAACTATTTTTTTTCAGTTTCTGTCTAGCTTTTACAGAACACACCACTCACTTTATTCCCCTGCATTTGTATTTCACAATTAATATTTTCTGAAATTTCATATCTGTTAAATGTTTAAAACTGTTTCTTCTTCTATTCATCAGAAACCTTCATAATTCATACGCAAATAAGCCTAAACACATTCTAAACCAAGTTTTAAGTTTAACTACAAACTTTAGAAATGCATCAAATTCTGAAATATTAATTTTAATTATAAGCTTTCAAGCTAAAGTAATAATAATCATAAAAGGATCTACGTGAGACTCAGCCACTACTTTAACTTGTACATCCACACTGTTACAACTGTTTTGCAGTATATCAGGTCCTTATCAACCTTTGTGGCACCAAGCCGGAGCTCAGACAGATAAGATTACATGGTCACATGATTTATTGTTGCCTTTATCAACCAACTGGGCAAGTTCCGTTTTCCATAAGGCTCAGGAAGGTTACTTCAACAGCCGTGACGTATAGAGTTTTATGATGCTCTGTTTACTTTTTCTGCTAAAATACTTAGAGGTAAATCAGATGCAAACTTTTACATGTCAAAATCGATTATTTATTAAAGTTGTCAAATTGAATACATATAGAGTAAAAATACATTTTGTCTTCCAATAAAAGAGGAAATATTTAAAACTGACGACCTTAACCTACGAGAATGCTAAACTAAACTGACCCAACTGATGACGGATGAGCAAATGTACATTCATTGATAAGAGTATTTGCTTTGTTATGCAAAAGATGTAGAAAAAAAATCTGTTAGAGTGAAAAAAGGTAAACATTTGGAATTTATAGTACCTTATTTAATTTAACAATTTCTCTATTAAATCAATTTAATTTTAACAACTAGCAATGTGTGGATTTTTGACTAACTTGACCTAATAAATAACATTTAATGTATCAAAAACATGGACTATCCCCCTTAGCTGAGACTTCAATGTATTTTTGTGATTTTTTTTTTTTTTTTTTTTTTAATAATAGGAACCTATGATGGAACATTAGTATTGGAGGGTGTCTTCAGACTGGACTTATTTGGTTTGCTTAAGGTGAACCACAGTTTGTTTATTGTGATAATCCAGAGCAAATTTTCAGTCTGAATCGGTCTCATTTTGAGTTAGTCTCTGTTTCCAATCGGACTCAACTTTGATTCGCTCTACATGGATACAATAAATGTTTGCACAAATGCATAGACAGAGAAATCATTAAGCTTTTAGAAAAAGTCCCAAATCCCCACAACGTACATATTTCTTGATTTGTTCTTTGAAATGTTTTTTTTTGACACACAAGTTCTCCTCTGTCTCCTGTTGAGAAAACGTGCTCTATGATTTATGTTGACTTTTATTTAGATAAAGCTGTTGCACTAAATTGGTAACGATTCATTCATTTTCTTTAGATTTTTGTTCATTATTATTCATTATCGTATTCTTATTATTATTTTCCTTAAATAGTGCCATTATATTTATCTACAAAAATGTTAATACCAAACAATTCTAGTAATTAAATTCTATGAATTGAACTATTTGATCGACACCCACATTGGCCCAATGTTATGATGCTTCTCTAAACCAGGTCCCAAGCTTTTTCTTGTGAGGGCCACATAACAGTTTTCTTCTCTGATTTGAGGCCAGGTTCAGTTTGTATGCGCACAAAAAAAGTGTAACAATCAAAGCCTAAACATAAACATTTATGGTTTTCCATAAAGACACACATAGCCAAATTTTAAATAATTAATTTCGAAAATCTGCACAGGAAAAATTATACTAAAACATTTTAAAAACTGGATATGTAGCGTTACCTGCAATGAATTAATAGCTGGTGAAGCTTAAATTAATTGCTAAAAACATTGAAGCTGATAGCTGAAAAAACAACAAAAAAAATTCTAAATTACCCAAAACACCTGTAATGTTGCTGAAATATTAGCTAAATGCCATAGTGGCTTAAAAACAGAAAAAAAAAAACTAAATTAGCCAAAACAGTAAGAGTAGCTGAAGTATTAGGTAAATGCCAATTTAGCCAAAACAGTTTTGGGACCCCTGCTCTGAACTACAGCCACAGTGACCTGTAACCTATTTGTAATCTAGAGAAGCAGCCTGCAGGTCAAAAAGACCTCAGCTACAACAGCGTCAAGGCCTAACCTGAGAGTTTATCCCGTTTATCACACAGGCAAACATCTTCACATCTTCCAAAGTCGTAAATCGTGTTTGCACACCGTGAACTCTCATTTAGCTCTTAGCTGGTGGAGGCAGCGCTGTCTGGCACACCGCCAGATGTTCTATTTCACTAAGTCGGCACATTTTTCACACTGCTAGACCTGTGTCTGGATCACAGATCCTTTAATGGGAGAGAGATCTGTAAACTGAAAGGTAAAGTTTAAGTGTACACTTTTTTTTTTTTTTTTTTGCTTTTCAGACTCAGAGGAGAGAATCTTTCTGTAAGTAATCCCCCAAGCACCTCACACAAGCACAGCAGGATACCAACACAACGCGCGCCACATTTGCAGAGTTATTCTAAACACATGTTGCTGATGTTAGCAGTAAAAGGTTAGCGCTGAGTTGTGAATGTTTGTGACGGGGCTGTTTGCAGGAGGCTGTAAAGATGCTCCCCAAACACTGCATGGGTGCAGTCCAAACCAGCCCCTCCCACTACTGCTTTAAATGTGTCACCACTGATTGATTAACGGCGCAAAAAAACTATTTTAATATGCTATTTTGGAGCAAACATTGTGGTCAGTCGTTCCTGCTTTTGGTGATCACGGTTCTCAGAAACATTCTTAAATAATCATTACTAAATAATAGGGCGAGTGCTTCAGCATAGTCATCAATTATTAAATGTTTCACAGTCAAGGAGCTAAAGCAGCTCTTCTCCTGCATCAGGAATGTGTGGGAGCAGTTTCATTAAATTGGACTCGTGCAGCTGAGAGCTTTCCATCATTATTCAAATGTTACAGAAGGTAATGAAAGTTAAGACAAAAAAACAGGATAGAACCAGATTTGGGTGGCAAAAAAACAAAAAAACTGCCTCAGTATCATGGAAAATTCAAGAAAAGTCCTGCAGTTGCTGCATCACTAACGATCAATTTGTATTGAAGCTGATTCAGATTCAATAAGTGTTTCAAAGATACAAATAGAACTTCCTGAATGAATTTTAGAATCATTAGTTTTAATTTAGTTGTTTTAGACAAATGTTGTGTGCGTGGTTTTGCTTTAACAGCCTCTGGCAGAGGGTATCATTGTAATGCTAATACGATCCCTGACATAATAAAAGCTACACTCCCTGTAAGGACTTCCTTTGGTTTTGATAATGACGTTCGTTTGTCATTCGTAGCTTTGTGACGTTTGCATCGTCGCATGTTTTTCCTTCTGATTGGGGGGTTTGAATCTTTGTTTGCAATGCTAAACTTTTTCTTACCCGTAGTAGCTTTTATTCTGTCAGGAGAATGGTGGCTAAATAGAAAAGAAGATTGGACCCATGAGAAATGGAAATAGCCAATCTTCCTTTTCCCCCTTTAAATATTGGTGTAAGTCAGTGACTGTAATTAAGAACTGGACTGAGAGACCCCTTGGTGTTCCAAACAGGAAGTGGAATCAAGAAGCCGACAGAGTTTAATGAAGAAATAAACAGTTTTTAAAAATGTTCTCGCGAATCTTTATTTTTTCCTTGTATTTTTTTTTCTGTACAGCAAGTTTAACCAGATGCCTCAATAAAAGTATGCGGTTTCACACTCAACGTTCAAAATCTCCTGTGCCTACTTTAAAGTGGCAGTCACCAATTCAGACCAATCACTGCGTACTTGTGTTGTCTGGCTCCAACATGGCGATGTCCATATTGCAAGAAAAAGGCAACTAAATTGATTTCATTTGGTTGGAGTCGGAAGTAAGCCATTTAATGTGGATGACATCACAATCACTCGGTCCAGTTCTCAGATACAGTTAATAGTGTAAGTAAGTCTGCTGGTTTTCCAGACATCCAGCCTTATCTGCTGCTGATTACCTGGATCAGGTGAGTTTAGCCAATAAAGGAGCTTCAATGGCAGGTTGGTTGGAAAAACAACTTAGCATAACCGTTGCAACAAAAATGGCGACCAGTATTGGAGCTATCTAGAAATCTAACAGCTATCTAATACTTCTCAGGCAGATGCCAGTTCAGACAAGGCAAACAAAGACGTACATGGATCTATTTGTCAACAAGTGGGTGCTTAATTTTCTTTATATGTCCTCCATCAAGTAAAAAATGTATCAAGAACATATTAAAAACACCAAAAACTGTCATCCATATACTGGTACGAGATGGAAATTTGACTTAAATACCAAATTTTTCTCCCTAAAAAAAAATATTAAAGGGAATATAAGATTTAATTCGCCTTTATAGCAGATTTGAGTCAAGAAAAGTTGAGCTCTGTAAGAACATTTCCACGTTTTAGAGAACTGGATTTAAAACTTTATTAAAAGAAAAAAGAGAATGTAAACCAGCCTTAGTTCCAACCACCCAAACTTCTCTTAGAAGAGGCAACAAAGAAATCTTCCTCACTCTCGGGCACAAAGGCTGGAGACTAAGCTCTGCTGGTTCTCCTTGCTGCCATTTACGCTTAGCTGTTAACCTCCGCTGAACCGGCCCGCTGTCTTCCCTCATTACCGATCAACCAAACTATTTCTCAGCTAACAGCCCCCCGTGTTAAGGGAAAGAGACCTCTCCGCTTGCGGCCATCTCCCCTTCCTCGCTTCTGTCAGAATCTGAAAACATCCGGACGAATCCAGGGATGCGTCCACCTTCTCTTCCGGTGTTGGAAGGAATGTCCAGGCCTGTGTCATCTTGGCCACGGATGAGCGGTCAAAGCGTGGCACGGCTGAGCATGATGGGATGTGGCAGAGCTCGAGAGGCGCCCAGTCGGGCTGCAAACAATTACAGTGATGTGAGAGCAGTGGCGAGAAGAGCCGCTCTCACAGCTGTCACCCACTCGCAGGGGACAGTCGGGAGATGGAGATCTGTCAGATCAGGTTTCATGATTTCCTTGGCCACGATGAATTATGGATTGAGCCTTGAGACCAGGAAGATCCATGTGATGTAACAACAGAGGACGGCTCGGTTTCAAACACGAAAAACAAGTTCACTCGGATGTTTGTATCAATTGTTTCCTAAGTCAGTTATAGACCAATGAAAATCATGTTTTTGGTGTGTTTAACATGCTCTTGTGGTATTTTTCTCTTGATCGAGGAAAAATTAAGATTGAAACAGATTTTCAGAGTATTTATTTTTATGCAAATCGTGATGGATCAGGAGCAAACCCGAGCAGCCCAAAGTCTTAATCCAATCCTCCACCCGAAGACGAATACTTCCATTAACAAATTCATTTTTCTCATCTGAGCAACAATCTGGCATAAACTGAATGGCTGGAAAGCTTCAATATTTCTCTTTTTTTCTCTCGCTATGCTTATTAGTACTGTCACAACGATTATTTTAACAGTCGATAAATCAGGTCATGCGCAAACTGGATGTAAAGCACACATCTTAACCATCATTGGCTTCAAACTAACTAAAAACTAGATATATAGCATTACCTGTGATAATGCTAGTGCTTATAGCTGAAGATTCTGTAATTGATAGCTAAAAACATTAAAGTTGATATCTGACATCACCAAAGCTAATAACGGAAAACGCTAAAGCTGATAGCCAGTTAAAAGATCAGTTGAATGCCAAATTAGCCTAAAAACTGAAGAAGCCTAAGTAGATCAAAACGGCTAGCATGTAGCTGAAATATTAGCTAAACTCCAAAATAGCCTAAGTTAGCCAAAACAGCTAGCATGTAGCTGAAGTATTAGCTAAACTCCAAAATAGCCTAAGTTAGCCAAAACAGCTAGCATGTAGCTGAAGTATTAGCTAAACTCCAAAGTATCCTAATAAACCTCAATAAATGCCAAAATAGTCCAAAAAGCTAGCATAACGCAATTATAACTTTCAATTTTACAACACTATGACTCCATATCATATAAAGTAACAACTAATCGACTATTAAATTAGTCGACTAACTGTGGCTGGTGACATAGTAGAGAATCTTATTTTTTTTCCTCTTAAACTTTAATGTTTTTCTTAAACCCATCAAAAGATTAGCCTTTCTTTCTTTCTTTTTTTTAAGACACATTGGGCTTGGTGGATTTATTCTGAAACATCTGACTTTTCTCCCAAGAGTGCGACTTATGCTCCAGAGCAACTTATACTTAAGAAAATACAGTATAAAACTGGCCATTCTGCACCTTTAACCTCATTTCCACTGAGCACTACGGTATGGTGCAGTCTGGTAAGGAGCAGTACGGTATGGTCTAGTTAATTGTGACGAGCGTTTCACTCAGTTAAGCCTCTCTTCCCCGGAGTTGTTTTTCATTTTTTGAAAGAAGATTGCGGGTGGATACAATGAATACTGTTGTTGGAAATACTAGCTTAAACAAGTCCTTTATTATAATGATGGTTATCGTGACTCCGCCCCAACGGGTAAGTTCCACTTTTTAATGGACCCACAACATACGAGGGCCCTCAAAAGGGTACGGGTCAGTACTGTTTTATGGGTTCATTTTACAAAGAAAATGCTGAAAATACTGGACCGGACCGGACTGCTCAGTGGAAACGAGGCTTAAGACTTCCGTCGTCTGCATTCACGAAACACGCTATCAATTTAAAAAAATCGGGTGGCAAAATGAATTCTTGAAGATTCTGCTGATGCCTCCTCCCCATCATTCATGACCGTAGCATTAGCTAGCGAGATAGAGTGTAAACAAAGAAATGTTGGGATATTAATGAAGCGTTATTTCCATGCCATCAGTACCTCAACCCATGGGGTGAGATTCTCCGGCTGCTCTGCTGAAATTGTCTTCAAAAACAACACAGGTTGTTTAATTTTGGCTTAAAGCTGCATAATTATAACTAAAAACAAACAAACAAACAAACACTGGAAACAATTTTACAATAGATAAAAATATGGTTGGGATGGGACTTTACACAGTCTGCTCCTAAAAATAAACTCGAGGAGCAAGAATTTGTCTTCAAATTTAAACCACTTTGGGTTAAGACACAAATGCAAATAACGCGAATTTTAAAAACTGTCTTTGCACATAAAATTGTTACTTTAGAAAAATGATTCCATGTTCTGATGTTTACAAAACACTAAAAATAGCAGCCTGCCACCCAGATAATATAGGTTTAAATCCTCCTTTCAGTCAGCAGTTTTTTTTAGAAGTAACCATTCCTGAAAGTTTCTTCCCTTTTGTTTTATTTTGATCTCAGAACAAGAAACTGTCTTTCACTGTTAATTTCTGACTTTTTTTTCTAGAAAGTGAAGAAGTTCTCCCAGTCTGATGCACAAACTGGGTGACAAGAGGCTGTAAACTTCAATTATAAGCCAGACGTTTGACGTTTGAAGTCTCTCTCGACTGTCTGAAACCAGCTGCTGTGCAGCAACACAAACTCACGCAGACTCACACTTCCAGTACCAGAGGGAAGATGATGTCATTAACAGCATACATTTTCCCCTCTAATTAGAAACTCGAGCTTCCCGCCATAAGTTGGAGGCGTTTTATTTTCAGCTATGCTACAAAAAAAAATAAAAAAGGGGGTTAACAGAATTAATGTTTGATGTTTCTGCTGCAAGGCTGCTTTCACAAATGCACTTTTCAGGACAGCAACAGCTTTGAACATTTGGTAGAGCTAAACCTGCTTATGAACTCAATATTTTAAAATACCCAGAAGCCTTCACTCTTTCTGTGCAGTGAACAGTGATGTTTCTCGCTTGATTATTATCTTTTCTAGGAAAAAAACTGGTGTAAAATGTCCTTTTATGATGTTTTCCTAGCTATTCTCTGGAGGGTTTATGACTGGTGGATGCAGAAGTGAGTAAGAGTATGACATGCAACAGCACCACAGTAAAAGTCGTAAAAGTCAACATGCGGCTGCAGGTTTATTCAAGCGTTGCATCACGAACATCCCCACCGACAGCCCGGCTTGTGTTGGAAACCGAGCAACAAGGAAAACGCGATTTCATAAGGAATGATGTCAGCGATCCTGGGAGACAGCAGGTTTCCGTTTGACAATTATAATACCAATATATATGATTTTAGAGGTGTGTTTACAATCAGATTTTGCCCTTTAAAATATAATTAATATACAGAAGAGATGCGCTTGCTGTAGGAGTTTACGACATGTGACTCACCATTGATGTCAGGCACAGATTCCTGAAGATTTAGAGCATGTGTCAAAGTCGAGGCCCGGGGGCCGGATCCGGGCCTCCGTGTAATTACATCCGGGCCTCCAGATCATTTTATTTTATTGTTATTAATGGCCCGATGTTATCTTGCTCTTCCAACTTCCAACTTGCATAATTTTGACCAAATGTATTTTTATGGAGAGTAAAATACTGAAGGTTATTAGGTTTGTTTATTCTAGAGTAATATTCCTGCCTGTTTGTTATTTATAATTAGGTTAAAAAAAATTACGGTTTTGAAGTTTTAAAAATTGGCATTTTACTAGCTTCTTGGGCTATTTTGGCATTTACTAAGATTTTTAGGCTATTTTGAAGTTTAGCTAATAGCTGCATGCTAGCTGTTTTGGATAATTTAGGAGTTTTTGTTTTGTTTTGGGCTGTTTTGGAGTTTAGCTAATATTGCAGCTAAATGCTAGCTGTTTTGGCTAATTTACGATTTTCTTTAAGTTTTTAAGCTGTTTTGGAGATTAGCTAATATTTTCATGCAAGCTGTTTTGGGTAATTTAGGCTTTTTATTTTTGTTTTAGACTGTTTTGGAGTTCAGCTAATGTTTCGGCTACATGCTAGCTTCTGTTGCTAATTTTGGCTTTTTTAGGCTTATTTGGCATTTAGCCAAGTATTGTAGCTGGCTATCAGCTTCGATGTTTTCTGCTGTTAGCTTCAGTGATTTCAGCTTTCATCTTCAGCATTTTTAACTATCAAGTTCAGCTTTTTCATCTATCAGCGCTAGCATCTTCAGCGACCAAATTCAGCTTACAGTATCATCGCAGGTAATGCTACAGTATATATCTAGTTCATATTGATGTTAAAAGGTTATGGGTTTAAAATTTTTAAAATGCAGTTTTAAAGTGTTCAATAAACATTAATCCTGTTTGGTCCGGGACCTAAGGTGTGTTTTAGATTTTAGCCCCCTGTGCGATTGAGTTTTACACCTCTGATTTATAACATTTAATGGAAAGTGAATGTAGCTAACAGATCATTAAAAGAAGCGATGATGCAGGAAATTTGGGTTAAAAATGATTAAATTAGTAACTGCTTTTTTTTTCTTCATTTGAGGAAAGTAAAAGCTATTTTCTACCATTTGGAAGGCGAGTAGGACGCACTGCCATCTCATGAGCTGCATCAGACAGCATGAATTAAACCTCCCGCTGCTGCTCACAGACAGGCTCACCTATGTGTTTATGATGTTCGTGTGGTCTGTTTAGTCTGGCCACGACGCCGTCTAAGATCTGACCCCCACAGATCCCTGATGCTTGCACAAAGAGGTGGAGAAGGGGCAGCAGCAGAGGTGCGTAAAGGTGGAACTGACCCCGGGGGCACAATTGTCTCCTGAGCAGAGACACTCTTTTCATTCTGGAAGGGGGGGACATGGGAGGCTTTGGTGGCCTACCCCTGCTAACTTTTGTTCTTTTGAAAGATCTCAAGTAACGCTCTCTTGACCATCGAGAAAGACTTTCTGCAAGAAAAGCATAAAAAGGAAAAAAATATATCTATTTGTAACACTAAAGCTCGTTCTCTGTTCCCACTTCCTTCCTGGAATTCACAGATGATTTAAACCTCACGTCATAAATACACCAATGGATTTGTCAGCTTCTTAAATAAATAAATAAATCAGTTCAATCTGTTTATGCTGCCTATTACTATAAGCTTCCTGACATCCATAACTGTCATTGACCTTATAGAGCCCAAACATCCCATAAAGATCTCAAACAAGATTCGAGGACAAACTGTGGCCATAAAGAAAAGGTTCCAGGCTGCAACACTTTTAGAATTAGAAGGGGGGAAAAAAAATCCCGAGCAGAGTTCAAGAGGATCGATCACCTTAGCTGTGACACAGACGCGCACAGATACAGTCGTTCTTTTATTTAAACGCCTCCTTTAACCGTGACATCCCAGCGCGGAACTTCTTTTTAATCGATACCTGACCCAAACTTCCGACCTGATCGTCTCACTGAAATCCCTCGTCAGTCATGCTTACCTTAATCCTTCACAGTGTCGACTCATGAGTTGTGCTTCGGGTCCAGTGAGGCTGTATGATCCTGTGGCTGTGGCGCTGCGCTCTGCGCTCCGCGCTGGCTGTTGGCACACTGACGGCGCGCGGCGCTGTTATGAGGGAGTCCCGCAGTGGAGAGGGTGGGCGGGGACGAGGCGCATGAGCAATGGGGTTTACTGTAACCAACACACACCAAATAAGTCTGGATGAAATTTCACTTCTTCACAATTAAAACTAATTATAATCTCATTAAAAAAGCTGATTGTTTGTTTTTTGGTCATCTTCTTTGCAAACTTTCATTCATGCTGATCAATCATTACTGGCTGTTCACTACAGCCCACTTCACACATCCTCCTCAAAGGCTTGAGCTTTTATAGCCCTGGAATTACAGCTAATCACACATGACCTGATCACCTTTAAGACCCTTAATGTGGCGAGTGATTAAAACAACACAATAAAAGATTCATTGAATGTTTGGAGCTGAAGAATCATGATGTCAGACTTCTCTTCATTGATGTTTGTTTTAATCAAATAAATCTTTATTTTTAGTAGCTGAAAGTGCTTCATAAAAACATTTTACAAATGTAAAAAAAATAAAAAAAACAACACACACAGCAGCAAAATAAAGCATAAAATGAGACACTATAAAACAGGGGTGTCAAACTCAATCGCAATCCAAAACACGCCTTTGCGGGCCAAACAGAACAAACATTCAAACACTCTAAACCTAAAATTTTAAACTTAAAAAATGTAACTTTTTAACATAACTAGGAATAATAAAAAAATGCATGAATATTATTCCAGAATAGACTTAAACCAGCCTTCACTGGATTTTTTATGTCAGTTTAATACAATACTTACGGTAGTAATGTTGTGAAGGCTGGAAAATCTCAGCGAGACTCCACAGAGCTTCTTGATGCAACCACGGAAATGCGAACGGCTGCTCATTTGATCGCATTGTAAAGGACTTTAAACAATGAAAGTTCGGTCCATGAAGATCTTCACTTCCTCATCCGAGCTGACAAAAAATGGCAGGACATTACCGATGTTGCTTGATATTTTTATGTAGCAGCGGTCAAGTCGGCTCCAAAAGCCACGCCCCCTCAGAGGAGATTTTGGAAACAGAGGCTTCAGATCAACATGAAAAATTGCTTTTTAAGACATTTAGGTGGTAGGATTTTGATTAAAAAATCATTTAAATTTTCAAAATTTTACTCTCAATAAAAATATATTTTGCCAAAACTATACAAATTAGAAATAAGCGCAAGATGACATCACTCCATTAATAATAACAAGAAAATAACATGATTTGGAGGGCTGGATTTGGCCTTGACTCGACACTTATGCACTATAAGATGCAAAAATAGATATTTGTCCGATATATTGGGCACTACCCTGCTCACATCTACAGATCCTCTCCAATCAAAGCAAGGAGCCAGATCCTGGAGATCCCACTGCGAAGATTCCAACCACTGATGTGGAGGATCCATCTGAGGAAAACACTGGAGTTAAAAACAAAACTGTAAAAGGACAACGGAGAATAAATATTCAAAAACAGATGTTTTTATTTTTGCCCCAGTGATCCTGTTTTCCAGCCTTTTACTATCTCTGTCATAACACAGCTGAACATGACACCCCCGGTCTGGACAGAGGGAAACAGAGTAAGATAAAGGAGTGTGTCCCTCATTTTACACACACACCTGTTTCCCATTCCCAAGCTCATCACTCTTTACGGAGCAGACGGAGGGATCCTGGCGCTCCAGAGGCACTGGAAATATGCAATACAACATGTAAACAGACTCCAAAAACAGAGATATACATGGTTTATAAATCATGCCTTTTGTGTTTTCTGCTGTGTTGCTTAAAAAAACAAAAAAAAACCCAAAACTAAATGAACTTGAGAAGAAAATGAATGAACAAAATTGTGTACATTTTGTTTGAACAAGCTTGACACTTCTCAGCAGAGTGATTCACCTTTCAGCAGTCAGAAGTTGTCACGCCTCATTTGGGACGACTCCGGACTGGAGCCGTGCCTGTCCACGGCCACATCTGGAAGCGGTAACACGATCTGCTCATCCCATTCCCCGACCTCTGCCCTCACAGCATCAACACAGGAAAACAGCACTTCCTGCTGGGTGCCGTCTCCGAGGTGGCAAGCGGCCGCCGCGCCCTCGTTCGACGCCATCCCCGCCCCCCAGCGGGACGCTTCCTTCCTCCGTCCGTCCATCCGTCCCCTGGCTGCATTATGCCAGCCAGTGAAGCAGGTGGTTAATTCCAATCGTGGTTTCTGGTGCCAGTCAGGTATTTAAGAGTCTGTTAACTCAGGGTGATAATCCAGTGAAAGCAACAAAACATCATGTAATGAGAGACTACAGGGGTACACCCAAAAGGATCTGCTGGGTCACAACTGTGAAAGGTCACACCGGTTGTTTGTTGGAGAAACCAACCGAAGGTGACAAAACTTCCAGCCTCCAACAAATGTTCACTGAAAGAAGAAGTCGTTTCTTTCAGAGAATCCTGCTTATTTGAAGCGCAAACGTATTATTCTGAATTAGTGATTTGATTCCCTTAAAGCATAAAGCCACATATTTACAAATCAGGATGAATAATGTTAATTTTTTCCACATGTGGGACCTCTGACAGATTCTCGTGTGTGCTTTTTTAAAGAAACGTCGACATTTTGAAGAGATATTTAGGTAGGAGGGCAGCACTGGATGGATCTGAAATGTAAAAACGATGAAAATACATAGAAAGAGTAAGAATGGACTTTCTGTCAAATATGCTAAAAAGTCTGCTAAACAAATTATTTTTACTTGTTGCTGTTATAGTTGTTGGAACCCCAAGACCCCGCTTATGGGACCCCTTTGTGTGTTAAGTGATTAAATGTTATCACACTTGGGGCCCTGTGCTCACTGCCCAGCACCGTGGAGCTCTACTGGCATTTGCTCAAGAACACCAGAATTGGCAAGTCCGCCACTGGCGCCCTGTACTTTTCACAGACGAGAGCAGGTTCACCCTGAGCACCTGTGATAGACGTGAAAGAGTCTGGAGAAGACGAGGAGAACGTTCTGCTGCCTGCAACGTAGTTCAACATGACAGGTTTGGTGGTGGGTCAGTGATGGTCTGGAGAGGCATATCCATGGAGGGACACACAGATCTCTACTGCCTAGGAAATGGTGCTCTGACTGCCATAAGGTATCCAGATGAAATCCTTGAACCCATTGTCAGACCCTACGCTGGTGCAGTAGGTCCTGGTTTCCTCCTAATGCACGACAATGCTCGGACTCATGTGGCAAGAGTATGCAGGCAGTACCTGGAGGATGAAGGAATTGAAACACTTGAATGGCCTTCATGATCACCTGACTTAAACCCAATAGAACATCTCTGGGACATTATGTTTGGGTCCATTAGGCACCGCCAGGTTGCTCCTGAGACTGTCCAACAGCTCAGGGATGCCCTCACACAGATCTGGGAGGAAATGCCACAAGACACCATTCGTCGTCTCATTAAGAGCATGCCGCCACGTTGTCAAGCATGCATACAAGCTCGTGGGGGCACACAAGATACTGGAAAGCATTCTGAGAAATTAAGTTTTGGAGAAAATGGACTAGCCTGCCACATCTTCATTTCACTCTCACTTATGGTGTCTACACAATTGAGTCCTCTGTAGGCTGATTTGCAGATTTTGGGTCTTAACTGTCGTGAACATCCCCCAACAAATGGACAAACTGTAATTGGTAGGTAGATCTAGTGTGAACCTTTCCCAAATGCCTTGGAAGTCCTAACTGAGGTTTTCTAAGGGTAACAACCAGTAAATCGAGGTAGGCCAGCTCACGGGAGTCTCACCCATGAAGAAACATCAAAGAGAGAAGCCAAAGTTTACACAGGCGAGCAGTTCCTGTATAGGCGGCGGCTCAACACAGTGTTAAGCACTTTTTAGTTCAGTAATTTTACAAAATATTAATGTCCATTAAGCATTTAAGTGATGTAAGAATGCCATTAAAACATTGATGATTAAACGTTTGGATTAAAAATCTGTACTTCCCTCCATCTCATGTTATGTTTTGTTTAAGTGTTTACTACAATCTGTCATAGCTACAATGAAAATGTACAAAAATGTAAAGACATTCACTCAACAGGTTTACTGAACAATCTACAGTCTTAAAATTTTATGCGGGGGGCAGATTCGTCCATTTTCCACCTGCAGACAGGCCACACCCACCTGTGAGGTCGCTATGACATAGGTATCAGCTGCCCATGTGTTCATCAGTTAGAGAACGACTCGCAAACTGGCTTTAGCTTCAGCCTCCAAGGTCTGTTTTTGTAAAATTTCCAGAAGTTCTTTCCTCTGAATCACCAGCTGGGATCTTTCTGTGTGTAGTTCACATGTTTTCTAAAACCCCACACGTTGTGTTGTTTGGTGATTGTAAACGGCCTATAGGAGTCAGAGTTTGAATTCTTGTGTGGCCTTCTGATGGATTTGGTGACCTGTCCGGTTTACGCTTCCGCTCACCCGTGATGGCTGGGTTTGACTCCAAAAAACACCTCTGACCCTGGATGGGATAAAGTGGGCACACAGGCGTTCACTGAACGTTTCAGGGTGCTGGTGTTTCTGCAGACCTGCACAAACCAACATCTGACAAATTTGTGACAAGTTCTTCATTTTTGTGTTTATTCAAATTGTTCTGGTGTACCATCACCTCTTAAATACCACCCAACAATATGCTTTTATTCAATTAGAAAAATATGTATTTTTTAGGGCTATAAACTTTGACAACAAATTAACGTGTTTATATTTATTAACGCAAATTATTTACACATAGCGAATAAATAATCTTTCGGAGGTTCAGGCTTCCAAAGCGTGCGTTAAAACAGTTTGTAAGGTGATATCCAAGGATGATCACTTGATAAATTTAAACATTTAAGAGGATAAAAATGAAGGAAAAATCTTCAATTTTGCCTGTTTTTGTTCAAAAGATTGTTTATGGGATAAGTTGCACTGTGTCTTTTATTTGTTTGTTTGTTTTTTGTTGTTCGAAAATAAAAACTGGGAAAAAAAAGAGACCAATATTGTCATATTTGTCAAACATTGCGATTAATCGTGATTTATCACAACACAAAAGTGTGATTAATCTGATTATTTTTATTAATTAATTGATCAACAGCACTAATTTAAAGTAAATGGTCTAAATGTGTGTGATTTTCTATTGTGATTATTCACAAATAATAAGTGGTGAGCAAATACTGTGACAAAAAAAATGCGATTAATTTTTTTTTTTAACGATTAATTGGTTAAATATTTTTAATTGGTTCCCGGCCCTAATATTTTTTACTCATAAAAATTGCTATGAATTTCTTCACCTCTTCGTGAACTGCCACAGAGCGGGGCGGGGGAGTTGAGAGTTTTAGTGATCCCTGGAGTTGTCCAGTATCGATCTGTTGTAGTGAAGAAGGAAAGAAGAGCTGAGTCAGACGGCAAAGTTTCGGTCAACCTGTGTTCCGTCCCTCACAGAGGATCATGAACTTTGGGTCATGACAGAAAGGATTAGATTCAAGCGACTCAAATGAATTTCCTTTGCAGGATGATGGTCACTTGGGAGGAGCCGCTCCTCCTCCATATGGGGTCTGCTTTGGCTCCAGCATCTAAAACAAGAGGAAGCAAGTACAGAAATCGCAAAAATTGCTTTAAATATGATGGTGAGTTTTGATGACATCATCGAGTCGGATTGTTGTTCCAGTTCAAAAACCCTAAGGCTATGCTCGAATTCCCACCCTATTCCATGACTACTAAAAAACTTTATAGTGCGGGATAATACATTTTAAAACATTTCGGACACCGTGCTCACTGCTTTTCTTTCTTTCTTTAAACGCTGGATAAGACGTCACCGATTTTACAAAGTGAAAATCTCATCAACATGAACATTTATCGATGTCTATTTGTGATTCCACTGTGTTCTGATGATCAAAATGAGGATGGTTGATTAAAAATCAAAAATTCTTCAACCGCAATGCATTGTGATCTATATTCACTAGTACTGAGCCTGAATACTCCCTAATAAAGATTTCTGGGAAATTTCTAGTGCACTCAATTCTGGCAATATAGATTCAGACAGCACTATAAAATGGCAAACGCACTATATAGTAAAGGAAGGAATTCAAACATAGTCGTTATTTTTGTATAAATCTCCGTTTGGCCTTAGCTTGCCGACCGTGTGACATTGACTTTGGACAAGCAGAAAAGAAAATTGAAATTTCTCACTTTTTTTCAGTGCCAAACAAAAAGATTTATCTCTCTTCATCCAGACTTCAGATCCCCAATAAGTAAAATACAAGTCAAACTCACCAGCTATTCTAATTATTAACCAAATCAATCTCAAATCAGCAAAAGTTGTAAAAACATTTATCGTCTATTGTTTTGTATTAAATCAAATGATGTATATAGAGATAGAAATGGCTGCTAGTGTGTTTTCATCCACCAATAGAACACTCACTTTAACTGTCCCTTAAAGCAAACCAGCTTGTTTAAACAGTTCTTTAAGCCGCTTGTCTTCATCTTTTCAGGAGTCCGTTTGTCTACTAAATGATGATGGAGCTGCTGCTCGATATGAATCTCACCAATCAGATTGAAGTGATTTACTTTGAAAGATATTTTTCGCCAAACAGTCCATTTTTTTAATTAAAATAGTTATTTTTATACAATTATATAACAAAAAAAAATGTAATCTGGTAAACAGACCTATTTGTAAATGCAGATCTAACTTCACATGCTCCATCCTTACAATCTATTTTTTTTTTTATGCAAAAAACATCCAAAAATATGGTGTTGTTTGCATATTTTGGTTATACAAAGGCATTAAAAAAACATTTTAAAACTTGACTTTTTAGTTTGCTGTTTCTGGTGAAATATGGACCAAAAAAAAAAACTAATAATAAGATTTAACTACCTGAGTTAGCGCTTAAACTCTAATAATTTTGTTTGGTAATAACTAATTATAAAATATTTTTTGGAAAACACAGAATTAGTGTTTACATCCATCTTTCCTGCTTCCTCCTGTTCATTGTCACACGGCGGCTGGATCCTCTCACGCCTGTCACAGAGCAAGATCCTGGAAATGTCCTCGCTCCTCACTCAGAACCATCAATCAACCCAACACGTGACTTTCTGGACTGTGGAAAGAAGCCAGAGTCCTCACCACAATACAAAGAAGGTAAAGTCATTCCTGCAGCAGCCTGGAAACGTTCCTGAAAGCTTCACGATAAATCTGCCTTATTAGGATGAAGCAGTGAGCGCCAGTCTTTTCCAGCAAAACTCTTCTTCAGTCGGGAGATTACATTTGGTCAAATCCTAATATATGCATGACACGGCTCATAAAAGTGGTTTCTCTCATCTTTTTATTCAAAAACCTTGAGCATCTTTTCATAATCCACTTCTGATCTGCTTACCACAAGTTTCTCAAAGCCTCTTTTAGTCCGCACATTTCTAAAGAAGATTTTTTTTTTTTTACGTCATCCTAAAACATTTCTGCACTCAAAAAAGACAGAAATTAAAACATTAAGACACTTTGATGTGTTTAGTAGTATTTTGAACCTGAGTCAGAGGGTTTCATTGCAGTGGATGATCATTTACAATAATTCAAATTTTCTTTGGCGCTTTTGTACAAAAATAGGATGGAATTAAATTTATAAATAATGAAAATTGTATAAAATAGAAAAAAAAAAACAAGTACAAAGCGAGGTAGAGCTATTTTGGGAGGGGGGTGAGTAAAAGTTACAGTTTGTGTGGTATTTTTTGGAATACAAATAGCTCTATGCCACATATGCATTCATGTCAATGTGTTTTTTTTTACTGCATTTTGATTTGTTGCAAACACAGCAGCACAAACACACACACATGCATGAGGGTTAATGATACTTCAAAGTCAGCTTCCTGCCAAGGCCCACCTTGAACCATTTGCTGGCATCCCTGTGCCTGACGGGAGTTTTGTGGGCCATGTGGTGACCATTTACAGGCGCAGAGGTAATCGCCGAGGTGCTCATTGATGTGGCTGCACTTTGTCTTCTTCTTAGGTGAGTTTTTGTGGAGGGGGGGACGGGACTTAAGGCAGCTTTGTGGTGCAGCTTAAACTTAACGAGGGCCATTTGTTTAGGAATGAAAAGTACTCTAATTGCAAAAAAAGGGCTGATTTTTGAGGGGATATGCGTCGTTGCTTCTGGGGGGGCACAACCCTTCTCTACATTAGGTTGAAATGAAGCCTGTACAATGGTAGCACCCTTAAATTTTTCTCTATTTTTTTTAATTGCGTCTTCCTCTTTCATAAAACAAGCTTACAGCATCGATTTTATATCTTTAATCTCCTTGCAATTACTTCCTGAGATTACAGTAACTGCAGCACCTTTCAGGGTTTGACTTCCTTGTTGGGTTATTGGACAAAGGTTGGTTTATAATTCTTCAAGCGAGCTCACTGTTACTTAACAAAGAAAGTAGGGATTTCTTACATTATTAAAAACAATATTACGTTTTTAACTGTCCTGTGCATGCAGCATTCTTTTTTAAGCCATTTTATAGCTGTTTGTAATTTTTTCTTTTTAATTTTAAGTTCAGACAATGTGATCTTCCGGATAATTTTTTTCATGTCGTCTCTCATAGCTGAATATACCTATAATACAAGTTAAAGTAACCACAATTGGTGGTTGAAGAAATACTTTTTTGCCCATTTTTTCTCAAACCTTTTGCATATCTCAGCTACAAACTTTATCTTGTCTGTTTCTGAATCACAACAATTTAAATACAGAAATACTCAAAAATTTATATTTAATCTTAATTTTCTTTATTTATGTTCTCTATTATAAGAAAAATGCTCCTAAAAACACAGCAGACACACTTTTCCTTGGAGTGGGTTTTAAAATTTAATATAAAATATTATCTATCGTCTTTTCTCCACAAATGTGCTCTATCATCATTGTAGAAAAAAATAAGTATTGCATAACTATTTGAAATGAATCCAGTGGCTTTCGGGATGTGGTGCAGACAGCTTGGTCAGGAACTTAATTTTCCTGTTACTGTTAACACACGTCCTTCACAGCTGGAGGTTTCCCGCTGGAGTCATTACAGCTGATGCATGTGTGGAGAGACAGACGTGCAGAAAACATAGTGTACTGTATGTTGACAATACAGGATTCTCAGTGATAGTTCATATGAATTATACCTGAATGCATTCACAGCGCTAATAAGAAAGTGGAGCCTCAAAGACAAAAGTTCAGAAGAAAAAAAATCTGTTCTCACTAAATCCTCACAAATAAACTGGACGGTAGCAGCAGCTCGACCTGCAGGAAATCCTCCCAAAGATTAACTGCTCTCTTTCCATTGTTTATTTCACGAGCTTTGAAAACATTTGTGGTTTTTTTTTGCTCCCTTTGAAATGATTGATGTTGGTGTGTGAAAATGAACACTCAAGTATTTAGCAGCTAAAGACACAGTCCGATGAAACATGTTCTTAAGATTAAAATTGTATTTCTGAGTGGTTTCATCGGGGCAGATGAAAATATCTGATTTGCAGTGTTTTCTTGACATCTGGATCAAACTTCTTCCAGTTTATTCTCTATGATGGACTCTTTATTCCGAGGTGCTTTTGTTGACCTGCATCCTCACACTCCAGCCTCCATCTCTGTTTATTTTGCCCTCCAAGCCGACCTTAAGTCCTCTCGTGTCACTTATGACTCCTTTTGTTAGGATTTTACGCTGCGTGGAAGAACTTCAGTTGTTTTCCTTTAATGACCACAATTGTCGACAAAGTCTTGAGAGTGTCAGAAGAGTTGACCCGGTGCCGGACCAGTTGTTAGGACACACACGAGAGCTTGTGTTGGTTACGCCCCAACATGCCACCTCTTTGACTGATTCTTCCCAGAATCCTCCAAAGTGTAAATCCCTGTGCAGAAGAAGACAAACATCTGGTGGCAGCTCCTATCTTCTTCTCGTTCAGCCAAAACATGTGCGGGGAGAATGTCAGGAATGCAATATGAACAATATTTCCTCACATGAAAGATCAATATTTGTGGAATAGCAGCAATAGGGAAACATTCTCTGGATATGTTCGGGTTGCTCTGGAATTCTTTGGTGGGGAAAGAAAACTGTAGCTTTATGAGCTTTATTTAAGAAGAAGCTGATGGCATGAAAAGAATTCTGCTGGAAGATTTAGGAGTGATCTCCATGAAAATCATCAAAACAAATAACGGCAAATAGTGGTTAGTGTTTCTGTGTGGGTCATTCAGCGGCAGGTACATTAACACAAAAAAGTTGAGATATTTGAAGAACTTAAATACTACTATGTTATTAAAAAGTTTTCAAGAAGAAATTATATTCTCTAAATGTACTTTTCATTAAACATTTAGTGGTTGAAGATTTTGCTGATCAGAAATTGTTATTGTCGCTCAAGATACTTTTTCTTTTTCCGAACAAAAACTTTTTTTTTGTAAAGTTTAAACTTTTCCCAGGATCAATAAAATATTTTATTTGAAAATCCTCTTGGAGTAAGAAATCCATCTTTTAGCCAAGGATGTCCTGCAACCTAAGGGTCAACTGTCTTTTCCAGTCTGTATACACCAGGGGTGTCAAACTCATTTTGGTTCGGGGGCCGCATTCCACCCGTCTGATCTCAAGTGGGCCGGGCCAGAAACATAACAGCAAAATAACCTTTGTTCAACGTGTTATCTTTAGCTTTATTTTTGTCTTATTTCTTAGTTGCAAAAACAACCTAATAGTCTAATCATTTATTATTACATTTTCATTCACTAAGTCCAAAGTATTTCAAATAAAATGGATTTCACTAAGTAAAAAAAAAAAAAAGGTTTTATAAATTTATACAGACTGAATGTTTTACATCTGACATTAAAGTAATCCCAATAGTAAACTAAAGAGGGGCTACGGAAAAAATATAAATGTTTTAATCAATGAAAAATCAAACTAAATGAACCTCCGGAACCGACGGACGCCCTCAGACGTCCTGCTGTGCAGCTGTGAGATCAACGTGATAAAATAAACGTTTTTATGTTCTGGAACTGATATTTTATTGAATTAAAGGCAAAATATGCCTTTATTTGTAGTCTTTGGACAAACAATCTTTGATTTTAATAAATAAGGCGGAAGACGAACTTTGATCAGACGGCTGCAATGCAGGTCAGCTCACCTGCAGTGGGGGGCGGAGCCAACCAGAGCTGTCTGCTAGAAACCCCACGAGGAGGAATGTGATCTTAATTTTGCTTTGGCTTTGAGTTTTCTACAACATCAACAACCACATGTGTTGTCAAAAAATCACGAAAATTCTGTTTATCTCCGAAAGTCCTGCCGGCCGCTGTTACGAGAGGCGAGCAACAGAGCAGACAGACACGCCCCCACCTGAGAGCAGATTCCAGCTGAACTGATCTGAAGTCCAGCTGGATCAAACTTCTCCCTAAAACTTTTTTATTATTCCTCACAAAATCAACAGGCAAAGCTTATGATGAAAAAAGTAAAAGAAAAGAGAGAAAAATAGATTTCCATGAAACATCAAATGGACAGCAGAGCTCTTAGGAGAGACATTCTTATTTTTTGGGCTGCCTGGAAGCTGAAGCCACACAGACAGACTGAAGTACTATTACTGTCTGTATGACAACATATAAAGGTCTCATCATGGAGCTGTGAGTCTGTCATGTTCTCTACCAACACAAACTCTTCAGATTTTTGGCCCAAAAAAGGAATCTTTTTTTTTTGTATTTTCAGTCAAAAATGTGTTGATTAGTTTGTTGACTAAATTTTGTTTAGTTGTTTTTATGAAATTACACCCAAAACTGTCATTTTATGTTGTAAAAGCAGTTTGTTAAACATTTTGGGGGTTTCCACAGCAAAATGAATCTTATTTTTCCAGATGGAATTTTCTGTTTTTGCATGATTTTATGTTTGATGTATGAATAGAACATGGAAAAATTACTTTAAAAAACGCAGTGTCACATAGATGGGTTGTCCTGATTAAAATTATATCAAATGTTAAATTGAAAATACGGAGGTAAATTCAAAAGTAAACAAAACAGAGCTTTAGGTCCTTGTTCCATGGGTTAAACTTGCAAACATTTGGTCCCTTTGTCTCCCAAAACGAGGGAAGTTTGTTTATTTTCTTTATCTCTTGAGTTGTCTTTGCTCCCCTAGTGGTTAAATCGCGCATTGCATCCATTTCTTAAAAGAACATAACTCGCCACAGGAGTGGGCTAGAAACTTGCTTTCTTTTTTGAAAATTCTTATATATTTTTTTCTTCATAACTGGGCCGGATACCCCGCGGGCCGTATGTTTGACACCCCTGGTATACACCCTAAAAAAACCGACAGATACTGAAATGCAATAACCTACTAAACTTTGAAAAGTTCGATAAATTCTCTTTTTAGCTAGAAATGTAAACGGAATTAACGTAAACGCTAGCTTGTTGCTATATTGGTACTTTCTAACGTCGTCCTCAGTTTCTGCCAATTAGCGGGTGGCAACAGCGGCTCTGCTCCAACCATCCTGTTCTATTTTCTATAGACCTACAACGAATGGGGGCCCCAAGAGGCTCAGGTCAGAACTGTTTAATTGGGTATTTAACAATGGAAACGCTCAAAATACTGGATCAAACCGGACTGTACTGTGCTCAGTGGAAACGAGGCTTAAGGGTGCTAACCACTGTGCCAACGTGCAGCCTCTTCTCTGCTTGCAATTGATGTAGATTCAACCAAAATTTGCAATCTGAAAATCCAATTTCATCCATTTTCAAAGATCAAGACTTCCTGAAAAAGGTTCAATTTTACTGTTTTATTTATGGATCTTAAAGACCCACTCCAATCATCTTCTGATCTATTGTAAAAATGTTCCTGTTGGGTAAAAATTTTAAAAAGTGTTGCTTTTTTAGGACATAGTTTCTAGAGCAACAGTTGACTGAGTGTAGGTGGGACTAATCCTTTGTTTACATTCTCTCCCGCTAGCTTACAGCCTTTCACACCTCCAAACTAACATTAGCGGAGCAACAAAGATGGTGAGTAATACTGGAACAAAGGAAACACAACATAATGGAAACTGCAACATTTTCCAGATATATTGATAAAAGGTGACTCCTGTGTGCCACTCAATAAACTATAACCTGTTTGCAGAAATAAGCTTTACTGAGTAGTGGTACTTGTACAACTTTTCTAGTTTTATAGTGAACTGTTAAACGGATGTTGTCTCTTTGCTCCAACAGCTCATGATTTCCTCAAACAGCAGGAAGTCAAAGATCCCTTTACCTGTCCTGCGGCAGAGGTGTTGAGGACAATAATTTGTCTTTAAAGACCCCCCTCATTGTTCCCTCAGGGTTGACTCTGGTCTTTCTTTGTCCCTCCACAGGAAACACAAGTCTTTTAGCGTTTGGAAGGGGGGGTTAACTTGTAGAGACGTGTTAGTTTTTTTTTTTGCCGATCTTACTGAAGCAGAACAGATGTTCTTTTGAACAGAGGTGGTCGGTTGTGGGTAAACTAGCGATTGTCAACACCTTGCTTGTCCCAAAACATAAGACTAAGTGGCTGCACCGAGTAGGGACATGAGCGGGGGTCTTGTCAGAGACCGAAGGGGGGGGCTTACATCGAGAAGATTCAAGATTCATTTTGTTATGGCACAACTTTGAGTATCTACGTTTCTATTGACTGTAATTGCACAAAGTGGATTTGTGACGATAAATTTGGCTTATGGAAACATGACGATATGGAAAAAAAAAATCGCATTTAGCAAAAAAAGTTTTTGTATTTAGGGGTTTTTGAGGTGTACCAAAACTGAAATATTTCACAAAACTGCAATAGAAACACGTATTCAAATTAAGTCAATCCTCTGTCTCCCCCTTTGGTCATCGGCAGGAGCCATCACGTGAGTATTTACCACACTCAAACTCCCATCAACCCCAGTGCACAATGTTTGGATGGCTCCACATCTGATTCTAATCAGCTCATCAGCCACAGGGCATTTAAGCACTGCTCAGCCCACAGTCAGTGCGAAGTATTGCCTGTGTCTTTCTGCCAGAATACTGAGTGGGTAACTCTGATCTGATCACCTGTTATCTGACCCTGCTTAGTTCTTGACTCTGCCTCAACATTTACTCTGATTTACCTCTGTGGACTCTGATGCTGTCTGCCTGCCTCTTTTGAATAAACCTGCTGCAACTGGGACCAGTTGTCTGTCTTTCCATCTGTGACAGAAACGGAATGTGACCAACAACCGTATATCAAGCTTAGTGGTCCCACAAGAAGTCCTCAGCATCACGTCCCTCCGTCCTGGGATGGGATCTCTCCCTCATGTGGGAATCCCTAAGGTTTCTTCTTTTTTTTCCTGACTCAGGTTTTTTTTAGGAGTTTTTCCTTACCGAGGAGGAGGGTCTAAGGACAGGGATGACCTGTTCTTTATAGTCTGTTTAGTTTTTACCTATTGTGCATATTTTATGACTCCATCTGTGCATCTGTAAAAACTGCAGGCATGAAGCCCAATGAGGCAAATTGAATTTGTGATATTGGGCTATATAAATAAAATTGTCATGTAGAATTGTTGGATTCACGGTTCCTCTGTAAAATCACCAACCACAATTTCCCCAAATCTCTTCATCTGTAGCCGCCACCACCTCTATAAGACGCTAACGTCTCTTTTGATAGATGATGATGAGCGCTAGTGTCGTAGCAGAAATTTGGATTTATCTGATGTAAATCAAAGTATTGCTCACATCCGTCCCCATGTTTTTCAATGACTTATCACATGAGTTGGTTTGTAATCATTTGCCTCTAAGAGTGTAACTACAAAATTGTAGTCTTTTAACATTTCTAGAATTTCCATCAAATTTTGCGCATATGTGTAATGGCAAATGACATTACGTTCCAGTACAACCTGAACAAAACCAAACAGACAACAGAAATACACACACAGTTCAAAGTTGACTGAGATGCAGTCGTAGTCAGCACGCTTTGATTAGCGTGGGTGGAGATGGTTTACAAGATGGGGGAGGGGTCATTGGTAAAAGAAAAAAGTTTTATCTCAACACTCCTTACAATGTGTAGATATGACAAAAAAGTACACCGTACACAGAAGGACAATACCGACAACACAGCATATGAGGTTCAATAGGTTGAGAAGATTTTTTCCAGAGAAAGCCGTGTAAGCATTGCGACATTATTCAAAGCATGTGGCACTGTCACAGAAGGCTGTTTTTTTTTTTTTTTTTCTTATAATGGATGCTCGTAACTGTTTGAATCGACCATGTGTTAACCACACGGCGTGGCAATTAATGAGGGCTGGAGTGCAGCAGTTTGTTGTCAGGCCCCAGGCTTTAGCACCCAGGTGCCAAAGGAGTCTCCGCCTGTTTGACAAGGACCAAAACAGGCAAGCGGCATCTGTGTCCAGTCGTGGTTATGGCTTGAACAGCTTCCAAGTGACAATAAAACCACAAGTTAAAGCCAGAAAGCTCAGAGGTACGGCTCTTTCATGTCATTCCCACTCCCCCCATTTGGAAAGCCTTGATTTGACATGACAACCGTTTCTTAAACACTGCATATTAATTTACAGTTTTATGTGGTATCAATTCCTTTGAAAGAATGCTTCTCTCTAATGAGTTTGTGTCCCCAGGCAACCAAATTTACAGCCATTTGAAAGATGTTCCCACCCAGACAAATGGTTTGTGTTTGTGAATCTGGAAGCATGAATTCTGTGTGTCACAGTTCTCATGCAATCATGTTTGAACCTTAGTTTTTAGGATTGTTGTGGTACTCCGGAAGAAAAAAGACTTATGTTTATCTCAAATAAAAACTGCTGAAGTAGACCAAAATTTCTGAAAAATTGGTATTTTGCTTAAAAATCCAATGCCAATTTAGCTAAAACATGAAATGGGTAGCTTAAAATAAGCTAAGCTCTAAATTAGCCCAAAAAGCCTACAAAGGTAGCACATTGCTAAAATACTAGCTCAACTAAAAAAAAAAAACCTAAAAATCCTCAGTAAAATTAGACAAAAACATTAGCCTGTTAATAAAATATTAGCTGAACTCAAAAGAAGTCTAACAACCTTAGCAGATAATAATTTAGCTAAAAATCATTAGCATGTTGCTAAAAAGAATTGGTAAAATTAGCATAAAGACACTCAGTAGCTCAGTAGTTGCCAAATTACCAAAAATGAGCTAGCATAATGCAAAATATAACAGCTCATTGACAAATTATCTAAAAATTACAATAACCCTTGTTTTAAAATGCAAAAAGGTTTTGACGAATTTGAAAAACATACGTTAACTTCCTATGGGGGCATATTTCAAAAGCTAAAAAGTTTATGAATATCAAAAGCGCAAGCCGTAATGTCCTGAGCAAGCCAAGAGCTGTAATCACTGAAAGTATGATAGAGTTTTACATGCAGAAAAATGTACGGAAATGACCAGGAGAATCAATACTGTGTGAATGCTCGAGTGCATTCACAGAACAAGAGGACCTGAGTGCAGACATCAACGTCTATAACCAGAAGTACCTCAATGTCCCTCAAAAAATTGATCTAAAAAAGCTTTTATCCCACAATTCTGAACGCTTTTGGGTTAGGAGAACAGGCGTTCGGATCCAACCCTTAGGGCTACGGTTATGGTTAGAGTTAACTTTTATTTGGTAAAGTCTTGGGTAGCTCATCGTCTTCATTTCTGGAGATTGACTGGAAGCTTTTCTACACCTAATCAGCAACTTGAAGACCAATCCACTTCCCTCAGGGATGCATGGAAAAAGATTGACCCATAATGTGAATACCCAACAGAAGAGGGGGGTGCAGGGCGGCAAGACTGAGCGGTAGACTGTAAGTCTGGCTGCAGCCACCGATAACCTCAGGGTACTCCTGTGCCAAATATAACATAAATTAAAAAAAAAAACAGCATTGAACTGGACACAGCGACTTTTAGTGCCAGGATCTGAGACATTCACACGCTTTATGTGACCATTACAGGAATCATTGCACAGCGTGCAGTTGATGACAAGAAGCGGAAGTTTGACCATGCTTGCAGTGCCATGATAAATCCATTAAAAGGCTCTGCTGCTCTAGCACAAGCCTAAAAGTCCTGGATGTTTTTAGAATGTGCATTGTAGATTAGAATATCCTTGTCTTGTTTTTTTATTTTTTTTGTGAAATATCTGTCATTACTCTCTTGTTGTGTAATATGAATTCCTGATGCAGAGTGGCTTATTTACCCCTTTTCCTTTACACCTCTCTGCAACATACAGAGAAAGACCTTTGAGAATGACCTAACCAGTGAAAACCAAGTTTTTTTTTAAATAAAGATTTTCACAGAAAAATGTGCTTGTCAAGATATTGTAACAAAATCAGAATGACAGATGGAACAAACACACTTTGAAAGACCTACTGTGATTAAAATCATGTTTTTGGTGTTTTGAACACATTCTTTTAGCATTTTTCTGATTAGGGAGTACATATATGAACAAAATTAAGATTATTATTGCATTATTATTGCAGAAGAAGCATAATAAAATCAGATGGAAAAAGATAGTTTTTTTAATGATGCTGACAGGCCCACCAGTTCCCGTCTCCGCTCCATTCTGATGGATCCAATTACAAATGACTAAATCTTTGATATTGCTCAGCATTTTTGCTGCACCAGTGATGTATAGGTTGGGGATGAGAGGGGCTGTAAGGTAACAGAGGATCATGTAAACAGAGATCTCTCGCTAACAGAGAGGGGAAGGGGCTGGGGGCTGTATTGCTCTAGTGGTCCCGTCCACAGCTATGAGTTTCCAATGAACTCCTACCGCTCTGCAGAAACTATGTCCTTGAAAACGACACGGATTATTTGATTTAGCCTAAAAACGGCATTGTCATAATTAAGAGACCATTGGGAATGCTTTTGAAATACATCAAAAGATGATTGGAGTGGGACTTCAAAGAAAAATAAATGGGAAATTTTGCAAATGAAAAAACGAAATGTATCTAGTTTAAGGTCTGCTAAAATAAAAAAGGTATTTAGGTGTGTTTTAGGAGCAGCCTTCATTAGGAAAGCTGCTGGTCAAATGAATCCACAACCTAGATTGTGTAGGAGGCCACACAGCTCTGTGATATCCTTTTATGATCTATGGGAATTGACAACAGCAACCAGTAGTTTCTTTCTTTCTTTTTAAATCATGACTAATGTGTGAAAATGATTTAGACTGCCATCTCTTATTTTAATTAAAAACACAAAAACTTACATGAAAGTCAAGAATAAATGTGCAATAAATGTATCTCTTCTTGACAAAATAAACCGTTTTTGAAATACATTTTTTTCCCCATAGATGTGCGCTTCATCCATCACGCTAGAGTTTAAAAACAACTTAGTAATCACAAAGCTCAATTAACAAACACCGCTGGTTAAACATGGGAAAGAATAGACATATGGGTTGCATCAGTACATCAAAAAAAATCTGTTTCATTTATCTTTACAAGTATTTTGGTGTGATTATGAAAGGGATCATCAAAGAGATTCCATCTGTGATGAATAAGAGTTTGGTTCCCACTGACATGGTGTGCTGTAACACAGAGATGCCCCAGCTTTCTGTGGAACCCATCAGTGAGTTCTAATCATCAATCAAGGAGACCTCTCATGTTGTTGGAGAATAAATGAGTAGTTCTTTGCTGGAGATCAGGGACCCTTTAGCCCTGAAAACAATGTTAATGGATCCTGACCACCTGCAGGTTCCCTTCAGAGGTCACGAGTTTTGCTCTGGTTCAACAATCCAGAATGGTTCCTTATCCTCAAATTTGTCTAATTTTGGACGTATTCAGACCAGAAATTGGTCCGGACTACTGTCAAACAGACATTTCTGTTTCAAACCAAAGCTCGTAAACAAAACCACTTGACTGAGTCAAATATCTGAGACTTGTTCCTGGTCCCAGACCACAATACGCTTGGGTGTATTCAGACGGAAAATTTGCTTCGGAAACAAACTCTGGTTCACTTTAAGAGAACCCAATGTGCCCATTCTGAATATACCTTAAGTTTATTCACACATGTGGAAAAGAAATTCAGTCCCCAAAGATCCAGCCTCACAATTTCACACAAAAAAAATATTTATTTTTAAATAGATCAGAGTTTAGAACCCAGAACTGAAGAGAACTTCAGAGAAGGTCAGATATTTCTCTGGACTGGATTTTTCTGATACTGACTGACATTTTTTTGGGAATATGAACACGATTCTGTGTGTGAGAATAACTTCAAACAAACTGCAGCATAAAAAAAGATTTGTTTCTCCTCAAAATATTTCATTTTTTGTGCTTCAAGATGAGTTCACTACAAACTATTAGATACTTGCAAAGTTTTAAAACCTTGTTCTTTTAAAATCAAGATCATTTACTAGGTTTTAAGCTGTTTTAACTTCACTTTGCTGTATACCTTTTCAAGCTTTTCTGAAAATCAGTTCAGGATTATTTTCTCTAGAATATAGAAACGAGGAATTTATTATTAAAATCAGTCAAAAAATGTTTTGCTTCATAGTCTTGACAATAGAAAAACCTGATTTAAGACCAAAATAACCTCAAATCCTACCGTAATTTTTGGTTAAATTTTAAAGATTTTATTTAAGAGTTCAAGAAATGTTGACACATTTTACTACTATTTATTGACATTATTTTGATTACTATAATTTATATTTATGTTCTAAGAAAATGTTCTATTGTTAGATTTTATGAGGATTTTTTAAGATGGTCCAACTTGTGCGGAGATGGTATTCTCATTTTGTTCACGTTTTATTCTAAAATGAGCCATTTTCACTTTTCTACACTTGTTTTTTGTAATTTAAATCAAAATGAACTACAATGAAACACCTAAAAACTCTAACAATTCAAACCATTTGTTGGAACTAGCAAAAATTACTCATCAATAGATCATTTTAACCCATTTTTCATATTAGAATACTCGAGGAACTCTGTTTTTAGAGGTTGATATCTTATAAAATATGTGAAATAAAAAGGTCTTGCTGCATGAACAGATAATTTTACATCTTTCTATAGAAAGATGTAAAATGTAAGATTTTCCTCTTCAGATTAGTTCTTTTCCTATTTCTAGGATATCTCTTTTTGAATCGTAGAGACAAAAAACACTCAGAATTAACAGGAAATCCTAAAATAGTTTCAAGTAGTTGTATATGTTTGCTGATACCTCAACAAGATTGTTATCCTGTTATTGATACTAAGAGATAAGATGTGGCAAAAATGCAGACCAACAACTTAAAATCTCGTCGTTTTGTTATTCTTAACCCCTCCAGTGTTTCTTCTATCAGCTGGTGGCGTTTCTAAAGACAAGGCATTAAACAGCGGAGCTATAAACAGAAAGGAAAGACCCCCTCTCAGGTTTGTCTCTCAAAAGAGACTGAGTGACACAGTCCAGAGCTCACACACATAAACACGCTCTGAGAGTCCTAAACATCATAGTATCAGCCCTTATTTACCAACCCCACACATAAATCACCCTCATGTCGACACAGTCAGCACAGATTTGCTGCACGCTTCGCAGTGACCTTTCTGAGCGCAGATTTTGCCTCGAGAAGTCCGAGAACTCGTGAACTGGAGGAATGCTAACATGAGTCATTCCGACTGTAATTTCAAAGATATTTTTTGTGGAAGTTTGGTCATTTTGGAGTTGCTTAATTTCCTTTGTAGAGTTTATTTCTGATAACAACATTCGCCCCTCCATCTGAACAATGGCCGTACACTCTGCAATAACACTGAATCAGTGCAAAACATTCCTTTGAAATATCCTTTTGTGCTAACACTGGAAAATCCCACATCAGAAATGTGTATTAGATTGGAACGTCTCAATCTATGTGGCAAAAACACCAGATTTCAGCTTCCTTCGTTTGTCCAAAAACTCACCCATGTACAGATGAAGACCGTCTGAGTGGGAGTCCAACCTGACTGCTCTGCAGCTGTGTCAGCAGGAGTGGGAAAAGTCCAGGAGAAGGAAAACACAGGAGGCACAGGAGATAAGGGGAAGAGTGTTTGTGTTGTTGCACCTCTTCCATCAGTGCCTGCAGATTTTCATCACATATGGGAGTAAATAAGGTTTTACATGTTGAATCAGTCTGTTTATGCTGTACAAGTGTGTTAGTGTAAGGCTGAAACCATCTGTGTACTCTTCTCCATGCAGTGGTTAGGTAAGAGAGCTGATGCTGTTTTGAACCATGAAGTGCCTCAAACTGATAGTCCCTCAAGAGGCTGGTCTGTCATGCAGAAGTAAACAGTTTGGATGACCCGCAAGTCCTCTGATAGAGACTGATTATGTAAAGTTGAAGAGCTTCTTCTACAGGTACATCTCAAAAGATTAGAATATCATGAAATGGTAAAAATGGTAAATGGCATATTCTTATATAACGCACTAAAACCTTCTTAAAAGGCCCAAAGCACTTTGCAGTCACAGTTTCATTTCACTCGTACATTAATCCATTGATGGCGGCTCCACAAAAATATTTCACTTTTAAGACCCACTCCAATGAAAATCATGTTTTGGTGTTTTGATCTCCTTAAACAAAGGGATGATGGGATATCATTGGAGGTTAACTTCTGCATAATCGTAATAGAAAGACCGCCTACTTTTATCAATATGTCAAAATATGATTAGAGTGGGACTTTAATAGTTTTTGTCATGGAAAAAAATCATCACAGATTGAAATATTTAAATTCTTAATCTTTGTCATTTTAATTATTCTGGCCAAAAGATAGTAAAAACCCAGAACTTTGAGTCTAAAGAATTGTTTAATATTGCATCAGACTAATCAAAAGCTGATGTTTTCAGCACAAACTGTAGGCTCCATTTTTGGTTGGGCCTCCTTCTGCATAAATTACAATGTTTGACAGCGATCAGTCTGTCTGTCGGTGGTGATCATCTGCCTTGTTGGTTTCAGTAGCTCTCATTCTTTCAAAATGAAAGTTCCTTCTGGTTCCAAGAGGCCAAAATCCCACTGAATCTAACAAACAACTATTACTCAGTCAATCAGAATAACCATTATTGCTCTGCTATCTTCTTGCTCTTGCTAATCCTAATATTTTTTCATAAACTTCTTTTCTCTTTTATAGGGCAAGTTATTCATGTAATAAACACCAATCAGATGCCTCAATAATAATAATAGTATGTGGTCTAACGTTTGATTCTCCCAAGCACGGTTTCAATGGTAGGGGTGTGGCCTATCAACAAACTCGCTCCTGATTGGTAATAGTAATTGCCGTTTGGCTCCAACATGGCAGCGTCCCTATTGTAAAAAATGGCAGCTGAACTGATTTCATTTGGTTGGAACTGGAAGTAAGCCCTTTTCTTATGTGTGGCATCACACTCGCTCAGTCCAGTTCTCATATACAGTCAATTGTATCAACAGACATAATTTAAAAATTAAAAAAAAGAAATTATTTTGTTTTGACTTAGCTCAAATTAAACAGAAAAATCAAGTCGAAAAGTTTAAACTTTTCAATAAAATATTGAACTTTGACATTGGAAAAGCCTGGAGTAAAACTTTTTAATTTAAGTTTGAATTTTCTTCAAAATAGTTGCAGATATAATATTTAACTTATGTAGGGCTTTTAGTGTGTTTGAACGTCACTCACTCGATAAAAATTCAACCCAAATTAGTCTGTGCAGATAAATTATAAGTCAAGAAAGTTCTAATCTTGTTATGAATTTAAGAAATTCATGCAATATGTAGTCTGTGGTCATGCAAACTTCTTCACACACACATGAAATCCTGCAAGCTTTTTAGTCGTTGTAATTGACTTCATATTGTTTGTAATTGTGTTTCCACATAAAAAGAACATCAACAACCTCCTCAACTCGACCCACCAAAGAACAAGCACATCCACGAACACCACATCACACACTCCCCTTGTTCTCTTCAAAGCTCCAGCCTGATTTCAGTCCTCCAGACAAGGCTCTTTGTTTTTCCTCCGTCTTATGATTGTTGATGTGGAGAACTTCCATAATCTGTGCTTTTGTTTTCTCGTCTTCCAAAATGAGTGCAGCTGCTGCTTGATCCTGTCATCCTTTCTTGCTGTTGTTGAGACGGTCCACAGGCAGGAGACAATGGTCCATTCAGGGAAGAGCATCTTTTCTGGTCACAACAGTTCACCAAAACAAAAAGGTTCCTCCTGCAGGAATTGAAGCCATGTGGTTACACTTATTGTCTCTCCTCAAGTTCAACATGACTTTTACACAGTTTGAGAGAGTATTATTTAAAAAGCATTTGCTTAGATAGCACAAGGTAATGTAGCTCTACTGCATATAAGGTGATTTGACTGGCCGCACATCTATAAACCCATTTGCCCTGCTTTGGGCAACATTTTCTTCTTTTAGTTATTTTTTCCCCCTCTGGCTCATGTGCAGCGAGTGACATCTTCATTTGGAATCCTTCAGTGGGCAGGACCCATGACAGAGTGCTGATTGTCTATTGTGTTGCTCCCCTGGTAGCCGACACGTCTGGTTTTCCAGCGGGCATTGTTTAAAGCTATGACTCAACCTTTGAAAAAACACTTTTTGAAGGTTTAAAAGTGAAAGGGCAGCGTTTTACATTGATTCTGCTCTGTTTTTGCTATTAGTTTTTATCTATATCATCAGTATTACATTATTGCAGTAATAGATTAAAAAAATTCAATTTATTCCAAAGATATTTTTCATGTGGTTTCAGAAATGTATTGTTTTTCTTTTTATATTAGTTCAGCTGTTAAACCTCCGCTGCTCTTTACACACTGGGCTTTGTGGTGCAGTATGGTAACCTTGTGGTCAGCCACCACTTAGACAAATTGAGAGAAAAAAGGGGATCTAATTTCCTTTCCTCTCTCAGGAGCACCATCTAACATTTCATCACATTTATACAGAAAGAAAACAAATCAGCAAACAGTGGCTGACTTCCCTCAAATGAGGAGCTGGACTGACCCGGAGCTCCACGGAGAGACGACTTCTCCACTCCTCCAAATATCTAATTCCAGCTCGAGTCTGATGCCGCAGTTTGCCCAGCTGCTGCAAAGCTGTCTTTTCTCATCATCGTCCCGGCTGAGTCACGCTCCCCACACACGCTGCCTCTTCACATTCTCTGCTCTTCTCCAGGGAAGCAGGGGTGAACGCACTTTCTGGATCATGAACAAATACTCATGGATGCACTCATGGGCTTCAAGATTAACATAAGTGAGTGCACTCTGCTGCCGTGCACATGTGAACTTGTGCATCACATTATTGGAACCCAGTTTTGAGGAATTAGCTAAATCAGCATCTTGAGTTAATGCTAAAGTACATGCATTACTACTTAAATCTTCAAAAATCTGGGGTATCCCTTTCTTATTTATCAACTTTGCAACTCTTTTGTGGGATATCTATTATTTAATATCATTGTTTTAGATAATTAAACATTCATTTGTCAAAAGAGTGAATGAGTTTGTCTTTCATTTACTGTATAAAGTAGCTCATGACTAGCTATTATATGCTGAAATATTTATAGCTTCTCTTGCTGTCAAGGACCTCCTCTTGAATATAGGAACAAATGCATTGGTGTCCAGCAGAGACACCTCATAGAATAGTTGTGCAGGAAGCTTGGCCTGCTGGATGGAGATATAGAGGTAAGAAGGAAGGAAGGAAGTGGTCAGTCCAGCTTAGTGCTACCTCGCTCTTCCTGCCTCCGTTCATGTCCTATATATGTTCACAGGCAGGGTTACACTGTTTCACATTCTCTGTCCCTCATAAAACAAGTCAACATGTGGCACAACTGAGTCTATAAATCACTTTGAGGATAATCAAGAGGAGCCTGCTCTTGTGCAGGAATGACTCCCCATAAAATCTGAAGTACTTTTATTTTTGTCCTCCATCAATGGGAATGGAGTCTACAGGGAGTGCTGGGATTTTTTTTCTCTTGGGGGGATGGGGAGTGCTCCTTTTAAAAGCTCAACATTGTTCTGTTCTTCTGTGGTTCCACTGAAGTGTAACAGTGTGAACACCAGGAGTTACTGGTCGCCTCCGTCTGGAACAGAAGCTAAAACCTGACAATTGCTGGGCTGCTTTGAAAGAACTAGTGTGTATAGTTAGCAAAGCAAAACTAAATGATAGACCTAATAACAATAAGGTGATTTTTGTTCCAAGTGTTGGTCAGAAAGATTCTGATCCTGTGGAAATTACAGGCTTACTTCCTATTACATAAGAGCTGTACAAGAACAATAAAGTTCTAAGAACAAACCGAAGGAGATCATTAGAGTGTTGATGAACATTACTGTTGTAGTGATTGTCCAATTTCCTCAGTTTCTAACAGTCGGACTGCTCTCAGACAGCATGCACCATGTGTGCAAGAAGCAGACTCAAGCATGAAAACTCACAATCATAAGATGCTAACCAAAAAAAATGTGCACAGCGTTCTTGCATCTCACCTACTAGTCTTAAGTTTCTCCATGACTGTTCCCCACACCATGTCTAGGTTAACATGTGTATGAACATTTTCTCTCTATAGGCTCCCTTAGCTGTCCAAGACTTTTATATTTTGTGTGGGTCACCTTCATCCCCTGCACAGATCTGACTGATTTTTTCCCATAGACCAGCTGTATCCACCCCTGAAGGCAGTTGTGTCAAAGGCCTTCGTTACACCTGCACTGAATGTTGATACAGATATTTTATCAGCTCAATTTTGGCATGGGAACAAGTTCAAGATGAGCTCCTGAAGCTCAAACCAGAAGAGGACTGTCTTTTAAGAGTTCAGCTGATGGTATCAGACAAGCAGTATTCAGAAAGCTGGATTTTTCAGCAGAGAAGCCAAAGAGAGAGAAAACATCCGCAGAATTCTTTGATGATACCAGAGGTCAGAGGAGAACGGGCAGATTGGCAAGAGATGACAGAGAGACAGCAGTTTCTTCAATACTGACGTCTGAGAACCAAAATACAGAAAACCAGCAGATGAACATAACAAAGATCGGATCCAGGAATGTTAAACGATAAATCAGCTAAGATAAAAAGAAGAGAAGAAACAAATCACACACATTTACCAAAATCAAACAATTTAAATTTGGATGGAAATGAAACTTTGTGTTTTTTCTAATTTCCTGCAACATTTGAGTAATAGAGAAACAAAAGTTGTGTGAATTACATGTTTCCTATCACTTTTTCTTAATTTTATTTGGCAGCACTGAGTATCTCTACATAAAACTAAACATTTAGAGGTTTGGCTACTGGCTTCAAATCAAATTAAGTATTTTTGTGTAAATGTAAATAATAATATAGGTATAAAAATAGCTTCTAATTTGTAAAATGTTAGAAGAAAAATGCTTTTTTGACTTATTATTTAGAATTAGACAAATTCATTTTTAAAAATAGGTTTTATGAGCTCTCGTGATATCCGACTAATAATATCTCTTGTCAGTTTGACTGTTCTCTAACTTGTGAGCACTCTGCACTGTGTAAAAAAAATGTCACAGCGAAAGAGACCCGACTCCACATGGCTGGTGATTTAATTTAATAATAGATGAAAGCAGAATTTTCACAGTGTAAATTATACATGGACACCGCTAGTGGTGAATTACTGAGCCACCATGTCAAGGTACAAGCTGAAACAACTCCTTCTGGCTGACTGCACTCAGCCGAGAGCGGGATTTGTGCTCACGCTCACTGACTATGAGAGCTGAGGTTGAGTCAGGACATTTTTGGTGAGGTAACGGTTATTTTTGTGGTCAGTTCACCATGTCAATACATCTAGTAATCATTTTTAATGCAATACAATACCAAAATATATATTTATTTTTCACTATTAATGAAACTTTTTATAAGGGATCGGTAACCTGTTTTATCAGGGGTCCTTCAGTGTCAGCTGGTTAACAAACCAACAGATGTTTTGTATTTGTATTATTCTGAAATGGTTAAAGATTACTAAATCATAAAGCTATGAAGCAAAAAAAAAACAATTTAATGTCAAAATGTACAGAAATTTTGAGAGATGCCCCTTCAAGATGTCAGTCACTGAGTGGATTCCATTAAAAAATGTTTTAACTACTCCATTTGTATCTACATAGGCCCTTTCATCATAACGTGCAGAAAAAAATAAAGCAGGAATTCTAAAATTAAAAGACATTTGTAGACACAAAATATATCTCTCTTTAGATTTTGAGTCTAGTCTCATTTAAAGAATGAAGGAAGCCCTAACTGCAATGCCAATATTAAAGTAAGCTCTTTGGACGAGCTACTTATTTTTATGTTGTTTTTTTAATTATATAATTCACTAAACAGGGTAAAATTGTAAATAAGTAGAAAAAAAATAGATATTATTTCAGTTTTTACCTCCCAGTTTAGTTCACAGTCTTTCATTCTTAGGAAAATGGCGCCACCTTTAGGCAAAAACGTGTAAAAGCATACTTTATGTGAAAATGATTCCCACCTACTGTGAGAAAGAAGGAAGAAAGCAATTACTCTTCAATGAGTAACTGCTTTCATTTTTACATAACAAAATGTTGTTCTAAGCTATGATTGTAATTTAGAGGGAAGCAAGGGGTAAAAAAAAAGCTTTGAAAGAAGAAAAAATTAGTGAGACGTCCTGGAGGACAGAAGTTGTGGGCGTTAGCTCTTGAAAAATTAAACCAAAAACACACATACAAATATATATCAGGCACACCCTGATGGATTGTTCATGACTTCCTTAATAATTGTCCTAATTTCCCAATTCTTCTTAAGATGTTTTCTTAATTGAATTTCATGACAAATTTCTGTATCTGTATGGGTGGGGTCTGGACTTCAGGGAATCAAATGGAAGATGAAGTGGAACAACAAAGAAAAAATGGGAGTAGCGTTCAATATGTCTCATGAAAAAAGAAAAAAACCCAGACAGAATATCCAAAATGTGATGAAATTTGAATAATAGTCGAGCACCAAACCAACACTTTTACCAACAGTATATGATGTTTCAACAAAACAAAAATAAAAAACAAAGAGCCTCTCATTTTCCTGTCTCCCTTGAATGACCTCTGATTATTATTAATGTGAAAAACACATGATATAACTGTTTGTAGTCATATGACAGCACTCCAGTGCAAAATCAAATAAGAAAAACAAGTCCTTGTATCTCAGACATGTCTCCCAGTGGCACATTATGTCATTTATGGTAAGAGAACAAAATGATTGGTTATAAAAGCACCTGTCAGCAGGATTTAGCTCCTGAAATCCACTGGGTCATGCGGATTCTGAGCAGCCACCAAATCATATTAGAGACATTACAGGCTGCATCACTGTCTGCCCCCCACGGTGTCATGACCACGAATATAACAACATGTCTCTGGTTTGTTAGAAGATGATGGAAATAATTCCCAAAGGAAGCTGTTGCTCTACAAGAGATGTTGCATTAAGCCTGATGTGATCTGGCATGAGTTAGTGCGATGACATTTGAAATAGCTGCCGGAAATGGTGCAAACAGTGGACATTAGCCAGATGCTGCATGTCAACATCAGAGGTGACTGTTGGTCCAGAGAATCCTCAAATAACAACCTCCGTCCAGAGAGTGCAATTAAAGTTGTCAAAATATTTTTCCTGGGTTCCAGCTGACAGACGTGCTGTCACAACGAGTCATTCTTTGCACAGATTATACGGGGTGGCGTCATGTCATTGTTTGTTTTTCCCAGTCTCACCCCTGAACCCTTCTGGCTCTCCATAACAAATCCAGGAGGTGACAGCAGAGGATCCTGCAGCCTCAAATGCAAAGCCATTTAGTGGCGAGCCAGGACTCAGTAAGTGATGTGGACAGTTTCTCAGCAGAGGCCTGAAGAAAACTGGAGGCTGTCGAGCTGTTTCATAAACTGTATGTGTGACTGATTGGTTTTCTTTGTTATTCAGCTGCAAAAAACAAAGAAATTGCAGGTAAATTCTGCTGAATTGTGTTGCACACCCATAAATTTGATTCCACGTGGTTTCGATATAAGAGCGAGGAGCAATCATAGAGTCAAAGACTTTTTCATTTCTTATCTCAGAATACCAAGGAAAGCAGTAAAAATGGCAGCCAGCATTTATGTGTATTGTTCTGCCCCACAAAAGAGAAACACGTGGGAGTAAACAGACCACAGAGCCTATCCAGGTAAATACAGAAAATGAAAGATATAGATATAAATATAACAACCAGCTTTGGGTCAGTCTGAGCTGGGAGAGTTTTATGCTTGTAAATGCACAACTGGGATGAGAAAAATAGCTTTTTGGTTCAAAATGTGTTCTCCTGAACTCCAAGAACATGAAAACAGAAATATGTTTTGAACTGCAGTCACCAAGGATCATTTGAAGTGTTTTAGCACAAAAAAACGTTTGTTTGTAACTAAGATTTCTTAAGCTTTGGCTTTATATAATGTACAATTCATAACAGATGTTTCTTTGGCTTAAGGTTTCCTCAGTAGCCTTGAATTTAAAGATATTCTTTAATTGCTGTGAGCAACTTAAATGTGGATTTTGATAAAGTGTTCATGGATTGAACTTTGGATAATCTCTTTTCTTGCTTCTCCTTAGGCTTTGTTACCTTTTAGGATTATTTTTTTTTACCATAAAAACAAAGCTTGAATAGTTATTTGTTTACCACAAAAACATAAAGTGAACAGTTTCCAGTGTGCAATAGACAAAACTAGAACAAGAATTTTTGAACAATAAAAACTTGAACGAATTTTGATTTGAAGTATTTATTTCTCTGTGATACCCGATTTGACCCATTTTTAAAGCAACTTTGATTGCTTCTCATGTGTTTGCATCTTACTTTTATAAATTTTTCCTATGGTGTCTGGAAAATGATTAAACTTCCTGAACTTGGGGGATATACACCCTGCCACATTTTCAGCTCCTGCAGCAGTGACTTAACTCTGAGCATTACTTCCCTCCTCATTTTGACAGGCATCAGTGCCCCAGCATGCAATCAGTACCAATGGCATGCACCATAAAATTGATTACTAGAGGGAAAAAAAGCCCAAAAAATGGGAGATTCTGCAATTGTTACCTTACCAAGTAAGTATTTTGTCAATTTCGCACCTTTCAATTCTTAAACCGGTGTTTTACAGAGTGCATTATACAAAATTAATTGGTGCATTGTAAAAACAGGTACTAAAATTGAATTATTGGTGCTATCGTATGTGCCAAACTCTTGTAAAATGTATTAAACCAAGCAGCAGGTAAGTGTTCCAACAGGTAATTTATGAGGTGTATCCAAATATAAAATGAACTCTCACTGCAAAACTATCAGCTTCTACCGCATGGATAGAGGGTTGTAAAACATCAAACACGTAGAAGTCATAAAGAGAGGACAAGGACATTGAGACATAAATAACTGACAGTACAGACTCTTTGTCTCCTGCATGCTGGTTACAGAAGTAATAAAAGGTGTGTTGTACTGGACACTGTTATCAACCTTATTACAGATTCACCCAGAATCATCTTGACAATGATGCATTTTCTCATCTATTTTTGAAAACAGGTTTGTCTCACATCTTCTCATACAAGTAAGAAGCAAAATAGTAATTAATTGAGTCCAAATACATAAAAAACAAAGTTTTTTTCTGACCTCTGTAACCTCACTGGGGACAAGTATAGTAATTAAGTTACATCTGTAAATATCTCTTAGATTTCAGAACTTTAATGTGTCCACACAATGAAAAAAAACATAGAAATAAGTCATAATTTCTTAAGAATCTTTAAATAAGCAAAAACATCTGCCAAAGGGGTACAACCAATGGTTTTACTAAGAATTATGAAGCAATTCTAGTCACTAAGACATATTTTCAACGGGATAGTTTCATGTTACCGTGGATATTTTACACACGAGAAAAAAAAATATTACAAAGCACCTTTTTAGAAGATTTCCAGGTTTTTTTCTGTCAGCCAGACTGTCTTTCACCTTTATCTAAATTAATAGAATGCAAACCCTCCTATTAGGTAAAATGAACTTTGTATTGAAGCCTTCTGACAGTCATGATTATTAGCTGACACTTTGACATTGCTCTCTTAGAATCATTGTACATCCTACATCAACCAAAGTGAATGTCATTTCTTATAATGCTTGATTACATCATAATTAGTATTTATATTGGTCTAGGAACTGGTGTCCTCAGCAGGATGAACACATGGACATCCCATTAGTGGTCGTATCCAGAGAATCAGCCCCAGCTCAGGGCTGAGTCATCTCCCAAATAAATTTAAATCATCTTTCATTAGAAATGTTTTTCATAGTGAGACACATCTTTTGAGTGGTCCAGTGCCATTACACTGTCACCTTACCCCCACACATAGAACATAGAAACAACAGGTGCGCTCACATAAACTAGTTAAGGTTTTATTACCTTTCCACAGAAGTGAAAAATTGACTATGCTGTTTATGAGATGTTTTAGATTGTGTTGAGTTTCTCTTTAAAAAAACATTTTATTCTCTAACCATCTGGAAGTTCTGCTGATTGGTTTATTACCCATTTTATAGATCTAGCTATGTTACCACTAATGCTCATTTCTGGTCTTGTCCATATGATGATTTAATAAATATAATTTTTTTTCATCAGCTGAAGAAAAAGCAAACTTTAATCATTTGAATTTGGTGACTCTCCAGTAAATAAAATCAAAAAAATGAAGGAAAGGGAGAAACAAAAGTAGGTTACCAAGCCGATGACGAGATGGAATTAAACACCAGAGCTTTGAGGATGATAGGAAACATTTTTAACAAAGCCTGAAAACAATATAAGAAGAATACAGTTAAGATAAAACAAACCAAGCAAAAAAAAAAAATCCAGTCTTAACAATCCTTTCGGAAAAGGGCAAATTCCAGATGCCCCAACACACAACATCAGTAAGAAGGTGTTGTGTTTCCCTCACATACTCTGTTTTCCCTGCTCCCCTCAGACAGGAGGCTACAAAACATTAAAAGCAGGACCACCAGACTGAACAGCTTCTTCTCTGAAGCTGTAAGATTGACTGAACCCCTTCAGCCAAATAATCAACAAGACTGGCAATGGATAACAACTCAGAAACAGCGCCACCATCAGTCACTTCCTCTACATGGATGACATCAAGCCATAGGCTAAGAGTGAGTGTGACATTGACTCCATACCACCAGGATCTACAGTACTGACATTGGGATATCATTCGGGTTTGAGAAATGCAGTCGGATGGTGACAAAGAGAGGCAAGGCAGTCCACACAACAGGACTCACTCCCAGGAGGAACAATGGCAGACATTGAGGACAGTTACAAGTACATTGGAATTCCACAGGCAAATGGCAACCTGAAACAGGCAACAAGGAAAACCTCAACAGCCAAATACCTCCAAAGAGTAAGGCAAGTTCTGAGAAGCCAGCTCAATGGCAAAAACAAGACCAGGGCAATAAACAGTTACACACTGCCAGTTATCAGATACCCTGCAGGAAAAATAAGAAGGCCAAAGAAGAGATACAGACCACAGATGTTAAGATAAGAAAGCTCCTCACCATACATGGAGGGTAACTTACCAAATCCAGCACCCTGAGACTGTATGCTAGCTGTAAGGAAGGAAGCAGATAACTAGTGAGTGTAGAATCCACTTTCCAGGATGAAGCATCAGAGATGCATGAATATGTCAAGCTCAAGGCCCCAGCTGACTTCATGCTCAGTGAATGTCTCAGGCAATGGAGAGCAGAGGATGCGATGCATGGGATGTGGCAATGGACCATAACTGAGGTGGCTGATATCAAAAATTCCTATCAATGGCTAGAAAGGGCTACAGGACAGCGTATACGCACTAATCCTAGCAGGTCAAGGACAAGTCCTGAGCACTAGAGTGATAGAGGCTCAGATCTACCACACCAGACAAGACCCAAGGTGTAGGCTGTGCAAAGAGGTGCCGGAAATAATCCAACACATAACTGCAGGATATAAGATGCTGGCCGGGAAAGCATACATGGAACGCTACTAGGTGGCTGGAATAAAATACAGGAACATGTGTTCAGAATATGGACTGGAAACACCAAAATCAAATTGAAAACACCTCCAAAAGTGGTAGAAAACGAGAGAGCAAACATCCTGTTGTGGTGGATGTGACAGTACAAAGCGATGTATCATCAAGAAGAGAGAACTGAAGAAATACCAGGGACTCAGAGAGGAACTGAAGAAATACCAGAGACTCTAGAAGAAACTGGAGAAATATGTACTCAAAGAGGAACTAGAGAAAGCTTGGAAGGTGAAGGTGACAGTGGTGCCCATGGTAATTGGAGTACTTGGGGCCTGCAGCAGATCTCTGGAAAGACCACCGACATCTCAATCCAGAACAGCGCAAATTGGGTTTCTTGTGTTAACCAGGGGTGGTTCTGACAGCGCAGATTCTTCCTGAAATGTATGAATGGATGAAAATACTGCTGTGGGGTTGTTTATAGTGAGGAATGAACATTTTAATACACTTTAAAGTTTGAAAACTTGATTTTACACGATGTAGGCCCTTTAAATGAAATGAAACGGAGATTCATGAAGAAAACACAATCACGCTAATCCATATAGACATGCTTTCATTGCTGCAGTCATATTGCATAAATTTAAAATCCAATGAAGCAAGGAGATGCTGTGACTGCGAGGAGACCTCACGTATCAGAGTGTCGGACTCGCACCCTCGAGGAGGTGAGCAGCAGGATTAGGCCTTAGTTTCAGATTTAATTCATATATAATTGTAACAGTTTTTTCCACATTGAGTAGTGGCACAGGCCATATATTTTGTGACTATTGCCCAATCTGAATTCCTCCCTTCCCCTCCATTCGAAGGGGCAGTTTAAGTTCAAGTTTGTCAATTTTTTACATTTCACCCTCCAAGCAGAGGAATATAAAGTCTGGTGATTATTGGTGATGTCATCGCACAAAAATGACGTCTGAAATATGAGACTCTCCATTTGGAGGGCTAAATGAAGGGGAATTTAGAAGGGAAGAATTCGGATTGACCTTTGTGCAATTTTTCATGCTGCTGTCTGAATTTTAATGAAGCTGGGTTATGTCTTAAAACTTGTTCATATTTTGCACAAGGCCATTGCTTTAAAAATGAAGTTAAATAAAGGACAAGAGGATTTTGTTTATGCTTACTGCTTTTCCTATGAGAATTTGTACATGAGTGGAAAAAGTAACTAACAAGTGCTGAGTTACTTTTTTAAATAAAGCAATTTCAACCAGTAACTACAGTAAAGTAATCACTTAGTTTTTAAAAAGTAATTTACCCAACACTGCCTAGGAGAAGGTGAAAAATTCAATCTTTGCCAATAATGACACTGTTGACTTAAAGTTTTATGGGGGGGTGTTCTTTTTTTTTCTTGGTTGGGGCACCGCAACTGGACTGCGCAGTGCCGCGCCTGTATATTGCATAGTTTTATTGATTTGAAAAACAAACCAATGTGTAAAAATAACCCACAATGGAAGAGATAAACGATTTTATGTAAATCATTGATCCTGGATGTCAGTGTGAAGGAACTTACTCAGGAGACTCCTCACACCTCCCTCCTCTAGGTGTCACTATAGTCGAAGATCCCCCCTCCCCTTTCACTCCGCTCCTCCTCCCTCCCTGAAAGCTCCGCGAAAGGGTGTGCGTTTTGAAGGTTGTATAGAAGCTTAAACATCATTGCAGACAGCAATAGTCACTACTTCGCTTTAGGGAGGAAAATAAATCAGACAAGTCTGCAGAGCCCAACCAGCACCACCTCACAAGTTTATCCGTCCTCCTTCCCCTGCTGAGCTCAGCTAATAAAGGTTTCCGGGCAGACGGTCGAAGATGCCCTCCACTCGAATCTAAAAATGAAAAAGTTTGATTATTTTCCACACACGGTACGGTGGAATGTGGCAGCCGAGTGGCTTTCCCTCAAGGTCAGTATCTGAGCACCGCCGCCTCTCGGAGGACTTTTTTTTTTCGGGAAGGAGGAAGAAACGAGGAAGGGATGCTGCCGTCTCTCCTCGGAACCAACATCTTTCTGCGACTAGGACGTTGTCAGGAGAACCTCTGACACACTTGTGTCACAACTTGCGAAACAGCAAACCGTGTGTTTCGGCGGTGTCCTCTCTGTCTGGAGAGAAGGAAACTCCTCTCAGCATCTTGGCGTTTCCTGCTTCCCCCCCAACAACGGCCTGCGTCGGTGTCGCGGTTTACCTGTCCGCGAGGAACGACGCCGAAGTCAAGCTAGCTAACGTCAACCGGCAGGATGTTCTGTAGGTTCGGTTTCAGGTGAACGCTTAAACGCTAAATGGACGGTTGGCTAATTATCTCAACGACGCGGTGTTCACCTTAACTTCCTTGAAGTCCTGAGGTGAACTTTCAAAAACTACTTTATCAAGAAAGAAGAAACGAAACCGCTTCGGTTGTTTTCAACATGCCCGCGAGGATGGGTTCACGCGCTCCGGCGGGCTTCAGTAGAAGTTTACCGGAACTGGGACTGCTGCTGCTGCTGGCGTTTGTGCTGCTGCAGGGCTCCGTGTTCCCCCACGGAGCGGACGCTTCCGCGGATACCAGCCACCACGGAGGAGACGGCTGCTCCAGCACACACGTGAAGGAGACCAACAGAACCAAGAAGGCTTTCCCGGTTCTCAGCTTCGAGTACGAGCACATCAAAACTCCCTTTGAAGTCTCAATATGGGTACTCTTCGCGTCTTTGATGAAACTAGGTGAGTGTGCAGACATGAGTCTGAAGTCTATTCAAGGAAATGCCTGTGACTTTAGGCAGTGTAGTAATCTCTGATTGTTCCTCAACTTTCCTTAAAAAAAAAAATCAACGAATTCAACCAGAAAAGCTGAATTAAATCAAACTATAAGTATTAGGATATGTGGGTTGCATCTGCCCTGTACAAAACAGACTTTTAACATTAATAATATTAAAAAGTTACTATATTTATTTGCCTTTTCTATTAGCTTTTTCACTTTTTGCTAGCCATTGATTCTGTCTTATTACTACTTAGTAAGGGTGTAGCGATTAATCAACTTAATTGATGAATTGATTTACGATCCAACCATATCGATCTGTCTGAGGCAAAATGACAGATGCCTTAATAAAATTGATTCAAAGTGAAATAAATTGATTATTAGGGTTGGAAATCACTGGGTAGTCACGATGTGATGTGATACCCGATACATGGCTCACAATATCAATATCGCGATACTGCGATAACTAGTAAAAATCATTATATAGAAGCACCCATGTTTTGGTCATTTATATCCTAATTTATTTTCTAGCTTGAACACAATCATAATAAACTTGTTTTATCTTGTGCAAAAAATAAAGCATTGAGCATTGACACCATTTGAATTTGAATTATCAGTAAAATTCAGTGCCAAAAAAAGTAAACATGAACAGCACTAATTAATGCGAAATAGTTGTAAACAGAGCAAAAATTAAATAATTCAAGTAGCTGCCAGGTACATTGATGCAAACAACAGTCAGATTTGCAACACGCGCCCACTATCTACCTCCAAAAGAATGTCTCACCAAAAGATGACAAATATAACGTTTTACAGCCTCTTCAAACAAAAATAAAAGATCGATACTTGGTGAGAACCCATCTAGAAACAATCGCAGGACTAAATATCCTGATATATTGCAATATTCACATTTTGGCACAACTAAGGCTACCACAAACGATTATTTTAATAGTCGACTAATCACAGATTATTTCTTCCGATTAGTCGACTAATCAGGTCATATGCAAACTGGATGTTAAGCACAAAAAACTAGATATATAACATTACCTGTGATAATTCTAGTGTGAATGCTGTAAGCTGAATTTGACCAATGAAGAAGCTAGTGACAATAGCTGAACATGCTGAAATTGATAGCTAAAAACGCTGAAGCTGATAGCTGAAATTGCTAGCATGTAGCTGCATGTAGATGAAATATTAGCTAAATGCCAAATTAGCCTAAAAAAAAAAAATGCCTAAATTAGCCAAAACAGCTAGCATGTGGCTGAAATTTTAGCTAAACTCCAAAATAGTCTAAAAAAAACCTTAATAAATGCCGAATTAGTCCGAAAAGCTAGCATGATGCCATTATAGTTTTCAACTTTACTACACTCCGACTCCATATAATATAAAGTAACGACTAATCGACTATTAAATTAGTCGTCGACTATTATTAGTCTTTGAATATTCGACTAATTGTGGCAGCCCTAGGCACAACCCTATAATCAAAATTGGAAAATAACATTTGGATTGAAGCATGGTAGGTTTGTTTTACACACATGTGCCATCATTAACCCTTGTGCGATCCTAGACATCTGGACCACACATGACAGTACGCTGAACTTTTTTCAAGGATTTTTTTTAATCTTCAGTGGTGTCCGTGACAGACATAAAATCCTGTCCACCTTTATAATGAGAGGGATCACACATCAATGTAAGGGTGGGGTCATCTGGACTCCATAAGAGAGCATGAGGGTCGAAGGTACAATGTTCTTTTTATATTATACTTACATGGAAAAACAACAGGACTCAATTATTGAAACTAAAATGTGAATGGATTTATCATTAATTCTTATTTGTACACATATTTAGCTTGCATTTGATTATCATGGAAGAAATACAGGGAATCTGGAAAAGTTCACCTGCGCTGTTCAGTACTAGGTATTCAATTCTGAGTCCCACTGGTTGAGCTTTTGGCTAGAGATGTACTGGATTGATTTTAGGTCAGTGAATCGGATTGTTCAAAATGAATGAATCAGCAACCACAAATGATTATATGAATCAATTGGTTTTAAAATGAACTGTTATACCCCTACTACTTAGTTTTTTATCTCCTGGTAATAGTTGTAGTCCTCGCTCATCCTTTTCCTGTGTTGAGTGTTCCCCACTGGAGCTTTTATATTTCAAAAAAACCCAGCAGCCTGTCACTTGGTTTTACCAACAGGGGCCTGGATAATTAAGAGCTTGTAGCCAAGGATGCTGTCTCATTCTCTGGGCGAGAAGCCCATAGTCTCAGAGGAGACTGCAGAGAGATGCAGGACCACCTGCCTCACATGCTGTATTGACTTTTGGTTAAAACAAAAGCATATGGAAAGTGCCTCATTTGAACTAGTGGTGATAATTAAGAGAAAAATAGAAAAGAGACAAAAGAATAACACCAGCTACTACTGTGAATGTGATGTAGATTATTCAGTGTGGCTGGAGAACAGCTAACGCTTGACAATTTTTATTTGTGATAACAGGGATTTGAATATGACAATCCATTTTAAATATATCTCTTTAATCATTCTGTGCTTTCAAATTTACATTTTATCAAAAAATGTCTTGAACTTTAGATTTCAAAGCAGAAACAACAGAAAAATAAATTAATTTCCCACAAAACACAAAAACTAAAGAAAGATATACAGACATTAAATTCAATACAGCATTTTTGTTGGTATCAGATTGAGTAACAACAACATGAGAATACTTTAAATAATGATTTATTTGGTACGATGGTTTGAAAAAGGTCTGAAAGCGAATCCTACTACACTCTATGCTGGCTAGTTTAAACTATGCGTGTATCTCAGGTGCAAAAAATTCATCTAATGTCCATTGATCTGTGTAATCTGTACCAAGTTTCAAAAATCAGAAAGGAAAAAAAAGAAGAAAATTTAAAGTAATAAGTGAGAATATTCCAAGAGGATGCACAACCTTATATTTTAAACTGATATCACCACGTGAATTTGACCCCTTAATAGCTGTTTTACTTTAAATGATTCAAAAAGTACTTCTGTTTCTGTGTTTTGATTTATGAAGCATGCAAGATTTGCTCTATTCATCTGGAAAAATGAACACAAAGCATTCAAATAGTGTATTGCAGCTGAAATGCAATGTAAAAGATCATAAAGGTATTGTACGTATAGAAGTTTTCCAGTTAATAAGTTGTATCAGTTGTCTTAGATTGCAGTACAATTCTGAAGGGTATTTAAAAGAGTGCATTAAGAAGTTTTATAAAGCCTTTGTAGCATGTGACAGGGTTAAAAATTAGCTTATGAACATTTGAGGTTTTGTGAAACTACAGGATTTTGACATTTGGAGAAAATTGCTTCCTTTTCCTAAAGTAGGTCACTGAAAATCATCAGATATTTTCATTGAATGAATCGCTGTACAAAATTGTTCTGGGCTCATGAGGTTAAATGTGAGGTTTTCCTTTTGAGAAAGGTCTGTTCAAAGACAATAACAGAGTTTAGAAGTAATTTTTATTTCCTTGTCTCCTATAAAAAGCTTTAATTATGCTTTTTAAGGTGCAGCCTTAATTAGATTTTAGGCAGTTTTTATTTAGTGTATATTTTTTAAATTATAAAGCAGTGTTAATTGGAGTGATTGAAACAGTAAAACGCACTGACCATCTGTTGTAATCCGTACATGTGTTGGAACTGTAAGCTGATAACATTCACAATTGATTCGTGAACAGACTATGGGACACACCTTATCATGAGGAGTTATTTATTTGCAGATGTCCTAGATTTCATTCGTCTGACAAAGAAAAAATACTTTATTGTTCATAAACTAACATGTTGCATCTAAATCTATCTATTATATCTGATGACGCGCAAACATGTAAAGAACAAATGAATGAAGTGATTCAAATAAGATCATTATTATTTGAAACCACTACATTCAGCTTTTAGTGTCTTAATAATATAAATCGTTAAAATGATGCTGAAGTGCAAGTTCAGTGTCAACACAGCTGCAGCTCTAACAAGCCCAATTATGCCTTAATTTAAATACATCATTTGTAGCAATGTTTTGTAGTAACAAGGCAACTTTATAGTTATATTTTTAAGAGATGTTTAAAATCATCTATTATTTTAATCATTCAAATCCAGACCTCTAAGCCTTTAAGTAATTTGACAGTAAACACAGGATGAGTTTTTTATGATTGCCCATATACTGATTTGTGCTATTTTAGGAATGCAGAGGTTGTTAACCTGACTTATTTACTGAATGCAGGATTTCAGAGATAACTTTATCAGTATAGGTGGGATCTAGTTTCACTGATATGTATCACTTAATTTCCTCATAAATGCAGTCTGTATGCTTCTATTGTCTGCAAATCTTCCTTAAGAAATTCAAGTTTTGAGGAGATTGCTCTAACTTGATCTCACAATATAACCTTTCAGTAGATGTAAAATTGTTGACGAGTAAATTAAGATTTTTTTAATCGAATGATTACAGATTTTTAAATATATTTTTAGCACATCTATTAAATTAAAAGACTGTTTTTTAAAGTTATTGTTTTTGGCAAGTTTAAGAGTGAAACAATCTTGAATAAAAGAAAGCTACTGTCCACAGTATTTAGGCCTTAGTTCTTGCTAGATTTTTCTTCAGTCAGTAGAACATTTTCAAGAAACCAATATGTACGTTTAGGTATAGAAGCTGATTCTTCAGAGAATTCCCTTCAGGTACGTCTGCTGTTTGGAGAGCCTGACTCATGCTGTTTTGTTTGCTCTGATAATGCAGTTGTGCAATTCTTCCTTTTAGATTTGAGCTTAGGTTTCAGTGAAGCACAGCTCATGTGGGAAAGACCTACATTGAACCTTTCCATAACAGCAAGTTAAGAAATTTGCTCAATTTTTTTCTCAAGTTCACGCATGCAAAACCACTCCACTCCTCTAAAAATCCCTTTTTTAAGATATGCATCACTAATGGCTCATTGACTGTAAAGTTACTGGAAAGCATGTAAACAAAGGGATAATGGGAAATGAAGGGAGGCTCACTATGGCTGCATTTTCTGTATGCGGAAGCAAAACGTTTGCACCACTTACCCCGCATGCGCGAACCATACGTCACTTCCGCTCTTCGCCCACTATATGATAGAATCATTTCCAAACAGCAAAACTCCTTGATCACAAGAATTAATGTTTTTCTCAACAACCGAGAGCTTCTCCTGACTGGATTACTGTGCGAAAACAAGCCACCGAGTTACCGTTAAAAACAAATTTGGATTACCGGATAAAATAAGTGTTTTGAAGTGGCGCTGTTTCCTCTTAGCCTAGGGAGTAAACTGCCGTCATGTAAAACTGCAGAAGAAGAAAACATTTGTAGTCCGTGGTAGTCACTGCAAGATCGTAAGGTTATTATCCTTAACGTGTCGTTTTCCTTTCGTTTATTCAACAATAAGTGAATGTTTTCACTATGATAAACATTTTAAGTGCTATATTAACATCCTACGAGGTTATTATTGTTGTTATCGTCCAGACCGTAAAATGCTTTAGCGGAAGTGACGTATGGTTCGCGCATGCGGGATAGTGGTGCAACCGTTTTGCTTCCGCATACAGAAAATGCAGCCACACTCACTACGCTCTTGTCCACAACTTGGAGGCAAATTTCTAACAAATTATGGCCGCTCTGCAGAAACTATGTCCTAGAAAACAACACAAGTTTTTTTTTTTATTTTGCTTAAAAATACCATAGTTGTCATTAAAAAAGAAATGAAAAGGTGTTTACAATAGAACAACAGATGGTTCGAGTAGGACTTTAAGACAAATAAAAAAAAAAAACTCCTTAGAAAGAAATAAAAATCCCTCCTTATCTGTACGGTCCTGTAAGCAGTGGTAGGGTATGGTCCAGTTAATTCTGGCGAGCGTTTCCACTTAGTTTAGCCTCGTTTCCACTGAGCGGTTTGTTTTCACAGCGTATGCGTGGTGTAGACTGCTAGCGTATCATGGTGTCATTGTAGTGCATAGATGTCAAACTCTGGCCAAATTGCCCTGTGGGCCAATAAGGGCAATTTCAAATTAACATTAGAGATTATTATACGGTGGCACCGCTGTAACACCGCATTCACCGCGAATACTGCAAATGCTGCTGCTGTTGTTTTGGCGCGTCAATTAGGACAGAGGCAGACACACCCGCTCCTAGCGGTCTTGAGGTCGTGATGTGTCTTCTTGCGCAATCCTAAGGCTGAAAGCTTCGGTGCACCATGCATCTCCTTGCCTCTCCCCCAAACCACACTGCAACCTCAAACTACAGCTCTCACTGTGTTACCCTACTAAAAAATGGCAGAAAGAAAGGCAGAAAAAAGTACTTTTCTGGACAGGTGTTGTTTGAAAGAAGATTGCAGGTGTAAAGAGAAAAAACGGAAACGCTAGCTTAGAGCTATACTGGCGCTTTCTAATGTCGTTATCACTCTCTGCAAATCAATGGGTGGTGGCTGCAGCGGCTCCACCCGTACTGTCCCATTCTATGTTTCTATGGCCCTACAACGGATGGGGGCCCTCATGAGGTAGTTATCGGCCCTCTTTAATAAGTCAATTTTATAATGGAAACGCTCAAACTAGCAGACCGTACCGGCCCGCTCAGTGGAAACGGAGCTTTCTACTCCCATTGGAGTGCGACTTGTAAATGAGTGGCATGATTTCAAATTGCAAATTGCTTAAAATAATTAAATCACATTTAGAAATGTAAAATACTATCTGGCTACCAACCTGGCTAAACCTGTTACTAATTTTGATTCTTGGTAGTACTGAGTTGGTTTGTTTTGAGATTGGATTTTCCCTAAAGTCTTTATTTCTTTAGTTTGTAAGATGGTGTACAATGTTTGCTTGTTTATCACAGTGGATGTGTTCCAAAAATAACCGGTAATAGGTGAAATCCGCTAAGTAGAATTACCGATGTTTTAGGCTGTGAAACTGCTCACTATACATACCTTACACTTTTCTCAGACATTTTCACGCTTTTCCCTCTTGTTCAGCCCCCTTCAAGTTTAAACCGCAGAAAACCAAATCCAGTATTATGGAGATTAATTGACGAGATCTAAAGCCCATCAGAACACAGAAAACAGGGAAACCACAAAAGATGAACCGTGATATAGCGACGGAACACTGTATTCCTTAAATATTTGTTTACTATTATCCTTACATTGGGTAGCAAAAAACCCCAGATGATTCTACAACTGAAAATAATTCAAGTAAATTATTAGCAAAAGACAGCCGTGTTTATGTACGGCTCCATGCCAGAGGTCATGCTGAAATATACTAGCAGCAGGCCATAATAAATAATTAATGCCAATACTGGTCTTGCAGAACTGGAGCTGCACGACGCTTTTCATCAGTTAAACAATGACTCATAACAGCTGATCTTTTGAACAGCATTGTAGTCACGAATATGGACTCCAACACTGAAGTAAACATGTTTCTCATGTCCCAGTTAAAATGCTGTGTCATGTCTTTTCAATCTTGGCATAAGAGTTTACTTCTAAACTATATATATCTATAATTAACATGTTTTACAAACAGTTCTCCAAAAAGTTATTTTAGCCCAACTGGCCTATTTTGTAGTCACCTGGCAACAGAATACAGTTGCAGGCTCTGAAAGCAGTAATGTGCTGCACGTGTGCCGGGCTCTGCCGACACTGGGAACACATCGAACCGAAAGAGCTGTCTCCCTTTAGTGATTTACAGTACACTGGTAGAAAGAAAGAGGGAAAAAAAAACAAACTCCCTGGAGGAAACACAGAATGGACACAGCTGCTTCAGTCGATGACATGCAGCCATGAAGGGATCTGATCTTATTTAAGAATGATGCATTTAGAATAATATCCATATCTGGATGCTGCTGTACATAAAACTGTTTTTCATTCAGAGCTCCCTTGTGTGCTAATCATGTATATCCTTCAGACAACCTTGTTGACTGCCCTGCAGTTGTGTGCGGGAGGGTTATGTTTTGTAGTTAATCTTCCTCCTTTTTTCCTTATCTAATCTTTTATGATATGGCTTTTTACGCTATGATCACTTGAGGTCATTTTTCGAGGTCACACAGAAGTGAGTGCTAAATGTCATCACTTAGCCTGTCAGTGTTTGAGGCGATGGTCTTCCTTGCACCAGATCCAAAATCCTTGAAGTCTTTATGATTGGAAGGGATGGCATTCATATCACTTCGGATTGATTGAGCTGCTCATGCAGCTTTTATGAACTGTTAATAAATCACATTTTTTAAAGGCTTATTCAAAAAAAAAAAAAAAAAGTCTTGCTGAGATTGCCTCAATTAAAGAGTTGGGCTTATGTCATCATATTGATTCAAACGGTTTGGTCTCTGGACGCATGATCATGTGGACACAAAGCAAATTAACAAAAAATCCTCTGTCAAATATGCTCACGGAGAACTGGGGATTTAGCTTTAATTTGAAATGGCAGGACGTGGGTTTACCAAGAAATTCCTGTCAGCTCAATGTCTGCAAGGTACCTGAGTATTACTGAGGGAAAAGTTTAGGCCATCTGCCCTGAAGCCGGTGTTAAACTGGGTTATGCAACACACCAAGAATCCCCACAAGACCAGCAAATGTTCTGAACAGCTGAAAAAGAAAAGAAAAGAAAGGAAGAAAAGATGTAGTAATGACTTTTCAGAGTCTATTTCTCAACACGACTGAAATCTGAGGTGGTACTTTAAGAGCTCCTCATAAAAAATGAGTCTGCAGCTTTAATGAACCAGAACACCACTCAGCAGAATAGTAGACCTGAGTTCTTTAGACTAACCTGCCATGCAGAAAATTATTTCAGAAAGACATGATAGAACAAGCTTTTACTGCAAATTTTTGTCTTTTTATTGCAACACGTCACATGTATCAGAAATCTGCCTATCTTTCTCCAACGTGATTTATTCTCAGGCGTGTGATTTACATTCATAGTGTGTTCAGGAAGTTTACATCTAAGAAAATGTTAAGAGATGTTGATAAATTAGTTGCAAGTTCATTATGATCTATTTATGGATTAGGATTCGAGGAAGCTAATGCTAAAAGGTCAGGAGTATCTTGGATTCCTAATTGAACGTCACTCCCCGGCATGCTTTACATGAGGGACTATGGGACTAAGGACTCCAATGACACTGTTGCTTGTTTTTGCATGCCATGATTCAGTTATAATTCCTTCTTTTTTAGAGTTTAGAAAGCTTATACATGAACACCTTTGTCTGATTTTAGATTACTGAGCAGACGAGTAAGACGATCTGTTGTCTGTGCCAAACAGAAATGCACGTTCTCCCAAAAGGTACTGCCTTAAGTAATCTGTATTTGATGTCGTCCGTTTTTCAAATGATGGGAATAGCTTTTCATATTAGAAACAGTTCAATTCAATTCAATTCTATTTATATAGCCCAAAATCACAAAGAAATTTTGCCTCATTGGGCTTTAGTTAAGAATGTATGATAAAATATCTCTTAACTGAACATGACTTTGTCTTTTGGCTTTCAGTCATAGGTCCTACTAACAATAGTAACTGTTAGGCTGTCAGGACTTTGCAGATGGAGTTTATATTAGCCACGGTGCGTGTCAGTAGTTCAAAGCTCTGAGCCAAAAACTTCCCAGAATTTCTGTTGTTGGACAGCTGGTCCTGAAATAGTATCATTTGAAATGATGACCAATAGTTTTAAAACATTTTGTACACAAGCAGCAGTATTAACAAAAAAAAATTAAAATAAAATTCTTAGTAAAATATGTCTGTAAACGATCGAGGCATGTATTCCTCAGATAAAGTTCTAAGGAAATAAATCAATAGTTAATGTAAACATGTTTTCAAACTACTAAAAAAAAAACATAAACAATTCCAGCATGTGATTTGATGACTGGAATGAGGAAGCAATTCTGAAAAAAAATGTTGCCACTTAGCATTTACATAAAGGATGTAGTGAAAAAAAACTTGTTTTTAAAAATGTCAAACACTTTATCCAAAAACATCCACCCATGAGTTCAGTAGATTTTAAACTGTACATATTGTGAACACAAAAATTCAAGATTCTTCGCTTTTAAGTTTGGGAATTTCTTAGCCTCCGGTTTCAAGTTAACTCACTTTAGGAATGAGAAGAAATTGTGGAGAATGTACTTACACTATTTTTTTTTAAATCCAAACGATTAAACTTATCTAAATCACTAGTTGCATATTTTGGATCTTTTTTTCTTCAATTTCTTCCAAATCCAAAATTTTTCAGGTCAAACATAAAAGTTGGAACCCTCTCAAATTTCGAAAACACAGTTAACGGTGTTTACTTTGTGCACTTATAATTTCAATCATTAAGGGCAGTGTCTCAAACTGGTGGCCTGCAGCCATTTGTGGCTCCCAGTTAATATTTTGTGGCCCCCGCCATAATATGAAAGTTTAATGTCTTCTAAGCAATATCTTCTGCATGGACACGCTTCTCTGTAGATATATTTTTATTTGCTTTGTGATGTATTAAGCTTGCTTTATGCTTAAAACTTTGCATTTGCTATTGTTGTTGGATGTGGTCCTCAGAAAAGTCCTTAGCAACAGTTGCTAACATCGGTAGCGCCTGTCGTTTTACAGGACACGCACAAGATTTTGCTTAGTGGTATGTAGACATGAGCAAATGTTCAATAAAATTGATCAGTAGGCATATACAGTGGACGCAAAAAACATATTTTTGGCCCCACTGGAGCTCCATACGGCCCAGACTCTGCCTTCAGAGGCCCCAAGGTAAACTGAGTCCAAGGACCATGATTAAATGGTTTATTCGTTTTATTTTTTATTTCAAATGATTCAGTGAATATTTGCATACTTTCACTTAAAGAGATGTCCTGCTCTGAAAACTCTGAAAACATAAGAAATTTGGCCTGGTCCTGGCACAAAGCTTTTCTCAGAAGTAAAAGAAGCTTTCTGTTTAACGGGTGGAGCTGCCCCACCTGCCTGCTTTATCCTCTCTGCTTCTTTATTTTTTGGGACCAACAAGAGAAAAGTTTTAGAAAAACGTTGTCAAACTTGCAACATTTCAACAAAAAAAAGGAAATATAGTCCAGCTGCATGATCCGTTTTTACTTGGGTAAACTTATATCTTGTGGTAGAGCAGGGCGTTAAGACTCTACCATCCTGCTTCATTTTAATCTTTGCAAATCAGCTGCAAGTAAAACACACCTGATCCAGGTAAACAGCTTTATAGGACAAAGAAAACAAGTGGGGTGGGAGATCTGAAAGGTCAAGTTGGGTAATTGCACAACAGCTGCCAATGTGGTAATGAATTGAAGCAGGTTGAAGCGGTTTCTCTGCCTTCATTTCATCATCCATACGTTTCCACACACTTCTTCAACTGGGTTGCTGTCGACCTCAGTAAAGAGAATTCCCCGTGATATTATCCAGTGTTGTTAAAAGCGTGAATTTACAGTTTGTACTTGTTTTATAAAAATCATGAACAAAAAACATTTTTCTGGAGTAAGTCAGAAACTAAAAAATCACAATAGATGTATGTAATACTCAAAACTCTTTTATAATCAAGTGTCTTAGCTAGCCTCTTAAATAGAAAGTTTTTATTTTTATTTCGTGCAGCAGGTGAGTCACCAAGACAGAATTTGAATTCTTCAGCCTCTGTTGGACCAGAGTGCAGCCACTTCATGTTAGTTGTTTGTAATTTAGATCCTGCGTTGTTGCTTTGTGGTGCCAATTTTCTAAATAACAACATTGCTTCATGTAATGTTTTGTAAGATTCCGTGGTGCAACTGAAAAATACTTGTTTGTGATCATTACTTCCATCAACACTGACGTCTCTATTTCTAATGTTGACCTGACCTCTCTTTGTCTTTAACTTTGTTCATTCGTTGTTTTGTTTTGGGATTGAAACTTTATGAGAAACCAAACTCAACTAATTCTGGTTTTAGATTCATAAGAAAAACAATGAGTGATCAGTTTGACTGCTAATCTTTCACACATGTATGCTAAGTGAGTAACTGTAAGTGTCTGTCTAAATATGTGTCAAATCTGTAGTGTTTAAATATTTCACTGTAAAGTTAGAAAGACACCTCAGGGCTGGATCTTCCCATCATTAGCAGTGTTGTTGTGTCTTTTTGCTTGTTTTGCCTGGATTGCAGCTTGTTGCCTTCGTCAGTCGAGTGTTTGCGTTTCATGCATCGCTATCAGATTTGTCACAGTGTGAGCTAAACTTGACCTGCAGTTGTGTACAGTAAACAGAAATGGTTACTTCATCTCTTATCTTGATTAAGCTCAGTAGATATAGGTCACTAGTGAAACAGGTAGCATCAAATATTTAGTTTAAAAAATGTACACTTTAAGGCATTTATTTTGTTTTATTTTGAAGTTCTAATTGAGTTTAAAGATTGACTTTTCAGTGGTGTAATGTTTCTTTTTTACATGTTTTTCCATATTTTCTTTAATAATTTCTCGTACAGTTCTTCAGTACTTAATTAGCGTAGTCACTTTAATCTACAATTCATGATCTTATATTTATACTTTCAGCAGATACTTTACTTAACTTCTACATCAGAGGCTGTGAGGTATTTTCAGGTTCGCAGCTGGAAGGAGTAAATAAGGAGCAACAAGCTGTGTCGTGTCTGTCTTTCCTACAGAGCAGGTTTCTGTTGCATTTTCTTTTGAAACCTGTGCAGTTCTGATCAACAGCTTTCCCATTTAAATTGGACATGCAGTGACAGATATTTTAAGCTGACCTTGCGAGCAGACTCCCTCTGAAATGCCATCTAAATGTAAATGACACGGTCAAATTGTATGTTGACGGGATGAAATACCAACAAGGTACAGATGTATGTTTTATTATTATTATATTGTCCCTTTTACTCTGACTTATATAAAGTCTTGTTCTTTTGAGAATCGACTCCTCAGAGCAGATTTTCATTCTGGTTTTTGTTGTTTTAATACTATTTTTTTGTCAGGGATATTAAACATGCTGATCAGGTGCCTCCTCTGGACATTAAAAACATTATGTTTATGGATTATACTGATTATAACATATATTCCCATTTCTGACTCTTTTTCTGCAGGTTTTCATTTGGTTCCTCGCCTGTCCAGTATTGTCCCAGAAAGCTGCCTGTTGATTGTGGTTGGCCTGCTGGTTGGAGGACTCAGCAAACTGATTGGAGACACAGAATTACCTAAACTGGACTCTAAAAATTTCTTTCTGGTCCTGCTGCCCCCCATCATCCTGGATGCTGGTTATTTTTTACCCATCCGTCCGTTCATGGAGAACCTCGGTACAATCCTCATGTTTGCTGTTGTGGGGACCCTGTGGAATGCCTTCTTCATCGGGAGCCTGCTGTTTGCCGTGTGTCAGATTCCTGCAGCCGGCCTGACACACTTGGGGCTTCTGTCCTGCCTGCTGTTCGGCTCCATCATCTCCGCTGTGGATCCCGTAGCTGTGCTCGCTGTGTTCGAGGAGATCCACATCAATGAGCTGCTGCACATCCTGGTGTTTGGTGAATCTCTGCTCAATGATGCAGTGACTGTGGTGAGTGATCCAAACCTAAAATACAAAATAATGTAGCAGAAAGCAGCTTTGTTTGTTTTTCACCTGTGTGTTTGTCTCTTTAGGTACTCTACCATCTGTTTGAAGAGTTCTCCGTCTTCGGTCAAGTGACGGTGTTGGATGGCTTCCTGGGAGTCATTTCCTTCCTCGTTGTTGCGTTGGGTGGAGTTTTAGTGGGAGCCATTTACGGGATTGTGGCGGCCTTCACCTCTCGCTTCACCTCCCACATGCGCGTCATCGAGCCACTTTTTGTTTTTGTGTACAGCTACATTGCGTACCTGTCAGCAGAACTCTTCCACCTGTCCGGCATCATGGCGTAAGTTTGATGGCAGGAACACCAAACACACAGAAAAACAAATATTTCTTGGCTTTATTGCCTCGGCAAACAAAAATGAAGTTATCAGGATAGCATTTGTGAGTGTGAGAGCATGCTTACCTGAACCATTAGCGGAACATTTAGATGGTCCATTGTCAGAGCTGAGGTACACATATGAGGAGGATTGTGGGTTTTCTATCCGTGTGTGATCGCGTGCATTATTGGTTGGTTGCAGCCTGCAGTTTGCAACCAACCACATGCTGCTTGATGTCACCACAAACCCCCGTATACGTAAACCTTAAGATAAATACGGGGCTGATAGAAATGCTTTAATCCCTTTAGACTGCAAGGGTTTCTGACAAACACAGGGGATCTTACACTATGATGTAAGGCTGATTATGGCAATGGTAACTGAATATTACTGGAAGCGCTTTGTTATCAAAGTATGTCAACTATTTAGATCTTATGTTGATTAGAATTTTTTGAATACTTTTTATTTTGGTGTTACTTCCACTATCTCATTCCAGTCGGGTTTATATTCATGAGTCCAGAGGTCGAAGAGGAACCAACTTTGGATATGTTTGGAATGTCTTTACATTTTCCTGAAAAATACAGTTTTTGATATAAAGAGGATAGAAAAATACTTAATCAGCAGTTTCTCTTGACAAATTTTTTAAACCTTCTACGTCATACTTGGCAGATCATACTGAAAAAAAAACATACATCCTGTTTGACAACTTACACCAACCTGACTTTAATCAAGTCAGAATTGACTGTTGGTTTAACACTTTTTGAGGTTAAATATAATCTTTTCCACCATTACATGGCAGCAAGTTTCCTGTTTAGCATTGTTGACAGTTCGAACAGGAGGTGCAGATATGGAGTGTCTGCAGCATGTCAGGGACATCTGCTACGGCCTTGAGGAATAATCCTTCTTGGTGCGATTGGCTGCTTCACTGCCTCTCTCAGGAACATCCAAACTGTATTTTCGCTTTATTTGTTTTACCTTTTTGTAAGTTCCTTTGACCAATTCTTTAAAGTCTCAATCATAACTGTAAGAACTCAGAAGTGTTGCAGCTTGACGGGTTGTTCAAAAGCAAACAATCTGTTCACCCTGTTTCATGGAAGCGTCGCATGACTGGAGTCGAACAGAGAAGTGGTCATCAGACGGGCATTTAGAAATCCCTGCTGACTAGTCAAAATGCAGACTAAGTAATTCAGCAACTTCCTTAACAAAATCATTGACATTTCCTTTACTTATTACATTTCAATAATTGATAGAAAGTGTATTTAAAATGTTATAAAACATATCTTATAACTTTCATAAATGTCTTTCTTCCAGGTTAATCGCATGCGGAGCGGTGATGCGACCTTATGTGGAGGCTAACATATCCCATAAGTCTCACACCACCATCAAGTACTTCCTAAAAATGTGGAGCAGCGTCAGTGAGACGTTGATCTTCATCCTTCTCGGTGTAGCAACAGTCGGAGGACCTCACAACTGGAACTGGATCTTCGTCACGGCCACTGTTATTCTCTGTCTGGTCGCACGAGTCATGGGTCAGCACAACTGCTTTTCTTTTGATTGAATGTAGCAAACTGATGTTGGGAAGTTTTAGTGATGCATTTTGTCATTCCCTGTTAGAAACTATTATTATTATCTTTATTATTGCTTCTACATTTTCAACATTTTAATGTAGCTGAAGAGGAGAAGAGGAAGGCGCGTTCGTAGAAAGAGAGAGAGGAGGATTGTTGTGAAGCTGGAAGCAACAGAGATTAGTAAAGTGTGATTTTTCTCTCACCAGGTGTGGTTGGTCTCACTTACATAATCAACAAGTTCCGCATAGTCAAGCTGACCACCAAGGATCAGTTCATCGTGGCCTACGGTGGCCTTCGAGGTGCCATTGCCTTTTCGCTCGGCTTCCTGTTGGAACACGAGGATGAAGACATGAAGCACATTTTCCTCACGGCCATCATCACAGTCATCTTCTTCACCGTCTTTGTTCAGGTACGGATGCAGGACGTTGTAGTTTCAAAGGTGCATCAAACATAAGAAAATGTATCTAAAGAAATAATTTATTTTCTTAATTGTTTTAGTTCTTGTTTTATGCTTTTAATGTGTACACTTTGTGTCTATTAAAATATTTGAATCTGAGTTCAGGAAACATGTTGGTTTGCAAATTGATTGAATTTAGTGTGGCAGATTTGCATCTGATCCATTTAGTTTGAATGTTTCCGTATGCCATGGTTTGAATGCTCACAACATCACCAGGTTTAGTTTATTTGACCTTTTGACCATCCATAGCTAATACCTATTTCATCTCTTTCTAAACGTCATAGCATTAAAAAATGTCATGTAGCACAGGGTTCTGCAACCTGAGACTCTGGAGCCTCATGCTCCTCCATTGTGGCTCTTTGACTATGATGAAAATGCTAATGACTTCAATAAATAATAGAGTAGTTGTTTTTGTTCATTTGTTTTAGTGGATATACATTCACTCATTTATTTTTAGATTTTTACCTCGTCAGATAAATGAGCAAAATGATGGTAAAAGGTTTAATCTACTGTCAGGGAGGTCTATTATTAGAATATGAATTTAAAAAATGTATTCTACACTAATGTTGTTGTTTTAATATTTAGGAGTAAAATGAGAAAAAGAACAAAGGCACACCAAATTCAAATAATTAAATCTGCAGTAGGATGATTTTATTTGACACAGGGTGTATTTAATTTGAAAGGAACTACCACGTGCTGTTGTCAAAAGTAAAAAGTTTAAATGGTTGTATGTGGAAAAATATAATGAATTATAATTTCATTATAGTAAGTATACGAAAACATACAATTTACAAATGAAAGGCTCAATGGCCATAAAACACAATTAAAGTGTCTTTTTCTAAACTGTGAGGTGGAGCTTTGTGCCGCTCTTTGTGACCCACGTGGCTCTTTTACCATTAAAGGTCGCAAATCGGAGATTTTTTCCCCAAATACTAATTTAGGACTTTTTTTTTTTAAGTTAAAAGGCATTTTGCCATTTAGAAGTTTTCTTAATTTTTAAATTAATTCTAATTACCATCCTGGATGAATAAGAAATGTATTAGCTATTACTAAATTAATTTACAAAACTGTCAAAAATTACAACTATTTAACATAAATCTTAATTTAGTTTTAGGATTGCGATGATGAGTGTCCATGACAAATCTAAAGGAAGCTTCTTGAATTTTGACTGTGACTTGGAGCCGCATTACCTAAAACTCTGAACATCTGCTGTGGTTCTCTGTAGAGACCTGATTTGATACATACTTTATTGATGCTTCTGGGCTCAGGTTTAGCAGATAAACGAAACCCTCCACCATCTGCTGTGAAAAACAAACTCTGTGTGGATTTAGACGTGTGTCAAGAAAATTATCGATTTAGAAGCGAGTAGATGTAATGTGATGAAGTATTTACACACACTTGGATGAATAATAGATGGATACATATTTATAGATATTCGAATGTATATACCAAAGTAGAAAGGTTATGGATTCTCATGTTTAGCAACTTAAATTTAGATTTTAATGTAGACTTTTAAGTCCGTGTGTAAAATAAGTTTATTACCTGCAAAGGCTACTTAGTGTGCATCCTTTTTAGTAAACAAAAATATTAAAAACAGAAATTTCCTGCTGCAGTTACCATGACAGCAGCACTCAATCTCATTAGAACAAGGAACTCTCAAACTTTAGGCTCAGGCTACACAGACACACAAGCACACAGAGATGGTCCTTCATCACGGGCGCTCCTAGTCATCATCGGAAAGTGGCAACAAATCAGACTCAAAGCAAAATTTGTATTCTTGAAGCATTTTTCTCTGTCTTCTGAAGAATTGCATCACAATCATTCATGTTTCTCATCCACATGTATTTAGAATTGTGCACAATCTTAATTTAATGTAAAAAAAGAAATTAGAAAATTGTATTAGATTTTTCTATTTTGTTTTATGTTTATTTCCAGAAATCACATCATGTTCCCAATTTAAAACGGACTTATGGTTAGAACAAACTAAATGAAAGGATCCTCTCTGCACTGACTTGGATGTTTGTCTGCGCAGACAGACACGTTGGCAGCCTGCTGTGACTGTGAGGGTCGTCACCATTTGTGTTTGTGTGTCTGTGTTGGAGATGCAACTTCAGTGAGAAATAGCCCTTCACTTGCTGATTTTTCTTAATGAGAGCTCCGATCTCTTCGTAGATTGTTGAAATTGTGATTTCACAAACAGGCAAACAAAACAGTAAAGTTTTACTGTGGTGAGCTCTTATCAAGCTGTATAAAACAGTTGAATATTATTCTCATATGGAGAAAAGTCCTAAAAAACTGATGAGATGCTATTTTCTATGTGAGGGCAGGGCTTCCATTGTTCATTCATGTTTGTTTTCTTCATCTTTCTGAAGGGCATGACGATTAAACCCCTCGTGGAGCTGCTGGCAGTGAAGAAAAAACAAGAGGCAAAGCGCTCCATCAATGAGGAGATCCACATCCAGGTGCAGCCGCCGCCTGACACGTCAGGAAAATCTACCGCCTTTTTCTTTGACCAAACACAGAAATGGTACAAGCCCAGTTACAGATGACCGTCTGAACTGGACATTGAGGCACTTCATTAATCATGTAGTCCTCAAAGATGAGAATGTGACATTCCTTCTCACTAGCAGACTCCTGGAGCCACCTCCATTCATTATTGAATATTGATCAGTGGTTCCACCCGCTGGCTGTGTGGTGGTACTTCATATTTGCTGACTGCAGATCCCAGAGGTTGCAAAAAAAAAAAAAATCTTCTGATCGCAAATTCACTTTCAACAAATTTCTGAGGTATCTAGTCTTAATTAAAATAGAAAAAACTATTTATTGTGATCTTCGATATTTTAAACTGATACTATAGCAACTCAAGCTGCACACATAACTCTCCTGGGCTTTAGTAATGAGTCACCATCAGCCCTAATGGCTCCTCCACTGCAAAACACCAGAGATAGGAAATATAAAGATGACACCTAGCCTGCAACGAGGCAAACAACACAAGCCAGAGTCAGGCGTCAGACATAAAACCATATTTTTGTTTATTATGGGATGTGAGATTCCTGTTCTACCCGTCACGTCCTGCACAATTTAGAAACTCTTGGCATCCACTTTACTTTTGACAGCTCATAAAACATTTCATTTTATCTTAGTATTGTTGCTGTATCATTTACAATAAATATTATCAATAGTATTTTATTTTTTTGTAATATTTATGCGTCAAAATTAATTGAAAGTTTCTAATTTTTAGTAAAAAAAAAAAATATTGAAAATAGTTTGAGCTTTTAAAGCACATGTCAGCTTTCACATACATACTTGCATTAGGAAATTATTTTTATGAACCAAAACTGTAAAAAGAAAAGTTATGTTTGTGTAATTAATGATGTCGTCTTCATGATGTGTTGATTTTGAGTTTGGAAAACTCTCATGAGAAACCTTCTACAGTTTTCTGTGGAGAACCAGAGTCTTATATGAATCAATCAACTCTATCAAGTAGATTATGTAGTTCCACATAATGACCTGTTTCTATAACAACAGTGGGACTGTCATTCACCAGCTCTGTGAGGGCACGAGGTTGCAGCCACAACAGCAAATTTTCATGGTTGTCAGAGCGGGCACTCTGCCGCCTTAATCTAGTCGCCTGGCTGCCGGTCGTTACGTTTATGCGAGCTACATAAACCTTGCTGGTGTTAACAATCATTCTGTCTCTCATGGCTGCGAGTTTGTTTTTACAATCAAGTTTTTCAACCCTGTGTGGTCACATGCAAAAATGTATATGGCAAGGCTTAAGTGTGATCGGAATTATACAACATTTACACGTGAAAGACAAAAATGCAACCACAGCAGTTTCTGCAGAGCAGCCTCGGGACAATCAGAGGACAGAAAAATACAAGAGATAAAAAACATATTGTCTGAGGAGGGCAAAATAATTCTACTGATATTTTTACTGTTTATGAACTGTGCTTTCTTCTTTTAATCAGCAACTTTCTAATATTACATGACTTAAACTTTCCATTTACTGTTGAATATTTATGTTAAAATATATTAGTAAAACAAAATAAACACAAAATTTAACGACAGCATCAAATAAAAATTGTGTTTTTGTTGTTTTTAACATGTTCTTGTTGCATTTATCTCATAATGGTGGACACATGAAAAAATTTAAGATTCAAACTGCATTTCTAAGTAGTTCTTCATTCAAATCATGATGGATCAGGAGCAGATGAAAACCCACAGTTTGAAAAAAAAACAAAACAACTTGGATTTGTGATGCAGAAACTGCCACAGGCGGGTCAAAATCTCCTTGCTCCACTACAACTCTAAAGCATCTTCCTGTAGACAAAAACATCCATTAAGGTCTTCCTTTCCCTCAACTGAGGTACTATCTGGTTCAAAACTGTACGGTTGGATAGTTTTAGGGGTTTTTTCTATTTTTTTTATTTTTGCTAGCTTAGGCTTGTGAGGTGCTATAAGCTAGCAGGAGAGAGTGTAAACAAAGGGCTGACTGGACATTAGCACAGCTAACTTCCAGCCACAACCCTGATGGAAATTTCTGATGCATTCCTGCCATTCTGCAGAAAATATGTGTTAATAAACGACACAGGCTTTTTAATTGTGGCCAAAAACTAGATAATCATAATTAGACAGTTGGGAAGGATTTTACAACAGATAGAAATATGATGATATTGACATATTACTAAAATGGATAGTTATCTAATGCTGCAATAACATCTGCATTAATAGAATGTGCAGTGGTTTGTGGTAAAAATTGTGTCACTAGTAGTGGTACCACTGCAACCCTTTGTGGTACTAGTATTCAGTCACATTGATCTTTAACACATCAAATTATATATAAAGTTATTGATAAATAAAAAATATTATTTTTTTTATCATTATTATTGCTTTTTCTGAGATATTTAGTCCTGACCTGGAGGATATCTTTACTGCTTTTCTAATTTGTTCTATGCTTTACTTCTACAGTTTCTTGACCACCTGCTGACAGGAATTGAAGATATCTGTGGACACTATGGACACCACCACTGGAAAGACAAGTATGAGCTGCAGCTAAGCAAAGCAAAAACAAGTTTTTCCGTCATCCAAAGATGACAGAAAAACTTCAATAATGAATTCTTTTCAACAGTAGCGTATTTTAATTTTTTACTGCTTTTGATTTAGTTTGTTTACTCTGTGCCTCATCAGTCGCTCTCCTCTTCTCTCTTTGCAGGCTGAACCGCTTCAATAGGAAGTATGTGAAGAAGTGCCTGATAGCGGGGGAGCGCTCTAAGGAGCCACAGCTCATTGCCTTCTACCACAAGCTGGAGTTCAAACAGGCCATTCAGCTGGTGGAGAGTGGAGCGGGAGGCAAGCTTTCCTCCGCTCTGCCTTCCACAGTTTCCATTCAGTGAGTCTATATTTCAGTATTTGTTCCTCTTATTAAAGAGTTGGTGCTGTCTCTTCCATAACACAGAATTATTTGTAACTGCAGAAAATGAAGAGAAAATCTCTTAAAATTCATGTTACAGGCAACAATGCAGACTTTCTTTCTTTCACAATTATTTGTGGTACATAATTCAGTTTTGTTTATTTCTAGGAACATTCAACCCAAGAAGCCTCCTCCAGCTCCTGAGACGAGAGAGAGAGTTCTGCCACAGCTGCCCAAAGCCCGGGAGGAGGAGATCAGGAAGATCCTCAGGAGCAACCTCCAGAGGACCCGGCAGAGGGTAACCTGCTTTCACAGGAATTCAAGCTCTTTTATTCCTTTAATTAACGATTCACCTAATATTAGATAAATATTATTCAGCCGAATATTGCAAAAAAAAAAACAAAAAAAACATTTGACTTCGGTGGGAACGAGGCTGAAGTGTAGCATGTGATTATTGACCTCTTTCGCTTGCCATACACAATCAACACACATCTGTGATCTTACTTAAAAATGTTGGCTTTGTGGAAATAATATGAAGTGCTTGAGAGTGATGTGAAAGATTTGCAGTTTGCAGCAGCTGCAGAACTAAATTGTTATGAGGGTGTTCAAAACCTTCATCACGTGTGCGTTAACCGGGCATTTAAAAGATAAACACGCGGATCAGCATGAGGAATACGAGAGAGAAATGAGGCTTTCTGTGTCCGACGGGTTTGTAAATGATTTTAAGGTATCTCCGATGTCATGGTTCGCTTCTTTTTATTTTGAAACCTAAGTTATTGTTGTTAATAGTTCTCGCCCTTGGATAAGTGTATCAGGTTACATGCACACACTTAATGATGACGATTATCTATTAGAATTGATATTTTGTCTGAAGGCCTCGCCTTATGAAATACATTAGTACACTTACTGGAACAGTTTGAAGGATAAAATATAAAATAAACATTTGTTTTATTTAAAAAAATGTGAGTATTAGTCTATTATCTTATCTTAACTATTATCTTAACTCTTCAAATGTCAACATTTTAAGTAAATTAGCAACAAGTCTTTATATATATATATATATATATATATATATATATAATGGGCTATGCGTTAATCTTTCATAGTAATTGACAGTAATTTAGCTAATATTAAAGCAACATTCTAATGTTTTTGCTTGATTTAGTTTACTAAAGAATTTTTCACTGTTTTGGAGTTTAGCTAGTATTTAAGAAACATGATAGCTTTTTTGGCAAATTTGGCATACAATGAGGTTTTTAGGCTAATTAGGAGTTTAACTAATATTTTAGCAACTTGCTAACTTTCTTGGCTAATTTTTTTTATCTACTGAGGTTTTAATAAGCTAATTTGAAGTTTAGCTTCTATATTAGCAGCATGCTAATGTTTATGACCAATTTAGTTTACTGGGGATTTTTTTCAATTTTGGTGTTTAGCTAGTAATTAAGCAGCTAGCTACCTTTTTTTTGCTAATTTGGATCAACTAATGTTTTTTTGGGTTAATTTGGAGTCAAGCTCACATTTAAGCAACACTTAATATTTTTGCTAAATTGGCATGTATTAGGGATTTTTAAGCAATTTTACTACAATTTTTTTCAGAGATTTTGGTCAACTTCAGCACTCTTTTAGAGTTCTTTAATGAAATTTCCAGTCTTTTAGCAAATTTAACATTTGAAAATAGCTTTGGCATTTTCAGCAAATCCCTTCAGCAATTAAAGTAAATTGCGTCACCATTTTCAGCCAAAAGCATTCACTCTAGCATTAAGTTATTATTTGGCTTCAACCACAAATTTTCACTTTAGTGCTTCAATTTTATATAAAAGGGGAGCAAGAAGGCTTGAATCTGGTTTGAATCTAGACTACATTCTTTCTGTGTGGAGTTTTCATGTTCTCCTTGTTATTAAACTGCAGTTACTCTGATTTCCTCTCAGTCCACAAACATGTTTCTTAGATTAATTGTTGACCAGAAATTGTCAATCAGGTGTAAATGTGTTGGGTCCATGATGGACTGATAACTTGTCCAGATTAAACTCCGCCCTTACCTGACAGCAGCTGGATGGAAGGCTTTGAATGTCCTGAATAGGAATAAGTGGATATAGACAATAGGAGCCAAATGACACAAACTTTACAGATAAAGTATAAAAACTCAACTTGCTTTTCCTTTACTAATCTATACTGTGTTTGTTTATATTCCAGCTGCGCTCTTACAACCGACACACTCTGGTGGCTGATCCTTACGAGGATGGATTTAACGACCTCCTTAAGAAGCAGAAGATGTTCGAGCTGGAGAAGAAGGTGGGAAAAGCCTCCTAAATCAAACCCGGCAACGGTTCCACCGACCGCAGAGAATCTCCAGATTTCATACGGAGCCACACACAGTTAGAGAATTTAGACTGAACCATCATTTGAGATCTAATTAGTCTAAATTGAATTTCCCGACACAACTCTGAGCTGATTTATTCCCACGGTTGAGTGGGACAGTCTCACATTTCATCAGCCTGTAATTGTAAAATGAAATTCACTCTTGTTGAGACTAAACGGAATGCACCGAACGCATTCGCAGAGTTCAGGGAATTTCTTCAGGCTCTTGGAAAGCAGCAACTCATTTTGATTAGAGTTCTAAAGGGTATTGAGTAATTTTGAATTTGGTTGAATTATCTGTTCCATCAAAATATGTAGGATGTTAAAGGTTTTCTCTTTCTCACATAAAAATCTGTCAAATTTCTCTCTGCCAGATAAAAGAGATGAATAACTACCTGTCAGTGCCTGCAGCTACTTCAGACTCTCCAACCCTGCGCAGAGCCAGGCTGGCCTCAGGTAAGACTGGCTAACGCTAGACTCATGTTACTTCAGCTGCTACTTCACTAATGGAGTTTAAAAACATAAATAAACATGTTTTATTTGGTTGATAAACTCCATCCACTGTCTTCCACGTGTCAGGGTTTCAGGTTGTTGGGACAGCAGTCTTGGTGTCACATGTTCCATTTTTTTTGTTAGAATTTTTTGTTTGTTTTGCAGCTGAGATCCAAGACCTCAGATTTTGATGTTGGGATTTTTATACCAGTTTATTTTAAACCAAACTGCAAACCAAAGAAGCTAAAAGGTCATGTTGTTTTTAAACAGCAGAGATGGAATACAGAGGCTTCCAAAGCCAAACCAGCATTCACCAAATCATAATAAAAATAAAACAGGACAAATGACAAAAATCAACTCTGACTAATCAACAAGCCCCACTTAAGCCTATCAAGCATAAAACACATGTGCCAACTTCAATGAATCCTTTAAAGCAGTGGTCCCAACCCCCAGACGTGGATTATTTCCGTTTAGTTTATTTTCTGATCCTGAAGTAATTTTTTTATGTTGGAAAACTGACAAATTCTGTTGACAACAACCTGCATGGCTACCTGGACTGTTAAGTTAGTAGCTCAAAGCTAACAAAAACCAAACAACAAAATCTATTTGGAAAGTTTCTTTGAGGAGAAAGGAACCAGTGAGGAAACCAAATCAGAGTCTTCGACTTCAAAGAACAATAAAGATTCTGTTGACAGACAATAACAGGAGTTTTCCTGGACATACAGAATGATTGAGACAGTTGTCCTCATACATGGTGACAGACTCTCGTCTGTTTCACACACGCTGATGATAAAGTTGGAGACACAGTGAATTCACGTTTACATTATATTTAGAAAATACGACAATGGCATCATCTTATTTTGCTTTATTTGACCATCCACCTTAGAAATCAGACATATCTGAAGTTAACTTCCGGTTGTTAGCCTCTATTTTGACGTCAAAGGGGAATCTTAGTCATAAAGTTTAAACATTTTACAAAGAGCGAAGATTTAATCAAATAAAGTTGCAGATTTGTGGAAACTTGTAAAAGAGACATTTGAGAATTTTTCTACAGTAAGACTGGATTAGGTAGACATCTGTTCAGAAAATGTAGCTTTGTGTTGAAAAAAATACCCAATGAATGAGGATTCATGTAAAGATCTGATCAATATTTTAACCCTGAAAGATAATCAGAGCCTGGATTTAGTGTTAAAATGGCGTCCTATGGGGTAACAAAAATCATGTAATATTTCCTTCATGGGAGTTATTTCAAACCAAAAATGACTTCAACAACTTTGTTTCATTGAATCTTAACATTTTAGCATTTAGAATGTTAAAATTAGCATTTTATTTTGAAAATAAATTTGCAGAAACCAGAAGCTTAAAGGGTAACCAAACCCTAAATCAACCTCTTTTTGGCTGTTAACATCTATAAATGGGGTGTCAAAAGTGCCACCTGTTGGTAATCCCCAAATTTTTGACAAATTAAAATAAACTTGTTTCATTATAAAAATATAGTCAAAAAACATCTGTGTGCTGCCACCTATGGGTTGAACTGATGTATTACATCTAAATTTTGTGATTGGTCAAACCGTGTAGGTCCCATTTCATTTCAGAAGTCCCTCATCATGATCTGCAGCTGCAGTAATAACAGTCCTGTTCACCCGCTCCACCCCCCTGACTGGATTTTCCTATTTAGGGCTTTGGGTGGAGTCAGGCTCCAACTTCCCTGTTTGGTTACCCTTTAAAAATGCCAACTTTAGCACCGTTAGTCTGGCTGAAATAGGTTTGGGACCACTGCAGCCAGACCAGAACCCTCACATAGCCTTTTATTTTCTAATTGAAGGAACTCCTACGCTAGTTTGTCAATCCAAAGGTTCTGCCCTTAATGTTCACACAATGCTTCTGGTTCACAAGCTGACGAAACTGCAAACTCCGCTACTACTCACACCTGCTGCAGTCCACATTTCTCAGCTTTCAGAAACCTCTCTGCATGAGCCGACCAGCGCGTAAACCGAAGTGTGGTTTTTATTTTAGGCAGACATACAGATTTTAAACCCGCTGAGCTACAAATTGGGAAGAAACAAGGTTCAGGTATGTAGCGAGTGTAGAGGCAAGTCAGCAGCCGACGGCAGTTCTAACACGCATGTTCTTCATTCATTATCACTAATGAAGAGACTGCCTTGACGTGAAGATGCAGGTGTGCATGTCAGCTGAATGGAATTTTCTCCTAACACTTGAATCCAAAAGCAGAAGTGTTCTGGCATGTGCTGCACAAACAACAACTAACTTTAGATTTTTAGTTCTTTCTGTTTGTGTTTCATTCTAGCTAATTCAATGTTTGAACGTATCTGTGTGTATTATTTAAATGTGCATGTCGTAAGATACAGATTTTACCGTATTTCCCTGATAATCAAGTTTAGTTTTTTCCCTGTAGATCCACAATCCTATAACGTGAAGCCAGATGCCGACGGTGTTCCAACCATCCAGGTGGAGCTGGCCTCGCCGCAGTCTCCAGACTCGGTCAACATCGTCAACATCGTGGACGAGGTCAAACGGGACAGAGAAAAAGACGAGGACACGGGCCTCACCATGAAGCCCCCCAACGCTCCGAGCAAGCAGGGCGCCGAGGAGGACGCCAAAGATCAGCAGAAGCTGATGAGGTGCCTGAGCGACCCCGGGCCCAGCGCAGACGAGGGCGAGGATGACCTGTTCCTGCCCTGAGAAGCAGAGGGGTCACAGAGCTCAGGCTGCAGGGAGGAGCGCCGGGCCTCCAGCGAGAAACAAGCCAAAAACTGCTGGAAGAGCTTCAAGCAAGAAGACGACAAAAAAAAAACAGCATGTGTGGAAAAAAAAGCCATTACTTTGTTGAAGTCGTTGCTCTTTATTTTTGGCAGACGGGGGGAGGGGCAACAGCCGCTGTCTGAGAACTGAGCCTGAGAAGTTCAGGAAAGACCTATGCATTACCAAAGGTTTGGACTGTTGAAGTCCCCGGAGACGTTATTTTCTGACTGCTTTTACGGTTATTTTTAAACCTGTCTTTACAATCATGTTTGCTGGGAGACGAAGCTGTTCGAAATAGAATCGACTAAACCGACGGCTTTCAAGCGGGGACTTTGTGGTTTTTCACTTTTTGTCCGCCACTTTACAAATGCTGGATGTCTAGACGTTTAGATGTAGCTCCTTCAAAAACATTTGGCCTTATTTGACGTCAGATTTTATTACTTGGTGCATTTTTTCTCTGTTTTTTTAATTCAATTTCTCTTTTATGAGTGGGATGTAGATCAAAGGGGTGATTTTTTTTTTTTTTCTTTCCGTATGGAGGACAACAGATGTTTGTTTAATGGCAGGCTTAAAGACTCTGCCGCCTTGATCTCCAGCTGTGGCTTTGTTGGGGTAACTTAAGGAAATCCTGCAGTTTTGTAGGAAAGTTGATGAATGTTGGTCAGTAAACTCAAACCAATTTACATGTAAAACCGCACTTTTAATGTTTCTCTTTACCTTTTAAACCTCTAATTTTAGGGTAAATTTGATCTTTCTTGACATCGTATAGTTTTTAATTAAATATAAACAGTTTGACCCACAATTACTATCAGACACACAAAATATTAGCTAAAAATCTTTTATTTTGACAGATCACCCCCTAAAACCGTAGGCTTGTCATGGCAAAAAAAAACCTTTCTATGCAGTACAGACATGTCAGTCTTTGTCTTTTTTTTTTTTTTTTTTTTTTTTTTTGAAGGACACCCTGTTAAAGTCTTTCATTCAGTCTCGTATATCCTTGTTCGATGCTAATTTATTATTCAAGATGGGCATTAAGAGAACTCAGATTCCAGGAAGGATAAACAAATTTAAAATTTAGTGGAGCTGATGACACTAAATAATGTGTATTATAGTGTAAATACATTTCAGTAAAACACTGTAAACATTCTGAATTAATGAGACGATCATATAAACTACAAATATAACCGTTGTTTTCTTAAACAACTCTAGAACTCAGAACACTCTTATTTTATGAAAATTTGTTTTGTTTGTGAAACTAAACGCAAATGTGCAGAATTTATCATTTTTGACAAATTTTTCTTGTCTGATCGTCTGAAATTAAAAAACTCCTTTCATAATCTTTCCACAAACAAGGATGAAAGCTCGTTATTAAATCTAATATAAGAAAAGTCACTTTATTTTGTGATTTTAGTTATGGGATAAAAACTGATTGATTGAAAAGATTAAAAAATAGCTTCAGCGACTAAACTCAGAACAGGAAAAAATCTGTAGTGGTCCAAAGAAGGAGTTAAAAACTAAGTGAATTGACTCCTTAAATACAAAATAGGGGATAAAAAATATTGTCATCAGCTGTATTGACGGCAGGCTGGTGGAGAAAGCAGCTTTATTTGGAGATATAAAAAACCATATTTTTTTCTGATAAAAAAACTTAAAACCTCAATGTATTTTGACAGTAAAAAAGAATATTTTTTTAGAGGTCATATTACAGAATTCTGCATGAGATTATTTAATTTTCTCTCCACAATCTTCTGCGGTTTGGTGCCGTTCTGTTTTGTGTGTGTTATTTTTTCCTTCTGGGCCCAGGTGCTGCTGTTAAAATTGAATTTCACGCCTACAGGTAATATCTCACTGAAACCTAATATGGCTCCATTCAGAGACCTCTCTCTGACCCGTGTAGACTAAAGTGAGTCATTGTTCCCGTTTCCTAGGTGTTGAAGACGACTCCGTCTTTCCTGATCCTCTTATTTCCAGAGCGCTCGGGTTGCAGCAGCGGCAAAGTTACCCAGCATCCCTCATTTCATTCCACTTTTCTTTTTAAACGTTCATGAATCCTTCTACTGTTTTTTTGCCATGACATATGACCATCCTTCTGTTTTTTAGAAATCTAGCAACATTTAACGTCCTGTTATCTGGCCACTCAACTTTAAGTCTGAAAAGTCAAACATGAGAGATGAAAGTTGTCCTAAAAATCCTTGCTTTAAAACCCATAAATTTGCAAAGAGCTCCACCAAAAACATCCTGTTAAATACAGCTTTGACTTTGTCTGCAGCAAAATAAGACTTAAGAACCGGTTCTCCACATGTGTGCTTTTAGACATTATTTATTTCAGATGTGCCATACGTCTTCTCAAAAGCTGTTAGCGCAACATTAAACTGCTCTGATTAGTATTTTATAGGAATATTTATAAACCTGTGTGACTGCAAAGTGAATCACCCTGAGAACCAGGCCACAAGATAATAATATAATCTAAAATGAAAGAGCATTTTACATTAAGCAAATAAAAAAAAAACATAGATTCCATTGCTTTATTCCAAAGACTTTTATTTATTAAAAAAAAAAAAAAAGAAAGAAGGCAACACTATTTTCATACCTTTATTTTTCATACCAAATGCATGTTTTGGGCAAACATTCACAGAATCATCTGTAGTAATGTTTGATCCACAGAACTATAAAGCCATATAGCCTATATATATATATATACGTATATATTTAAAAAACATAGATGTGTAAATTATTATGCACGTGTCTCACTTTCTTGCCTTTTATTCCCTTAATGGACAAATCAAATCTAAAAGATGAGTTATTGGTTTACTACTCAAATAAATTATCAAATCTGTTTAGGTAAATACACTGGATTTATGTTGTGTTTTCTATTTGATTTTAGTGTGTAAAAGAAAAGCAATGTCTCACCAGCATTCACATGTTCACTTATTCTATTCATTTGTGCTTTAAACCCACCATGTGCTTTATCTGTACAGATTTATTTTGGGAGTTTTTTCGGACACAAATGTTTCTTCCTTCTCTGATCAAATATTTGGATGTATGTGTTTGTGTTATACTGTTAAAAAAAAGCTTAGAATAATATTTTTTTCTATTCCGTTAGTGGAAAATCCCTGAATTTACTTAAGAGGACTGTATAATTATTTCTGTTATTTCTACTGGATTACTTTAGGTGTATCTTTAATTTGAGAGCCACTAACTAACAAAGACTTTATTTACATTTTTTGATTTTGCACATTTTGTTTTTGGAGTTTTTTTTTTTTTCCTGTTGAATGTTTGTGATAAGCTAATCAAAACTCATCCAGTAAAAGCATCACTAAAATAATTCCTACAAACAATATTTTGTCCATAAATTTGCATTGGAAATGAACATCTTCCTCCAGAGTTGAGTCCCATCGAAAGCCATCATTTTCCACAAAAAAGCACTTTAACGAAGCAGTACCTTTATCTTGAAAAGCTGAAGCTGGAGAGAGCAATAAAAGGCTTTGATTCATCATCCAGATGGTGAATTAGGCGACGCACGAAAGGAAGCGGCGGTGGAACTCGTGATGGGTTTGGTAGAAAATGTTGCTGAATGTCACGGAATGGATCCGATTCTGCCTTTAAGTCATTTAGGTTCGTCATATTTGAGAGTGTCGGTCAGTTGTTTTGATGTCATGAACTTCGATTTTGCAATAATAGAATTTAATTTTAATAATAAACAAACACATTGTTTGTAAGAAGACAAAGCAAATGTAATGGACAATAAAAGGTGTACAAATATTTCCTTACAGGTAAATCACTCTGTTTTCAGCATTCCATTGTAAGACCAAGAATAAAACTATGTAAATTATGAATGAAACTAGAAAATTATTAAAATTTTACTTTATAACACTGATGCATCTGTGTGTTTTTACCTTAAATGTGAAGTTATATTTGTGTTTAAGGGGGAGTTTCCTGTGAGACTACTTTTGTGCAAGTTAGGGAAAAGTAGACTCAGTGGCGCCTCCAGAAATTTTTCCTGGGGGTGGCCGCTGGGGGGCCACTTTAAATCTTGGGGTGGCACACTAAACACATGACTTTTTTTCCAAAGTCATTCTACTTTAAGTAGTTAAACAACCTGTAGAAAACTATCAGTATATTTTTAGTTGCTGATATACTTTGATGAATTGTCTTTATTTCATGCTTCTAATGTGCATAGACGAACAAAAATACAGTTAAGATTTTAAGTTGGACAAAAATGTTGGTTTATTTTCCATTTAGACAGGAATCACCATGGACTATGATGTTTGCAGATGATATTGTGATTTGTAGTGAGAGCAGAGAACAGGTGGAGGAGGAGCTAGAGAGGTGGAGGAGGAGCTAGAGAGGTGGAGGTTTGCCCTGGAAAGGAGAGGAATGAAGGTTAGCCGCAGTAAGACAGAGTACATGTGTGTGAATGAGAGGAACCCAAGTAGAAGAGTGAGGTTACAGGGAGAAGAGATAAAGAAGGGGGAGGAGTTTAAGTATTTAGGGTCAACAGTACAGAGTCATGGAGAGTGTGGAAAAGAAGTGAAGAGGCGAGTGCAAGCAGGTTGGAATGGGTGGAGAAAAGTGTCAGGTGTGATAGAAGAGTTTCAGCACAAATGAAAGGAAAGATGTACAAGACTGTGGTGAGAGCAGCCATGTTGTTGGACTAGAAACAGTGAAGAAAAGACAGGAAGCAGAGCTGGAGGTAGCAGAGATGAAGATGCTGAGGTTCTCTTTGATGGATAGGATCAGGAATGAATCCATCAGAGGGACAGCACATGTTAGAGGTTTTTGGATAAGTCAGACTGAGATGGTTGGACATGTTCAGAGGAGAGACAGTGAAGATATTGGTAGAAGGATGCTGAGTCTAGAGCTGCAGGAAAGAGGTCTAGAGGAAGACCAAAGAGGAGGTTTCTGGATGCAGAGAATGAAGACATGAAGGTGCCTGGTGTTAGAGGAGAGGATGATGAAGACAGGGTTAGATGGAGGAAAATGATTGGCTGTGGAGACCCCAGAAGGCAAACTCAAAAGGAAAATAAGATTTACGATTTATTCACTCAAGAGAAAAATTATGATGTAGGGAAAAGTTATAAACTATAAAAAGAAAAAAAAACCTTAGATCCACATGTCCTCTACAGAATCTTCTTCTTCATCCATTTCAAAACCATTACAACTATTATTATTTCACATGGCGCTTTCGTTGTCTTTGTCTCATGTTTGCTGCAGCTGCGCACTCAGAATCCCCCCCCCCACTGAGCTCAGCGCAGCTCCAGCGTGCCTGCGCGCGCGTGCGCGCCCATTGCAAATAGATATTGATAACTCCGGCACGGCTTCAAGAGCAATGAAGAGAGATGGTTAGAGAAAGATATAATAATACCAACAATTAAAGAACTCCAATGAGAGAGCCACAACGAACATTTGTGGGGTTAGGAACGGGGACTTCTCAAATCTGGAGAAACCCGCACCTCCTGATCCATCACTCATCAAACACTTCTGATCATGCTTTGTAAACATTTATTAAGTTATTTTGGAGTATTGTTCAATATAAATTGTTTTTTTTTTAATATTCAGAACAATAAACTGTGTTCTTTTCATGAGGACTGTCAGTCTGTCTTCTTGTCGCTTCTCTTTTCAAAACCATGAGCGCGTTTCCTCCAGAATCAGTTCTGAGCAAGACGACATCTAGAATTTACTGGTTTCAATAAAAACCTGCTCTAGATGATAATTATCCTACTTTAATATACTAGGATATTTTTGAGTTGCCTCTTAGACCGCTGATGAGTTCTCCATAGAGGCTCGCTGTGTGCCCGCACGCGTGCGCCTGCGTGTGTGTGCGTAATGGACGGGCTGGCACGCTCCTCGTCTCTTCTCCCCTCCTGGAGAATTATCCAGCACCTTCTGATGGTTTAAGGATGAAATGCAAAACAGATGCAAGCACAGTTTATAGTGACAAGTGGGATGGCCGGGGTGGCCACTGGGGTGGCCAGGTGTCAGCCAGGGGTGGCCGTGGCCACCCCTGGCCACCCCTTGCAGGCGCCACTGAGTAGACTTAAAGACTCAAAAGCCAAGTTCTATGACCGACCAGGGTTTGGGCAGCTGAGGCACTTTCCATCGACTGGCACCCAAACCACAATGCACTGGCCCCTTATGAACTCTCCTGCAGGTGGTTGCCCTGATCCCACATCTCTCCTTTAGGCTTGACCCAAAACAGGCCTGTGGGAGGAGCCCTGGCCACCTGAGAGCTGGCTCCAGGGTGGGGGCCCACAGACACCAATCTGGGAGATGTAACTGAATTCTGGCTTGCACTTCGCATAAAGGGGTTCTGAACTGCTCTTTGTCTGGCCCGTCATCCAGGACCTGTTTGCCATGGCAGACCCTACCAGGCAGAAGCCCCAACAGCAAAGCTCCTGAGAGAACTATAGCCCTCAAACCCCTCTACCATGATAAGGTGGTGGTTCAAGGAGTAGCCCCACCCACCAAACACTCGCTTTCGAGACCCAACCCCAAGCCTGGCTCCATGGTAGTGCCCAGAGACTCCAGGTTCTGTACTGCTCTTTATCTTGCTCATCACCCTATGGAAGAGTCTACAGGAGCAGAAGCCCCAGACAGCAAACTTCTGCGATCACTCGAGCACTCAAACCCCTCCACCACGATAAGGTGGTGGTTCACGGAGCCCACATCTTTTGATCTATTGTAAAAGTGTTCCCAGTGGTCTTCTGATTATAATTATAACGGTTTTAGCTAATATTTAAAAAACTGTGTCGTTTTCTAGGATATTGTTTCTGCAGAGCAGCAGGAGTTGATTAGAAATTCGCCTGCAAGTTCAGGTCAGGACTGTTGCTATGTAGGTATTCCAGCCCTACTAGTTAGTTTACATCAGGGCTGCTCATTCCTGGTCCTCAAGATCTACCAACCTGCCTGTTTTCCAGCTCTCCATGTACTGCTTGCTGCTGATTACCTGGACCAGGTGTGTTCTTTCAATCAGATTGTGGAGACATCTGACTGAGCCAATCAACAGCTGGCAGGGCTTGGAGATCTGGAAAACAGTCAGGGTGGTAGATCTCGAGGACCAGGAATGAGCAGCCCTGGTTTACATGCTTATACACTAGATTATAGTCCCTCAAAACCTCAACCTAACATTACCGGTGTGACTGCTATTACAGTTTTGAGCCAGATCCCAGCTCGGATGAGTAAAACGAAGACGTGCATGGATCTAGTCGTCTACAAGGGATGCAATTTCTTCGCTATTTCAACCTGCAGTTTGCTGATTGACAAGGATATGAACAAAGAAGTTTTCATAACATATCTCCTCCCTCATCAGAAAAATTCTCTAAGAAGAGATAATTTTTTAAAGTTAAACTGTTTCAGTGTTTTATGACATTAATTTATTGCTTAATTACTTCTGAAATATGCAAATCTGCAGTATTCATTTGGTTAGGTTTCAGAGAAAACCTAAAAAAAACTTCTAAAAACAATTTTATGAGATTTAAGTAACATCTAACAATGATCAAAATCTCAATCAGGCTGGGATTTGTTTTCTGAATCTTTTATCTGTCACAGTCAGGAGTCTTCGTTCTGGATGCCTCAGCATGAGAGTGCTTCCAGATATTTGGTGTCTGGTGAAATTGATCTCATTTTTTTTTTACTTCACAATGATAGAGACTCCAGAGCTGCTGAAGCTTAAATCAATACTGCTGTCATGTAAGTCATCCTTCCCCAGAGATCTGTGCCATGACGCACGTCTGGGTCACAGCTAGAAATCAAAAAAGAGGAAGAAGTGCACAGTTTGATCCTGCATTTTCCATCAACACACTGCTTACTATTAAAATTCTTTTGACTGTATTTGTATTCTTATGGTACTTTATTAATGATCACATTTTCATTTGTTGTCATTTTAGTTGACATCAAATGGTTCAAACCTATAAAGCGGCTCAAAGAGTTTCATATGATGCTGTAAATGTCATCTGCAAATGTCAATCCAGTGTGTGGATTTTATTTTCATCAATATTTATCATTTGTTTTAAGTGATTATTGAAATACGTCAACCTGGAAATTGTAAAACAAAAAACACAGACCACTTTAGAGTAAATACTTTCCAACTGTCACATATTTATGACAGTGATTTTATTTAATCAAGTGTGAGAGAAACTAAAGAACTACATCCCAAAAGTGAGTTTTATTTTGAAATTTTGATGTTTATTTCAGTAAAACATGCCACGGATGGAAGGACAACATCTTTCTGTCCACCCATGCATTTCACTATCAGTTGATACCCACCCATTACTTTATTCCATCCATCCATCCATCCATCCATCCATCCATCCATCCATCCATCCATCCATCCATCCATCCATCCATCCATCCATCCATCCAATTTATTTTTATTTGTTATTATTTTATTTATTTAATAAAGATTATCTTTTTATTTGAGTGACTTTACAAACAGCAGTGGAGAACAAAATATTTTTGTCACCTAAAATCTTGTATTTAAAAAAATGTAAAAACCTACTTTCACGGATTTAGCTTATTTTAAGTCAAGTATAAATAAACAGAGGCTATTTGGAGTTTTTAAGTGTTTTAAGTTTATAGACTGCATAAGAAAGACCAAAGCAAACTGTGGATTTTGTTTTTGGATCTTTTGTTCTTAGATTAAAAGGAATGAAGTTATACTGATGATTCCAGCCAAGAACAAATCCCTCCAATTGCATGTTTGGGCATTTGTTTATAGCCGGGCTGACACCGCTCCTCCACAGAACCAAAGGAGCTGTTTGAACTTGTGGAGGAAATGTTGGCAAGAGGAGCAGAGAGAGCGGAAAACTATCATCAAAAACTAAAACAGTTGTCCGTCATCTGCATTTTGAAAGACCCAAATAAAGTCTGAAGCCATGGTTCCTGAACCGCTGGTATTGTTTAGAGGAATTACACTTCTGGGGCGGCACAAGAGACACAAAGAGGGGTGGAAGTAACATTCAGGAGAAAGAAGTGGCCGTTCTGGCTGCTGTGGCTTGTTTATTCCCACTTTGGTTCTTTTAAAATGTAACTGCTGGTCAACTCTCGAGCTTCTCTGCTCAAACACTTCTCACTGTTGTTATTTTTAGAACCGACATGCTCTGATTATTTACCCACTTGTGAAGCTGCTTTTTGTTGGGATGTGTCATTTTCCAGCAGAGCTGCTCAGTGATTGAGTTTCTGTCTGCATGCAAATATAATCTGAGAATCCAATTACTCAAATTGATGACATCTAATTTTGTTTTTGATTAATCCTTTTAAATTAGCTGTGAAGCTAATTAAGATTATTAAGGATTTTAAAGGCAAAGAAGAATTGAATGAGCTTACATTTGGAAAAAAAATGTTTTAAAAAATGGATGTAAAAAATATTAAGTTCTTGCCATGCAGAAAAAGACCATTTATTTTCATAGTTTATATATGTGAAATTAGACAAAGCGGTAAATTAAAGGTTTTAAGATCCAAGATTTCAACCAGTATTGGATATTTTAGAGCACTAATAGCAGCAAGATCAGTGAAAGTTGTTAGTTTTTTTTTTTTTGGAAAGTCATTAAAATTAATTTAAAAACTCTTCCTTTTGACAGTTGAAAGAGAAGAATAAACTTAAGGTCTAATTCCAAATAATTATTTTACATTTTATTTTTTAGTGTCATAATTCACATCAATCTAAAGGTTAAAAGTTGGAATCAAGATAAAAAGTTCTTAATTTTCTTTCATCATTTGATTATTTTTTTTAGTAAATAAATAAAATAATGGCCATCTTATTTAAGATAGCCTGAAATGTGAAATAATGAAACATACTGGGACATGTCATTATTCAACTGTTCAGTCATCTTATTAAGAATAGATTACTAACCTGATTGATCCATTGCATACATCCAATAGTACAAATATTCTTACTGACGTCTGACTTTTAGGTTTTAATTGTGGAAATTTGATGAAGAAACTCAGTCCTTTGTAAAACATATAATTCATAAATGTCAGATGTTTAGCAGCGCTTCTTGGTCAGTTTGTGTCTGTTTTGCTCAAATAAAAGCACTTTTTTTTCTACGTTTCTGGCTTTTTCTTGTTGCTTCATTTGGTTTGTTTGCAGTAGAACCTTTCTTCTCTGTTATTTCAGATGTTGAGATGAGCTTTAAAAAACCAAAATAGTGTTGAATGAATGAATGAATGAATGAATGAATGAATGAATGAATGAATGAATGAATGAATGAATGAATGAATGAATGAATGAATGAATTACTTTATTGTCACTGTATATTATAGAAAAGAAATTGAGTGCAGTTCACTTCTGGAGCACTTTAAATGTATTGATAAAGTTAATAAAATAAAATAAAATAAAATAAAATAAAATAAAATAAAATAAAATTCAATTCAATTCAATTCAATTCAATTCAATTCAATTCAATTCAATTCAAGTAAAGTAAAGTAAAGTAAAGTAAAGTAAAGTAAAGTAAAGTAAAGTAAAGTAAAGTAAAGTAAAGTAAAGTAAAGTAAAGTAGTAATAAATAAATAAAATAAATTAAAATAAACTAGATTTTTTTCAGACTCACATCCGTACATCCAAAAATTGCTTTCAAAAGGCAGTCAGTATTGTGTTGGTCTGACCCTAAAATAACCTCTAAATACACGCAAACATTGTTTATGTTCTTTCTGTTTCAACATTTGGCTGAAAGCTTGTTTTTTAATTGGGGGTAGAAAAGATCTGATGGATCTGAGGCATGAAGTCCATCAATCCACCAGCAGATGGCAGCATCTACACATGCAGTTCCCAAATCTTCACCTGAATTAGAGCAGCTCTCTCTGAACATTCAACTTTTTAAACTACTATTTTCACAGTTTACCCTAAAAAAAACATTTATTTTGTGTGTTAGAGAGAGATTCAGACTTCCTGTCCCGGCAGAACTTCCATCGGATTAATGGTGTGTTTGCTATTACATTCAGCCTCATTTACATGGTCCGTATACCTCATCAATTGTGATGTTTAGACCATAAAAACCGTGAACCGTCACATAGATTCTGATCTCAAATGAACGTTCCAACTTTACTCTGGTTCTACAACAAGATGGGTTTTGATTATGAGGAAAAGGTTGCTGGAGTCTGTCTGCTGGACGACCGACGCAACATGAGAGGTGAGGTCAAGCTGCTCTCTGAGGAGGGAAAACACACACAGGCTTTTATTCTGGTGAGGAGGTGAGCTTAATCCCTGAACTGCAGACGGCTGATCTGAAAAAGGAGGATTCACATTAAGATTCAATGTTTTGTTTGCGTTCAAAAAAATATAGTCAGAAAGATAAATGAGGAGAAATTCCTGCTAAAATTCAGCCTAAAATGTCAAAAATTTTCATACAGTTGTTGTTTTTATTATTATTTTTGTTGATTTTATTACTCAATTGAGAATAATGAGAAAATAAAAGCCTCAGGTTGGTTTGTTGTAATTGGATTCTTTGGAGCCAACAACCCCAGAAAAACTAAAGAAAGCGAAAAAGAGCAGCTAAAGAAAATTGATCAGGAAAACAGAGTTTGGCTCATTTACTGAGAAAAATAAAGAGAACTGTGTCACAGCGTGAGTCTGTGAGGTGAAAAGACTCTGAAGCAAACTCGACTCATCACTGGAAAATATAAAAAAAAACAACTAAACTGGGTGAGATCTTTGCATCCTTGTCTAAATTTGATTGTCAAATAAGTTGCTTAAAATTTGTAGTTCTCTAATTAAGCAACTAAAATCTATAATTGTTTGTCAAAAGAAGTATTTTTTAAGCTGATATGTAATCTTAACTGTCATTTAGCATTAACCCTGAACACGAAATGAAATCATAGAGGAGCGTCTCCAAATCGTAGTGAACAAAGTTTTCAGGCGGTGCCACCTGCTGACACCCAGATCATTAAATGAACTCACCGGTGTTGTTATCATGAACTGGATTAGTCAGCCCAACCTCCGAATCAATCCTTGATCCTAATGGCTTTGCTGTGCCGGCCCCACTTCCTGGTGTCAGGTAATTCTTTGCACCAAAACGAGGACACAGTGATATTGTTAATGAACGGGCTGAAACCCGGTGATGTATTAGAACAAGCAGAGAGCAGACGTGGACGTTCTCCTTGACGAGGATTTTGTTCTTTTATGAATAAAACATGACTTAGAAAAGGGATGAATTTTTAAATGCAAAATTGGTTCTAAAAAAAAAAAAAAAAAAAAAAACCCTCCCCAAACAATCAGTTTTTCCATGTCCTGCTGTCAGAAAAACTTACTAGTGGTTATGTGCTGGTTTGTGTAATCCTCAAAGTCAGCGACTGGAAAAGAAATGAGGCTTTTCAACTCGGTGCGGGAACACACTCGCTGTTTGTTTGTGAGAAAGCCTCTCAGCCGATAAAGCATGATTCGGTCTGATAACAAAGCCCAGCTGAGGGACGCATCCTTATTAACCACATGCAGCGGCAGATTTCCCCCACCGGCCTCGCATTCCAAATGTGTGCATGAAGGATCAGGTTGGCACTGAGCTGAGCGGCGAGGAGGGGAGAGGCTGTCTGTGAGGCGAGCGGCGCCGCAGGTGCACCATGAAGAGTCACCTACAAATGACATTTTTGCATTTAGACAAAAAAAAAAAACACCATCCAGCAAGTTATGAGGAAACTGAACACTCAATCTTCATCTGACTGATGGGCGACTTCATGCAAATTAGGACTCATGTAGAATCAGATCTGTGAGAAACTCTGTCTTCTAATAGCAGCAGATGTTTGCTTGATTTAGGGCCTAAAATCGTACTACAAAGTGTATCAGAAAGTTCTTTCATTTTCTGCTGATCTGCATTTGCATGCATCCATAATGGTGAGTCAAACATCAGAAACACTTTATGATAAACAACAATCTGAAGTCAGTAGTCTATACTAAAAGTGAAGCAGTATACTTGAAGTTTATATCTATTTGTTGTAAACGTAGAATCTATTTAGTCTCAAGGAGTTTTTAGTTACTTTCTAAACTACATATACTTTATCATTTATTTTTCATTTAGTTCTCCAGTCCCTGTTTGGTGCTGTGCAATTCATGTGTTGTCCTCTTTCCCACTCTCTTCTGAGGGCTGGGGAGGGGGGGCAACAGGTCAAATTATTAATTATTTCAAACTATCAAGTTGTTTTATTCTTGATTTTAACTTTTACTTTTTTTAAAAATATATTTTAAATGAGATGAGTTGTGTGTTAAACTGTAAAAAAATAAAATAAAATAATTGAAATTTGGTGCCCCTGCCAGCAGATGTCTCCCTAGGCAGCCGTCTAGGTCGCCTATGCACAGGGCCAGCCCTGACCACACCTCTGGCTCGTCTTGACCGTGGACCTCGCCTCTGGCTTTTTTTTTTGGCTGTGGACCACGCCTCTGGCTCATCTCGCGTCTCAAAGCGGGAGATATTCCAGATTCCAAGTGGCCTTTCTGTACTCCTGTTCTTGGTGTGAAACTTGCCTCTGGCTCGTCTTCTGCCCCCAGCTGTCCCCTAGTTCCTAGATAAAACCCGTCTGCTACACTCGTTAACATGTATTTGTAAAGTTAGATAACTTAATTCCTCTTAAAAAGTCCTGGACTAGCTATATAAATAAAACTGAATTGACTTAAACTGAAATATAGTATAGTTACTGTACACTTATAGGTCTATTCAGGTATTCTTAAAAAACAAGCTTTAAGTACTTTTGCTAAAGTTTATCACAGAGATAATTATTCTCTGAGAAAATGTCAGATCCGAACATCAAAAGATGTTATCAAGTTATTTAAAGTTCAATGTCCTGAATTGTGCAACTTAATTTTACTTCTTCAACCAAATTTTCTTAGATTTCTTCTTAATTTTTAAAAATGTATCACTGAATTTAACCCATACTATGTAATTCCTCGTTTGATGGAAAATATTTTCTCTTGTTGTTATAATTTCTAATTTACATGTCCTTTTCTGTAATTATAGAAACTATTTTGGTCACTGCTTTGTTTTGGATGCACTTGCTTAAATGTTTTGTAAATGTGATTATTTTCAATAAAGCTAAAAAAACAAACATGTGAGGCAGATTTCCAGTAATCAAAAATCTCTAATTTAACTAATGGAAGAAAATATCAAATATATACGTATTTTACTGTAAATATTTAAAAACATGATGTAAAATGAGACTAATTAAGTCACACATCCATCTTTTACATTGTTTTTTTTGTAGCTTTTACCTCCAAAGACAAGTTTTGTATGAACATTTTTACATTTTAGGTTTATTTTTGGCTAAACAGTGAGGCAACATGACGGTTTTTCCTGCAACCAGACTCTTCTCTCTGACTGAAGCCCCTTCAGGAGTCTGGGCAAAACTTCAAGTAAATGTTGTCAAAACACCTTTCAGGGCTTTTCTAGGTTTGGTGTTTGGAGTTTGGCCTCTTCATGGCTTCAGTCCTCTGAGATCAAGTTTGTAGAGTAAATATGAGTCACTGAAGGAGCAGCTTTTATCTCCGGGTTTTTTTTCTTTTTAACTCAGAATAAACATGGTTTCTTCTTATGCTAATATTGACTTCAGCTTTTCGGGCGTAACTTTAACCCCAACTGTGTTCCGTAATGGATCTGCAAAAAAAATATAATAAATATATTCTAAAATATACTGTATATATAAAAAGTCTTAGTGTTCGTGCTAAGGTTTGCAGAAAATGTGTTTCCCTCATATTTACTAAAAACAGGATGGAAGTTGGGCTGTAAACAAAGTGTTTTATCCTGATTAAATAAGATAAATGGGCAGGTAAACTGGCCATTAGCGGAAAGCCTGCAAAGCACTATTTAAGTAATGCTCAAGAAAAGCTGCTTACTGTTAAATGCATTAAGGGTGGAATTTGTCTCTAATTGGGAATCAATTGAACACCCACACCCTCAAAACCACAACAAGCCCACCACCTTCCAGATGGGTTGTGTTAAAGTGTCGTCATGTGAAATGTTTGTGTGTTGTTTCTGTGTTTCATGTCGTTTTCATTTTAATCATCTTTTGATGCAACAATAGTGATTCTTATATTTTCCATTGAGGGGGAAACTTTTGTCAAAGTAGCATTTTGGGAATCCCTCACGGCAGGCATGTCCAAAGTCTGGCCCGTGAACAAATGCGACCCCCAATTAAATTTCCTACAGGGCTCCTGGCATAACATTGATAAAACATGACCCCGAGATATTTCTTACACTTTGTATGATTTCCTGGTTGTGATTAGCTAAATTTCATTAGCCGTTGCTAACTTGTGGCTACTGGCCTTTAGAGCTTTAAGGGCCGAATTAAATGAAAGGAATAGATGTGTTTGTTTCTAGAATCAGAACTACAGTGGCCGACACGGCTCAACAAAAGTCTGAACTGAAAACAAAGCTGAGCATGACAAATAAAGCTGAGCATGAACAAAGCTGAAGCATTAACAACAAAAGCTGAGTGATTCAACATAAGCATGACAAACAAATGACACAAAATGACAGAAGCTGACAACAAAAGCTGAAGCATGACAAAAAAAGCTGAAGCATGACAACAAAAGCTGAAGCATGACAACAAAAGCTGAAGAAAACAAAAGCTGGAAGCATGACAACAAAAGCTGAAGCATGACAAAAAAGCAGAAACAGCTGAAGCATGACAACAAAAGCTGAAGCATGACAACAAAAGCAGAAGCTGAAGCATTGACAACAAAAGCAGAAGCTGAATGACATGACAACAAAGCTGAAGCATGACAACAAAAGTAGAAAAGCTGAAGCATGACGACAAAAGCAGAAAAGCTGAATGACAACAAAAGCCAAAGCATGACAACAAAAGCAGAAAAGCCGAAGCATGACGACAAAAGCAGAACCATGACAACAAATGTCGAAGCATGACGACAAATGCCACAGCATGACGGCAAAAGCCATAGTATGATGGAAAAAAGCCACAGCACGTCAACAATGGCGAAAACACGATGACAAAAGACGAAGCATGACAACAAAAGCCGAAGCATGAAGCATTAATAGATTCTGAAGGAGAAAAGCGCTGTGAGACGCTTTTCTCCTTCAGAATATACTAGAATGACGTTGATCGTGTTAACGCTAGAAAAATTATAGTAAATGAAAGAACATAAACACCGGAGCTCCAGTGTTACAGGGTTAAGTATTAGTTCTAGCACCTCAGCTAGCATAACTGTTGTTTTAACATAAATAAAAATAATTAAACAGTTTGAAACATATACTTTGATCTTTGTATTTGTAACGACCTTCCACTCTGCCCCACTTTATGAAATGTTCTGGCTCCACCACTGGGTCATGGGGTTGCTGGAGCCTATCCCAGCTACTGTTGGGCACAGTAAAAAGTCTTTGTTAATTTTTCAATTTTTATTTCTTAATTGTGTTTTTATGTTTGTATTGTAAAAAATAAAATAGGTCTTTATGTGTTTGAGGTTTATAAATAAATTAAAATTCACAGTATAAATCTGCCATGCAGGTAAATGACTCCAACGTGTTGACGTCAGACGCACGAGCAGGTGTGCTGTATCAGGGGGTCTCAAACAAACATTAAAGGATGAGTGTCACTCCTCGGGGGTTTCCCCTGCTGTCTGCAGAAGGTAAATACACAGATTCAGACTTAAAGAAGAAATGCAGCCTCGTTCTGATTGGTTGGACTGTTCGGGTGGTTATCTGGGTTAGTATTTCACGCGTTTTGGCGCGTGTAGGGATGCGGGTTTTTCTCTCTCTCTCTCTCTCTCTGAGGTGCAGATGGCATCTCAACCACTCAGACCTTTTCCTTTGAAAGCGGCTGCTTCTCTGCGCTTTGATAAGCTGCTGTGAATATCCATCAAGCTGCCCGACCAGCTCACTGGATTGTCGGAAGCGCGGACCCTCTCGTGTGTCCCCCCTCCTCCTCATCCTCCTCCTTCCTCCTCCTCTTCCTCCTCACCCTGCCTGCATTATATGTAGCGTTCGCAGCCCTCTCTCCTCTCGCTTTCTGGCTTTCTGCGCAGGCGGACGTCCGCGCCACACAGACACGGTGCGCACCGCAGCAGCAGCAGCAGCAGCGGAGGTGGCGGCGGCGTGTCTCCGCCGGATTGGATGTTGGATCCGTTTCTTCCGCGGCTTTGCATCTGGGTTTAGGAGAAGTTCGCGTGGGACAAACAAAAAAAAAAAACCTTCCGCCTCCTTTCACGATTTGTTTCGCCCGGCGTGTTGACGGCAGCCAGGAGGAGGAGGAGGAGGCAGTTGACAGACCGGAGACATGGACATGCGCGCGCTCCCGTCCAGCAGCTGTACGGGACAGAGGCGGAAACGGCAGGGCTGCGTTTGAAGCAGGGATGCGGGCTGCTGATCCGGGATGCTGTGCTGTCCGCTCCACGCCGCGCGCTCCCTTCTTGAGGATGGAAACGCGCAACTTTGTCACTGAGATCATCATAATAATGTTTTGAAGCCTTTGGTCATCTGGATGATGATGATCGCCATAAGAGGGACTTGGTTTTTAAACGTAGGGAGGCCTAACCTTTGTTTACCCGCTCAATAGCGCGATAAAGACGGATCTGACTGGTTGCGTGCGTTTCCCCGCGACTGTCACGGGGGTGGGTTTGGTTTCTTTACGCAAGGCAGCAGCTCAGTGGCGCAGAGAGAGTCCGAGCAGCGCGGAGGCAGCGTCTCCAGCAAACTTTCAATGGTTTTCCGAAAGTTGCCCGGTGTCTCGGCATCGGGCATGGGTCTGCGCCTGTCCCAGAAATTCGTTTTTCTCCTCTTCCTCTCCGGTTTGGTCACCCTGTGCTTTGGAGCCCTCTTCTTTCTCCCTGACTCTGTCAGGCTGAAGCGCATTTTCCTCTCCAAGACGGAGATCCAGCCCGTCACGGTCGGCTCCAGGTCCGAGAACGATGTCACCGTGAAGAGACCCAAGGAGCAGGAGCAGCGGGGCATGACTCCTGCCAAAGGGGACGCGGGCACCAAACCCAAAGTGATCCGCAAACCCCCCGCGCCCCACGAGGACGCAGACGGAGGCAGAGCGCAGGAGGAGCTGACTCTGTCCAGGTCCAAAGCGGCGGAGTCCGCGTCGGAGAGGGTGACCTCCGCTGACCGCCAGGCCGACTCGGATACTTTTAATTTCAAGAAGTTCCACAGGTGTCTGCTGAAGCCACCGCTGGGGAGGGACAACGGCAAACCGGCCGACCCCAAAACCAACGAGCGCAGGGAGAAAGTCAAAGAGGTGAGGATGTTCCTGCTGTTTCTTCTTTATTTTTTGGAGAAATTATAGCCGAGGTGCCTAAAACAAGTATGCTTTTATTCTGAAACAAAACTCTTATTTTGAAAAATCCAAATAATATGAACTATTTGATGTTTCTAACACATCCTATTGTATATTAATATCATTTTATGGAGCCATAAATCGATCATTTTCAATTCACTAGAATTATAAAAACAACAGTCATGTTCATGAAACATTTATTAAACTTACTTAAACATGAACTCCAACCATTAAAGGAAGTCCAGAAGATTCCAAAGATAATTTTAGGCCTTCACTGAAGACTTTATAGATCCTGACGGTCCTGGAAAACTCCCATGAGGCTGTGCTGCTGTCAGATAGTGACCTTTCTGTTGGTTGGAAGGATAGTTAACATTAAAAAAAACAAAACAGGAACTCTTTAAACTTGGGAATCAAATTTTTTTAAACACAATTCAGTAGATTCTGAAGGAGAAAAGCGGCGTGATTACAAAATTAATGACTGGAGCTCCGGGGTTAAAGGAGTATTTCCACAGTATCACCTCAGTCGTCCTCTCTCTGCCGCCTGCAGATATGTCACTGCATTCTCAGCCTCTCTGCATCAGCTCTCCAAGCTGCGGCGTGCAAGCTTTTATTGAGCCCCGTGGCACCAATAAGAGCTCTGGAGTGGGAGAGTTTGTGGATCACACATCTGTACCCACTCAAGGCAAATCAGGCAGCGAGGAGTGGGATTGGGTGGGTTTGGAAGTGCGATAAGGCCAGTATAGCTGGCAGGCCTGTTGCAGACGGGTTTCAGCCACGGCGTGTGACACGGATAAGTCCTGTTGTCAGTCTCACTTCCAGCCGGGTGTCATCCTCTCGCGCCGCTCCACACGCCTCGTACCCAAAGGTGATGCGCCGCACGCTGACTGAGGTGTCAAAGGACGGGGGGTCATTTGCCTCCCTCCCCCTGTGCTCTGAGCTCCACTGACTCATGGTTCGTCTGCTTGATGCTCTTTCCGTGAATGTCAGCGGGACTTTGCTCGTCTTTTCAGCTGAGCTCTGCAAAAATTCTGCTGCAAAAGTTGTCTGCCCCACCTTCTTCCCCTAGAAGTAATACAAATGCTCACCCAGTCCTTTCTGTCTGACCTGCTGCTTTGCTACTGTTTTTTTTGTCATTCTTTGTGTTGGTGCTAAAACTATGCAGGCCAACAGACGAACCTTTGCTGTTACGGATGTGAAACCATGAACTAATTCCAACAGTGACGCAGTTTTCTCTTTATTTCTGAGGGTCTGCTGTACTATTTTGTTTCTTAGGACTATAAGTTGTTCTGAAATAAAAGTTGCACTTTTGATAGAAAAGTGCGCTTCAAAACAAATTTGTCCTTGCACAAAACACTGAACCTCACCATGCCTCTGGTGGAAAATTGCCGCCAGAGTTCAGCAGCGTAGCCGCCATCCGTGTGTGAATGTGTATATCTCGATATAAATGACTTTTTATTACAAGAACAGAATGCAGTATATCACAATATACCACAAAACGTCTATTTTCAGTTATTCTCTTAAAAAGTGTTCACAAATGTTTTTAAAGTGCACAACAGTTTCAAGTTACTTAGTAGGAAAGCACATTTTTGCACAAAAGTTCTGCAATAAAAATAAAAACGATAGAAGACTAATGATACGATAGACACTTTTGTGTCGCCCACATGATATGTATTGTCATATCGCCCAGCGCTAGTGTGACTGTAAAGAGCTTTGGGCCTTCAAGGAAGGTGGAAAAACTGTACAAGTACAACTGTTTCCCATATATAATGTTGAGATACCTTAATCTTCAGTTACTGTCCGATGCAATCAACCCTCCGCATTAATTTATGATAATGAACACCTGGGTGGGCTTTATCCCTTACATAATAGGTAACAGTTTTGGCATTTTGGGTTAACTACAGTGTCGCACACTGATGACATCACTGCAAAACAAGGCAGTTTTCAGATGAGTACAAATAAAACGTTCATGCACCGGTAAAGAGTTATAGATGAAAAATTAGATCAACACTTAAAAAAACAAAGCTCATGTCTTCAATTAATAATTCATGATTAACGTGATCATTTGACACCAATGGTTTATTTTGAAAAGCTCTACAAAAGTATTGGCAAGCATGTTTTCATATCTGGGTTCATTTTACATTTTTTTATAAAATGATTTTTACTTTCTGCTGCAGGAGTTGCGTCTGAATGACGACGCTTTCAGTGGTACTTCTGTCTCTCTGTAACTCAGTTTGATGACTAGCTGTTCTGTTTTAGTCCATGGAAGGAAAAAATGAAAAAATGAGTAATAATGTCTTAATGCAAATGAGAAAAACATCATAAAAGAATCAGATTCTCCATGGCTATGTCCGATTCCTTCATTACTCCACAGAGTGCACTAGAAAGTAGTAACTAGTTACTTATTTTTTCCGATTAGTCAACTAATCGGGTCACGAGTAAACTGGATGTAAAGCACACATCTTTACCATCATTAGCTTTAAACTAACTAAAAACGAGATATATTGCATTACCTACAATAATGCTAGTGCTGATGGTTGAAGATGCTGAAATTGATGGCTGAAATCACTGAAGCGAATAGCTGAAAACGCTGAAGCTGATGGCCTGCTAAAAATATTAGTTAAATGTGAAATTAGCCTAAAAAAATGAAAAAAAAGTTTAAGTTAGCCAAAATAGCTAGCTGAAATATTAGCTAAACTCCAAAATAGCCTAAAAAAATCTTAATAAATGCCAAAATAGTCCAAAAAGCTAGCATAACGCCATTATAACTTTCCATTTTACCACACTTTGACTCCATATGATATAAAGTAACGACTAATCGACTATTAAATTAGTCGTCGACTATTCTAATAGTCAACTAGTCGTCGATTAGTCGGTTATCGTGGCAACCCCACTATAAAGTGTGTTTGCCATTTTGCAGTGCTCTCCAAATCTCAAAATAGTGCCTTAGAAATTTCCCAGAAGTCTTTGGGACAAACTCGTGTGCATCAATGTTCACTACATTGGCAAATATGGACCACAATGCACTGCTTTTTAACAATTTTTGTGAAAAAAAGGTAAAATGTAATTAATTAAATAAACCATCAGTGAATACATAAATAGATATTGAATTGTACTTGTATTGATTAGATTTCTACTTAATGTAATTGATGACGTCATGTTTGCCGTTTCTTCTTCTTCTGCATTGCTGTCTGTAGCAAATACTGATGCACACCTACAGTGCCCTCTAGTGGTTATTAATGGGAAACAACCGCTAATAGGAGCCGGTTGTTAGTGGGGAAAGAAGCAAATATATGAGCCAATATTTTAATTTTTAGAAATGTCATACAAGTTACTCCTAAGTATAAGTTGTATTCCTGGCTAAACTATGTAAAAAAAAAAATCAACTTATACTGGGAAAAATACAGTACATTTCTCTGCTTTTTTTCCTTTCTCCTTTTGTAGTGTATGTAGTCTGTGTTTTTGGACGCCAAAGCAGCTCTGTAAAAACAGCCTGTTTTCTTTCACTGGAATGCAGAGCAAGGACCCCCCCTCCCCCTCCCCCCCCCCTCCCTCCCAAAGCCAACAAATAAGGTCTGGTCCATTGAGGGCCTCAATGCCAAAGCCGTGAATGGCCATAGTTTTTCCTCAAATGCCAACAACAAGAAAGTAGACTCCCCACCTTCTCCCTCTGTGTGTGCATCCACTGCCAAGACGGGGTGAGACAGAGGACAATGACCGCCCGATCACAAATAACAAATGTTAAAAAGCGGCTCTCGAGATACCAGCAAACCGTGCCAGAGTTGCCTAGGTGCTGGCTACCTTTTCCAGAAACTCCTCCTGCTTAAATCGCTCTCCGCCAAAGTCCACAGCGGGATGAAAATTAGAGTAATTTTCCTTTCTGCCTCCCATTTGTAATCCTGTGATGTTGCTGCCGTCTGTGTCGCCTGCTTGCCTCTGCTACTGCCTCAATGGCTTTGGCATAGGAGGTTGGATGGTGGGAGCTGCACCACAATAATGCGTGCCTGGAGCCAAGAAGAGTGTGTCTTCTCATTTATTTCTGTTTTGCTGATGTTTTTAAGGCTATAAGTTGGAGTGGTGTAGAAGGGGACAACATCAGTTTCAGAGCAAAGAGGACATCAGTGAACGATGGGAGCTGTGCTGCTCGGAGGGCTGAGTCTCCAGATCTCTCCCCTCTGCTGCACATCGCATGCATCAAATGAGGAGTGCGCATTAAAGAGCCGGAGCTGCACACGCCTGAGATTGGCATCCTCTTTTTGTCTGATAAATGTTTAACAGATATGCTGGTGCAATCAAACGAGCGGGGCGGCTCGGGGGACGCTGAAAGGCTCTGTGATGTGGCCTCTAACACACGAGCAAAGGTAATGCAGGGAGGAGATGGCGCCGACAGCCCAGCGTTTTCTACCTCCAGTTTGTTCCGTTTGTCTTCTGCCGGGCGAAACTTGGAAAATGAACGCGACAGGTGACGGCTACAGTGCTGACCGATTTCAACCATTTCTGAGCCCACCAGGGGCCTGCACCAAGACGTCAGGCAATTTCAGGCGCCAGCTCTTGATTTTTAGGGGTCATGAAGCCGGTCCACTTCTTATAGAGCTGTGTCACCATGGCAACCCGAGTTTAAAGCCTAATGTGCAATTAGGAAGCCACAGCTTTAAAAAAAAAAAAAAAAAATCCTCACTGTCTGATCAATGCGTTATCTTAGATGATTGTGCTGCATAACCATTTTAATAAGCTGCTCCGTGGCGAATGTTTAGACGCGTTTGCGTCCCATTGATGTGGCGGTTCTGTTAAGCTCATCAGTTCAAAGAGTCGCCCGTAAACAGGAGCTCAGGTTCTGTTTTATCTACAAACTGAAACAAAGTCTCACTCTGAGCATTTTTTTTCATCTGTTTTAAAAACATTCCCGGTGATCTTTGAATTATAATTATGACGTTTTTAGCCAAAATCATTCACTAGTAGTTCAGTGAAATTTGCCTCTGAGTTGTAGTGATGGGCACTTCGAGTCTGTCTGGTTCTATTGATTTGATTCTCCACTCACAGAGATTTATTGTGGCCCTTTATTTGATCATAACTTTGCAAAAAAATCAGGGTTACAAACCTGTAATTAATTTGTTAAATATTCGATTAATATTTTAATCAGTTGTTGACATGCTAGTTCTTTTTTTTTTTGCTTTTATGTCACATTTGATTCATTAAATTTAGTGATTAACTAGAGTTAACTAGAATCTAGCGTTTGACTGATGTTGCAAATGTTACAAATAAGAAGCATTTTTTTGGTCTATTTTTGATTCACAACTTAAACAAATAAAATACTCAAAGGCGGTTTTATCTCCATCAGAAAAATGCAACAAAAACATGTTAAAAATAAAAAAAATTTCAATCAAAATGTTATCTTTAACTTTCACTTTGCAGAGAATCTTTCTCGCTGAGAGCTTTCTGTTTCCAGCTAACGAGGTTTGATTTTTATTGAAAGTTGAAAAGAACTTCATTAAAGAGAGTAAATTACACACCATCTTTATGGCTTAAGTTTATAACTAAGTTCTTTCTGAAACAGATTTAAGATGAATTTGTTGAAATAATGATTTCATGCAGAAATATCTTTTAATCCTCGTCTAACCAAACCAAAAACCATGACGAAGCAGCAGAACTCATGTCAAAGCCAGTGAGGGAGAGGAATTAAACTCTGGCCCAGACTGCATGAGCAAACCCGGTGCCAAAGTCTTTAAGTTTCACAGAGAGCTTCACTCTGCAAACAAAGCGTTAAAAGTTAACAAGCAACCGGCAGCTGAGTTAGTCTGCAGAGTCGCACAGAGCCGACGTGAACCCAAGTTACAACTGAACCCCTCGCACTGCAGTCATGTTCGGTCCAAGCGGACCCGACGCCGGTCCAGTCGATGCAGAAGAGAGAAACGCTTCCTTGTCGGCACCAAATCTGTTCCAATGATTGTAGAACGGAGAGCAAGAGACGGCAGTGGAATTCAACTGTTTGAATGTCGTTAAGCGACTGAACTGCAACACAAACCCTCAGGAAAAGGGTCTTCTTGTAGTTCCATCGGAAACCCCTCAACAGCTGTAATGACCAGCGAGCTCGTGACTTTCTGAGTAAAATGCAGCCATTAAACTGTCCCCCGCTGGCTGGCTGAGGGCGCCGTGACCTCCCTCCACCCCTCGTCCTCCTGCTGCTGCTGCTCTGAAACAGGTGAGCCAAACAACCTTCTGGAACTCTGGGAAATGGCCTCCTGTTGAGAGGCAAGAAAGAAAAGGAAGATGAGCAAAAGTGTGAAGAAAAGGCGAACTCCTCCCCGGTGTTCCCTAAAAGCTGAACGTTTGTGTTTTTTTTTTTTTTGTCTCCGTTCGTTGCAGTGCAAATGTCAGCTGCTGGTGTTTGGAGTGTGAGCCCATCGCTGTCTTCGCTGTGTTTATGTGAAGGAGTGAGCCGCCAGGCCCGCTAGATATTGATTTATTGTGCAAGTCAATGGCAGCAGAGGCGGATATCATCGGCTGCTCAGTGCTGCTTGGCATTGATGCAGAGCTCCTCTGCCACACAACAAGCTGTGGACGTCTCATGTTTGCTCAATTTCACACAGATACAAAATAACTTGTTCAATCGTTTTGATGTTTGGAACATTTTGTGAAGTTTTTTTTATTGTGAAAAGCCATTTCTTAAGGCTTCTCCAACTAGAACAGAAAGTCTCCTTTAAAATATAATTTCATATTTTTGTTTTTTCTTTGCTAAGGGGAATAGATAAATGATCTTTTTTTCTTTTTAGTTAAAATAAATCACCATTTTACTGATTTCAGGTTTTTATATTTGGGTTTTTAATGGTTTCATTTGGACATTTTTAGAGTTTTTTGTTCACATCTGCCTTTTTTATAATGAACATCTTTTTATCTTTATCATTTTACTGAAGTTTTTGTGGCCTCGCTCTACTTCTGTCTGTTTACATTTCTAGAAGTTTAATAGGAAATTCTTCTTCCAACAGGTTTATGACGTGTTTATACTCGTAACTTTTCTGCTGTGCAGGCATTTAGAGATGAGTGTCTCTACGGTGGCCCTGAAGGTAAAAACAAATCGCATAAATACTCGATGCAGAAGCTTTAAAAAAAAAAAAAAAAGGATTTTAGAAACCCAGTCAAATTTACAGAAACTAAAATATAATTCCATAAAAAAAACCCCTAAAAAAATAAGTTTCCTAAGTAATCAAAATCTCAGACATCATCATCCAATCAGTGATCTTTTCTGATTTATTTATTCATTTATTTTATTTTATTTATTTTATTATTATTATTTATTATTATTATTTATTTATTAATTTATTTCGTCTCTAGAAATTACTTTTTTGTCTGTTTGGTTTATATCTGAGTTTCTGGAAATTATTTTTTGATCTCCAAAATAATTTTTTTTGTTGTACTTTTGGCACCAAAGTGACGTGTTGATATGATTTGAAGTTTAGGGCCACATAGGTTGCACAATTTTCCTTTTAAGTTAATTATAACCCAAATTGTATGTCTCATCCATCCAGTTCTACTGTAGTTCTATTGTGAAAGTTCAGAAAACCCAACTTTTGTTTTATTCTGTGGATCAGAGGTGTCAAACTTAATCACAATCCAGAACACACTTTAGAGGATAAACATTTATTGAAGACACTAAAACTATTAAAACTTTAAAACCCTAACTTTTATCATTACTATGAATAAAAACAGTAAATGATATTATTTCTGGATAAATTATCTTAAACTTAAATAATTTTTAATATTTTACCCTAAAAAATGTTTTCAAAATCATACAAGTTAGAAATTAGATTTTTACATGACTAACACAGCAAGATTGCGCTCTTGTTTATCAATAGAGCTGATCTATTTCTGTCTCTCGTATTAGAAGCTTCTTTGTTTGGGGGCTAATGATCGTGTTCCTCAAAGCGTTTCCTGACAGCAGGAAGTTCGTATTGAAGGCTGCTGGTCAGCCGATGGCGTGCTTTTAAGCCGAGTTTGAAATGATGCGGTCTGCCCTGATCTCATGCTTGATTATGTGCAATTACAATCTTATTTAGTCCCTGCTGTCATCTCACTTAAAAGATCACATGCTGATGGGATGTTTTATTGTAAAATCTTTGCAGTAATGTCTCTAGCTGTGTCCTGACTTTTTAATGATGTGACTTTGCACTGAGACGGTGAAAACGGAGTCGGAGGGATGAGGCCTTCGGACTGGAACGCCTCAAGCTTTTGCCCTTCAGACATTTAATTGATGGATTTTAACTTTGAAATGTAGCTTTAAATGGAAAAAGAAGCTAATTGTTAAAAATCAAAATTCCTTCTTGCATTATAAATGTTTGCAGTTTCCTGAAATTTCTCTCTTAAAGTCATTTTTACTGTGTGTTCTACAGTTCTCCACTTTCTCACAACTGTTTATTTTTGTGTTTGGTTTTTCTCGCACTATTTTCAGAAATAGGGTTGTTCCAGTTTTAATGAGGAAAACTCTCCAGGTTTTTATTTTTATATTGAGGCCAATGCTTTACCACAACCATTTCAGACTTTCAGATGGGTTTGTCCCGCCTTTGATGGAACAATAACCTGCTCCTAAGTACAGAAATGGAGGTGTGTTAAAGGGTTTTAAAGCCTTTCAGAGTAAACTAAATGATAATGAATTACCATTTTTAAATTAAATTATTATTATTTTTTTACCTAGAAGTAAGATGATTTAATCTCTGAGGCTCCGCCTTTCACTCCTTGTAGTTGCCGCTCATTTCCTGACGTCATTCTAGAGCCGGCTTCGGCAGCGTGTCTACGTTTCGCTCAAGAAAACAAACACTCCAATTTTTACAAAACTTGGTGTGCATACAAAATCAAAGCGTTCTGTCAATCACTGCTGGTGGGTGTTGGCCTTGGGGCGGTGCTGGCAACGCAGCCTCTTCCTGGAAGGGGCGGTTCCCCACTTTGTGACATCACAATGATAACCTGCTCGTTTTCGTGGATTGGTAGGGGCTGGTGCTCAAAGACGAGGGTTTTAGATGATTGGTTTTGAACTTTTCTGGGCTCGGTACACATTTTCCTTGAAAAAAATCCAAAAAAAAAAAAAAATTAATTGAGGCAGAAAAAGTTAGAAGTTGCTGATGTTTTCCTAAATGTTGTGATGAAAGCGCCCCAAAAATGCATCATGGGAGATGTAGAAAAACTAACACTGATGCGGACAGACTCCCGTTTCGGAGTTATTTTGCTCATTTTATAACGTGGATTTCGCGGAAACTTCGCCGCTAAACACAACCTGAAGCTGTTATTTTTGTTGGAACTGAGAGACTTAATGAGCTGAATCAGAACAAGGAAGTCAGGATGTTAGCCATTTCTGATTGGTCAGATGGATGTGATTAAACCTCCAAGAATGACAGTTGAAGCAGCATAACTTTTCTAAAATTTAGAGCTAGCGGCTGATTTCGCGGCTAATATAGTCGTTTTTTGAATCAAATAAAGACAAAGACAAACGTCTTTTATGTTCTTGCATATTCTAAATTACTCTGTTTAAATCAGGGCTCGTTTGGATGAACAAAGAGCTGATATCCTGGTGATGGTACTTTTTTTTTTTTTTAGATCAATAAAAGTAGCTAATTTCTCATGGGACACCTGACACTAGGGTGCCGCGGCACACTGGTTAGCCGAATGCTCAGAGATGCATTAATGGATCAAAATGGCGCTTTGGGTTTTTTTTTGTGAGAAATTAACATAATAATACACTTTAAAGTTAAAAAAAAAAATATATATATATATAATATATATTTTTTTTTTTGCATGATACAGGCCTTTTAGGGTATACTGTATGGAAGGTGAATGTAATTTTCAGCCATGTGTTTTTAAGCTCTTAAATCAGTTCACTCTTAAGGCTGGTGGAGTGCTGCCATGAAATGAATGTTGGGCTTATCCTGATTTTGTGGCCTTTTTTAACAGTTTTTCACAGATTTTTTTTTTTTTTTTGCCTTAAAAATCCAATCTGATGAAAATCCTGTTTTTGCTGTTTGTTTTTGTGACATTTTTCTGGTGATGGACGACATAATAAGAAATTTAGGCTTGAAATTGTTTTTCTGAGTGTTTCTTTATTAAAATTATTACAAATCAGGAGCAGATGATAAAAAGTGGTTTGGAAAAGATTGTAGTTGAACAGTTGGCAGAGAACAAACTTCCTTGCTCCACTCCCTCATTCGGATACATTTCTATGTACACGACCAGATCCATGTACGTCTCAGTTTTCCTTGTCTGAGATCTGTAAGCTGTAAGCTCCAATATTGCAAAAAAAATTTTTTTAATGTTTTAAGTGGGATTTTCTGCCGTTCTAGGGCTCCTGTTTACTATATCTTACAGATGTTGCATCAGCAGCGTCCTAAATCTGCCTTTTTTTGACCCCTGCTCCAACAAAGGAGCTTCAGGAGCAGCAAGTGTGCATCACTGGTGATTTCTGTTTTACCCGCCTTAAATCATCTTCCTGGCTCCTAAATCTTTCTCCATCCAGTAAATATCCGTTATTGTCGAGATGCGGCAGTGACTTCCATAGAGGCCAGTTTATCCCGAGTTCCCAGCAGAGCTGGAATAATGGTGTCATTGTGCGCACGTGTCTTAATCCCGTCCTCTGACAGCCTGTGATTACAGTGAATTTTAAGTGTAACTTTCTCCTGCGGTTGCTCCGACATGCTCACTTTCAGAGACTTGTCAAATTTATTCATGTTATGATTTGTAAATTGTGTGAGCAGCATTTTGAACAAGCGGAATTTTGTTTTTGCAGTGGTCATGTGTGGCTTTCTCCTTCTAGAGTGTTTTGAATCTTAGATAAAAAACCAAGATGTTCAGACTTTCTGGAGACAAAGATGACATCCAATAATCTCTGAACAAATAAAGCCGTTTGTCACTGATCTTTTCGTAGAACTCCCATGTTTTTCTCTAAAAGTCAGTCAGTAAACCCACAAAAATTCAAATCAGCTATTTTTTTCACCATCATTTTTAGCACAGTGTTTACAGATGGTCCTCTTTTTCCTTTACGCTCTCCGATGCTTGTCTGCTGACAGGAATTTTCCTGACCACTCTTGCCCCCTCCGTCTACTCCGTTTGGCTCAACAAACAGAAAGCAGAATAAGGGAAGAGTGGCCTAGATCCAACCAGCGGACGATTTCAACCCCTCGCTGAGCTCTACACCCCTGCCTTTATGCTTGCCTAATTGGTCAGAAACAACATGCGTGGCTGTGCTTACAGGATAATAAAACTTACATTAGAGTAGGCTGGGGGACCTGCCCTGACCCTGAATAACTCATTCCTTTTATCAACTTTTTTTTTTTTGTTCTTTATTCAGATCGGTCTCATTTGTTTCTCTGTCTTCGTCCCTGCTGCTTGGCATTGTGTGGCCCCAATCATGTTTACTGCCAACCATCTCCAGAGAGGCTGCCGTCGCCGCTGATTGGCCCGTCTTCATCTTTTATTGTTTCGTGACACGGTTTCGGCTCGCTTTCAAAATGGCTGAGCGGCGCTGTCGAGCCTTTGACCTACAATCTAGGCGGATCCCCAGAAGACGGCTTTTTATGTCGAGGCTTTTAGCACGGCGGATCAGGTTTTCATTAGAACCTGCGGTTTTGTATGGAAAGCGAATCAGACAGTTTTTGTGGTCGGCAGACACACTGCCGGCTGGTTTTCTTTAGGCTGGGAGGAAATAGCGTTTCCCCCTCGTGATTTTTCTCCTTCATTTGGCATCAGCAGGCAAATTGCCATTAATTAGCAGCATGCTTACAAGACCATTTTAGCCGGAGCTGGGTGTATTTGTTCATTATTATCGCAATTAAGTCCCTAATCAAATGGCAGCAATGGTGCTTTGTGCTCATTAGGGAGCCATATAGATTTTTCTTCTTTCCATCAAGGTGGGATGATGGGCTTGTTGGATAAAAGCCGTTTTTATCCACGTTTGGAGAAAAATGCTGTAAAAAAACAAAGAAAATAATCCCATTCATTGAGTGAAACTGATCAGGATGGATTAATGTTTTTGGACTCTACAATACAGCTCTAAATAAATAGTATATGTTTATAAAATATTTAGCAAAACTGGCTTTTATTTAGGAAAAAATAGAAAATTAAGCCTAAAGACTTATTGCAAGAAATCTCTTTTTTCCTTACAAAATGTAGAAATTTAAACTGAAAGTAATTGCAAAAACTAATTGTCTAGAAGTTGATCTTTAGGATTTACACAAGCACATTAAAATTATATGGAAAACATTTCGCAGGAAGAAAAGAAACAATTGAAACAAACAACACAACAACTAAAACGGGTATTACATAATTTAAAATGCTAAAACGGCAATAGATTATGGAAAATATATAAAGTTATACTTTCCCATGTGGGGTGTCAGACTCTGCTTGCTACCGATTACCTGGTTCAGGTGGAGTTTTTCACAGATCAAGTGAAATTATACAATAAATTAGCCTGTGGATTAAGCTTGCATTGGAAAATGTCAAAAAATAGTTCAAAACCCTTAAATCGCTTAAGACCATGTTGCTTAATTCCAGGTAACACTTCGCGTGTATTCAGACTGGACACATTTGATCCACTTAAAGTGAACCAGTGTTTGTTTAACCTGATAATCTGGAACAAAGTTTCAGTCTGAATAGGCGCAAGCGGACCCTGGTCTGGGACAACCACTCAGAGACCAAAACGGCCACCGTAGCCGGTTCGGACAAACGTAGAGGAGTTCGTTAAAATTTGGTCAGATAATTTCAGGCTTTTAAAAAACAACTTTCAACCTGATACACATTGCTTCTCACACTATTTTCCCTACACTTATCACCATACCTCGCAGCCATAGCATTCCCAGTAACCGCCTCCGCGGTACCAAAGTAGCAGGCGTTCAAAATTGGAATAAAAATTTTTAACAATTGAACAATCCTTGCAAGGATTTGCAAAATGCAGCATCTCTAACTTTATCTTTTTTGTTTTGACCCGCCTCCATAACTGCTGTCCAAAGACTGAAGAGATCTTTAGTCATGTGGTTCTGTTTACAAGCTTTGGTCCACAAATGATTATTTGCTTGAATGCAATCTGAATACAGAACAAAGGTAAGGTTTGGGACTCTATCCGGAACAAATCATTTTTGGACTCTTAATACACCCTTAGAAACTTAGAAATAAGGCACATTGTTGCTAATGTTTAATTAAACAGAATTGATTTAAGCTACAAACATACAGAAATTAAAGTATGTTAAATAGATATGTTAAGAAAAAGTATTTAATTTTAAAATTATATATGTATATATAAAATGTACTTTTATTTCCCCTGTTTAAGAACTTGTGCAAAATCTTTTGTCTTGTGGAAAAGAAATAAAAAAAAATATTGACAAAAGCTAACCATCTACAAATGTGTCAAAGAACCTCCAATAAGCAGAATAAATAAATGTAAAATAACCCAAAATGTGACGTCTGCGCATGGGATTGCCATGTCTTGTGAGGTCCAAGAGGTTGCTTTGAGCTCACCTGTTTATGTAAACCCTTTCTATGAATGCATTTCTATTTTACATTTTGGTCAAAGTGTTTTAAGAAGTTTAGAATAAAATTTCTGCCAAAACTAAACAGATTCAACCTTTGAAGCAGAGAAGAAAGAACTGTCCTCGTCGGGTTTTCATGTCAGCACTTCAGTTTTCCCTGTAAGGAGGGCAGATGGTGATGTGCTGCGGTTCAAAAACAGGAAATGGGTGTAACTTCAGTTTCAGAATAGACTGTCAACAGTTATCAGAAAACTCCACATGTGTCATTTTGTGAATTTTCTATATCTCTAGAAGTGTTAGAGGTTTCCTGTTTATGTACATGTTAGAAAACTCAAACTATATATTTTTTCCCATATATATATATATATATATATATATATATATATATATATATATATATATATAATCAGCTTTCATATATATATATAATAAAAAAAATAAAATATTTTTCTTGCTGTGGTCTATCAATCATTAAAATGTTAGTGATTGGGTGGGTGTGTTGTGAGATATGCAAAATTCTAAAAACTTTTAACGGTTAGACTCAAAAGTGTAGTGTGGTTTGCTGCATGGCTTCATGGTTTCATGGTTTGCCTCGCATTGGCTTTATTTGCTTCACTGCTGATTCAGGTGAAAGACTGAAGCTTTTGGCTATACGTGCTCCTGAACTGAAGCCGCTTTGTCTTTTTGCTATAGTTGACTGAGCATGTTCAGCGAGGCATGCTTTTTTAAGTGTTGTATGGGGTTTGTTGTCCTGCATGTTGTGGTGGTTATTATTGTTTCTGTCGCTTTGCGTTCAAGTTGCAGAAGTTGACGCCATTTGGCTTTTTTTCCACTGAATAAATGTTTCCTGGAGACAAACCGTACCATTGTCTTGGTTTTATGATAATTTACTGTCTAAAAAAGAAACAAAATAATATATATTTTTTCCACTTCTGACATTTATTCTGACCTGAAAACAATCATAAATTCTCAGCTGTTCACTGTTCTGAACCAGTGAAACTGAAAATCAATGAATACAGATCACTAGCTAATCTGTCTGCTTTGAACTTTGAATTTTTGGAATGTTCGGAAAACAGATTGAAATATTCAGATATGTTAAATTGTCAGTAATCGTCTCATTTGTAACATCACTTACATCAAAATTAAAGAAATTACTCTTTTAAAAAATGTACTTGTTTTAATGGTAAACACATGTCCACATGTAGGCTAAAGAGTGATTTTTGTCTTTGCAGTCGTTGTGCTACAGTTCGACTGCAGGACCAACTTGCTTTTGCTATGTGTAGAAATAAGCACAAGATTTAGAATAGAGATGAAGTCTTGTATGACTTTTTTACTTCTCGGTTATGCGACGGCTACAATTACAACTGCCGCTTCCCAGTTTTTAATTTTTGGAAGATTGTTGATGTGTTCACGAATGCAGACAGTGGTTGTCAGTCAGGCGGGGATGATGTCATCGTGAAATTGGGTAACAGGTGTGGGGCCAAAGCCAAATCGCCAACCAGCATTTGCTCTGATTGGACGATGTGTCAATTTCTCCGGAAGGCATCCGTCTAAGTCAAGTACCACTGGTCGCCAGCGGGTCATAAGTGGGTCATTCTGCATACGTTATAGTCTTGTCAATTTGCATATTTTTACGGTAACAGGAAAGAATGTTTTTTTTCCAAGCGCACACCGGTATGAACCAGGGGTCCGAGTTGCTGTGATGCTATCAACACCATAACGAGTTTTCCCAGCAAACATTTCAATGTGGGCCCCAGTTGGTTTACCTTAGGACTGAATTGGACCCCATGTGGGTTTGTCCGCGGTGGCCCCACCTGTGATTGCCCACACTGCTTGAGTGGGGACTCGGTAGTCTGCCTCGCTGGGCAGCGGAGCTTGCTCACTTGCTACGCTGTCCGCCGGGCAGCTGGTTAGCGTAGGGACCCAGACCACTGAGTCCCTTATCTGCGCCAATGTAGGCAAACACAGATGGGGTCACCATGGAACCTGCGGACAAACCCACCTGGGGGCCAGCAATTCAGCCCAGAGGTGAACCAACTTGAAATGTTTGCTATGGTTGTGCTACATTAATAACTTCTCTCCATCTGGACCCACGGTGGCCGGGATCATCAGAATGACGTCATCGCTAGGTTCTCAGCCCATGTCAACAGCCCTCATTGAGTTCCTGTGCTGCTATCGTACAATTTTTAACAATCGGACAGTGGCAGTGGGGTGGCAGCACAGCGGCAGGGGGTGGCTGGAGGGTGGCAGTCTGAAACTGGTCGATTAGCAGATGATTTTTGGACCTTAGAGATCCTTCTGTCTGTCAATTATCATGCTGGTGCCTTCCTGCCACCGCACAACCAGCATATGTGCTCAAGCGGTCATTGACCGATGTCAAAAACTTGTTGAATCTCCATTTAATTCATCTTTTTTTCTTAAAACCTCACGTAGTCACGTGGCCACCTGCCGCATTTGCCTAAAAAGCTTGCGCTTCAGTGGCATTCTGGGTTATGTGACCATGTGGAGAGACGTGTGCTCCAGTCAGAATCTTTCTCTGTAAATCTTGATCAAACAAAATAGAAAGCACAGCTGGTCAAAGTTCAAGCTGGAGTTGAATTTTTTTCTTTAGCTATGCTGCGGCGTGACTTCTATACTCTTATGCGCGTTCCCTTTTGTCATCTTTCATATTCTAGAGAGTGCTCCTTTAAGGGCTTGCAGATGTTTGACCGTTTCCTCAGATCTGAAAGTTATTGCCACACTTGTCGGTACAATAAATGAATTCTTCTGCTGACATGAAACGTAAAGCATCTGTGAGAAGGTTTTCTGAAAAGCTGGACATTTTTGATATATTTTTTTTGTTCTCAAATGAAAAGCAGAGCATCTGTTTGTGTGCGTGAGAAACTCTGAGGGCACCTTTGCTTTTTATCTTTCAAGTGAAATAAGATACCAGCTATTAATTTTCCAGTGTCCATTATCTGAAGAGCCGAATCTCCCAGAATCAGCAGTGTGGGACCGGAACAAAGCGGCGCGGTTGTGTTTGTTTGTGCTTTAAATTTTTGCGTCTGTGATTCTCTAAACACAAATTGCTCGGGGAGCTTTGAGACCCACTGAGCCTTTACAGGAGGTGACTACACGCTGACTGAAGGAATGAAACGTGACAGGACCATTCAACGTCAGTTACTGATTCTGCTTGTTGTGTTTATTTTTGGTTGCATGAAAGCATAAAGTAATTCTTAGCTTTCTGTTGCTTTGACACAAAAACAATCTTGAGATGCGGCTTTGACTTTTGAGGCAAGTTAATGCTATTATGTGTAGTTGGAGGCAAACGGATGCCACCCTCCGAAGACACACAAAATGCCCCCAGAGCTTTTTTTTTTACCCAAGCAAAATAGCTCAACATGGATATGCCAACAATAGAAAACTGCAGTTTTTTTTTTTTTCTTTTGTGTTCGACATCAATCCTTTTCCCAGCTGGCGTTCTATGTGAGGAAAATGTACATAAAGCTTGTCCTGCCTCTTTTTTCAAATGTGGTTCTCGAAAAATCTCCACATATTCTCTGGATGCTAGTATTAAAAGTCCAACTCCAATCATTTTTTGATCTATTTTAAGTGTTTACAGCGCTCTTTTAATTATTATTGTGCCTTTTAAAAAAAAAAAAAAAAAAAAAATCCACCTCACAAGTTTTTCAGCAAGTGCAGCAGCATTTGTAAGTGGGAATCACATTTTTTCCCGCCTCGTGAACAGTTATGAAAGTTGACATCAGTCAGTGGCAAGTGACAGTTGAGGATGATGCCAGTACAAAATCGGGGGGGAAAAGTTGGGCGGCCACAGGGCGGATCGCCGCGCGGCAGCAGCAGCTCTAACTGGACGATGTGTAGATGTCTCCAGACGTTCATATCAAGCGCCACCAGTTGCCAAATATAAAAAGCACGCCACATGGCTGCCTGATTGACAGTCCACATTCATGACCAGCAATTTTCCGATGTTTCCCCATTGCGGGGTGGCAGTTGTATTTGTGTGACAATTTCTGCAGAGTGGCAGGAGTTCCTTTGAAATCAGAGTCGTTGTCACGGAACAACCCCATCCCCCTTTCCTGTCACCTATAACTAGTGGGGGGAGAAAATATCAATTATTAGATATTAGATATTATTAGAATTAGATCATAATTGAATTTTGAGGTGCCTCAAGGTTCCCACCTTTAACACACCCAAAGCTGACGTTACCAGTGCAACAAAAATGTCTTTGTATTGGACGAGGAAAACGAAAACGCACATGGATCTAGTCATCTACAAGCATTTTCATCACAGCCAAGCAAAAAGCTTGTTACGCATTTTTCTACGTAGCAAAAGTGGTCTTTTTTTTTTTTTAAATGGCAAGTTTTTGTCTGCTCCTGATTCACAATTTAAATAAAGAAATACTCAGAAATGCTTACATTTCTAAATGTGTCCTCCATCATTGGAGAAATGCTACAAAAACATGTTAGATAGAAACACCATTCTCATTGGAGTGGATCTCTAAGGCTATTCATCTTGGTGTGTTTCAGAGCACTAACAGCACCCCATATGCAGGAGTCACTTAATTGAGAGGAGACCAATTTGTTTCGGGGTGCTTAATGCAGAACTGAACTTAAAATGCTAACAAGTCTGTAGCAGCTGACAGTGCAGAAAAAGCGGAACTGAAACAAACATCAGGCACGGGCAGAGCAAGCTGACAGTTTGGTTGGAGCAGTGACAAAAACCACCATTCATTCCACAAAAGCCTTTCCTCTGAAAACGTGGGACTGCAGAGAGCAGAGTGATTTCATTTTCCTGCGCTGAAGAAGTCCTTGTAGGAAAGGATTCAAAAGGAAACGATGGGTTTTTGGCATCATCGTTCACAGTAACAGAAAAGGTGTAAAGATGACTATTACCATAATAATGTAATTATTAAGTCCATGTGGAGATCAAACTTTAGTCATTGAGGGCTTTGCTAACATCCCAACTAAGAGATTCATTTTAAACTGATATCGATTATTAGAAGAAAACAGCATGCTAATGGCTTTTAATATTGATCCGCAGCTCTGTTTCATGTGATTTACTACTCTGCTTTTGTTTTGCTTTTATTTTAATTGTTAACCAGAAAGTCTGTAGTTCTATTCCTGGCCTCTGTGGGGTGGAAGATCAATTTCTTGGTAAATCTTACTTGTTGCATTAGAGCACTTTACACTGTACCAAAAGTGTTACTTGAGCCGCATTCATAATCTTTTCCAGTGAACTGTTAAATTAGAATAAAAAAACTTTAACAAAAAGAGGAAATGATCTTGTAGGTCTATTTAAATCAACAGAATGATCATAAATGACACTAAAAATCCCTTTAAAAAGTTAATAACAGCAATGGATGTCCAGTGTGTAAGAAGCATTGTAGTCATAGCTAACAGGAAGAAAGATCTGCAGAAGTGCTCCTTCCTGCTGCGAGGTGTTAAAGTTCTGACGGAAGGAGCTCTTCAGAACACCCATTGTCTCATGCAGAGGATGATGAGGAGAATTGTCTGATCGATTCCAGTTTCTGTTAGATCCTCCTCTCACCCACCAGAGTCATAAACTCTAGGAGACAGATCAGAGGCAGATGCAGCAACGCCATAATGAATTCTTCAGGAGTCCTGTAAAGTCTACCGGTACTCAGCTTCTCCTGCATTTTCTAGTCGCTTCTCGGGCGGCATTTTGTTGTTGCCAAGTGACAACAGCAGATCAACGATGCACACACAGATTGCTTCAGACCCTGAAGGTGGTAGAAAATGGTCCAAAAAATGTTAGCAGGCGTTCCTCTGCACTCATTACGTTCATAAAAAATAAATAAATAGGAAGCTAGCTAGAGCTAGCTTCCTAGCTCAAGCTAGCTTCAGCTAATTTGCTCGCAAAAACTAGCTCAATGCTGGCTTCCATCTCCATGCTAGCTCTAGCTTATTTGCACACCAAACTAGCTTCATGCTAGCTTACTAGCTAGATTGCCCATTAAACTAGCTCCATGCTAGCTTACTAGCTGCATGCTAGCTCCAGCTAGTTTGCCCACCAAACTAGCGCCATGTTAGCTCTAGCTAGTTTGCCCACTAAACTAGTTCCATGCTAGCTTGCTAGCTCCATGTTAGTTCTAGCTAGTTGTTGCATGGGTGTAAACTACACCCTGGGGGCCAATATGCGCCCTGTTAAACTATTTAATCTGGCCTGACAAATTGGAATAATTGATTTTAATTACCCTTTTAATGTTTTATTTTCCTTGTAGTTCAGGTGTCTCCCCACAAACGAAAAACTACAAATACATTTACCTTTGCTCAGGTGCAGAAAGTTATTCTGTATTCATGTAGTGTTTGAAGATCTGTTATTTTTCTGATATTCTTGTGTGATTTCTAAATTGGACAGACATTTTTCCTAATATTCCAACAGCACTTGAACGCAGCATTTCCCTGAGTTTGAGTTTTTTGAGGGACATCAGCACATTTGTGAAAATGGCACTAAAATAAGAACAAATATTGCCAAAGTATTCTATTTTAAAGTAATTTTTGATCAAGATGAAGGCATGTTTTTGTCCTGTGTTGTGTTTCTTTCTTTTATGAGGTGAATTTGTCACGCCATGAATTTAGCTCCTGGTCCGACTCTCTGTAAAAATTTTAAAACCCTTTGTGGCCCACGAGTAAGAAAGTTTTATTCGTTCCTAATCTATGGTAACTGCCAGCCTACCAAGGAGGCGGTTAGAAAAAAACAATTGAAATGTAAATTTGAAAATTTAAATGCATGGAATAGAACTGTTGCAACAAACTGAACTTTATCACAAACTTGGAAAAAAAATTACAAAAAAAATTTTTGTCTCTGGCTTTAAAGGTTGTCCTTCAACCTTTTGAAACATATTATTTCTGCCTAACCTTTCATGTTTGCTTGTTTGATTGCACATGTAACGTGCTTTACAAGAATTTTCTTTTAGTCAGATGGTGTTCATACTGGGCTGTATCTGGACTCAATACCAGCTTTATCCACTTCCTACCGTTGGAAGAGGCTTGTTGAAGAAATGTGAAGTGATGCAAATCTTGCAAATTTTGCTCAAGGTTTTTTCTTTCAGAGATCTGTTCCTGAAAACGACAAACTTGGTTCATACATTTCCGGCCGGACACAAACTACTTATTATTGTAGACCCTGATTGACCCTGACCCAAGACCCTGATTGGCCAAATATAGATCTAGCTTAACTTTAAATTAGCGCGTTTAATGGCCACGTGTCTTTAGAGCACCGAAAACGTTCACAGAAATTCTGAATTTTGAAAATGGAAGCCTGAAACATCGATTTTTCATAAGAACTGGCAGCTTGAACGCGTATGTAAACATAGCTTTATACTATCAGCTTCAAGAGTTTTCTTTTTTTTTTTTAGATCAAATAGTATTCTCTATGTTCTAAGTTTTAATAAACAATGACAATGCATGAATGCAAAGTTGTACAAACTGTTTAATTGCAATCTAATATACTGATCACTTTGGTATTATTGGAATTTATACCTAAAAGGAATTAGTTGCAGCTTAACATTGTAAAACAAGTTAGAATTCAATGTTTACTATGACTGTGCTTTAGCAGGAAGAGCAGATCTGATGAAAACATTTCTGTGTCTAAGGTGCTCCCCTCTTTTGATAAAACCACATCCTACAGCTGATCTCTAACACTCCAGCGTTTGCACACTGCGTTACGTCTGACAATTTGGGACCATTCCATTTTTGGAGGTTATCTTGGGGGACACACTGGGAGATTCATCTACCCCTCCCTGTGCAATGAACTCATTTGTTCAGTGCACGCATTAATCATTTATGGCAACGGTGAACTAATGGGAGTTTCGGCTTTCTAGTTGTGTGCCTCTTCTTCAGTGTCTTCCTCCAGCTTTATTTCTTTCCTCTGTGTATGTTTTTTTTTTTTTATCCCTTTGTCATCACCCTCTCTGCATCGCTGTCACTTCAGTTCCCTCCTCATTTGTCTTTTCCAATCTGACTCTGTGACTTCCTTCTTTCATGTGCCGGCTTGTGTAGGAAGTGCTGTGTTTTTGTTTTACGTTGACAGAGTTTCATCCACGTCTGACTGCCTGTCATCAACCTGCACCGTGAAACGGATGAATCCACTGGCGAGCGTTTGCTCCTGTCAGAATATTCCGGCAATCCCGCTGATCAGGCTAAGCTGATTGCATTTCCAGTTGTGGCTGTGATAAAAACAGTAATTATATTGTCTTTGTAAAATATGTAATATAACTCGGTGGGTAAATAACAGGATGGATCGGCGTGTTGCTGTGAAGGGTCAGACTGCCTCCTAAACTGCGAGATGCAGCAGGCTGCAGCAAAAGGAAGCTAATTACATAAAACTGTTTAATTAGTTGCTTTCAGGGATTTAGTCAGTCTGTGGAATGACAATGATTCTGACAGTTACAGTACGGTCCAGTTGGGTCCTTTTGTATCTAATGGAGAGTCAAAGTTTCTCTAATCATGAAGTGAATGTTCATGCTAAGAGGAGGAGGACACCAAAATACAGAGCATCACAAAATCAGCATTATTAGTCACAACTGCCCCTATGAGTGCATTTGGGCTGTTTGTGGCAAAAAAAAAAACGGGAAACACATGTGACCTGCATAAAAATCTCAAGGTCAAACTCCCGGACACTGCCTAAGAGGCTAGTCTGTGCTGTTCATGTGATAGCCTGTTTAAAATTTGGAAATTAGACAATCAGAGTGTGTGTTTTGTGGCATCCTATGGCTTTGCATAGCATAAACCATGCATCCAGCACTGAGTTGGGGTCAGTAAGGAGCCCGTACTCACTCCTTACTAACGACTAGTGTGTGGTCTACAGACACCGTACAGCAGCTTCACCTGTAAGTGGTTGTAACTTGCGTAATCTTTAGAAAAACTTTGGTACATTGACCACACACTCCAAGACCCACTCCAATGAAAATTGTGTTTTTGGTGTTTTGAACATGTTCTTTTGCATTTTTTTGCATGACTGAGAACATGCATTGAAGACATTTTGGAACAACACTGGGTTTTTTAAATCATGATAAATCAGCTCAGGTTTTGAGAGCAGCAACTGAAACGGGTGAGCCAAAGCCTCCCTGGTCTGCTCCAACTCTGACGCATCCCCATGCAGACAAATGGGTCCATTAAAGACTTCATTTTCTGAGCTGCCATCTGGCTTAAAACTGTACAGCTGTATTGCTCTGATGTTGTTTGCTGTTGGTTTTTGTTTTTTTGGCTACAGTATTGTTAGCTTGAGATTGTGAGGGGCTATAAGCTAGTGGGAGAATGTTAACAGAGGGATGCTGCATCAACGTAGGGTTACTTCTCTGCTAACTTGGAAGCAAATTCCTAATGGAACTTGCTGCAGAAAATGTCCTAAACATGACACATGTTTTTATGATTTATGAATAAAACCGGCATAATCATAATTAAATGTCCACTGAGAGCAATTCGATAAAATATAGTTTCAGTGGGACTTTTAAGGTGACTGCATGGACTTCAAGAGAACTGCAAGACACATCTGTGCTCCCGTTAATGCTGTGTACACACTTGGCATGTGATGTGATCAAGTGTTTTTGCTGAATGCAGGTTCTTGAACTCACGTTTAGCATGTGGTGTTCACACTGGGCTGACTATCCCATAATAGTGCATGTACTTACAGTTGGGCCAAATCCAAATTTTCCTCCTATGCCCTTTTAGCTTCTCCCTACTTCTACATTTAGCCCTCCAAATGGAGAGTTATGGAAAAATAGTGTCTTCAAATTACTCTTGCTCGATGACGTCACAAATAGTTGCCTGTCAGCTGTGTTAGCGCGGTGCTGCTAGTGGTCTGAAATGCATTGGTTAAAGGTCATGCAGAGGTCATGCTCACGTGAAGAAATTCCCCCTTGTGGCAGAGTGCTCTTCATCCCTCCGCTACAAGGGTTGGCCCTTTTTGGACTCGTACCCCTTCAAATGCCCCAATAATTGAAGGGGTAGGGAGAATTTGGATTCAGCCTTGGAAGAGGCATTGTTCCAGGCTCTCTTCTTTCACAGCTCTATTCCGATATATTAAAGACTTGGTGTCGTATAATTCCATCTGGGCACAAACCTCTATTATTAATTTCTCCTCCTTGACCCATTTTCAAATGGTTGAGAATTTAGTAAGGATGCTAATAGTGCTGTCGCAAACGATTATTTTAATAGTCAACTAATCACTGATTATTTTTTCCGATTAGTCGACTAATCGGGTCATGCGCAAAATGGATATAAAACACACATCTTAACAATCGATAGCTTTAAACAAACTTAAAAAAATTATATGTATAGCATTACCTGCGATAATGCTAGTGTGAGTGCTGTAAGCTAAATTTGGCCGCTGAAGATGCTGAAATTGATAGCTGAAAATGCTGAAGCTAATAGCCAGCTAAAATATTAGTTAAATGCAAAATTAGCATAAAAATGGTAAATAAAAATAGCTACTGTGGAGCTAAACTCTAAACTAGTCTTAAAAACCTTTAATAAATGCCAAAATAGTCCAAAAAGCTAACAGAATCCAATTATAAATTTCTACTCTCCAACTCCATACAATATAAAGTAATGGCTAATTGACTATTAAATTATTCATTGATTAGTTGACTAATCGTGGCAGCCCTAGAAGCTAACCAAACATCACTGCAAAATCTGAGTCCCTGATTGGTCAAAGCTGAACACGTTTAACAAGCATTTAATAGCCGTGTGTTTTTTACGTAAAACTTGTAAAAGACCCCAAAATGCATCTAAAGACGTGTATGTAGATTTTCATTGAAAATGCCCCCTTGAATTTAGCATTAGATCCTGCTTCTCCTCTCGACGACCTTCTAGGGACCCCAGAATTTGACTTATGCTATACCTGCAACACCAATGGTAATCATGGGTAATGGTTGTAGAATCCAAGGTGATTGTTTTAGGAAGTTAACGTCAACGTAACAATGAAGTGGATGAAAGTGAGTCTGTGCCTTCCTCCAACTGTGATCACAAGCCTGTTGATGCCACATTAAAAGTGTATTTGTGTTCTTGCCTGAATCACCTCTGGTAGGATGCTTAGTGTTTAGGAACCGCGGCAGCTAAGCAGTGTGTAATATGATAAAGGCGGAATGAAAACAGGAGGCTGCTGGGATTATTAATATTTTCCTGAGATATTCCTCGAGTCACAAAGTCTGATAGTGAATTAATTCAGCATGCATGGAAAGCCATAACAAAATAATCAAACGTCACTTCAATCACCAGTCATTTACTGCGCTGGACGACTACAATGGTATGCTTTTTGCTGTGAAACCTCTCGCATACTATGAAAAAGAGAACCCAAGCGGAAGAAAAGCACCATCATCATCACTTTGTGCTGGTTGCTCCTAGCAACGTCTTTCTCTCCGCGCGCTGCTCTGAGTCCAGCAACCCAGTCAAAGAGGTTTCTGTACAGTAGCATTCTCACAGCCAGCCAGCTTCATAACTGTAACCTCCTGCTGCCGACCTGTTTCAACATGCAGAAAGCTGCAGCATGGGGTGCTGGCTGCTGATTAATAGGCGAAATGACTCCCACACAGTTGGATGGTAAAATTCAGACAAAGCCACTCCGGATTAAGAACCGATCCAAGCAAATGCTCTCACTAAGGAGCTAACTTCATATACAGACATTTTTTTTCTTTCTCAACATCGACTGTATTCCATTTCCTGTACACTCCAGGCATCGGAGTAACACGAACCATGCATCGCAGTCTTCTTGAGCAGAAGCTCACTTAATCTAGTGTGACATGTTCTCCATGTAATTAGAGTGAATGGGGAAAAGGTCAAGTGTTCATGCAGCATTCCCATATCCTGCAGGGGTTACAAATGAATCCAGACACATTCCCAGAGACCTGCTTAATGCAAGGCTACAGATTATCTGCCAAGGTCAGATTCATGCTGAAAGTGAAAAAGCCGGGCTATTTATAATTCATTTTTATTGATTTTGTTTAAAAAATAGTGGACGGAGAATGTAAATGTCAGAATAACCTGGAGGCCCGGAGCGCACCGACTGAAAGAGTGTAGCGGTCGTCTGGACAAACATTTCTTTCTGCGGTTCATTCAGCTCCATGTTTGCCGTGAATCTCTCCACTTTCTCTCCTGGTAACGCCAGTGCTTAGTCAGACGGTTTGCCACCAACACTAAATTTCAGCTCGACTGTTATTTACGAGCACCCAGAGCTGCATGCTCTCTCCTCCTGCATTTACATCAACGCTCTGCTTTGGAACGAGTCTTGGTGCCCACACCAGGGTGTCTTTGATCACACTTTTTATACTGCACATATCAGTTGAGTTCATCATTGTGATTTGCAAAACTGTTGCTCTCAACTGTGCTGCTAAAACTCCTTTTTTTTGTGAATGCAAACAAATATATTTACAGAAAAAAAGCCTCATCCACAGGCATTTGGAGATGTTATTTCTAAGAATGGAAGTTTTACGAGAGCTTAAACTGAATCGCTGTCAGATGTGTTTTTTTTAGGTTCATTTTAAAGGGCCTACCCTATATCATGCTATTTTTAAGTCTTTCAGATGAAACTATATGCACATATACGATCATATATAACCTTTGACACACTAAAGAACACATTTTTATGAAAAATTTGTTTTTTTTTTTTTTCTTTTAGCTTTGTTCTTACCTGGAATGAGGATGACTGGTTCTTTGAGGCTCCGCCTCCCTCGAGCCGGCCTTGGCAGAGAGTCTGATTCACCCACGTAAACAAACAACATCCAAACTTTTGCAAAAATGACTGTGCATATATAATGACCACAGCTTGTGGGTGTTGGCCTGGGGGCAGGGCTGGCTGCACAGACTCTTCCTGGAAGGGGCTGTTCCTCACTTTGTGATGTCACAATGTGAGAACCCGCTGGTTTTTGTAGATTGGGAGGGGCTGGTGCTCATGCAAGGTTTTAGAGGAATTCTCAGAGATGCGTTAATGGATGTTTTTTTTGTGAGGAATTAAAATTATAATACACTTAAAACCTCAAAAAAGTTAATGAAATAGGCCCTTTAAGACATTGTGGCACCGTAGTCAGGAAAAAATTGAAGTCCCAAACCTTTTGAAGACCCATTGTGATTGTGTTTGATTGCTTCAAAAGTGTTCCCAGTGGTCATAAACTCTTTTTGGCAAAGAAAAAAACCCCCCAAAACAGTAATTTACTAGGACATAGTTATGCAAAGCGAAAGTAGTTCTATAGAAATTTACCAAGACTATTAATTCTGAGTTAATCCACTCCCACTTTCCCTTCATCCATCTGTTTAGAGTCTTTCTTGCTAGTTTACAGCCTCTCAGAACCCCAACCAAACACTACTGGTGTAAAAAAAAAAAATAGTGATCAACAGCTGAGCTATCCAGCTGTATAATTTTTATCCAGTTTTTAGCCTCTCTCAAGGGAAACGAAGACATCCATAAACAAGTGGTTGTATCAGAATGGAGCAGACCAGGGAGCTTCTGATCCAATCAGCGTATTTTCTATGTCACTGCTAGTCTTTTCCCAACAACATTTTTTCATCTGCTCCTGATTCATAATGATTTAAATAAATAAAAATTATATTGCAATTTTAGGCCAGATTCGCATTATTTATGTCCTCCATCAGAAAAGAAATTTGAAAATTTGAACATACTTTTCTTTGTTAAGGGTCTTAAAACTCTTCAACCCTGGATTCAATCAGCTTAAATGAACACACAAATGAACATACAGGAGGAACAGGCTTGTTAACATTGGCATGGACAATGATCGTCACATTATGTGAAGGCAGAAACAAGAAAACAGTCTCAATTTTTAAGTCATTTACATCATATTTCAAATTCTGAGTTGTTAAAATTTGAAGTATTGCTTTCATACGACTATAACAGATTGTGGTTTTCTTTTTTTCATTGAGAAGTTTAAAAGTACAGTTTTGATATTTGATGTCAGGATGGAGTATCTGGAAAAACAACATCACATTTCTGAACACGGAGCGCCATTACTTGCTTGACAAAGAAATGATCAGTTCCAGTCGTTGAGCTCGACTATTAAGAGCAGAGTAGAGCATCATTCTGGCTAATCTAATCCAGCACAGACCTTCAAACAACTCAAAAGAGACACAGGAATCCTGTCAGAGTCCGCCTGAGCAGCTGGAAACAATAGTTTTCCCATGTCTGCTGCAGGAAACGGGAAGTGGACTCAGCAGAGATCAACAATATCAGTGTCAGCTGGCCGCCAGTGTGCCGTCTCGCTGTCATCTTAACATTCTGCTGTATCAGAGGTCGCCGAACACTCTTCCATACGAAAACAGGCCGTGCAGGAGTCGGGGAGAGGAATTTCCTGCTGCATTTTGACCATCTTTTCAACAGTCCAGCCGAGTCACCTCTTACTGCCTCCTCGCCACTTTGCAGTCCGGCCCCTCCGAACACCCCCGTGACCTGCAGGAAGTACTGCTGCACTTTATTAGACAACTCAAAGAAAACAGTTTGGATTTATGAATGATCCAAATGGATGTGTGTGTCAAAGCAGCTTTGAAAACCATAAATCTTCTTGCTTTCTTACTGCAATAGAGTTGATTCTGTTGAGGGCTCCTCTCTGCTCAAAAACCAATCTAGCATTTAGCTTATAGATAATATTTTGTACTAAAGAGTTAAAGAGTATGTTTATTAGAGTTTACCACAGCATTTGGAGGCATCTTTAGATATTTTACATTAAAAAGTGTTCACTGCTTTAAAAAAAAAGTAATTTGTGGATTAAAGTTGAGAGAAAACTCAGTTTTTTTTTTTGATGTGTTTAAAAAAATAATACATGTAACATAACTTGAGAGTTGAGGTGTTTTTTTTTTTTTTTTTTTTTTTAGACTTGTCCTGTCCAACAGCTGAGCAAACATACGAGCTGAGAGTCTCTTGTGTTGGGCAGATTTTACTGTCACAACAGGAGTCAAACATGCAAAGTGTATATTTGTACAAACACTTTTTTGTATTTCATGCTAAACACTGTTTTATGTTTGTTGCTCTTTTTTTTCAAATTAAAAAGAAATATATAAAAAAGGTGTTTACACGACGTCGGAAACTGTTTATATAAGACGGGAAATATGCAACTTCAATGCAAATACAGGATGAACCCTTTGGCAACAATTTGCATACATTTGATTTCCTACTCTGTGCGCACCTTCTGCCCTGGCTTGAAGTTTTGATTGGAAAGTAACATAGACACCTGTTGGTTTTTGATTTTCATCATGTAAGGTCAATAAGCAGTAAAGAAAAAAAGAAAAAAAGTCATATGATCTTTCTAAATCACTATCTGTGTTTCTATTATACAACTGCACAAAACTTGATAGAAATTCTGGAAATGTAGAAAAATCACAATTTCACAATTAAACCATTTCCATTAAATCATAATCATACAAATAAACACAAACTCTCTCTATAAATCCTTCAAAAATACTTTGATCGATGCAAACAGTACTTTGATATACAGCAAATACACTAAAATTTAAGCCGTGGCGCTAGCGCTCATCCTCCATCAAAGGAGACGTCGGCGTCTCATTCAGGCCATGGAACCACAAGTAACATTGGGAGCTACGGATGAAGAGATTTTGGGATTGGAGATTTTACAGAGGAGCTGTGGATCCAACAATTCTGCATAGGAAAATATTAATTTAATGTAATATCGTGATACTTCTTTAACTTAACAGCGAAAATTTTGTTACACGTCTTCATTTTGTTTTTCACTGAAGCCTCGACTGCGAGTTGGCAGCAAAGCACACTGAAGCTTCTTTAGTATACACCGCACCAAAACAACAACAGGATCTCGTGAGAACCAGCTTGCGTTAGATGTTCACTCATTATTAGCGTCGCTGTTATTGTTATTGCTACAGAGCTCAATCAGCCAATTACTACTTAGTTCTAACTCAGTGAAGTTTATTTCTTTGTCATGCTCTTTAAAAAGTAGTAAAATATTGCCTCTGATGCCATCTTGGGACATGCAGCAATATATATTGTATTGTGACGTGTATTGTGTTACGGCACAACATCCGGTTGTTGGTCACATGACTCATTTAATTTGAAAAAAGTGTTTCCATTGTGGTTTGGCGAAATATTTCAATTTCAATATGCTGCAAAAACCACCTCTTCTAAGCAAAAAGAAAATTCTGTTAAATGCAAGTTTTTTTTTTTAAATTGTTTCCAATAGACAAATGCTTTGTCTTAAATCCAATTTTATAATCAATATAGTAGTGCTGGACTACATGATGACACATATCATGCGAGAGATAGAAAAGTGTCTATTTTGCCATTTCTCTTGATTGTTTTTATTTGTTTGTTTTTAATTGCTGATTTTTGTGCAAAAATGTGTTTTCTTACTAAGAAACTTGAAACTTTTATGCACTATAAAAATGTTTCTAATTTGTGACGATTCTGTTAATTGAAAAAATAAAGTCAGAAAAAAGTAAGTCATGACATTTTTGTCAATTTTTACTGAAATTATACTTTTACTTTTTCTATACTATATCCTAATACATATATATGCCATTATTGTGATATAAAATGACATATATCTTGATAAATAATGTTTTTCCCATATTCCCCAGCACTAGTCAAAAGAAACACAGCTATTGTCACATTTAGCAAAACCGTCCTCTGAGATTCCCTGAAATTTTCCGGAATAGTTTTCTTTTGAGGCTCAAGACTTTGCTTCATGAATTTTCTGGCCACGGAAATGAGATGCTTAAAAGTATCAGACACCCTGTTTTCCTGAGAGCTGCTAATGATCCATTGATCCTTTAGAAGGTCGAGTTGATCCCCGTCGACATCAGCAGCCACACATTTCCGGCGATGGGAGTTTGTCATGTCTCTAGTCTGAGGATCACAACAGCATCGCGTTGTCTGATTTTTCCACTCGAGATCCGTGTAAAAGAATTCCATTCACATGAATGGGTGGATTCCCCCCTTTTTTTTCCTTTAAATCTGTGATATTGAACCCGTTTGTGCATCATAGAAAACAATTCCAACAGAATTTACGTATTTATTGAAGCAGACAAGGAATCAGATTTATCTTTAAGCTTTGAACAAATATAACTAACATCTTTAAAGCGCCGGGTCTTTCTTGAGGAAAACAGAACGAGAAACTTCACAATGAATTCCATCATGTTGATACACACACACACACACACCTTAGATTGATTCTGTAAGTTTCTCATGGAGAGAGAGTTTGGTTTGTTCTGGTTGCAACCAATGACTGTAAACAAAAACTGGACCGAATGAGTGTGACATCACACGTGGAAAATCGCTTGCATCTAATGAAGTCAATTCAGTTGCCATTTTTTTATAGACGTCGCCATGTTGGAACCAGACGTCGTCAGTAAGCAGTTATTGGTCCAAGTGGGTTTCAGTCCACGTTTCTATGGCAACCACTCTCACCAATTAGGTGTGAGCTTGAACTCCACACCTCTACTACTTGAAACCAAGCTCAAGAGAATAGTGTTTTTTTTTTTTTTTCTCAATAGTAATCTATGGGATTTTGGTGTCTTGGAACCAGCAGGTAATTCCTGTTTGGGGTCACTTGGTCCCCCTCTCAGTCCATTGTTGAAGCATTGCAGCCCCACCCTTTTAATACCTGCGGACAAAATTAGAGATTAGAGAATGTTAAAATCCACATATACATAAAAAATGTTTTGTTTTCTTGTACTTTTTTACCTCTGCAGCGGGTTTGCAGAACCACATAAACAAGTACGTAAAATTCCTTTCCAAAAGATTCATAAATTTGCATGAGCTTTCAAGGATTCTAACAGTAAAAAGTTTTTGGAGGAGAACATTTTCTTGATTTCTGGCTAAAAACATTCTCTTGAAAAATAACAGTCCAAATTATCAATCTTTTTTTTAGTACCAGCATGATATTTTGATTTCTCAGCTGAACATTCTCAGTTCTAATTTTTCTCTTCAATTAGAACATTTTTCGTGAGAGTTTCTGATCGTTTAACTAACAAGTGACCATTGAGGCTGTAGGAAAGATGAGTGCAAGTGTGGATGGTTTCACTCATACATGCGAGTGCTCACTCCTGAACAGTTCACCTCTGACAAAACTCCAGTTTGGCTGCTGCAAAGAAAAGGCCAGGCTTGAAAATCGCTGTGGGGATCAATAAGGCAATTTTCTGTCAGGTCAACAGCTGACACTTGGGTTATTTACTCTGAGGGTGTGAGAGCGGGGGGGTAGGTTGTGGCAATATGTTGGTAGACATATTGCCTTGCTTACCAAATCTGTCTGTGAACGCTTTGATCATATTAAACAGCTGCTGCAGTGCTGGCAGCAGATGAGTGGGTCAAAGCGTGGAGGAAATAAAAAAAAGAGATCTGCCTCTGGAGGATGTTTATGAAGTTCTTAAGGTGGACGTCTACACCCCCATGCTCTGATCCGGCTTCCATTCCACCTCCTGAAAAAAAACCCAAAAACTTTTAAATGGACATTGGTAACTGCTAGGTGCATGGAAGCAATTATGAAAGCTCCTCAGTTGAGAGATAATAAGTGTGTGGTTAATAAAGGTCAGATTTTTTTTTTTTTTTTACTATCTTTTTATCCCCTTGGTTATTTAATTTTTACATCCACGTTGGTTTCCTTTTACTTGAATCATCGAGATGAAAATCCACAATAGATAAAATCTGATACAGACCAATTCTAATAAAAATTAAGTTAAAAATTTTTTTTTTTGGTAATTTTCTTATTATGGAGGACATGTATAAAAGGGAAAAAGATCATTTCTGAGTATCTCTTTATTCAAATTGTTGTGAATAAGGTGCAGAGGCAAAAATACAGTTTGAAAAAGCTTGCAGTTGTGACGTAGAAGCTACATTCGACAGGCCGTAATCTCCCTGATTCTCTTCATTCTGTTGCATCCTCTTGTATATGCGTAGATCCGTGTACGTCTTTGGCATCTAGCTGAAAACTGTACGGCTGGATAACTCCAAAATTACTCACCGGTTTTGTTTCCCCCAGTAATGTTGGCCTGGGGGGGAATGGGGTTGTAGGAAAGTGTTTAAACAAAAAGATGATGGGAAATGAGGGCAGGCTTACTCCAAACGAATTTCTAATGAATTCCAGTTGCTCTGGAAAAAACTTTGGCAAAATTTAAGTTACCAACCCTCCAATTGTAGGAGCATTTGAAGGGGTACGGTTGTCCAAAATATATATTTTTTAGGGGCTAAGCCTTGTGGCGGAGGGAATCAGAGTAAGAGAAACGCTTTTCCTAATCAGTTTTTGTTTTAACATGACTCTTTTAAAATTATAAAACCAGTTTTATGGATTTTCTGAGCGCTAGCAGCTCATCGCTAACATAGCTGACTGGCGACTGTTGATGACCTCATCAAGTGAGAGTAATGTCTGAATTTGAAGACTATAACTATGTCTGATTTTCACCCTAATCTCTAACTACTAAAAAAAGATATAGTGCTCTGGATTTTAAAAACAATTCTAACACATTTTCTCACCATTTTTCTTTTGTTTTTCTAAACGGCAGATTTGACATCACCGATTTCACGAAATGTCTATTTGTGACTCCACTGTGTTCTGATGATGAAAATGTTGATGGTTTACAAAAAAAATTACATTTAAATGTGTTTTTTTATCTCACAAAAATTGGTCGAACGCAATGCATTGTGGTCTATATTTGCTAAAGTAGTGAGCAGCTTCGACGCACGCTAGTTTTTTGCAAAGACTTCTGGGAAATTTCAAAGGCACTCAATTTTGGAATTGTAGATTTAGACAGCACTACAAAATGACAAACGTACCATAGTGAGTAGGGAAGGAATTTGGATATGGCAGCTGTTTTTTCTTAACTTTTTGTTTGGAGGGTTAAATGTTGGGGGAGGGGAAGAATTCAGATTAGGCCTATGTTTTTTTGGGGGGAGGGTTAATGGCGACGTAAGCATAAGGAAAAAGATTACTGAGAAAAAAATGATTATAGGTGGACTGATATCACAGTTGAATAAGTCCTTTTTCCACATTTTGATTGTGTCAGGTACAAAAACTACTTTTGGAATAGTTTTAAACATGAATTGAGGAAAACCTTCTCCTGAAGCATTAATTAACATTGGCCAATAAACCTTGGAATTTTTTTTTAAATTTATTTTGGCCTAAAATTTCCAGTTCATGTCCATTATCTTTCCATATTCATGAGCGTAGCATTCCCCTGGATTCTATTAAAGCTGCGAGCAGCTGCCTTTTTGTTTCCTTTCTATTAAAGCTGCGAGCAGCTGCTGTTTCAGAGGGTCAGAGAGGAGAATGTGAACAATGCAAACATGCTACACTGAAACAGAACATTCCTGGGGGGTTGATGGTTTTTCTTCTCCGTGGATTGGAGAATTCAGGGATTTGTACGACTTAACCGATCAGTGTGGGGTCTGATGTTGCAGATGTTTTCAGCCAACGGATTCTCCTAATGAATTGTTGAAGATTATCCACACACGTACTGTCTGCTTGTTGCTTTAACAGTAATGGATCCCTGAGGAGATTCCGAAGGTTCTTGGACAACAGCTGTGGAAGATTACAGCTGATCTCCGTCAAACTTCATAATGAAACGTGAAGATCAGATTTGACACGTTTGGGTTTCAGGTGCAACTGAGAAGCCTTGTGCCTGTTTTTCGCTTTCAGTGAGCCTATTATGCAACATCACACGATGCAAATCCTAAAATAATCTGAAAAACGAGAGATAATTTGGCAAAGATGAACAAAAATTACTTTATTATGCAGAATAATTAATGTGGGAAGGCTGAAATCAAGAGGAAGAAGTTCTTTAACCCGCTTTTCAGACCATTTCTTATGACGATCTATACATGTTGATTTATGTTCCAGTTGATCTAGGCAAAACAACACCTTTCATTTGATATTTTGTAATTTTTTTGGTGCAGCTCTGATCGCAGTGTTCACCCCCCCCGACTGGAGCAGGAAGATTGCCTGCCACATGTGTATCGGCTATAACATCGAGCCATTTGACTTTTCGTGCCCAGGAGAAATGTTCTCTGCAGCGGCCCGTCTTATTGGCTATTACAGCAGCAGTGCTGGTGAAGTGGTCCGGCCGCTTCCTGAGGCTCCGCTGAGGATGATGTGCTCCCTGGGAGGGAATGGGGGGTTTGGAGAAAGAGGAGTTCATGCAGATGCCTCGGCTGACCACGTGGAAACCATGCGTTTCTTTGTTAGTTTGCGTCACTCGTTAACTCGTCACTCCAATCATGTTTTTGATCCATTTTCAAAGCGTTCCCAGTGTTTTTTTAAATTAATTTTAATTATAGCCAAAATGAAAAAACAAAAGGCTCATAAAAAATTGATTTTGGGTTGTGGGCAGGACTGTTGGGGCAGAAGTTAGCCTCTGCTCTCCCACTAGCTTACAGCCCCCGAACTAAACATTACCAATGCAACAAAAATAGTGAGAAATATCTGAGCTATCCAGACGTACAGTTAGGAACCAGATGTCAGCTCAGACAATTAAAATGATGGATCTATTTGTCTGCAAGTGCATGGAGCGGAGGAGGGAGCTTAAACATTGTAAATATTGTTATGCCACTCCTGGAGGGCGTTTCCGTTTGGCTACTAGTTAGAAGAAGAAGAAAGTATTAGCAAATGCTTAAAAAATATTTATTTCAAAGAGTTTGAAAATTGTGTCTGTGAATTTATTAAGATGTTAATTTAGTCGGCAATGTATGTTTAGGTCGACTGAGCGTTAGCATTAGCTGTACTTTGGGAAATTGCATTAAAATTTAACGTCTAATTAGTGGACTTGAGCTTTATGTGCTAAATCAATCTATTTTTATGATTCGATCATTGATTTTTTAAGTTTAAATCATTTCAAATCGGTTCATCAATTTTCTCTACCCAGCCCTCGCTGTTATGTCACACTTGCAAGGTTTTTCATGACGTTATTTTGACTTATGACTTGAATAAAGAAATATTCAGAGATACTGTTTTAATCTTGATTTTATTTATTTATTTATTTTTTAATACATGTCCTCCATCATAAAAGAAAATGCTATAAAGTTGTATATAAAGAAAGCTCAGTTTTCCTTGGGGTGAGTCCTTATTGCACCACGCTTAGGATATTTCTGTGAGCGTCAGATTTGTCTGGTATAAATACCTTGATAACTTTTAATGTTCTGTAGAGTTTCTATGCAACAACTGCAAGCTTTTTCAAATCTATAGTGGTTTTAATAAAGAAATACTAAAAGCTACAGTTTTAATCTTAATTTTCTTAAAAGGGCCACACCATTAAAAAACAACTTTTTGAGCTTTTAAGTACATTATACTGTTCATCGCTCATTATAAACAACCCATAAATGATATTCCTGAGTAATTCTCTAAAAACCTGCGCTCTTAACAGCACCCCCTCTCATACCCACAAAAATGAGAGGTTCTCACACGCTGATGTCACAAATTGAGAACAGCCCCTTTCAGGAAGAGTCTGCTGTGATAGCACCGCCCCCAGTCTAAAACCAACACTCAGTTTCTCCATGGAGTTAGCAGTGATCAGCAAAAAACTTTCATGTTAGATGAACAGTAGTGCATATTTTCCATTTTTGTCCTGTCTTGAATAATTTTCCACTCAAACAGGTCTTTGTTGCCTTAGATGCGTTGTGTTGTGATCCAGTGTATCGATGGCCGGAGAAACTGGAGGCAGATATATCTTATGTGAAAAAGTTTGGATAATTTTCGTTGGAGAAACGTAGACACGCTGCCGAAGGCTCTACTATGACATCATGACATGGGCGGCACCCACACACAATGAGAGGCGGATGCCTCAGGAATCGAGTCGTTTTACTCCTGGGTAGGAAAAAAAACATAAAATAATTAATAAGTTCAAAAATAATTTTCTTTTTAGTGTTCCAAAAGTAATATATGATCATATTTGAATGTAGCTCACGGTGAAAGGCTTAAGAAAATCATAGTATGGCTCCTTTAATATATGTCCTCCATCATGAGAAAAATGCTACCAGAACAAAACACAATTATTCTTGGGGGGTCTTTAATATGCAGACTTTTTACTCCTTTGGCTTTTCCAATCAAACAAAGCTGTCCACTGTATGACTGTCAGATGGAGTCACGGGGTATTTTAGTTTCTCTTATGAATGTATGCATTTTCTTCCCATAATTGTGGGATAGAAATGGTGCCTGCTGGGAATTTTGGGTTAAATACTAAGAAAGGATGCAATATTTAATTTTTTAGTTATTTGATTAAGGTTAAGCTTTTAAGCAAAAAGTCGATTGTGAGTTCAGGAAAAAGGCATATATAAACGGCTAGATGCAAACTAAAAAAAGCAACACAAAACTTTAGGAGAAGACCAGACAGAGTCCAGCTTTCTCAAAGCTGGTGTTGATGTCTTTGCTTGCAGAGAAATGAATCGGCTGAGGCTGCATTTGTTTCGGTCCAGCTCTGAATCCCCTGGTCGCATCCTGGTACCCAACCTCTTGTTGATGAACTGAACAAAGGCGGCCGTTGTTTTACCGTCTGCTCTGGGGAGGGAGCTAACATGACACGTACCTCCAAAACAAAGGATGGGATGGAGGCCTCTGCACAGCCTTGACACCTAACCGAGTGACTGACAAGCCCGTTATTATTGCAAGGGATTCTGGGAGGCTTTGCAATAAGAGAAGGAGAGCTATTCATGAGAAGCCTTGAGCAAAGGAGCCTCCTTTGGAGGGAACAGTAGATCTCTTTGTCATAATTGTGCTCAGGGGCGCCTTGGGTTCTTCAGTTGCCACTTTTACATTGTGATAGGCGTGGACTGGTGGTGGTGGGTGAATGAAAGTGGTACAGGAGGGGGGGGGGGCATTCAGGCAAGCAGGAGGAGGCATCCCCCTACAGAATCCCCCCAGAGTGATGTCACTGACGTCTTTGTTTCCCCCTGCAGAGAACCAATTAGCCTGACGCTGTCTACAGCCGGACTGCAGTTGCTCCCATGTTTTTTTTCTCATTGACGTGTGGTTTACGTGCATGCCAGCAAGTCAGGAATCAGGAGGCTGCACTGATAAACAACCCGTGTGAGCTGAACTCTCAGCTGGTGGTATATCAAATGTCCTGGAATTGTTTTGTCACTGCTTTGAATCATCATGATTTCAGGTTTTCTTAGGTTTTCTTTAGAAATACCTGCAGCTTAATGACGTTGTTATTCATGTAGGAAGTTTTTTATTTAATTACCTGCTACTTGTTTTTTTTTTTGTATGTTTTACTTTGTAAATTAGAACTTCATTCTGTCTTGTTACTGTAATCTATAAATCTGTATTTAAAAAGTAAAAAGCTGAGGAGGCCAAACTTAAAATTCTTGAGGATCTGAAGATTTTAAACTTTTTGAAGTCCAAGTTCGATCATCTTTTAAATAGTTGTTTTTTACAATTATTTTATGCAAAGCAGTAGTAGTTCATTTTGATGTGTTCACACCGAGTGCAGTTCCTGAGACAAATTCTCATGGTCTGCCTCATTGTTGCTCCACGGAGAATTCGCTGCTCGCCGCCATGCCTGGACTTTAGCCGTAACTGCATGTTGAAGAGCTACCAGCTAATGTTTTTAGCATTATCGCTACATGGAGCCGTGTCGGTAGATATCTCACTTGGATTCTTTGGACGACACTCGGGGTGGGATTCACTTGGTACCTCACGATACGATGCAATTTGCGATACATGGCTCGCGATATTGATAATATCGCGATACTACGATAATTGGTTTAAAAAAAATCCTCTCAAATAACTCCCAATATACTGAGGAAAACATTTTTGGAAAATATATTCACATTTATTTTCTAGCTTGAACACAATCACAATAAACAACTTGTGTCTTATTTTGTGCAACAAATAATACACTTTTGTGCAACATTGCTGAAAAAGGTAACTGTCTTTGACGAACATAGACACCAACTGAATATGAATGATCAGAATAATTCATAGCTAACAATAGTAAACATGAACAGCACTTGGTGCCAAATTGTTGTAAACAACAGAACCAAAAACCTTTTTTAAATTAGGTGTACGGTCTTCAAAACTTGAAATAGACACCAACTGAAATGACAGTTTGTATGTACTGTGAATGGACGAGTAAAACAACTGTGCTGCAAGTTTTTGAATCCTGAACCTAAAAGGTTTTATTGCTCGTAAAGATTTCCCATCACACCTGACTTCAACTAATCTGGGAGATGACGGCGTCTCTTTCAGTGTCAGCTCTCTGCTGGATTATAGAGCTGTGAGCACGCACAGCAGAACGAGGAGATTCTGCGCCTCGCCTTCGGCCTCGCAGTGCCTCCAGAACACATTCCATCATGCTGCAGCTCAGAGCCGTACAGTACTGAATGCGCCATTTGTTTAGTGACACAAGTTATCCTCTGCACTCTCGGTGGCCTTGACAGCTCCACTAAAAGTCAGGTTCAGTGGCTTTGTGGCGCTCGCGGCCTTGTAAAACGTGAATCATTGACAGCTTTTAAAGCACCCTTTGAGCCTCACTGGGAGTTTGATGATCAGAGCTGTCATGTCTGACTTGTGATCAGGAAAAAATAGCCCAATTGAATCTTGTAATTACATTTCTCAGCATTCATCCAAAAATTATGTTCTTTTCCAGTGATATACAGATAAATGGAAAATCTAAATAATTTCACAATTTGTCAGGTAGAAATGTATCAAAGTAGTTTTCAGTTGCCTTCTAAGTTAATGCTTTAACCAAGATTGAGGTCATTGACTGTATAGTATAACTGGACTCAGTCCAGTTATACTATACGTCACTCATAGAAAATGCCTGACTTCCGACTCCAGTGGAATGAAGCCAGTTCAGTCGCCATTTTTGGAGCCGGACAACAATAATTGGTCATTGTTTCTATGGCAACCACTGTATCCAATCTGAAGTAAGCTTGTTCAAAGTCCCCACCCCTTTCACTAAAAGTGGCTCAGGAGAATCTGTTAATCAAATGTTTGAGGTGGGAGCCAACGGGCACCACATGCTTTTACAGAGTCATCTGATTGGTCAGTTTATGACTTTAATAACTTGCAATAAAGAAAAAAAATATCACAAAAAAAAAAAAAACAGGATTAGCAAGAACATCTTCAAAACAGGTATCAAAGTAAGAATGGTTATTCTGATAAATATAATTACTGAGTAATAGCTGTTTCTAGAAGTCTATGGGATTTTGGCTTCTTTGAACCACTTCCTGTTCGGAATGCCAGGGGGGGGAGGAGTCAATCTAGTTCTTATGTACCGTCAATGATTGCGATTTCATTTTTTTTTCAGTATTTATTTAATTCTCTTGCTTTGTCCTGTATTTAATTTTATTTCAAAAAGCTTATTGATGTCAAGTTTTATATGAAATTTCTGTATTAGCTTCCTAGTTATGAGTACCACATGATTTCAAATAGCCGTTTGCCTCATGAGTAGAAAAGTGGGCCTTACATGCTTTAAGAGTATGCAGAAAATCTGTGGCCCAAATGGGTTTGTCCAGTGTCCATGGCGGCCCACCTGTCTTTGCTCAATACATTGGAGCTCGCTAGCTCACTATAGAGAAGCTTGTTAGCATGCTACCGTAGAGAGTCACTAGCATCCTACAGTGGAGCTCGCTAGCATGATGCAATGGAGGTCGCTTCAGCTGATTTTGCTAGCATGCTACCATGAAGATTGGTAGCCTGCTACATTGGAGTTTGCTAGCATCATGCAATGGAGGTCGCTTCAGCTGAGCTTGCTAGCATGCTACCGTGAAGTTTGATAGCCTGCTACAGTGAAGCTTGCTAGCATGATGCAATGGAGGTCGCTTCATCTGAGCTCGCTAGCATGCTGCCATGAAATTTGGTAGCCTGCTACAGTGGAGCTCGCTAGCATGCTGGAGCTCACTGGCACACTACAACAGAGCTCATTAGCACGCTACGCTGTCCACTGGCAGCTGGCTAGCGTAGTGAGCTAACCCATTGTGTCCTATATTTAAGTCAATGTGGGCAAACACAGGAGGGGCCACCACAGAAACTGCAGACAAACCCAATTGGAACCCACATTTTCTGATCACTTTGACCCATATGGGGCCCACTTGCCTTTCTGGATGGGCAGTAGCAGGTAGGAGCTCAAATTATGGTGAAATGAAAAAAAAATCATTCAAATTGTCTTGCAATATTTAGAGATAAATGTATTCTGAACTGTCCATATTAAACAAATAGTTGCAGTAACTTAAGGAAAGTGAGTTTCAAACACGCCTCTGTTAAATCATGGCTTGGGTCTTGTGGATAAAACTTGCATGGTCCTCGGCGTCTACAGAGGTAACTTCTACATAATTAATCAGCTGAGGGATTGAAGGAAATGCAGACTCCATACCAGACGGAGCTCAAGCAATTATCTTACGCAACCGGCATAAATAGAAACCATCTACATTCAGTCCGCACAGACTGTGATGAGAATAATTCACAGAAAAGCCTCCCTGACAATGCTTTGTCAGAGCTCTTTGTGTGTTCTGCTTTCTTCTGTTTACAAAACCCGACTTTACGTGAGCGACATCGCAAGTTCTGTTTTCACTTTAGCAATTTAAGCAATGTACTTTAGGTAGACCCCATTAGATAAGACTTCATCACATTTCATCACATTCAATACAGCAAACTTGACTCCAAAGTAAACTAGACGCCTGGATTCTGACGCCCCTGCTGTAGAATGTAATGAAGTGAGATGTGGAAAGTCCTGCCCCTCTGAGAGATTTTTGATGACTCCTGTGGAGTTGGTGGAAAAAGACAGGTCATCAGCGTGGTGTTGACCCAAGAACTTAACACTGCTCCCCTGTACACCACCCTTCTATAAGCCTCTTCTTGGTTGTCCGTGACGAGAACCACTCTTGTCATCCACACAGTGTGGTTGGTGCTGGATTTAGCTGTCAAGTCATTAGTAAGCAGGCTGAACAGCAGTGGGCTTAGGACACAACCTGAGGTGTACCCATAATGAGTGATGCACCCTAACTACCAACTGTCACTCCGTCAGGAAGCCGACTAGTCATTGCATTGGCTTTCTTCCTCCCCAGGTATGACTCGATGAAATGAAGTCTTGAAAAATTAGTTTTCTGTGCATCGATTTTGCTCTGGGGTCCAGGCTGTTAGTGTTCCAAGACAAGCCTCTTGAGACGTTTGGTCAAAAAAATGCCATGAGTGGCACAGGGTACACTGCAAAAACAATTGAATAAAATAGTAAAAAATCGTATTTTCTGTCTTGCAAGAAAAATAATATCAAAAAAGTAGCATAAATGTGTGAAACTGAATCGAATCAAATTGAAAGAACTCGTAATAGTTGGTAGAAATCCCTTTACAACTGAATGAAAGAGGAAAACTCTGAGCTTTCATGCAACTCGAAATGTTAAAGGATGGGTTTGTGCAAACAGGTGTCTACTCTTCTTTTGACAGTTCCCTGACGTTTGTGTCGATGCATACATCACCTACATATTCAACCGTTTGATTATCTCTATCTCCGGTTGTCATTCCAGCTTATATTTTTAACTTTCTTCTTCACTTCATCTGCCATTTCTTTGAGTCGCGTTGGGCTCAGGCCGGCGTGAGCTGATGTCCTGCTGAGTGACACCCTGCAGGATCTTGTCTGCTCTCCTGGGCCGATGCTGTTTCCTCCTTCAGAGAGCCCTGCTGATTGACGTCTTAATACAGGAGCGTGCTTCTTTTTGACAGACTTATAAGGGAAGGTGTGATGATATGATACAGGTCCTTGCTCTGTGGAACCATTGATTCTTTTTTTTTTTCTGTCTAAAGCAGGGGTGTCAAACTCGATTGCACAAGGGGCCAGAATCCAAAACACACCTTAGTTCGCGGGCCGAACAGGATAAACATTTATTGAATATTAAAACTACATTTTTTAAAACTTTAAAACCGTAACTTATAATATAATTATGAACTAGATATATAGCATTGCTTGCGGTAATGCTAGTGTGAATGCGTAATCTTAATTTGGCAGCTGAAAATGTTAGTGCTGATAGCTGAAGATGCTAAAATTGATAGCGACAAACACTAAAGCTGATAGCCTGCTAAAATATTAGCTAAATGCCAAATTAGCCTAAAAAACAAAAAAAAAAAAAAAACAGCTTTAGCCCAAAACACTAGCGTGTAAATTTAGCCTAACTCCAAACAGCTATAAAAAAACATTTCAAAAAGCTTTAATTACCCAGAACATATAGAAAATATTAGCTAACACCAAAATGGACAAAAAAACTTAAAACAAAAAAAGCCTAAATTAGCCAGAACAGCTAGCATGTAGCTGAATTTAGCTAAACACCAAAACCAGCCAAAAATCTTAGTAAATGCACAAAATAGTCCAAAAAAGGTGCAGAATGCCAATTTTTAAACTTTAAAACGAACTTTTTAACATAAACCATGAATAATAAAAAGGCAGAATATTATTCCAGCATAAACAACTTAACCCTTAAATAACATTCTATATTTTCCTTCCATAAAAAATATTTCTGTCAAAACTATACAAGTAGAAATAAGCGCAAATAACATTGGGCCATTATAACAATAAAATAAAATGATCTGGAGCGCCGGTCCGCCCCCGGGTCTTGACTTGACACGTGGCTAAATAGTGTTTTTCAACCAGTGTGCCGCGCACACTAGTGTGCGTGGGAATGGTCAGTGTACCTGGCAAATAACCAATTTTCACTATGTAAAACATTTACATCACTAGGGAATCCGCTCTGCTTTCATCCAAACGGCCCTGATTTAACTCTGTAGATAGTTAGAAATAATGCACAAGATGCTGTAAAATATTTTTTCATGTTCTATAAATGCTTTTAATCAGAAAATGTTACCGCAATCTGGCGCAAACCACTCAAGTCGGCTTCAGAAAAAGTTCCGCACCCTTCAACTGCTCACCAATCATTGTTGGGGCTTGATCACATTTCATCAATCTGACCAATCAGAATAACGTCCTCACTTCCTTGTTTCCTTTTCGGCTCATAAAATCTCTCGGTTTAACAAACAGCCGCTACAGCTCGTGTTTAGCGGTCAACTTCCTGCAGTATCCGATGTCAGACAGCTTTAAAAGTGAACAAAGAATGAAGCTCAGAACGTGAGTATATCCGGAATACGCCGAGTTAATGGTACTACATCCCCCAGGAAATGCATTGGGTAAGCAGACTTTTCAAATGTGGGGGCGCGGTGCGACCCAGGGATCATACCATTTATCTTTAGTTACTAAACAGTTGATCGGAGTTAAAATACAGCGCCTCTGTGTGCAATGACGCTTCCCACTTATTTAAAAGCAATGTAAATTAATTGTACATCAATAACCATTAAATTTGTTACCTTTTGGATAATAGTGTGCCGCGGACTTTTCATTAAAAAAGGCCTTGGCCTCAAAAAAGGTTGAAAAAACATTGTCTAAACATTGCTTGACATCTTTTGTCAGCTTGAGAATGAAGATGTGAATATGTACTCTATGATTAAAAACGATAATTTGCAGAAATTGATTTTCATCTCCTGGTGTAAATAAAATATGATCATTTTACCCAAAACGCAATTTAATCTTCTGCTTTAATCAACATTTTTCTCATCATATAAATTTTACTACAACATGAAATTCCAAATAACCAAACATCATTCCTTCAGGTCTCTTTTCGTTTTCTTAATTTGATTTTCAAGCTTGTTGCCTAGAGGCTTAAAATCAGCATCGGTGGTGTTTAATTGAATGTCTAATGAAATATTAAGTGGGAATCACTTTGAGGAATTCATAAAGTGAAAGCAACTTTTGAAGTGGAGATTGGTGCTGCTCTGAGGTCAGACGGCGAGCTCCTCTAAGTGTGATAACAGTTGTTTTCTGCTTTAACTGCCTTTGCAGTTCAGTCACTTACAGCTGTGTATCTACGATTCTTTTCACTTTCCGAGCATGTCTGCTATAGCCCAGCACGAGGCACTAATTAAGAAGTAAACCTTTCCTCAGGGGTATACAGTGTTTTTTTACTCTCCTGTGTTTGTGTCTGCTTGTGAAAACACACATTAGTGCTATAACAAACCCTTGGAAGTTCTTATTTTCTTTTTTACTGAACCAGATAATAAAAGCTTTGCAAGTGACATTTATTAGGAGGGCATGTTTTTTCAACAAAATGTAGTGTATTATTTATTCTATACATCAGCTGATAACCTTAAAGATGGGAAGAATTTTGCAGGCTGAAGCATAAAGAAGGTTTGCATTTTCAAAGGGGTGGTTTCATGCAAGCAGACCATGGAGTGTGTGGTCTGGGCTTTTTTTATTAAGTGCATTTAGATGTTGTCAGGCGATCAATTCCATTTTGCATGGCTCCCTGTAGATCACAGATGAAGCTGAAAGGTTCTTTTTATGTGTCAAAATGACTAATTGAATTGTTGCATTTCAGTTTCTTCATATATTTCTGGCTAACTGGGAAAAAAAACATGATGTCCAGTTGAAATATTTCTAAATCCACCAGGAAACTACAATTCCCCACCATCACATTTGTTGTCATCTGTAGATACTAAAATGATTTAACTCACTCGTATGCAGTGGTTGAGAGATATTCAGGTGTAAAAATCGATACTCGTTGATTATCACTGGTTTTGACTGAGGTGATGTCAAGCATTTGCTCAGTAAAGAGGTTTTTATATAAATAAACTCAGATTATTATTGTCGCAATTGTAAAAAACCCGTCACAAATAACCATAAGGTACAAACCTCAGTGATTCTGTTAATCATATAAAAATCAACCATCGATGTTACAAGCTGATCACATTTAAAGTCTAAAAATATTGATATTTCGCTCTAAGATTTAGAGTCGATATGTGGTAAAAATTCACACACAAAAACAAACAAGACTTCAATCTTTTTGTTTAATTATGATTATAAATAAAGTGCATGGACAAATATTGTATAAATGTCAATTTAAAAAAAAATATGTGAAACAAAGTTGATTACTCAAATTTTGACCTAAAACTTTATATTATAACCACGATATTTACATGAACTGATCCATCACACTTTTGTTTATTTAACCATATTTTTGCCATTTATTTTAAGCTATTTCACCTCATTTTTACCAGTTATTTCACCCAATTTTACCATATATTTTATTCTATTTTACCATATTTTACCATTTATACAAACTATTTTACTCTATTTTGCCATTTATTTCATGTTATTTTACCATTTATTCTACCCAATTTCACAATATATTTTACCATATTATATCTTACCATTTAATTCACACTTTATTTAATTTATTTTGGCATTAGTTTTGTTGTTAGTTAGTTACCCTTTTTTACCATCTATTTCACCCTATTTGACAATTTCTTATTATTTCTTTTCCCATATTTGACCCTTTATTTCACCTTATTTTGGCATTTTTTGAACAATTTTTTAACCATATATCACCATTTATTCTACCCTATTTTACCATTTACTTTACCCTATTTGGAAATTTCTTACTGTTTCTTTCACCTATTTTACTATTTTTTCACTGTTTTACCATATCTTACTATTTTTTTAAAATTTGTTTTACCATAATTTACCATTTATTTCCCCCTATTTTGCAAATAATAACAAATTATTATTACTATAACAAATGGATTTGAACTGCTTTGTATTTCTCTCTTTATTTGGGATCCAACTCTCTAAAAGGTTTAGGACAAAACAATCACGTTAAATTTAAATGAAAAAGCGGTAAACAAAATCAAACTGTATCTTTACAGAGTAACCACCTGGATAGTTATGGGCAGTAAAGCCAGTCTAATCTGTTGTTTACTGGCTATAAAAACGCATCCTTATGTTATGCTAAAAACTCCTGTATTTGGGCGTGCCGGTCACGTCCACGTTGTCATGCATATTCTAGCCATGTTTTATCTTTCCATTACCCCAATTAAGTGTGGCCTGCGGCTTCAGGGGTATTGCATCATTGAGATGACTCTATCAGTCTTTCCTGGCTGCAGATTCACACACAAAGCAAGACAAATGAGGGGGACCTCTACCTCATTGCCTAAACTCTAATCACTGCGTGGCCTGATAAGATTACTGTCATGCTGCATGCTAAGTTATTGACAGCCTCATTGGTCCAAATCCAGCTGTCTGTGCGCGTTAAAATTTGATCTAAATCAGATGTGATGGATCCTTTTCACCTTTTGTGCGCTTTGACCTATTTGCAGAGCTTGAAAATAAAATGTAAACAAAAAAAACAGGTTGAACTTTGACCTTTGGGCAAGTAGACTCAAGTGCTCTGCTTTGGCCTTCCTTCTGCTGTCGCATTCCAAAGGCGGGGTAAAAGAGACGCCGTCCTTCCCAACCTCCAGTCCAGGAGTAGCCCCGGGGCAGAATGAGATACGCACACCAGGAAGGAAGCTGCCGGGGCCGCGGTCCTTCAGTCGCTGGCTTCTCCTCCTACACCCGCTGCCTTTCTGTTTGAGCACATTCAGCTGGTTGAACAAAGCTTAACAAGATTTGGCAGAAAAAGGAGGTCTGGCACCGTGAATGAAGAGATTGGTGAATCTGAAACTCACTTGGTTTCTCACGATTCCAAACAGTGTAGATAAGGATTTACTGATTTTATATGTTTGTTTTTTTAATCTCTGACCCCGAGTGACGCTTCTTTTGCAACTGTGTCCAAACCAGCAATTTCGACGTGTAAGCGCCTCTTTGTTCCAAACCTGTGCTTAAATCAAACAATGCTGGTTGGAGGCTCGTCCTGTCACAGTGATTAGTCAGACAGCGGTCTGCGGGCCACATTGTGTAATTTGGCCCAGATGTTGGAGGCAAACTCTGCGCTGGAAACTCTCCCTTCTTATCCTCACAACTATTGTTTACCCTCCACTGCAGCTCGCGGGGGTCCCATTAAAAACACATTTTATGCTAAGCTGAATAGTTCTGGAGAGCCTGTCTGAATCGTGGAACCTTGTCTGGAGGTATGCAGAGTACAGGCTGCACGCTGTTTGGCAACCGCATTTCCTTTGAGTCACAGCCTGTTCTAGGAGTTGCAAAACCCTGCCCGGGCCTGTTGTGTTTTTATTCTGCTCCGTCACTGACGATATTGAGCAATCACGGATGGGTAAAAAGGTTCTGAAAGATGATGGGATGTTTTATCTTGGACTTGAAGACGTGCAGAAACTGTTTATCTATGAGCTTAGGGACAGAAGTGCTTTACTTTGACATTTAGTTATCTTCTGTCTCTTTTAACCCATCACTGCTTTAAAGACTGCTTATCTTTTTTTTTTTTTTTTTTTCTTTCTTGTCACAATAAATGTTGCATGAAAGGAGCAAAAGCTGGCGGAGCATAAATGTCAACACTTTAAACACATTATAGTCCAGAAACTAGCTGCTGCATCAGTTGGGAAAAAGAGGATTTTAGGTGCGTTTGTCTCAGTCGTACCTTAACTTCAAAACGGCTGCTCCAAGTATTTAAAAATAAATAAATAAAATAATCTCTAGAGTCTCAGTTTTGAAATATTTAGTGGCTTAAAAAAGTCTGGTTGGTATATAACAAAAAACCCAAACATCTCTTATAACTTCAACTACGAACCATTTAAAATGATCAGTCTGCATGCATAAATGCTCTGAATTTCTTCCATGGAACTCATTAAATGTTGAACATGTTTATTTATGTTATTACTCCTTATAGTTTCACGTTTTCCTCTATCAGAAGGAGAAATCAGCCATCGTTTCCTCTTCCTCAAAGCTGTCAGACCTTGTTGAAACATGCTTGGAGTTCTGCGGGCCTGGGTCGCTGTGCTCCGGTTTTAGGTTTACCCCCGCTGTGCATGCATTTATTACAGCTGCACAAGATCACACTTGCTTGAGTTGGTTTCATTCTTTTGAATCATTTTGAACTACTGAGGTTGATATAGTTGGGGAAGAATTCAAATGCATGATGGTATTTCTTTATGGATGTTTGGCTTCACAGTTCTGAGAAGTTTCTAAAGTTCATTGTTTTATTTTTTAGTTAAAAAAACATCTTCTGCAGGTCGGCAACTTTATTTCATTGAATCTCCATTCTCTGTGAAATATTTGTAGCTGCTTTAAACATAGACTTTATGACTTTATTTGGGACTTTTGAGATTAAATATTCAAAAACAGAATGATGCAACCGTCAAAAAACTGTATTTTCTAAGTATAATAATAATATTATTATTAATAATAATAAACCCAAATCCATCATGTCTGTAACTTTATTGTTGTAAGATTTCTGGAAACTTAATTTCACAACATCTGCTTTGCACAGTCAGCGTTTTATTGTTTCCTAGATTCTCTGAAGTAAAAGTTTTGACCTGAACAACTCTGGTTCATAGGTTAAATCTCCAACCACAATGTTGATGGCTTAATTCTTGGATATCTCAGGCGTCTCGGGTGATTTGGGTAAAGTATATGGTCATTCTGCCATTTCTCTGAATATTTGTGAAAAGAACCAGAGACGAAACCGAAGAGGAGCCATGACTTTAAAGAAAAAAGAAAATTGCATTGAACAGACAAAAATCTGGAGTCTTCACTCCAAATATGGATTTATTCAGACAGTTGTTCCAACACCGTAATAATAAAGCATAATATTCAGCAACCGGCCTTATTATGTTATGAGGATGTTGCTAATAAAGTTGTTCAAATAGTGGATTCACATTTATTATTATATTTGGATTTTATTTGGGAAAAAATACCAGTTTTAGGTACCTTTTTTTTCCCCTGTAATTCATTCGTCGAACGATACTGTGGTTGCTATCCAGCTTTTTTAGTCTTCAGTTTCCAGTTCTGTATCACAAATTATTGGTATGTTAGTGAAATCTAGTGTACAAATAAAGTTTAAACCAGCTGCACATGTTTGACGATCTTTAGCCTCGTACAGTAAAAATATTGTCTAAAACTAAAGCGGTCCATAGCCTGAGAAAGGTCTGAGACCACTGCTTTATGGTAGCATCAAGTATTGAAGGATTATCAATACAGTAATATGAAATAGTTCTGAAAGATAGATGCAACAATGGTGTTGGTTCAGACTTGGACTAAGAGGGTGATTTATCGAGCGGAGAAAGGAACAAAGGAGCCATAAAGGCCAGTCTGGAAGATAAAGTACCCACCAAGCGCTGCATAAACAAACTCAAAATGAAGATTCACTCCAGCAACCGCAGCCCCTTTGTTTTAATCATCTTTTTATATCAGCCATATGTCAGTGATAACAGAAACGAGGTGATCATCAATTAACGGCAGCTCCCCACCTGTTATCTTCACCCAACTTCTCTGGCCTCGGGTCTGGCTAGATTAACTAAATAACACACGGACCATTTCACTTCTATGGGAGGTGGCAAACCCTCCCATTTGCTACAGTGGCACTTCAAGTGAAGAGTCCACCCTGATGGATGAAAGATAAACAAATGCTTTCTCTCATTTGCTGGTCTCCGATTGGTTAAAGTGGGCGAATAAATGGCCTGTGTCCTCCTGCCTGCTTCTAATGACTGCTTAAAGCAACAAAATTGTTTCCAGTGGGGACGTTGGAGGCCGCACGGAGCTACCTAACCTGAAGTAATCATTATTTCTGTCAGGTGCTTGATTGCCCAACCTCATTGCAAAAGCTGTCTGTGTTCTTGATGCATCCTCTGAGCTGACTGTCACTTTTCTGGCATAATTTAAGACCAGCCGAGAAGCAGCGAAGAGCAACTTACAGCCAAAATAAGCATGCAAAGAAGTCCACAGCCTGAGAATTTAAGTCTGTCATTTCTATAAAAAAAAGCTGCTCACTGCTGCATAATCTAAATAAAACTAGATATATAGCTTTGCAAGTGATAATGTTAGTGTGAATGCTGTAAGATGAATGTGGCGGGTGGAGATGCTAGGGATGATAGCTGAAGATGCTGAAATTGATATCTAAAAACGCTAAAGCTGATAGCTGAAATTACTGAAGCTAATAGCTGAAAACACTGAAGGTGATAGCAGGATAAAATACTAGCTTAATGCCAAATAAGCCTTAAAAAAAAAATCTTAAATTAGTCAAAATAGCTAGCATGTAACTGAAATTTTAGCTGAACTTCAAAATTGCCTGAAAAAAAATGAGCAAAAGCCTAAAATATTCATAACAGTTAGCATGTAGCTGAAATATTGGCTAAACTCTAGAACAGCCAAAAAAATGAACAGAAGCCTAAATTATTGAAAACAGCCAGCATGTAGATTAAATATTAGCTAAACTCCAGAACTGCAAAAAAAAAAAAAAAAAAAAAACTGAACAAAAGCCAAAAATATTCAGAACAGCTAGCGTGTAGCTGAAATATTGGCTAAACTCCAGAACAGCCAAAAAAAACTGAGCAAAAGCCTAAATCATTGAAAACAGCCAGCATGTAGCTGAAATATTAGCTTTAAAAACTGAAAGAAAAAATGTAATTTAACCAAAACAGTTAGCCTGTGGCAAAAACATTAGCTAAACTCCAAAATAAACTTAGAATCCTTAATAACTGGCAAAAGATTTGAAAAAGCTAGCATAATACCAATATAACAGCTAAATGCCAAAATAACTAAAAAGTAGATCCCAAAACGCCTTCAATTTTACTAAAATATTATAAAAATATTTTTTAAAAATACTTAGTAGATAGTTAAATGAGCCAGCATAATGTTAATAACAAATTAGTTTAAAAACTGAAAAAGTTAAATCAATAGTCCAGAAGGCTAAACTGATTCTAATGTGAAGGCTTATTTACGGTGGCCGGGAAGTGCAAAACAATAATACATTTACCGAAACACATTTACATTTCGACCGAAACACATTTACATTTCGACTGAAACACATTAACATTTTGACCGAAACACATTAACATTTCGACAGAAACACATTTACATTTCGACCGAAACACATTAACATTTCGACTTAAACACATTAACATTTCGACTTAAACACATTAACATTTCGACTTAAACACATTAACATTTCGACTTAAACACATTAACATTTCGACTTAAACACATTAACATTTCGACTTAAACACATTAACATTTCGACCGAAACACATTAACATTTCGACAGAAACACATTTACATTTCGACCGAAACACATTAACATTTCGACTTAAACACATTAACATTTCGACTTAAACACATTTACATTTCGACCGAAACACATTAACATTTCGACAGAAACACATTTACAAGTTTGCCCATAGTCTGTATATTTGATGGACAACCCCCGCTCCGGTATGCCATTCATTTCCTATGACGTCCAGTAGATAATATAGCGTCTATGAGGTTCACCTCCGACATGACCCGGAAGTAAGGGTGCAGAGGTGAATTCTGGGAGGAAAAGACCGCGGAAACAATAGTTTCGGATTCGGAATCGAAATAGCCGACAGGATAACAAGCGAAGATGTTTTGCCCGTTTTGTGGAGTTTATTACCCGGTTTTAGGAAGTTTTGTGGTAATTGTGTACATAATTTGGTTTTCTGGCAAATTTGTAGGGACAATAGGTCTGCCTCTCTGTTGTCGTTTTTTAACCCCATAAACCCAGCTCTGTCCCCGCACCGGAGTCTGCCCACGTTGATCTGTGTGCGTGCGTGTCTGATTGGTGTGTGCCTGTGGTCGCACGCACACATGCGACGGCCCGCGGGGTGCAGTGGATCGTTTCTGCGTCTCGTCTATCTTGCGCGCGAGCCGCGAGCGCTCCGCGTCAATTCTAGCAGGAAGTTGCACCAACATACACGAGAAAATCCTGTTTATCTTCAAAATATAACCAATTTTCACAATAAAACACTATGATTGACAAATGTGATCATGTTTTTGTATCTAAACAGACTGTGGAAATAAACATACAATCATAACACGCACACGTGTGTGCGTGCGATTACAGGCACAAACACACCAGACATGCACGCAGCCACGCACACGACGAGTCAACGAGGGCAGACTCTGAGCGGGCTGCAAGGTTTTGGGCAGAAATCAGGAATCAGTTTTATTAATTTATCCACGCTCACACCTGCGAGCGCGTGCGCACAGACAGCGCATACCCGGCGTAAACCAGCCAAGACAGGAGAACTGTAAGCACACCGCTCAATAAGGCGATCATCAAGCTAAAAAAAATGTATTGAAAGCCCCTCCCACACCGAGCCCCAAGCTTATGAACACATTATTGGCAGGCGAGGGGCAATCCCCTCAACAAGGGTTTAAATGACACTGCCCAGGACCATAAAGCGTCTCCTCCTGGTGCGTTCACTGAGCCTGAGAACAAGGAAACATTAGTGGAAGTCCGATCGCCATCCAGCCTAACTAAGACCGCTACTTTTTTATAATAAGGAAATAAAAAACGCCAAACCGACCATAAACCCGCCAAAAATATGCCCACCCGCCCAAAGCAATTTTTGCCCGCAAATTTAGAACCAAAACCCCCAATCTGGCAACACTGGCTGTACGACCCCTTTCCGCGGTCTTTTCCTCCCAGAATTCACCTCTGCACCCTTACTTCCGGGTCATGTCGGAGGTGAACCTCATAGACGCTATATTATCTACTGGACGTCATAGGAAATGAATGGCATACTGGAGCGGGGGTTGTCCATCAAATTTACAGACTATGGGCAAACTTGTAAATGTTTTTCTGTCGAAATGTTAATGTGTTTCGGTCGAAATGTTAATGTGTTTAAGTCGAAATGTTAATGTGTTTAAGTCGAAATGGTAATGTGTTTCGGTCGAAATGTAAATGTGTTTCAGTCGAAATGTAAATGTGTTTCGGTCGAAATGTTAATGTGTTTAAGTCGAAATGTAAATGTGTTTCGGTCGAAATGTAAATGTGTTTCAGTCGATATGTAAATGTGTTTCGGTCGAAATGTTAATGTGTTTCGGTCGAAATGTTAATGTGTTTCGGTCGAAATGTTAATGTGTTTCGGTCTAAATGTAAATGTGTTTCGGTCGAAATGTAAATGTGTTTCGGTCGAAATGTAAATGTGTTTCGGTAAATGTATTATTGTTTTGCACTTCCCGGCCACCGTACTTATTAGTAATTTAGCTCAATAAACTCTTACAAACAATAAATAAAGAAAATCAGGAACACTATACAGTAGTGTGGATGCTTACAGCAATCACACAAACAAAACAGTATTTTTGCAGTGAGATTTGGGTCTGTTAAATACCATAAAGTGATGTACTGACAGTTTGACTAATGTTAGGAACTTGTGTACAACCTTAAAACATCCACAAAAAAAGAAACCTGAGGCATCCAAACTTTGAAACCAGAGATCGACCTCTGACCTCACACCTCCTGACCTGAGCAGAGAGGCACGCTTCTATCAGCTCAATCTACATCTGTCCTCTGAAAAGCCCTTTTTTTTTTTTTTTTGCAAATGTTTTTGTTTTTTATGTCTCAGTCAGGAAGGGTAAGAGGTTTGTATACGCTGGAAGATCTGTGTGTGGGCGTACCTGTGAACGTTACCAACCCCCCTTCCCATCTCTTCATCAGTATTTCAGTCCAGCTGTTACTCTGTGAGTCAACTCTCCACCTCTCTTCCCGTTCCTCCGTTCCCCTGTGGGCATGCAGCAGAGTTTGGCTTTTCAGCAGCGAGGGAGAGAAAAAGAACTGTCAAATTGTCTCTTTCCGAGGAGAACTTGGACAAAAATGTCAAATTCACAGGTAAATGTCTTCAGGAGGAGTTTGACACTTAAAGAAATGCACCCCTTCACTTATGAGAGTAGAACGAGAACATCAATAAAACTCTTGGCCTTCCTAAACAAAAGCGGAATTAAACAGAGAGGGTGCAGGTGAGTCTGTGTGCACTCGATAAATACAGCTGTAGATTCTTGTAAAACATTACAGAGAAGCCGCTCAGACCTAATTTGGTGTAAATATTTGATTTTTCTTGACAGGAGCAGGAATTAGATTAACAGCTGGAGATTCTGTTGAATGAAGCCGGAATGAGATGCAGTTTCTGGTTAAGCTGCAAGAATCTGTCTGTCATAGTGTGTGCGTTTGTGACAGCTTGTCGCCCGTGCGCCGCGGTAGGTGAGACGCTGGTCATATGACTTCTGATGATGAGTCAGACGGGACTGTGTTGAGTCCTGCTGACTGTGTGACCTCGGGGCGGTTTCCAAACCCCCTCGTCTGTTCTTGAGTCCATTCACAGGAGCAGTGGATAAAAACATGGGCGCTCAAACGGATTTCAAAGAAACAGATCATTGACTTATACAGCTGTCCAGCACCTGAAGATTTAACTACTGAATGTGTTAAAAACATCTTTGATAAATTACTAATCTATCAATAAAAATTGAAATGTAAATTAGTTGGGGTGTAAAGAATAATTGATTAATCAATTTCTATTTCTACGATCCAACGAGTTCAAACTGAAATCGATCCATAAAATAAAAAAAAAAAATTTTTCAAAATGAAATAAATTAAATCAAATTAAAATTAGAAAATATAATTGGAATTGAATCATTATTAAAATAAATTGTTATACAATTCCTAACTGTCATCCTTTAGATCATGGGTGCTCAAAGTGGGGCCCGCGGGCCAAATTTAGGTTATCTTTTGGCCCGCCGAGTCGTGGCTGAGTGTTTAACCTGTTTACCATTGATTCTCTATGGTTTTCCAAAACTCTACGTATGTGGCGCATACGTAGAGTATGGCCTCTAGGTGAAATGGGCTTTTTATTTTGGAGCGCCATCGAACTGTTTCGGTCAATAGCCGTAAGTTCATTATCGGCTGAGATTAGTCCAATCCTTTGATAAACTGAGCAAGAATCTGCTTCTCAAAAGCATTATTGTTTTTGTCATCACATTGTCTATTGACTGTAAGATGGAGCCGATTTTGCACAACTCAACTGTTCTTCCCTTGAAGCGTGCGGACCTAACGCACACGCTCTCACACACTCACCACTATAAACAATCATGACTCTGGCAGCCTATTTAGCTGATGGATATGGCATTGACTTTATGGGCTCTGGCTCCATCTGCAAGAGACGGACATGGTTGGTTTCCTGCGTTTGGAGAGCGCCAGCTGAAGAGGATGGATTGACTTGTGTGTCGATAATTCCCTCCTCCTGTCTGTAGGTGGATTTTTCTTTTTTTTTTTTTGTTTTGTAAATGGTCGCAGGAGGACAGAACGCTGAGGTTGGAGAGTAAACAACCTGGCGTGGAGGTCTGGCCTGTGTCAGTTGGAAGGGTTTTATCTGTCAGTGGGGAGGCGGGGGGGGCGACTTGTGCAATAAAAAGCTTGGAAAATTATCTGGAAAGAAGCCACTGGTTACTTTGGCTGGGATCTCCCATATGTTGTTTCAAACAGACGAAACGGATGAACAATAGTCAGTTTTGGACTATTTTAGCTGTCCTTTGATGGAAACAATTCAAAATCTCAAGAATTGAGTTGGATTTGGTGTCTGGTTTCCCGACTGGAGATCCACAGGAATTCTAATTCTCTCAGTGGATGGAGTACCAGTGTCCACACTCAGACTGGGAGGTTTTTTTTATCCATAGTTGGGTCATGCTACAGGAAAAATGGGCAGTTACATCCTGCTGCCCCTGTAACCATTTCAACACGACCTGCTCATTCTGCTCATCTGTGACCTGAGTTTGATCCCTGGGGTGTCCACTGATCTCCATCCAGATTGGGTCTTTAGGCAAGACGCTGCTGCCCTTGCTGTCCCTGAGCCTCTCATATACAGTGCCAGGGACCGAGTCCAGTCTTAGTTTGGGGTTGGACCCTGGTAGTCTTGATTTGCGGGCTTTGTTTATTTATTTTCTTTAGGTAGATTTTGGTTTGGCATCTCTTAGCGGTGAGCTACTGACTCCAACTGTCAACATTGCTGAGTCAGCAGTCTCCCTGACTTATTTTATTTTTGGCCAAGGTTCAAATTTTTGGTTTGTCTTTTTGGGTAAACAAAGCGCACTATTTATTTGATTTTCATTCTCTTATTTCAGGACACAGGACTTTTTTTGTTTAATAAACTGTGCTCCTTTTATTTTATTTATGTCCCCCCCCCCCCGCCCGAGCCAAGTTCATAAGTTTTTCTTCTTTCTGTCCCCTTTTCATTTTTTTTTCCTTCCTTTTCTATTCATGCTTGAGTTTACAACTCAAGTTTATATTGTATGTTTTTTAATGAATAAAAATGAAATAAAAAAAAAAAAAAAAAAAAAGTTTACCCATAGGTACAGGGACAAAAGATTGTTGGGGGTTGTTCCTCAGACGCTCAGAAGCTGAAAACTAATTTGTCATGAACAGATTTTTAAAGTTTAACAATAGCAGAGAATAAAATAAGGAAACCAGCAGGCCCGACTTTAGCTTTGAAGAATTCTTAAAAAAAAGTCCTTGTACATGTGCAATTATTTTACTCTAAATTATGAAAAGTACAATCATTTTTGCATCTTTAATGCTTTCACTTACCCATTTTAGGTTTGTGAATTTGAGTTAAAGCCAGAAACCGACTTTGCTTTTTTTTTTTTTTTTAAATTCCGCTGTGTATCGTTTGTAAAGCTCATTGACCAAAGACGGAGAGAGCTGCCTCATGTTTTTTCGTCTTGGCCTAATTGGATCATTTAAAGCTCTCTGCACAAAGGTGCTCTGTATAACTCACAGTTACATAGCCTTCATTAGCTCATATATGCAGGCTCAGTGTATAGGCTGTTGTTCCATTTAAATGGTTTTTGCTTTGTTCTAATGTGTTCATATTTGTGTCGTAGACTTGCATCAAACTCAGTAATGCTTTTGTTTTCCTGAACCATAGTGCTGGGTTATGTGACGATACATATTGTGTTGGGAATAGAAAAGTGTCCATCCTGCCATTTCTCTTCTGTCATTTTTATGTAATTTATCTATTTATTTTGCCTCTGTGCAAAAATGTGTTTTCCTAAGAAATTTGAAACTGTTGTGCACTTTAAAAAATGTTTCTTGTTTGTGACGGTTCAGTTACATGTTACTTAAAAAATGTAAGTCTTGAAATTTTTTGTCAATTTTTTTTCAGGGAACTATTGAAAATATTCTTTATTTTGGCATATCGTGAGATATATCGTAATTATGATACACAATAATTTATATGGTGATCTACACATTTTCCATAATGCTCAGCACTATTGAACCGTATGGATTCAACTCTTTCTGTTATAAGGAGGGTAAAATATTTGCTTAGGCCCATTAGAAGTCTAACTTCTGGGAAAAAAAACTCCTCTGTTCATTTCCCATCATCCCTTTGTGTATTCGCTAGCCTACTGCTCCTCGCACTCCCAGCCTAACATTATTGGAGCAACAAAAATGGCGAGGAACAATGTCAGGACTCAGCCTGTCATTTTCTCCTCCGACCACCAGAGGGAGCTTTCCCTAGAATATTAGCTCGTCCTCTGTCATTTTCCAGTTCCGGTTCAATCAGCTGATTCTAATCATGTCATCACCCGGACTGTTTGTATTCTTCCCACCCCCAATCATCCTTGCGTAGTCTTGTATCGTAATCTTGCATTTACAGATTAAGCCATCCTATTCTGATTGCCTTCTCATGTTTTTGGTCCTTTAGCCTGTATTCTCTCGCTGTCCGCCTCGTCCCTACGTTTTGACCTTGACCCGTCTTTGACTCTGATCTTCGTCTTCCTATTTTTGGTACTAGTATTAAATCTGTTGCAAATGGATCCACACACCTCTGCAATCTGAGCTATTTAGCCACACAGTTTTGATCCCCCATTAGAAAGGGGCGGGGCTTGGAGCTTGTGGCTCTGCCCACTGTAGGCTCTACATCACAGCGACTGTCTTTTTTCGACCAGCAAATTTTTCCTCCATAAAAAAAAATACTCAGAAATATCATTTTAAGCTTCATTTTCTTTGAACATGTGCTCCATCATTACAAAAATCCAACAAAATTGTGTTAAAAACACAACTTTCTTTGGCGTAGGTCTTTAAGGAAAGCATCATAAGAATGATTGCACATCCTAACTTCCTTTTTTGTCTCCTTCAAAGTAGTATGGTGGTCTGATCTTTTCCTATAAGCTTTATCTACCCGGCTTTATTAACAAACATCACATTCTTGATTTTCACAGGTATAATTTTAGATTCTAATATCGAGAACTGCCTCTTTGCCAAGTTTCAAGCCAATATGAATTCCAGCAGACCATTATCTGCTTATTATTTTTCGTTGTATAATTTTATGACGCTCTTATTTCCGTTTTCTAATTTTCCTTGAAAGAGATTCTCAGTTGAATGAGCAAACACCTCATTGTACGTGGACTGGCTTCTGCGTCTTCAGTCGGTTTTAAGGGCTGACGTGTCGGTGGGCAAGCTGCGTATTAGTCGGCCAAATGAGATTAAGTCGATTGAAAAAGAGCTTGTTTATTGTGTGTGAACTCCCACTCCCACAGCGAGAAGAGCTTTTCAAATCCATATTTGTGGGGAAAGAAAGGAGATCTGGATTTAGAGTTAACACTCTTGAGACAATAAGAAAAAAATGCATGTTGGCTGGGTTCTTTTTCTGGGGTTTTCCATCTGAATTGGTCCTAAAATATCTGTTCTGAAAGGTGTTGAGACAAAAAAAAAAAAAAAACTGTTTATTTGTCACCACCTCCTGTCAGAAAAAAGCCTTCAAAAAGGGATCGGATGTGTGATGTCAGAATATATGGCGGTGTTTCCCGCCCACCGCAGCAGGATTAGACGCTGAAGTCGCTGCCTTTGATTCTTTCTGTGCATTACCATTCATCCCCGGCACAGCGGGAATTTTCACCTCCAACTTTCTACTTTCCTTGTACTGGTAACGCACTGAATCCCGCCAGTTTGTCCGCGTCTGCTCCTGTGATTCAGGAACGTCCCACTCTCTGAGGACCGCCGAACCATTCTCTGAGGAATGAATCAAGAGTTTGCGAGGGACAATCAAAGACAGCCTGTTTGTAGCTTTTTAGCTTGATGAAGCTCCAGTAGTCCAGAAGAAAGGGAGCTTCCACCACCGCTGTGATTTACCTAAAAACAGAAGCTGGTGAGGGAACGTGTGAGGGCTCTTTGTAGTCAAGCATAAAAAGCCATCAAGAGCTAGAAATGGAAATCGAACATTTTAATTCATTTTTAATGCTAGCTTGTGTATGAACACACATCTATATAGTAAATAAATGTTTAAACTGGTCATCTAGAGTAAAAGAGGGTCCTTCCTGTAAGAAAATTAGTTGCTATAATTTCTAATTTTCCCTTGAGGAATATGAAAGTATCCTAAAATTGAATTGCATTATGTGTAAAGGCGTTTGCAGTGAAATTTTTTAATAGATTTTTTTTTTTTTTTTAATGTTGGAAACCACAATGAGGAAGCCTGCTGTGTTTGCCTGAGTAAATCAAATTGCATGCAAATGGAATTTTGAAATCTTTCTAGTCATTTGCATGCGATCTGAGCCTCCGGGTGTAACCAGAGATGTCTTTGTAGAGGTGTCTACACACAAAAACGCCAAAAATTAAAGCATATTACAAACATGGTTACGAAACGTTGAGAAAAGATAATTTTAGTGTAAAATTTGAGAGACTCAAAGCTTTTCTACAACAAAATTGTACGTTTAATTGCAAAAAAGTCAGCAAAACACTTCTGAAGTGTCACCACACTGCAAAATTTTTAAAGAACAATATTTACTTAAGACATTTTATCAACATGCTACAATTGTTAAATAGCAGTTAATCATATAAGAAGCTCAGATTCATAAATGTGAATGAGTGACTGTGTGCAATGTACAGTAAAGATCAGCTGAGAATTAGTGAAACCAATTTAGTTGTTTCTTTATTTGTTACACAGCATTAATATACTCCAATGTTTTAGTAACATATTTCTGTAATTAAATTTTCATTCACATCTGATCCAGATGCTTCATTGACAGTCAAAACTTGTGAATTATGATTCCATAAACAGAAAAATGCTGCTTATAATGCATACGTTTTTATTCTACGGTAACTGTGTCAGTCGGTTTCTGGAGTAAATCCAGACCCGAGTGTTTCCCAAAATTGCTGGAAAACTTGCAACACACTGAAAACCCACAGGCTGTGCAGAAATCTGGTTTTCAAATATCTCGCATGAGAGAAAAAAACATTTTCCAGGTTTCAGCAGAGCTTCAATGCATTTCAAGATGCAAAAAATGTTTTTCCCTGTTTGTTACCTGTTTCCTGAAAGCTGCTTATGAATATTCCTACTGCACAAACGTGGACGTTCGATGAAGCTGAAATTTTTGGAATCTGAACATTTGAGTGAATCCCAAACTCTTAATTAAAAAAATGTCCTTTTATAAAGGAGGTTCCAGACTGGTTGTTTATTTCCATGGGAACAAAAAGGCTACAGATTAGATTCAGATCCACCTGAAGACTGTTTGTTTACATGTGTTTGGTAAACTAGTTTTTCTGGGGAAATCTGGTTTCTCGAGAAATCAGTTAAATCATGACACCTTGAATCTTTGCCTCCACCAACACTGCAACTTTTCCATCTCTTTAGAAAGAATTATTACTGACAGCAGCTTTCAGGCTTTTAGAGAAAACTCTCATAATTCACATGTCTAGATAAGTTAATGTCCTCTGGTTTTTTCTCTGAGCTGGGATGAGAACTGATAGCCTCACAAAAATGAAACGCTAGCCTCAAACACGCAACGCCTGCTTTACAAGCACGGAGCGCTAGACTCAAAGGCACAGAGCGCTAGACTTAAAAGCACAGAGCGCTAGCCTCAAAAACATGGAGCGCTAGCCTCAAAACATGGAGCGCTAGCCTCAAAAACATGGAGCGCTAGCCTAAAAAACAAGGAGCGCTAGCCTCAAAACATGGAGCGCTAGCCTCAAAACATGGAGCGCTAGCCTCAAAAACATGGAGCGCTAGCCTCAAAAACATGGAGCGCTAGCCTCAAAAACACGGAGCGTAAGCCTCAAAAACACGTAGCGCTAGCCTCAAAAACACGGAGCGCTAGCCTCACAAACACGGAGCGCCAGCCTCACAAACAGGGAGCGCCAGCCTCACAAACAGGGAGCGCTAGCCTCACAAACACGGAGCGCTAGCCTCACAAACACGGAGCGCTAGCCTCAAAAACACGGAGCGCCAGCCTCACAAACAGGGAACGCTAGCCTCAAAAACACGGAGCGCTAGCCTCACAAACACGGAGCGCTAGCCTCAAAAACATGGAGCGCTAGCCTCAAAAACACGGAGCGCTAGCCTCAAAAACATGGAGCGCTAGCCTCACAAACACGGAGCGCTAGCCTCACAAACACGGAGCGGTAGCTTCTTGAACACGGAGTGGTAGCCTCTTAAAAACAGAGCGCTATCCTCAGAAACACGGAGAGCGAACGTCTTAAACACAGAGTGCTAACCTCACAAACACGGAACGGTAGCCTCAAAAACACGGAGCACAGATGTCCCACTCTGAAAGAAATAAACTACACAAAACACAGAACAAAAGGAAAAAAAACAAACCAAATGTGGCCATAGTAACACCTGTGTATTTCAGATGCAGGAGATGGAGATGAACGGAGTTGTTGGGGTCTTTCTAAGAGGTTTGCTTTGAACCTCAATCCTGTATAGAAGCTTAAAAATTCCACACGATCAGTAATAAAAGCAGCAAACACTTCCGAGCTTTTTCAATAGGTTGTGTCCCTGTTTCTAGCTGTCGCTCCAAACACCCTATTTAGAAGTAGCTTGTGTTTTGATGCGCTGATTGCTTTGTACTGTGTCTCTGTTATAAGTATCCCTGTTTGATTTGAATATAAAAAAGTTCTCATTGTGGCTCTTTCTGTTTTTTTTCTATATTTGCTGCTGCCATGATTGCGCTCTGCGGGGTGCCTTCCAACAGGTAATACAATTTTTAAAATTCCTTTTTCCTTATCTGTGTTCTTTTGCACGTTTCTGTTTCGCAAATAATCGGTTTTCAGACACAGAAAAGTTAGTTTTTTTCTTAGAGGTGACCTAGAAGGACAAAATAATATAAAAAAAAAAATCATAAATTATTCTATACGTTCCCCTACTGTGTACTAGTAGTTGCACTTGAGTTGTCCCCTGCTTCAAGAAAAGCAAACAGCATCAACACCGCAGGAAATGTATGTTTTATTTTAATAACGTCTGGGGCAAGGTGAGGTTAAAGAACAAAACAGCGGCTGGGGGTCATTTTTGATGTGATCTGGGGTGCAGGCGCTTCCAGAGTGTTATTGTGGTTCCATATTCTGCCCTACCTTTGTGTCTGGAGTGGAAACAGCAGTTTGTTTTTGAGTCTGTGCCCGTCTGTGTCGCCCTCAATGACGACGTCACTTTAATCCCCCGTGTGCCATCTGTTGTCTGTGTGCACGCGCACATACATCCCTGCCTCTGTGCCCTCTTTACTACTGTCTGTACCGCACAGCCTGCGGCATCTGTGGGCGCTCGATTGTGTGTTTCTCCTCTTCCTTCTGCCTTTCTCCTCTTCCTCACACCTTTTACTGTCTTAAGATGCTCCAAATTTTATTTTCTGTAGTGTTAATGAAAGGATTTAGAGCTAAATTAGATTAAATTTACATTCATGTAGGTGTCTATCCACATCATTTTTTTATGTTGTGGGATCAATTCTTTTTTGTTAGCATGTTCTCAGTTGTAGCATCTGTAGCTCTGTGTACAACAATATTTATATTATTATATCAATATGCTATATATTGCTCACTACTCCTTTGCATATTGTATTTTACTTCTTAACTCTTTTATAATGTATATTTTATCTTATCTTTATTACTTATTCCGACTGTTGCGTATTGCAATTTCCCCATGGGTGGGACTAATAAAGGTTTTCTTAAATCTTAAATCTTAAACAGTACAGTAACCCCTGAAGTGCGAATCATGACAATAAATCTCATTAAAATCAGAAATACAACAAAAAAAATGAAGCTATTCATAAAAAAAATGGCATTTTAGAAATGTAAACAACATTCCAGAAGCCAAAACACAATCCTAAAAAACGCAATGAAACAAAAATAAAACATTTTGGAAAATAAAAATAATATCCAGAAATCAAAATGAAATGTTAAAAAATGAAATATAACAAGAAACTGGATAATGTGGAAAATTGCCGATTGGACGATGGACAAACGACAATGTTTTCTGAAGTCCAAATCACAGCCACAATTCACTCAATGCAATCACATATTAAGATCACAGCAATAAATAAATAATAAAAGCACATCAATCACATTTTAGAAATCAACAAAGAAACCAAAAGCAAAACTCCAGAAACAAAAAAACACTTCCAAAAAAATTAATTAAAATAAAAATGAAACATTTTGGAAAATAAAAAAAAATTTTATGAATCAAAATGAAAGGTTAAAAATCAGAACACAACACCAAACAGGAAAAGGTTGATACTCTGGGATATTGCTGATTCAATGAAGTGTTTTGATGTTTGAGTTTTTTTCAAATGAGTCTTAAAAGTCCACAAACTATAGTGGCCCTGAAATCCAAATCACACTAACAAATCAGTCAAAGCAAAAACATTTTAAACTGCTAAAGAGGTTAAAAAATGATTCAAAAGTGTTTGATGTTAGTAAAATGAGTCTTAAAAGCCACAACAATTTCCCAAATCCAAAACAAAAAAAAGAAAAACATTTTTGCTAAAGAGGTTAAAAAAAAAGATAACATATCATGAAGTCGATGAAATTCTTAAATAAGCAGCAATAAAGAAGAAAGTTTGGTGGAAGTAGATCCTGTCGGTAGATCAACTGATTATGATAATGATGACGTTTGAGTTTTTTTAAATAGGTTTTCAATCAGTACGAAGCATACCAGTATTGTTTTATGCCACGTAATTTTCTGTTGAGATTATGAACGAACGTCATCATATAATCAGTGATTGGATTCTGGTCTCTTCTTGTGTTTCATTTTTTTAACTTTTCATTTCTTGATTACTTTTGTTTTTTATTTGCACTTCAGAGCCACCGTACTTTTAGTTGTTTTTATTCCGAAAAATCATATTTGCTTTGCCTAAACAGACAAAAATGACCATAAAATAGATGTCCTGTCCTCACACTAAACAAGAAATGGACTCATTTCTTCACTGAAGGGGAACTGCTGAATTTGAGCTGTATTTTTCTTTCTTTGAGGAGGAGGGGCAGAAAGAATCGAGCTAAACATCAGAGATTATCCAGATTTATCGCAGGGAATAATGCCGCCCGTGGAAGAAAATCCGCTTTCCTTTAAAAAGATTTCCGTCGCATTGATGTGTGATGTTTGCCGCAGGAAAACAGCGGCGGGCATTAGAGGTGATGCATTCTCCGCTTCACTTCCAGCTGCTGAAAGTTTCATATGACACAAATGAAGGCTGATGTTCGCAGCAGACAATCATGAAGAGAGGGAAGAGGTCAGATCCAATGATCAGAGGGGGAGATTTGAAAACAACCAAAGGCAAAGCCGTCATTGTGACAGGAATTAAGGGCAGATGGAAGATAAAGTTTTGCAATTTGTTTCACAGTATTAACGATTTTAATTTTAGATAGACCTTTTGCCCCAAAAGGCATCAAGTTCATGGCTGAGGGCACAAAAAGTCATTTGAAATGAAGACAAATATAAAAAGTTTAACTTTACTTTTCTAAAGTTTATTCTTAGCGGGGATCACATTGAGTTAAAAACGTTATATTGTATTGGAATAGTTAATTTGGTGAGATTTGAATGCAAACAGGATGTTGAGTTTTCTCCTGATTGGATGCAGTCATTATCAGAAAATCCTCTCAAATCCAAACCTGCACCGTGTGGATAATTGGTCACATACTTAGTTGTTAGGCCAGTTTGTCAAGTGATCTGTCATCCACTCAACCTTTAATTCCCATTTTTTTTTTTCTCATTAAAACAAAATCCTAAAAACACAAAAACAATCAATCTCTGTGGACAGAAGGGTTAGTCTCAAGAGTGAACCATCCTCCAGCCACAGGTTGAAGAGGCTTATTAAAGTCATCAGCCGCTGCTAATCATCATCATTTTGCCAATTTGAGTTTCCTGCTTAACATTTAACACATCGTCTTAAAATTTTTTTTTTTTTTTGGCAATTAACTGAATTGTACGTTTCTGAGAGCTAAATTGTCTTGAATGAGTTTCTCTTTCTCTTTACTTTTATGTTAAGTTGGCTGTCTGAGAAAATGAATTCTTTTTCTGGTCTTTTTAATTTAAGTGCTAATTTTTTTTATTGGTTGATCTTAAATACAATTTTAAGAGTTTTCAGTTTTTCAATGAAAAATAAAAACAAAAAGTTTGAACATACCCGTATTAGACAGTAGCAAACATTTGAAGTCCCACTTCCACTATATTTTTATTGATTTTTTTTTAAGGCATTCTCATCTGTCTTTTAATTATGATCATTAATTATGCGTCATAAACCTGAACTTTTTCAAACCACAGGTTTTCATCTACTGATTCAACTCACTATGAAAAAAAATACTTTGAAACTCTAAATTATTTTATAAATATCATGAGAAAAATGCTACAAGAGCAAGTCAGAACAACAAAAACACTCTTCACTGGAGTGAATATATTTAATATTGTGAATTCCTTTTACTTACTTTTTTTAAGTAGGTGAGATGCCTCATAGATTTAGGTCATTTTTATATTATTTCAATAATTTTTTTCTTGCAAGATTTGCCTTTAAATGCTTTTTTTACTGTAAAACTAAAGTCCAACCTCATATTTTTGTCTGCTGTGAAGGCTGTTTTCCTTGAAAGACAATGACAATGTCTGAAATAACGTCATGTTTTTTTAAGAATATTATAAAAATTGTGCTTTTAATATGCTATTGTGACATATTTCTGATTATGAAGTACATTTTTTGGAAAATAACGCTCAAAATTACATTTCTAAATATTTCATATTTTCAAATCGTGAATCAGACGAAATAAAGCAATTTGATAAAAAGTGTTGTTTTTGCGCAGAAAATGCGTTAAGCGGACCACAAGCCCCCGCTCGGCTTCATTTCTGATGCATCCATGTATGTTTTTATTTTCCTCATCCAAGCTGACATCTTGCTCAAATGGGGAGGGGAAGTGGGGGCGGGCTTGTTTGCCACATCTCAGAATTTCTAATGAAATCCTGCAGAAAATAACAGTTTTTCTTTTTTTTTTGGTCTAAAAACAACAAAATTAAAAGACCACTGCGAATGCTGTAACAGTTGCTCAAAAGCTTATCAGAGCGGGTCTTTGGCCATAAAAAAATCCTGCATGTTTAAAATATTTATTGTGGGAGTCGAAGGGCCGTCTTGTGGGTCGTCTCCACTTTCAGCTGAAGCCCTCCAAAGTAGTTTAAAAACAGCAGGAGGGCTCCTTGACCGACGCTTCTGGATAGATGACTGTTAATAAGCAGAAACACTGCTGACCTCCTGCAGCTATTAAACGGATCAGATGGATGCCTGGTGATTCAGTGGGTCATCAGTGTGTGTTGGTGGTGCAGCAATGTTAAAGGTAAAGGCAGTGGTAACGTGGAGCTGTCTGCAGTTGGCCAGTACATGCATACCCTTGGGCCACAACATTCAAAGCAATCCATCGTATTTTTTATTTTTTTTTTTCTGTTTTTGCCACATGCTCCTGAAATCTGGAGCACCTGGGGGTGCACCATTGAGAGATTTATGATATTTAATATACTTTATTCATCCTAAAGATTCTAATGAACCTCCCCAAGGCGCCAAAGGGCTGTTCACTTTCTTGCTTGACAAAGCAACAAGCCCTCTTTATGTGACCTTGATTGTCTCAGGCGAGGAAAGTTCCAGCTGTAAAACCCAATTAAGGCGCAACCGATGCACCTTAACGCCGCTCGGAGTGGTCGCAGAAGGCATCGTATGGATTTTGTGCATTATGGAGAGAAGCGGCGCGCGGTTATTGAGCTCAGCACTTTTTTTTTTTTTTTCTTTCTAAGAATCTGCAGACACCTAACAGCTGTTTGGGGAGGAAGGTGAGTAAATTTCCCAGGTGTTCCTGCAAACACGGTGACCTGATCCGTCAGCACCGCCTTTCTCCTTTACTGCCCGCCTGCAATTATTTCACTCTCTAATGATGCTGGTGTTTCTGTTTCGTCCTGGTATGGCAGACCCCCCTCAAAGATTCTTCCTGCATTGCATTCGATAGTGTTTTTAAGCACAACACTTCATGCATAACAGTCTAATCCCTTCAAACAGTTTCTCTTATATAATTACTCTGCGTATCTTAAGAGGACTTTGAAACAATTCCTCCTCCAAAAATGATTCTCCTGTGTTTTTCTACGGAACAATGGAGGCTCCGAGGGGATCCCTCCACCTTCTCCTCCTCCAATCCTTCATCATTATCCGATAAGGGTCTTATCTCATAGCTGCCCTCTCTTAAGGAATAATGCAGCCCTTTTGAAATTCTCCTTCACCCGGCATCTGTACTTAAATAAATAGTTGTCATCTCTTGGTGAAGCTGTTTAATGTTCAGTAAATTTGGATTAAGATGTCACACCTGTAGGTTGTCCCACTCCAACAATCATTTCTACTATTGTTAAATTGTTACAAGTTGTCTTTTAATTCTTATTATGCCACATTTGGCCAAAATCGGAAAAACCTGTGTGATTTTTTTTTAAAGACATTTTCTTCATCAGAAATGTCATGGAAGTTGGCTCTGCTAATTTCCCTGAATGCCTTTGTTTACACCCTTATAGCACCTCACGAGGCCAAGCTAACGTTAGCGTAGCAAAGAACACCGGCGAGGAATATCTGAGTAATGCAGTTTAAAGCCAGGTGTCAGACCAGACGAGGAAAAATGAAAACGTTAAAGGGGACATTCCATGATTTTCTTTAATCTTTGTGACTATATCCATATAAATGATCATATAATCCCTTTGAAACACTAAAGAAACAAATAATTTATGAGTTATTTTTGTGAACTCTTTTCACGCCCAGAAGTAAAACGACTCAATCTGAGACTCCGCCTTTATCTCCTAGTCGGTGCCGCTCATTTCACGATGTCATCCTAAAGCCGGTGTTCCTCCTTGTGCCTGGGCATGCAAACAAACAACCCTGAACTTCAGATGTGGATAGTTTGGAGCTTTACATTCTTGTCCCACAGTCCAATTTGGAATTTGAAGTGCACGAGTAACCACGGCGACCCCAAAGACGTCTGCAGGACGTTTCTGACTGGTAAACGAAAAGCTAAGAGAAGCTTCTTTCGTAACGTTGCTTTGATAACAGACACTGTCATGCTGCTGTCCATTTTGAATGGTGTGTGCGTCTATACGCGAGAAATGTAGCATTAGCTCTGACGTTAAATGCTAATCCTGCATAATTTCAGGTAGTTGTATGATTTATGTATGCGTCTGGCCTCTGTATCTGGTTTGATTGTAGGAATGGCGACAGCTCTGAGGTTTAATCCACTTTAATACTGGCCAAAATGAACAAAACAGTCATCTGTGAAGAGGCAATCACAGACAAAAAGTTTCTGGCTGCTCAGTCGCGCGTTCCCAAAGAAAACCTCCAACCATTTCTGACAAGCGGGCTCTTCTTTTGAACAAACTCCTAAATCTCTCAGAGCCTACAAAACCTTTTCTCCACTTGAAAGATTTGTCTTGTGAGCCGTTGTTTTGTCTCCATATTAGATACAAAGGCAACCACTTTATCTCAGAGTTGATGTTTATAATGATGCTTTGCCTTCCTCGTACAGAAAGTGTGTGTGTTTATGTTAGACTGGGAGCGGAGCTGTCAGTTCACACTCTTCCTTAAAGGGGTTGTCCTCACTCTGTGACATCAGCTCGTGAGAACACACTCATTTTCGAGGGTATGGGAGGGGCTGCTGTTGAGAGCGCAGGTTTTTAGAGGATTACTCAGGAAAGTGTGAATTTGGGTTCTTTATAGTGAGGAATGAACAGAATAATACACTTATTCTCTAAAAGTTGTTTTTTTTCATTGTGCGCCCCCTTTAATGGACCTATTTTTCTGCAAGTAGATTCATCATAATTGGAGCAGAGAAAGACTAAACTCTTTCAAACATGCGGTTTTCGTCTGCTGATCCAACACAATTTGACCTAAGAAATACTTAGAAACACAGTTTTAATTTGAAGTTCTGTGTTCTCCATTATGATAAGAATACATGTGAGTCTTTAAGTATTTTTGTCCTTTGTCTGATTATCTGACTTTATCTTTGTGGCAAAAGTACCTTAATCATTCCATTCTCATGGAAACACATGTCTCCTCTTGCTTAATTGCTTTAATGCCTTCAGCAGATCGCTGCCTATAATTGTACAAGTCTTTGTTTGGTCACATTGACTCCTAAGTGCTGCCTGCTGTTGGACCAGCTTCTGGTTTCCTCTGATTTGGATCTAAAGTAGAAGTTTCTAAACCTGCTTCTCAGGACACGCTATCCTTCATGTTTTCATGAACTACTTTGCTCAAAAACATCTGATTGAGGTCATCATCAACTTTTGCTGAGACCTGACAATGACAGTCATTACAGGTAGGTGTGAAGGATAGAAAACATGCAAGACATGGAGCGTTGAGGACCAAAGCTGTACACTATTAAAATACTGTTATTGTCCCACTATAATCATCTTTTGATCTAACAAAAAAATCTATCAGTTTCGAAAAAATAAAAAGAAAATAAAAAATAATATATATATTTTAATTTTTTCAACTGATTGATTTTCAATAGATCAAAAGATGATGTTTTCTACGATAAAATCTCTGCAGAACTGCAGAAATTCATTCAAAAAATGCCTCTAGGTTGAGGGTGGGAGCAACCCCGCCCCCTCTTCCCAACACCCATAAACTGAGCTTTCTATCTACTCATCTCTTACCCCTAACCTAACATTACTGGTGCAACAAAAATGGCGAGCAATATAAGAGCTATCCAGCCAAACAGTTGTAAACCAGATGTCAACTCAGATGAGGACAACAAAGACGTTTATAATTAATAAATGCGAGCAAAGGAAGCTCCAAGATCATCTTCTCTTTACTTTCTAAGAGAACTGAATCTCCAAATTCACTTCCTCCTCACCCGTTCTTGGATTTCTGCAACACCATTGCATCCCTTTTCCACTAGCAGCTCATACCCATCCTTGGTCCTAACCGATAGTTTCGCCTCCTCCACAGTGTTCACTTTCAGCATGTACTTCATTTCATTAGTACTCAGACTATGTAACTTAAGTCATTTGCTTCCCCCTACAGTTGCCATCACCCCAGGTGTGCCCCAGGGCTCTGTATTAGGACCCTAGCAGCTTACCATCCACCTTCTTCCTCTTGGTCATATCTTCTGTCAAGATCAAATACATTTTCATTGCTATGCAGATGACACCCAGCTATACCTTTCCTCTAAACCAAACTCTATCGTTCCACCTGTCTTCCTTACCAGCTGCCTTCTAATTTCCTCAAACTAAAAAGCCATAAAACAAAACTTCTTCTTGTAAGCACCACTCTCGGTAAAATAAAATCATTTCGCCACAACTCCCTCAATTTCCCCTCCCCTCAAGTTAAGAGCCTTGGTGTCATCCAGGACAGCATTCTCTCCTTCAGTTCTCATGCCAACAACGTCACCCTGACTGTCTACATCTGCATTTGTCTACTCCTGATTCACAAAAATTTGAATTAATACTCAAAAATATGATTTAGAGCGTCATTTTCTTTATATATCTCCGTCATTATCATCAGAAAATGCCACAAAAACATGTTCAAGACACCACAAACATCATTTTCTTTGGAGTGGGTCTTTAAAAGCGCATTTTAATACGTCTGCATTTTGTTTTAATTTCCAGAATACAGTTGTAGGTCACAAGAAACCCAAAATAATGATTTGTTGACTGAAATTATTCAAGCTTAAAAGGAAAACCGAGTTAAAATTAGCCGTTTTCTTCACAAGCGGGGAGGAGCGGCATGTCTTTGTTCTGTGGAGAAAGACCAAACGCCCTTGCTGTGTGATCTGGCTGTCACTCTGTCATAAGTGATGGAGGAGGACATGTTTCTGCACTGACGAAGGCCTATATATGTGTATGTGTGTGGGGTTGAAACCCAGTCCGCTCCAGTCAGTAATGGGATTGGCCCAGTGACTGGAGAGTGCACATTTACTGTATGATAAAAGGGGATTGAAAAGGACAAGGAGTCTGTTTTTGGTGTGTGTGTCATGATGACAGATGACACGCATGCCAGGCTTTGCTGTGAAGGAATCAATGCCGTGATCGAATAGGGGGCTGCCATTCCTCCTTTGTCCCTCCTGAGGTGTAATTACTGAAGTGAAATAGGCATGTTTTTCACTTCATGAATCCCAGTCTTTCTGCTGTGTGACAGCGGTGTGACCCAGACCGGCGGAGCACATCCACCATGATGGAGCTCTGCTTTTCACGTGCTCAAATGAAAGCCCGCTCTATTTTAGGCTCATGTTTATGACTCGTGCCTAATTAAAGCAGCTCGGTCTGTAATTGGTGTGACATTATCATGGAAAAATCCCCCTATAACTGTTACTAGAGTGGTTAACTGCTCAGCTCTGTGATTGATCGTGGTCAGGAGACTTCCTGCTGTGAATGCATGTCTGACTTTTTTACATTTATTTTTTTAATTAATATTTTTCTAGAAAATCGATTGCTAGAAGCTGGTTTGAAGAAAGCTGTGCAGCTATGGATCAACACAGATGGGGGGAATTCCTCATGACCTTTTATGTGGTCATTAATGGGACCTAATGAAAAACAATTAAGTCATAAACTCCTTTTTTATGCACCTAAAGAGCCTAATTATTGTTTTTTATGTTTCTTTACTGCCTCGTAAACAATAGAATATGTTTTTCCTTAAGCGTTTTATTTTTATTTTTAAACAATTTCAGTGTCAAAAGGCAAAAAAAATCAATTTTCATTTAATATAAATAGATAACCTTCTTCATTTTAATGATATTTTCAGGGAAAAAATATATTTTCTTCTCCTGCAATAATCTGGTTTTTCCAGTATAGAATTTTTTTTTTTTTTTTATCCATATTCTCACATTTTCGGTTTCAAACTCCATATAACATCCATTTAGGATTACATTACTCAGCACTGCAAGGAGATTATGATCTCACCTGCTGTTAAAAGATTTACGTTTTTTTCTACCCTGAACGATGATCAATAAACGTCTGGAGGAGAGTGCAGCATCTTAACACGAGTACCTCCAATTGAGACTTCGACCTGAAACCTTTTTAGCCTTTTTAAACCTTTTTTTTACTCATTAAAAAAGGATGTTACATTTTCTTTATAACTTTTCGACACTGGAATATCATCAAACCCATCTGGTTTACCTGGAGGCTTCAATGCTCTGTAACTTATCCCATATTTCAAAATCAAGCTTTTTTATAATCAATATTGAAATTGTTTTAAAGAAGATTTTACATAAAAACTCTAATCTGTGATTTGGAAATCATGGTGGTTTGCTAAGAGAACTTCAGAGTTTGGAGTTTTTGTTTTTTGTCTTCACATTCTTTGTCACGCTTCACATAAACCCTGAATTGTTCTCTTCAGATCTTTGTGTAATTGCACACGCACCAATCCACTCTTAAAATGCAGGGCGAAGATTAAACAACAAGATTGAACTGCAGATAAAAACGTAAAAACAATCAGGATGCACGGGGAAAGCCTCGGGGCTCACTTAAAGTGCACGTAAACAACACCTTTAAAAGAAATTCAGATCAGATGAAGCAGAAAACAGATGAGACGTTTTAGCTAATAAAGCCAAGTAAACAAAGTACAAAAATATATACATTATTGTTTTGCTTCCTGCTACATGAGACGTTAACTGCTAAATGATGTCTTCAAACGTCTGTTTCAATTTTTTATTTTGTGATGGCTGGACTGCTCTAAAAGTTCCAAAAGTAATTTTTTGAAAGTAAAACATTTCAAGCGTTTTTGCCTTTTTTTTTTGTATTTCCCAAACATTGGATTTTTCCAGCATTTTTGCCAAACATAAAATTTGGAATTGCAATTAAAAAAAAAAAACAATAAATAAATGAACAGACAAATGCATAAATAAGTACATAAAAAATAGTTACTGTCAAATTTCAAAATAAAAAAAAAAATTTTTTATGAATATATAAAAATAAAAGGGCTTGCTGTTATTTGTAAATCTTAGGTGTTTATCAAGTCTTCTGTAATTAATAAAAACCTGTAAAAATAAATAAAATAAATAAATATATGCATAAATAAATGTCAAAATTCAAAGTAAAAAAAATTATAAAAATATAATATAAAAATAAATGTTATTTGTAAAACTTGTTCATCAAGTCTTCTGTAATGTATAAAAAAAATAAAATAAATAAAGCTAAATATATTAAAATCTTTGCAAATCAGCCAAATAATGTCATTAACAACACTATTTGGGTTTATTTATTGGCAAAAATATCATTTTTAATGAGAAGCTTTTATTTTAATGCTCTGTTTACACGTTATTACCATAGGTTCTGAGTTTTAAGTGAGGAGAAACCTTGTTTTGTCCAAATAAATGCTTGCCACATTTATAAATAGTCATCGTCCAGATTTTTAGTTGCTGTTTGAAGCAACACATTCTCACTCACAGATCTTCATATATAGACGTATGTTTCGGGCGCTCTCCGCGCCACTTTCAGACGTTTTGGGTGTCCCCAACTCGTCGTTTTTTGATGTGCTGGCTGTTCCCATAAAACCAGGAGTCACCAGCCCTCTGAACACGAGCTGGTACCGTTCAGATGGGGCATTTGATACCGGGCCACAGATGGGGAAAAGAATCCAGACATTAATCAGGGGTCCCTCTGTATGCGGTACCAAGAGGCGGACTGGCACTCTTCTAATCCAGTACCGGTTCCGCATCTGGTACTGTGTCTAGAGGGTTGGGGACTCGAAAAATGACGAGTTGGGGACATCCAAAACATCAAAAAGTGGCGAGGAGGGGCCCCGAACCCTACATCCATGTATGAAGAGAGGAGTGAGAATGTGCGGTGTAAAACGTTAGCAAAGCTTCCATGTTTATTGCGTCTCTTCCACACGCTTCCTGCTGGTCTTGACCTCTCAGCTTACATACGTGTTGCCCATAAACAGCATATTTGAGAGACTTCCAGCTTTTCCTTCTTTACTTTTGTAAGTTTTCTAAGTTTGTTTGTGTGTGAGGAACTTTCAGTTGCAGCCAGCCTTCGGGGTGTTTGGTTGCTTTTTCAAGTGTTTGGTGATGGAGGCGCACAGCTGCCACGGTCCTGAGTGACAGAGATACTGTACTGAATCCAAACTCTCATACATAAAGCATGATGGCAGAAATCAGACAAGCGTGGAGCAGCTGCATGCTGCTGCGTTTTGAAGTCACTTTGGATTTTTGGCTGAACTCTTATGTTTGTTTCACTTTGATGACTGCACAGTGTCAAAAGGGTCTTGGCTGTTGTCTTCCTGCTGTTGATTTATTATTTCTTTTCTTAGGTTTGCATATTTATTTCTGCATCTATCTATGCTTCTTTTGTGCCGTGCTGAATATTTATGACTGAGTTGTTAATAAGTGGAGAATTTCTTCCTGCCTGTTCACCCCCCCCCCCCCCCCCTTCATGACCATCTTGCATGCAATCCATTCATTTCCATCTTTCAGTGTGATGGGTATTCAGCATGAGCGTGGACGGTGTCTCAGAGCTGATTCTGTTTAAAATGAAGGTTAAATTGTCTTTAAGTTGACATGTTTATCAGTACATACAAAATATGTTTTCACTTCTATTCATTTATGTCATTTTTTTATCAATTCACTGACATTTTCCTTTCAGCTTCTTTATTACTGTTTATGTTGTTGCCAAAGCAAAGTGCTGATGTCCATAATTGTATCTGTTTCTGTCAAATTTGCTGTATTTTTCTATTTCTCTTAATGTTCTGATTGTATTTTTTTTGCTATTTGACATTAAACATAAACAAATGTTCAATCAGGATTAAAAGTCAGTTTTAAATGTAGACTAGCTTTGATTTAAGTGTAATATATTTGTTTTTTTTCTTTTTGCCTTGAATTTCTGCATGATAAGTTGGAATGTTAAAGTCAGTTTGAGTCCAACAAAGTCATATTTGTGAGCCGTCCTCATGAAAAAGTCAAACATTAGAATGTCGTCCAGGATAGCACAATATAACTGGCTCGGTAGTGTTAATGGGTTAACATTAAAATACGATTTTCTTAACGATTTGGAACAAAATGGATTCTAAAATTGTAATGATTGGACTTTGAATTGTTTTTTTTCATCATCATGATAATCCTGGTTGTAACTTAACATATTAAAAATGAACTTAATGGGAAAAATAAAGGGCAAAATTAATAAATAAAAATTTGTCTGACATTAAACTTTGGAGTCAAACTCACAATGAGAATATGAACAAATTACTGTTTCTTCTGGACTCTAAGCCATAAAGAGCAATAAATGTCTAATCAAGAAGAAGAAAACTGTATATGAGTCGCTCTGGAGTATAATCCTAATCCTTTGATCTGTATGAGAAAGATGTCAAAGTTTAAGAGGAAAATGACCTTCCATGTTTGTTTGGGACGCCACTTCTTCTGCCACTGTCAGGAAATACTCATTCTCAGATGCAGCGCCCTCTAGAGGTTGTTAAAGGAAACAACCACTAGAGGACAACCAGTGTGTACTGGGAAAATAACAATTATATGAGCCTATTTATGTCTAAAAAAACATGAGAATAAGTCGCACTCCCGGCTTAACTATGAAAAAAACAGCGACTTATACTAAGGAAAATACGGTACTAGGATCTATTTCACTGGGAGAATACTTTTAAGCAACTAATGCAAAGTATCCTATTACTGCCATTATATAGTGTCAGATTTTTTTTGTTAAGTTTACTGATATTAAAATTGTAAACACTACTAAAAGTACAGTAAGTGAGAAGATTTTGAGATCCACTTGATATTTTTCAAAGCGTTCTCAGTGGTCTTATAATTATAATTATGCTGCCAAAACGCCACGCTCGTCGTTCAAATCACGCCGATGGACTTAAGATCGCCTCAATTTGCGTGTGTACTATTAACACGGAAACTGGTCGCGTCAATCGCGAGAATCGCGTTCGGTGCGAATGCACCTTTATTTTATTGTTGCTAAAAAAAACGGCGAGCAACATTTGCGCTCTCCAGCAGTAGAGCTTTGAGTTAGACGTGGAAAACAAAGACGTTCGTGGATCTATTTGTCTACAAGTGGATGCATCAGAATGGAACGGAACAGAGAAATTGTGACCGCTCAAAAAATGTTCTATGGAACGATTACCAACTTTGTAAAATGGCTTTTTTTGTCTGCTCCTATCAAAATTTAAATAACTACATAGCAATATCTATACAAGTTCAGGCTTAAACATGAAAAAAAATGTTTTGACACTAAAACATCCCTACTTTTGCATGGTGTCAGACATCTATTAGCCTTAGTTTCATTGGATTTTCTTGGCTGTGCAGTGAGATCTCATTTGAAGCCCAGCTGAATTTTCTCTTTGCTTCTTATACGTGGTGCTTTGATATTTTATTATTTTTTTTATTAATAAGAAGAAAAAGTTCAAATTGAAAAGTCGCAGACCAAGCCGTCTTGATTTACATCATCACAGACGTCTGTTTAACCTCTCACCTCTTCCTCTCCATGATGAGTCCACTGATTTCATCAGGGTTCCTTTAAAGGAGGCTGGTCCTCATCAGAGGAGAGAAACCCACTTGTTCTTTTGGCTCACAATTAGGTTCAAGTCTTTAGGATAATCAGCGGACAGCCTTGTTCTCTCTCTGGGCTGACATTAAACCTACAGCCATCACATTTACATTTACATTACATTACAGCGTATTTATTCATGGCTTACTGTCACAGTGCGGCCTGGCTGGAATGACAGATGCAGCTAATGCATTTCACTGAGGGATGGACTGAGAGCCCAAATCAATATCTCTCACTTTTCACTCTGTCCTGACAAAGATGAATCAAGAGGTACAATGTTACCAAGAAAACCCAGAATCAAACAGCAGCAGTGTGGAATTAAAACAAATGTATTTTAGGTTTTTGTTTTACCAAACCATGTCGTCATGACTGAAGAGTTTTTGTCAAATAGAATCCAGTTATTTGGGAGATGTCTCTGTTTTTGAAGACGAATAAAGAGCAGAAGCAGCAGCAGGTATGAGGCTTCCCTCATTGGCTCCTGCCACTCAGGTTAACAAAGACTTTAATGGACAGAAACGGAGTAAATCCAAATTATTATAGCTTTAATGGACGGGTTAACATAACATTCTGGGATTTCATGAAATATGAATGATATATAAAACTGGACAAAGATCATACCAACCAAACTTTGAAGTTTAATTCCACAGTAAAAGCAAAATTAAGGAATCTTGTATTCAGAGCAAGGGGTGTAGCGGATCACAAAGCACAAGATAGATCGTGTCACGGGTTTAGGGTCACGGTTCGGATCATTTTTCGGATCAGTAAAGAGTGAAAAAACACTACCAAATGACAAGATCAAAACTTAAAAATATTTATTGGAAAAGCTTAATGTTAGCTCATTGAAGCCTATTAATAAAAACAAAACATCTTTAAACTTTGAACACAAACAAAAGGCTAAAATATGTAGTTTCTTTGTGGTGTTTTTAGACCAAATCAACAAAAACTGAGAGAAAAATAGTTAAAATAGCTTGAAAACAGTTTGGAAAATACCAAATCTATCTGGAGTACCCCTTAAAATGCTGACGTCCAGATTATTCTGTGTTATTAATTAGTTAATTGAAACGAACATTAAAATATTTAATATAATTATCCATAAAAGATATCCTGATGATTTATGATCGCTTTCGCTTGCCGTTGTATCGTCCCCAGACTGTGCGGGACATTTTATATAACCATACAAAATATATATTTAACCACTATATTCTTTACATTTCAGCACTTGTATGTCGATATTGCACCTTTTTTTTTGCACATATATTATTTATCTAGCTTGAGAAGAGGGTGGGATGAACAATAAATGAAGTTACTTGTATGGAAATAGTTAAAATAAAAATAATACACAAAAAAGACAGATGGTATGCTTTTTATCTCTATAAAGGATATTATCATTTTTAGGGAACAAACTAATACAACATTTTTGTTACATGGGTCTTTTTGCGTTTACTGTGATCGTAATTTTATAGGTTCTTGAAAATATCAGAAAAGGATCAGTTTAAAAAAGATTGAATTGTTATTTAACCCTAAAAATGTATGTTTTGATGCTTTTTATCTCAGTGTGGGTCTTCAGTTCCATTTCTTTCCACCTTTTCAGCACTTCCGTCTCTTTTTGACCTAATCCTTTGTTTGGTTTATAAATTGTTAATCCAAAAAGCCGGAGATGCTTTAGACACACTTAGAGGCGAAACTGTGATTTATGTCGGTGGTTGGGTTGCTGAGGTTGCAGCTACCAGGAAAGGTAGGACTTAGAGGATGACCGGAGCTGAGGTTCACGGATGTATTAAACGAGGACGTGAAGGAGGCTGCTGTGAGTGAGAAGGATCCAGAGGATAGGATTAGATGGAAGCAAATGATTCGCTGTGACGGCGTTGAAAGAGAGCAGCTGTTTGGCAAAGACGGAGGCAGATAAGCCAAAAAAATCCATCCGTAAATGTCAAACATACCTGAATATTGAACGCAGGGATCTGCGTGGGCGTGATCATGAGAAACATGGAAACTTTTATATTTATCACCAACAACAAGATGAAACTTAGAGAATGATTTGATGTTCCACTGAAGACAGTTGAAACTGAATTATTTTTTTTCAGAAGATGTGTAAATTACATGTTTCCTATTCATCTAACAAAAGCATATTATAAGCATAACCTGTATGCTGGAAACTGATGTAGAAGAAAAGTAAAAACCTGTTTATTTCATTCTTTGCATTAAATGAATATTGATTTAATTATTAGCAGTTAAACATTCCTATAGCTGACCGCTGTACAGTGGAATTAGAATGATGAAAAATAAACTGACAAATAGAAATTTCCTGTTCTATACTGTGTAGAATATTGAACATACACATACAATTTACATACCGGTTTGGACACCCTTCAGCCTGTTGAACCGCCTAAATCATTGAAGGTATGGATTTAACAAGATTCTGGAAACATTTTAGAAAGTTTGGTCCATATTGACATGATAGCATTTTCCACCACACCCCAAAGGTGATCCACTGGGTTGAGATCTGGAGACTGTGGAGGTCATTTGAGTCTGAGATGCCTCTTTCCACTGTGGTCCGGTATTTTGAGCGTTTGCATTGTAAATTAGACCCAATGAACAGTACCGATCTGAACTTCTTGGAGGCCACCATCCGTTGTAGGTCCATTGATAAATAGAATGGAATTATTGGGGAAGAGCCGCCGTAGCCTGTTGATTGGCAGAAAGTGAAGTGTCAATATAGCGCTCATTTAAGCTAACGTTTCCAATGTCTGTTAGCATTCAGGTTTTTGTGGTTTCCTGTGTGCTCTTTTGGACGCCATGCAGACTTAACTGAATAGAAACACTCGCCAGAATGGAAATGAGGCCAAAGTGTGACAAGAAAACATCCCCCACACCATCATACCACCATCACCAGCCTGAACCATTGATACTAGGCAGTATGGGTCCATGCTTTCAAGCTGTCGACACTGATTTCCGACCCTAACATCCGAATGTCACAAAAGAAATTAATTTAATTAAATAAAAAAAGAGATTAATATTAATTCATTTATCTATTATTGATTTATTATTTATTAATTCATTTGTTATGGCACCACAAAAAAGGCAAAAAAGTTGTATAAAGAAAAAAAAAAACATGAAATTTGCTAAATAAATTAATAATTACAAGTAATATGTTAATAAATGAATAATATAGAATAGTGACAAGTAATATATTTAAAAAAGTGAGAGAAATAGAGGCTCTACAGATCAGCCAATTCTGGTTTTGTGTACTAGTCGTATGTAACTGAGAATATTGGGCGTAAACTCTTAACTTCTCTTTGTTTTTCTAGTCTCTAAAGCTTTTTGTTTGTTTTCTCCCCATTTAAAGAACCACAGAAGCATTCAAGCATTTTTACTTGATGACAGTTTATGCCCCCCTCCTGGATGTATAAAGTGGCCTCTGTGACCGCCGCAGTGACTGAAGCCTTTTTATGCTCAAGAAAATCTGCCGCCCGTGTCCCCCCACTGTACCGTTGGTGAGACGAAGTGCACGCTTGTGTGCGCGTTTCCTCCCTGCAAGTCATGATGGAGAGGCTGCAACTTGGTGCACGAATGTGGGAGGCAGAGCTGTGATCTTGAGGAATTATATCGTGAGGCTGCATGTGTTTGTTTTTGCTCCTCTGGGAATGTCCAGGATTGCTGGGAGTTTGATAATCAAGCTCTGGATTAAAGAGGTGGTGTGGGATGTAGCCACTGAATCTCCTATTGTTCATTAAGTAGCCTTTACTTTAGTGTGTTTTTCTGAATCAGATGGATTTATGTAAATGCTCCTTCTTGGGCTTCAATTCTGAGACTGAAGTGGATAAACTGCACTCATAAGTACAAAGTGAGATATTTATTTTGCAGTTTTTAAGTCTTTTTTTTCAGTAATTAGCTGCAAGAAGCGCATAAATCATCTGGGAAGTGCAATTTTGTTTTCTTCCCGTAAAATACTCTTCGCCGTGGCAGAAGTGACTGTACACTACAACCTTTTAAGCACGCCTCCTGACTATTAACAATGCCTTTTACTGACTCTTCATTCTCTACAACAAACTGAAGTCTCCAAGGTAGGCATCATTTAAATTTACCTCCCAAGAATTTCCTTCATCCATCCCCGTAATTACCTAAAGTGTCCAGACAGCTGAGACACCCTCCATGTTGGTGTGACGCATCCGCCCCGCGTAACCTTCGCTCATTTCTTTATCATCACTCCATTAAATTGCTGCTAAATCAACAGCAGCCTTCTTTGCAGAGACACTTTTTAGGGGAATTTACAACGTTGGTTTTCTGCTTCAGTTCCAGCAGTTTGTTTTCATATGGGGTCAATTGATTTTTTTTTTTTTTTTCCTGCTCACCTGGCTCTGCTTGGAGGGCATTTTAGACCTAGCATGGCTGCATCTTCAGGTGTGAGTTATTAGATTGGTCGTGACTCTGGTCAATAAGCAGAATTTTCATGTGACATTCCAGACGTGAAATAATTTTTCATGTAATTTATGTGTGAACTGCTCTTTTGCAGTCTTTTTAAAAAGGTAAATCCTGTCAAAAACAATATGTTTGCAAAGGTTTTTATTAAATACATTTGTTTAGGGGTTTAATTTCCTATGTATTTTGTTTTTTTTTATTTATTATATTTCTATATTATTAAATTAACTCCTCATATGTGATTGTGGCCTTTAGAGGAGCTGGGGTCCAGGACAAAATGAAAAAAAAAGATGTTATCAGATCTGAATTCAGAGCAAAAACAATTAGACAAAAGAAAAAAAAATACACTGAATATGAAACTATTCTGGTCTGGTTTAGACACGGATTTGGAAAAATCTAAGAATCTAATGTTCTAAAAATGTAGTATAAATGTGAAAGGACTTCCTCCTTCTTAATTTAATGACAGAAAATGCTAATTTAATCTAAAAGGAATGACATATTTATCAAACCAAAACAGAAAACTTCTGAAGTAGCGATGTGGAGTAAAAAATTGATGTGGAGCACAAAAATTAAAAACGTCACAACAATATAAGGTTTAAAAACAGTATAATCAATGACTAAAAGTCTATCTAGTATAAATAAAAACTATATCAGAAGTATTATGCTTATCTTTTTACTGCTTGACATTTGTAGTTGTACATTTTTGTTCTTTCTTTCCCAATCTTCTCCTATTGGATCCTAAATCGGCAGAATGCTTTGTGTTTTTCTTTCCTACTATTTGATTTATTGATTTTCTTAAAAGGGGCAAACATTAAGTTTTTCCTCTTTCTGTCTTATTTTCATTCTTTTTTGTTTCCATCACGTTTGACTTCACAACTCAAGGTTGTATTGCATGTTTTTCCTTTTATTGAATAAAAAGAAAAATGGAAGTAAAAAGAAAATTCATCTTCCTGTTAAAGCATTAGCATTTATTAGTCTGTTTCATACGTTTCAGAAAGTTAAAGGCTCAGGAAAGAAATAAATTAGTAAAAATCTGAAAGCTGCAATTAAACAGGTTGATGAGTTTGATTGATTGATTGATCTGGTTCATTTCAAGTAAAGATTGGGGACAATACACGACAAAAAAAAAATCACAGATTTTACTATCTCGTTACAAAAATCAAGATTACTAAAATGAAAAGATTTGGTGAATTATTTAACAACACAAATTTTGTACAAAGTCCAAAATAAAATGCCGCCCAATAACATTCAAAAACTGTTTTTTGAGTTGAGATGGAGGGTTACCCCCTAAGAGGCCAATTCAGATTTATAATAAATAAAACTCGTACCCGAAGAAAACAATTCATTAAATATAATTATTAGTTAGCTAAAGTCAAGTCGACTTTGACTGCTTGAAAAGGATTGGGAAAAAGCTAATTCATCTAATCCCACCCCAGCTAAAACTACTAGGTTTAAAAATAGATACAGTATGTGTCTTTGTTTTATCAGACTTGACCAAAACATTTGATTCTGTCAACCATCTGATCTCAGAGAAAAGTTTAGAAAGTATTGGGCTTACAATGGAAGAAGCGATAAGAATGGATTTAAAATTATCTAGCTGTAATAACTCTAAGATTACATGAAACAACCAGTTTTCCAATGCTTTGCTGCTAACTCTTGGCGTGCCACAAGGGTCTGTTCTGAGTCCACTCCTATTCACAATGTCATTTTTGATGCTGATGGCATTATTGTTTAATATTCATATATAATATATATATAATATTATATATATATATATTATATATATATCTTATTATATATATTTATATATATATATATTATATATATATTTTTTTTTTGGTTTCAGTTCCGTAATAAAAATAATAACTACATCTTCCCAAATCAACACATTTTCCTTCCCAAATCTCATATTGACACACGGTTAAGACCTCCGTGTCAAAAATCGATGTTTTGAGTGTCGTTTTTTTGACGTGCTGCTTGTTCCTATTAAATCAGAACTCCACAACCTCTGAGCTGCAAACCGGCAGTGTACTGCTCTTTTGCCGTGCTGCAAATTTGCTGCTCGCCACCTGTCAAACATCTTATCTTGAGCTTTTCTGAGGGGTTATCGGGGTTTTAATCTCACTCTGTGGTGTGTCTGGATGACAGCCACTTCCACTGTTTCTGTGTCTCTGTGACTGAGTTTGAAGGCTGTTCCACATTAACCCGAGTGGAGGTAAAAATAGTCGACCTTTATTATTGTCTCCACGAAAATAAGTGAAATGTCACAGTTCAGAAGACCCGGACTTGCTGCCAGCGGCTCTCTTTCTTCCGGCGTGTGGAGCTCGCGAGCTCCGCTGAAGTCTGGGAGTCTGTCTGACTGCAGCCAAAGAACCGCCGCGCTGCGACAGGATAGGACGCTGGTGTTGGATTAGTATTTTACTCGTTGATCGGGTCTCTGAAAACATCACATCCCCAAAGCTGAGTTCCTGATTGGCTGATGCGACGCAGCGACCTGTCAAACTGATCTGCTGTGAAATGCAGCCAGACATTCGAGCACTGCGCATACTCGTCCAGTCAGCGTTTTTATATAAGCCCGCCCACTATTGCAGGGAAGGGAACGGGATTGGCTAGAACTTGAAAGTACAGAAGAGAGAAGAAGTAATTGACATGTCCAAAGACCAGAAGACGTTCAATGAAACTAAGCACCGAAATGCGCCACCGTTTGGAGCAGCTTCTTTTGGTTTTGGTAAAAGTCATAATGGTTCCTACTTGGAACCGAACTTTGGTGCAGAACCCTAGTTACACATAGATGCCCCTATCCTGACTCTGCACATGTTGAACTTAGTTTTTCACGCCTTTCTGCGTTTCCTAACACACTGCAGTTCATAAACTCATAAATGTGAACTTTATACACAAGTTGGAGCTCGTGTTTATAGAACCATGCACTGGCACAAACTCATTTACAAGGGCCACATCGGACAGTTACCCCCATATTTGAGTGTGGCTCTTCTTTGGAGAGACTCTATGCTCTCAGATCCCAGGACGTCTATTCGCTGGTAGTTATGTGCGTCCGGATAGAAAAAGGAAAGATGGCTCTTCCGGAGAGAGCACCTACTAACTGGAATTCTCTACAAATAAAATTTAACTTCCAAATCTCAAATCTAAGCCTCAGTATGATGCCGTTATGAAGGACCTACAGCTGATTTTAACTTTTAGGTTTTTTTTAAATATACATGAAATGTCTGGGTGTGTGTAACTTTTTTGCCTGTTGGCCAGGACTTCTTGGAAAAGAGATCAATGAATCCCAAGGAACTTTCCTGGTAAAATAAAAATGCCCTAAACAATAATTGGTTCAAATAAAGGAATTTCACAGTTTTATTTGGCTTACAAATAAAAACTGAGAGTTTCTTGATTTTTTTTTTTAGGTTTCTGTTTCTCTGAGTTCTGTCCTTTGGGCTTTCTTCAAGTTTTCATTAATATAACTGCCTTCATAATAATTATCAATACGCAGGACTTGTTCTGTCTTCCTTCCCGTAAGGTAACTTCATATTGGATGCTCGTTTCTAAAGCCTGTCTCCTTTTACGCGGTGAAGATCAATGCTAACGTCGTTTGGCCTCCCTGCCAAAGAGCCTGATGGGAATCTTGATTCCCATCACACTTAAAACAAGGGAGGAGACGAGGTAAGGAATAGCTGCTGGCAGAGGTTAAACTGGACTTCATGCGTCGATTTTACAATTAGAAAAAAATATGCATGTCGGAAAAAAAACAGAAGCACGATTTGTGCCTTTCCTCCCACCCTTTCTCCAGGTTTGGCTGAAGGGCACAGATCCAAAAAACCTGTTGCAGATTTTTAGTATCCTACATTAATACATTTTTAATCATCAGATAATTCTTGTCGAACCAAAAACAAGATTGTGAGCTGGGCTTTATCGATTAGTTTTACCCTGCTATTATATTTAAAAGATAAACACCGGAAGCAAGGGATTTTTGTTCTCATTTCATCGGTTACACATTTTGTATTTGTGTTTTTTTTTTTTCTTTTAAAAAAATCTGAACATTTTATCGACATAAAACTGTTGTTATACTATGTGAAACAGGTGAAAATAATGTTAAAAAAGACATTACAAATGGAACCTAACTGCAAGTTTACAACCTAAAACTTCAATTCATTTATCATGTTTGACTTGCTTCTGAAAAACTACAATATTGTCCCTTTTCTTTTTCTCGACATTATCCATTTTAACTTATCAATGTATGTGTGCAGCAGCAGCTGTTAAGATGTTTAAAAGATGCACTCCAATGAAAATGGTGTGGCTTTTTTCTCATGATTAAGGACATTAAGCTTAAAAATTGGTTTCTTTTGTGTTTTTTTTCATTTTTTAACTGTGGTATATGTAACAAAATGGAAAATACATACATAAGAAGATCCTGAAAACAGGATTAAAAATGGTGGAAAAATGAGGAATTTGAGGGAAAAAAAATCCTAAAAAAATAAATGATACTGGAGACTTGATCACTGGCTCAACCTATTCCTGGGACAGGTGAGACTTAACTCAGGGACCATGATACTCAGAAAAATACATCATAATGAAATTCTCGTGAATACTTGGGCTTGGGAACCACGTTTGGCCGCTCCTCATTCTCTTTTTCTGCCTCCTATGATTGGAATGAGCTGCAGAAAACCCTGAAGTTGCGTAACCCGGTCTCATTAGCTGCATTTAAGACATCTTTAATAGATGTGAGTAGTGATGAATGCAGGTGTTATTAGCTTAGCTTTTTTTTTCTTTTTTAAATTTTCATCTTAAAACTGTTTTTAATTGTATTAATGGGTCTTTTATTTTAATTATTAACTTGGTGCCTCCTGTAGACTTTTATTGTAAATATTTAAAATTTTGTTGTCAGAAGTTTATATTTTTAATCTGTGTGTAACTTTTTACCCTGTTCTATTTTTACTGCTGATGCCTAATCAGGTCGTTGTTGTAAATGAGAAATTGTTCTCAATCGACCAACCTGTATAAATAAAGGTTAAATAAAAATTTAAAAAAAATAATTGGGTGACAATCATCCAGCGATAGTGCTCCAGGGTTAAAGTTGTTGAGTTCAGGGAAAATTTTCCCTTTTGATGGAAGATTATTGATTATAAACAAAATATTTTTCATGTCAGAATTTGTATATTTTTAGTAAAAGTTAAAGAAGTATACTGATCTTGTACTTTCACGGAGAAGTCATGGTGGTCTAGTGTCTTATAGTAAAGAGAAATATTTCTAAAAGATCTGGGAAACATTGATAATCATTTCATAATCGTATCGTTTAATAAGCTAATCTTTGCCTCCTGAATCGTAATCAAATCGTCAAGATTCGCACCTCTAATCATAATTACTGGGAAAAAATACTTCTAAAGATAACCAGAGTGGGACTTTAAAGTCGATATCAGGAGAAAAAATACAAACTTTCTGTTACGCTGACAGCTGTTTCTCATTTCAATTTGAAATTTGGGTTCTGAATGTAAATATTCTATAGCCCCACCTTAAAAAATCAGCCCTGTTCACTTGAATCTCAGTCTCATCTAATTAGACGAGTTACAGATCTGTTATAGCACCAGACGCATCCCACAGTCTGACAGGAGACAGATTACTTGCAGACACATGATGGACAGACTGTTCCGAGCAGAGAACAGGAAACATTGAACGGAAACTTGAACACAGGTCAGGTAAGGTGTAACAGACAGTCTTGTCCTTAGGCTCTCTGGTAACTTATAGCTGGCTGTGCCGAGCTGTAGGAACACTTTATAAGAGGGGAAAAATTCAAGTTGAAAGGTAAGTTAGACTTGAAAGTTTTATTTGTGACTTCAAAAGAAATTGAAGTTTCAAGTTTTCCAGCCATATTATTGTGGCCTTAAGGCTAGACCCTCAAATTGATTCTGAAAGAATCAAGTTGGCGTTTCGACCTTTGGTCCAATGTCCAGTTGGGCCTGTTGTTACATAAGCTCAAACCTTCACGTGAATGATTTTATTTATTTGCAAATACCAGTTTAATATGTCTTCTTGGGCGAGAGTGGCGTTCCTAATGTTTTATATTCAGCTTCCCATAGTAAGCATCTTCTGCAGATTTCAATATATCAACTCTGTCACATACATTCCCAGCATGGCACAGGAGACATGACGGAGTGCATATTTATCAGACTCTTATTTACAATCCCTGATAAACTGTGTTGCTCGGGTGTCTGCTACCTGCAGTTTTCACTGCCTCACTCAGGCTGCGGCAGAGTAAATAATGCGAGCGGAGATGTGAACACCTGCCTCGAATCACCGCTGAGCAGATTAATAACAAACACTCTCCACTCTCTGTCTTCTCCTGCGCTTTTCCTTCCATTTCCAATCAAAAATGGTGCCTCCTTTTCTTCTCTTTGTTTCCTTTCTGTCTTTTTTCACACAGACATTCTCACGCGGGGTAGTGATATCTGGAAGCTTCTGGGTATGATCAGAAACGTGGCCACAATGTGAGCCTTCCTTTTGATTTATCTGTGTTTTGCAGAGACGTGGACTCTAGAGCAGGACTTGAATTTCAGAACAAGCTACGCGTTTACCAGGAATCATAAACGGCAGCGTGTTCGACTAAAACCAAAGCAGTTGGAGCGGGAAAAAGTCAGAGGAGCCCGCTGCCTTTCTGAATGAAGCCGCTGATTTAAGTCAAGTGGAGCTTCATTCTTACTTTTTTGGAACATTTTTGCAGTGGAAGTGAATTATTTATTCAGCAAGTTAAAGGACTCTTTCAAATGCTGTGTATGAAAATATTTCATATTTTAGTTAAACTTCAAACTTTTTCCTCTTGAGATGAGGTCAAAAAAAGAAATGTTTAGCTTACACATTTTTTTGAGGGCAATAAAATAAAATATTAAGAAATATATTTAAATATTTTTTTCACACTTAATAGCTTTTTCTTAAAAAGACAATTAACCTTATAATTCGGAACCTTATATGGATTGATCATAACTTATGTTGAAGCGATCATATGAAGTACACCGCTCCGTCAAAATATTTGGTTAGGTGTTATTGTGAATATGCTAACTTGGCTAATGTGTAGCGGTGTCAGACTGTGTTTTTGTGTTACAAACAAGGTTGAAAGTTAGCATACTCACAAGTTATTACAGGTATTGGAAATTGCTAACGTGGCGCACATGTATCGCGTCTGACTTTTTTTTTTTTTAAATGATATTAACAAGGTTGGGAGTTAGCGTAGTCACAATAAAATTTGTTTTAGCGGTATCAGTGTGTTTTTTACTTGTTACAAAGTTGGTAATTACAGGTATTCTAAATATGCTAACGCAGCTAACATGTAGCGCTGTCTGACAGTTTTTTGATGTGTTGCTAACTGGGTTGGGAGTGTAGTCAGAATAACATTTGTTTAAGCAATATCAGTCTGTTTTTTTATATGTTGGATACAAGGTTGGTAATTACAGGTATTTGTAAATATGCTAATGGAGCTAACATATAGTGGTTTTTGACAGGTTTTTTTTTTCGTATTCTTAACCAAGTTGACAGTTAGCATATTCACAATAATGTTTGTTTTAACAGTATCTGTCTTTTATTCGTCACCACCAAGGTTGGGAGTTCGCTTGAACTCTATTTGTTTTAGCGCCATCAGTTTTAGTTTTCTTTACATGTCGCAAATACGGTTAATAATTACAGGTATTGTAAACTTACTAATGCGACTAACATGTACTGATGTCTGACTTTTTTTTCTCTCTCTTTTTGTTTTTTTTTTTTACATATTCTTAACAAGGTTGGAAGTTGCCATACTCATAATAACTTTAGTTTTAACAATATTGGACATCAGTCATTTTTTGTTATGTGTTGCACACCAGGTTGGTATCATGAACATGGTATTACTGGTAATGTGTATGAAATTGGACTGTTTTTTTTTTTTTTTTGTCATCAATGAGGTTGGGAATCAGAATATTCTGAGTAATGTTTGTTTTTTAGCTTTTGTTTTGTAATGTGTATTAAATAAGGTCGCTAATTACATGTATTATGCATACGCTAATACAGCTAAAGTTTCTAACATGGATAATGTGTTGCTTGTTACAGATAAGTTACAGGCTATTTCTGAATTCCTTCACTATTAACTATATTGTGTGAGTGGTCTAGAAATTTCCCAGAAGTCTGTGCAAAAAAACAGTGTACATCAATGCCCACTACATTGGCAAATATAGACTACAATGCATTGAGTTTGAGCAATTTTTACAAAAATGTGTCTAAATCTAATTAGAAAATAACCCCCAAAAAACATTGTTTTCATCATCAGAACACAATGGATTCAGAAAATGCTCTTCTTGATTAGATTTTCACTTTGTGAAATTGATGACGTCATACTTGCCTCTAAAATAAATTTTAAAAAGTAGGGAGAACAGTGTCTGAACAGCTTTTAGAATCCAGGGCACCAGTCTTGTACTATATAGTTATATATAGTGTATATATAGTCCTGTACTATACAGTTTTCTAGCAGTTAAAAAAGTCTGACCAGCCAACAGATTGTCTCTGACTCTTTTTCTCTGCTAATGCACTTTATAGTTAGCTGCACCTTATATAATAGCATAATTTTGAAAAAAGGCCATTTATTAAAGGGGCGTCTTATAATCCTATATTGTGGAAAATAATGTAAGAAAATAAGCAAGTGCAAAGATTTAGCAAAAAAAGAACAACCACAGCTAATAAAGTGAAATGCTTTCAGCCGCAAAGCAATAACTCTGCAGGAAGCAACCAAAGCAGCTCTTTAGGTTTGGCGTGCGTCTCTGTAGATCCTCCATTGTGGCCATGCTTAGAAAAGCAAAGCCTTTAACACGTTTTCCTCTGTTCCCATGATGCATTTTAGGTTGTAAAATTGATTTAAAGTGAGGCGCAGGGAGCAGTGCTGCAATGCAAACCTGCTTTAGTGCTTTATTGGTCCAAGATGGTTGACAAATCCACATTTTAGCTCTAACTCAGGCTGGAAATTAGTCCTATTTGTCACAGCTGCATTTTTGGACAAATTTTTGCTGCTCTCTTTAACTAGGATGTTATGAGCAAATGTTTTTTGTCATTTAGCGGAATTTCTGTGGTGTCACATGACGTCACCACTCATTTTTAGATGATTTTAGATGCTCATCTTTGCTTTGAAACAAAGATAATGAAGGTTGTGCAGACACGGCAAAAGGCCAGACATGGTTTCCAGACAACACTTTTAAGTTGACACTTACACATTTGAAAGAGAACAAAAGAGAGGTTGCAGATGATTGCTGTGTAGTCAGACACCCCGCTCTGCAAGAAGAGAAGCAAATCCTGGCAGAAAAGATAAAATGGCCTTCTCTGTCGTAATCTTTTGTTTCGGGGCTTTTAACTGTCTTCTGAGGCTTCCTCTCTCCCTTTTATCCTCTCGCGAGTTAAGATTCCAACATTAATCACATGTTGACATCTTACTTTTTTATTAGAAGCAGCTATTTTTAGATGGTTACTTCTTATTTTGCATTGCAGGTATTTGTTTTCTGTTCTAAGTTATCTCACATGTTTATCTGTTATTTTTACAAAATCAAAGGATAATAATATTGCAGCACAAACAGCACAAGCCTGTCGCTTTAACAGTCTAATTTAGCACGACTGGAGGGTTGATAAAAAAACTTCATCTTCTAGAATTTAAACAGTGTGGTTACAGTACATTAAATTCTCATTCACTTCACTTTAAAAGAAACTAAAGTTATAAAAAGTTTTGTTGCAAGTATTGCTCGTCCATCAGATGGTTTTGTAGAAGGGATTTGTGTCTATTAAAATATTTTGTGCATGTTGAAAAAACTACCTGTCCATAAAAGTTTTGTATCAGTGATAAGAAATGTGTGCATTTGTAAAACTTTTAAGACACTGTCCCGAAACCAAGTTCTTCATTTGGTTTGAGTCATCTCAATGTGCTGCAGCCAGAGACTGGAATGACTTGTAAAAAACTCTGAGATTGGACACTTTTGTATCACAAGCAGATTTTAAAAAACATCTTAATGACTATTTTAAAGATGAATGTTGTTGTTCCTCATTGCTTTGATTTTAGGGTTTTAGATTTTAGAATATGTTTATTTCTGATTCAATTTTATTTCATGTAACTTCCTTCCTTTTTCTTTCTCAAAAGGTCTTACCTTTTGCCAGGCCACGGTTGTAAATAAGAATGCTGTTCTTAATCTGTCCTTCCAGGATGAATAAAGGTTAAATAAAATTTAATTAAAAAATCGAGGGAGAGTGACCACATTTAAAGACTCTATTTTCCCTAACTCTCTGCTTGTATGATTAAATGTGGGGGTAGTTTATTTTCCTCCTGCTATTCTATTTCTTATTCTGTTCTGTTCTATTCTATTTTTTCTGTTATTCCAATTAGTTTTTTTCTATTCAATTGTATTTTCTATTCAATTCAATGCTATTCTATTTTAATTTAATTTGTTTTTTTCTATTCTATGATGTTATTCTTGCTGTTTTAATTTTTCTTTTTATATCATTCTGTTATATATTATTCTATTCTATTTTTATATGCTGTTCTAATTAATTTTTCCATCCTATTGTAGCTTTTATTCTATTCTATGCAATGCTATAATTTGCTATTATATTTTTTTTCTATTCTAATTTATTTTTCCTTTACTATTATATTTTTTATTCTGTTCAATTCTTTTTTCTATGTATTCTATTTATTTTTTTATGCTATTCTATTCTATTCTATTCTATTCTATTCTATTCTATTCTATTCTACATCGACTGGTCCAAGCATCAAACTGGTTAACGTGGAAAAGCAGCTGGTTGGTTGATTTACTGAGAAGCTCGAGTTGTACTTGTAACTGTAGTTTTGTCATTGATGACACAACTACAGCTGTGGATCAACACGCATGTTCATATGTTCATATGTGTGCATGACCTCTCACACATGGACAAAGCATTTTTAAGGATGGACATTTACAGTTATGAAACCTTTTGACTGACACTCACATTTCTTACTACCGGTACAAAACTTTTAATGTGAATAGAACGTTTTTTACACAAGTACAAAATCGTTTTACAGACACACAAATCCCTTTTGAAAAGTACAAAACCATATTTTTGCAACAAGTCTGGCTTCATAAAGAGTCATATTCTCTATTATCCAGCTGGGCTCAGCTCGTCTCCGCTCCATCATGTCCGTAACCCACCGCGGCTGCCCTCCTTGTGTTTCCATTGGTTCCACTCTTCACGCCTGCTCTCAGGTGTGAGCTTCTGCCCGGCTTGTTACTTAGACGCCGCACTTGTTTGGTTACCTTCCATTCTTAAACTGCACTTTCTCCACAGACATGTCAGAGTACACCGCCGCTCCGGAAAACATGTTTCCTCAACCTTTGTCACCAAGTCTCTCAATGGTATCCCAAAATCCTTTGCAGCTGTCGTCTAAAAGTCAACCAGAGTTTCTTCTATACGTTTTCTTTAATATTTAAGTTGACGGTTGTTTTTCACCTTTCGCTCATAAACATCCCGAGCAGCTCCGGACATACAGTAGATCTGATGCTCTGACCGGAACAGCTGATTTATCCTCAGGAATTGGATCAATAGCACAACAGGCAGACCTTAAATGTGTCTTTAATGTCTGCGCCGCTTTCCCATCGGTGGAAAGCTACTTTCATCTTTGATGTGCTAAATCCTAGTTTTTAACTTCTCTTATAGGCTTCTTCTAAAAACATTCGGATTACCATTTCAAGTGGCCAGTGATCCCAGAGGAGCTTTATAAAAGCTTTCTAATGCTGTTTTATCAGACTATACTTTCTCAGTTGAGGGCGTGCTTTCTTAATTTCAATGGAGGTTTCTGTGGGAAATACAAAAATAAAAAAATGTATATTTCTTAGACAGAATAAATTTTGGAGCTGCTTATTCACTATTTTCTCCGTAATATGAACACTATAGCCATCACCTTGAGATAAATATGCTATTGTAGATACAAGGTGTGAGACCTAGTCATAAATAAAATATGATTTCATCTCACTATGTATGCCACATGTTCTGCACAAAATGTTTAGATTTATGATTCCCCATTGAATCACTACTTCTTGAAAAAAAGATAATGATGTTTCACGATGCACACATTGTGAGCTTTGTGTGACACTATGTGTAGATAACAGCTGCATTAAATATGTCAGACACCAGCATTATAATGCTGCCACAGACTCCATGCAATCCAAAGAAAAGCGTTGCAGTGACGAGTGGTGCGAGAAAAGTGTCGGGAAACCAAATGGCTCAGAGGGAAGTGATAGATATGGACCGCTGTGAAGGGATGAATTCATCTGTCATCGCATGTTTTCAGCTGCTGTGAAAAAGCTTTTTTTTTTTTTTTAAACCAGATTAAAACTTTGAAACTGCTCCTTTGCTGACCGTTTTAAACAAATCACACTTGAATTAATTCCCACTCACAAGAGTCCAGATTATATTAGAGTGAGAGATGATTGGAAATCTTGTAAAGTCAAACGGACTGGAGTTTCTGGAACATTTTCAGCTCGTAACGATAAAGAACTTATATCCTATGAAATGTCATCATGTAAACTTACAAGACTGATCAATCTTTTGTTAGATTGGGTCATATTTAAGACTTTTTTTTCTTTTTTTTAAACTCTACCACCCAAACCCCTATTATTATTAGCATAATAACCCCTCTATTTTTTAAGACAGTTTTCCTGTGCTCAGCAACAGTTTGATGACCGAACAACATTCTTCAAGATTTTTGCCGCCTGGTATTTTTTTTGAAATCGTTGGCGTGGTAATTAATGTAGACAGCAGTAGTTAGGTGACCGTCTTCATTCTGAAATCGGGCAACACCTAGTCATTGGCAGCCGGAGGACCAGCCAACAGCAGCTCTAATTGGACAATGAAGGTAAAGTCCCATTCGTTTGTTCTCTGCATTGAACCATCCCCTGGGGGAGGGGTGAGCTGTAGACACAGCCGCGCCCGGGGACGATTTGGTGGTTTAACCCCTCAATCCAAGCCCTTAATTACAAATGTCAAGCGGAGAGGCGCTGGGTCTCATTTTTGGTCTGACTTGGTCAGAATTTGAACTTATCATCTTCTTGGGTCAGGATGGACACTCTACCACAAGGCCACTGAGCTGGCCTCAAGTGTAAATGTCTCTGGATGACAGCTGTCCATATCAAGCCGCCTGATATTCTGGAGGGAACCACCGTCCCCTGAGATCTTGAGTATACATACAGAACAGTTTAATCATCCATAAATAAAACTGGTTATCCCTGCCCCGAGATCCTTCCTCGCAATAAGGAAAACTTTCAAAAAAAAAAAAAAACAACCTGATTCAGGAAAAAAAGAAGACACCTTTCAAAAGTGGTGCCACATTAGTTCCTTTCAAAATAAAACCCACTCTGTATCAAAAATTTCCACCTCAGCTTTTCTTTAATTAAAAAATGATATATTTTATCATTCAGATTTTGCTGTGTTTCTAAAAAAATAAACATAATTTTAGTCAAATCTATTTATTTAAAAGATACCTGTAGAATAACCTGAGCTTTTTATTGAAAATACACAATTCAAAATCATTTTAAATCATTTTAAACTGCATCTGCTCAAAACTTTAACCACCTTAGTGTAATTAGGTAACAAAAAAATGTTGTAGAAAGGGGTGGGACAAAAAAATAATTTTCTTCTGCCCACTCCTTTTCAAGCACATTGTTTGCTTCACTTGTATATTTGTATTTTTTTTCAATTTTCTTATATTTGTATTTTTAATTCTTATGCTTATTTAGTATTTCTGTACTTTAAATTCTTATATTTGTAATTTTCAAATTCTTATTTTATTTTCATTTTGTGTTTGTGTTTGAAATAAAGAACAAAAAAAAAAAATCTACCAAAAGAAAATAAAAGTTTTAGGGACTTTTATTTGACCAACTTTAAATTAAAAATACAAATTTGAAGAACACTTCTATAGAATTTTTGACTGTAAATCAATTTTTTTTGCTTAGTTGCTTGACGTGTTAAAAATCTAAACAGAAATGACTTTTTTTTTTTTTCAGTGAAACTAAAGGTAAAACTAAATTGTGTCAAATTCAGATATTTTCAGGAATATTCTTGTTGGTAAACAAGATATTTAAAAAACAAGCTCTCTATTCCGATGTAAACCTAGTCAGCTTGTGTTCATAAAGTCGCGATCCACTTAAAGACTTAAGCTCCCGTTGTTTTCATTTGAAGATGAGATTTTGGGGGGATTTTCTGACTGAGATTCTGCTGCATGCGATGCGTGTGATGGAGGCAGAAGCAGAGGAAGCTGAGGCTTTATTGCTCGAGCATTGAAAATGGGCTCATCTCCGAGTTGGGATTTTTTATTAAAGTGAGAGAATAGGGCTGTCAGACGATTCTGCCGAGGTGACTGATGGCTCTCTGCTACCTCAAAGGCAGAGCCGCAGAATATATGACTTTCCTCAACCTGGCTGTGCTCGTGGTGCAAATGCTTCATGTGTTTGAAATTGCTGGTGCCTGTAGTGGTAATACATTAACAGACTCTTTCTCAAATATAAAAGTTTCTCTCCTTATTTGTACATTTTATCTGGAGGGTGAGTTTCAAAATTGGTTTTCACGACGTTTCTTGAACCCTGCAAATGGAAAGCTCGACATTCTTCCGCCTAATTGCTTTTTTATTTCCTAATTTGTGTTAGCATTAAGGAGGTGGTTTTCGCCTGCATTTTTATTTATCTTTTTACGTCTTCATGAGCAAACTGAACGACATTTTTCACCTTATATAAGCTTTAACAAGTAAAAGTTTATATTTCTTTGGGATTAAGACACACAAGATCCTTTTTTCCTCTGAAAATATGAATATTTTCTTAAAGCTCCTGAAGTCACACGTTTAAAATAAAAGCGGCGGTGTTGCTGACACACTCGTGGCATCGTGAAGTTCAAAGGCTTGCCACTGTTTGAAGATTTATTTGAGGAAAGACTGTGTTTCAAAGCTTCCAGCATAGTCAGGGATCAGTGGAATTTGAAACCTGGTGTGAGGCTCTGCCAGTGTGATAAGCCATTAGTTAATAGCTTTGAGAGCATTTCTTTTACTTTGTTACGGCTCGAACCTTTCACACTTGTTATGTTTAACTAATCGTTAACTCTGAGATTAACATGGCTGACATTCCTGGCAGCTTTTAATTTTCTTGTAAAAGTTTCTTTGAGTGAAGTGGAAAAAATATTTATTTTTCTTTTTTTTTAACTACAAAGTATATGTGCTCCCTTCTCATTTAAATGTAAAATTGACTTTGTAGACGGTCTTCTAAGTTTGTTACCTGTCAGCAAATATTTAACAATAACAATAGTGTTTATTCATTTTTAACAATTGTTTCTACTTTTACGTCATAATTCAGTCCAAAAATATCCCAAATTTTAGGGCTGGCTGTTTTTTTTTTTTTGTTTTTTTTTTTTTGATCCACTCAATTCAATTTTATTCAATTCAATTTTGAGTTTACACATTTAGACACAATTGTTTAGAAATACATTAATAATCTATTTATTTTGAATATATTTATATTAATCTGATACAGTTCACATACTGTAAAATATATCAGTGAAATAATGAGATTGTTAATAGCATATAGTATTACATGGATTCTCAAAAGGAGAAGTTCTAACAAAAATGTTCATATCATTATTAACATTAACATTTCTCCTGGAGGACGTTTCACTTTGGCCACTAGGTGGAGTAATGCTGTAGCATCACACATTACTCCAGAAGAAGAAAGTATGAGCAAAAAACAATGTTTTAGACCACAAATGGTTACTTTAAAAAAATATTTCCTCAAAAAGTTTGGAAAACTCCTGCCTGTGAGTATATAAAGATGTTAATTTAGTTAGCAATGTATGCTTATGTTGACCGAGCGTTAGCATTAGCCGTCTTATGAGTGTTAAACGTTAGCCTTAAGCTAGCAGACTTTAGCTTTATGTGCTAAATCTATTTTTATGGATCGATTTTATCAACTCAGGCCCACCCAATATGACTTATAAATTGTTTTTAGAAGCTGCTGTTGTGTCTGTTTCGTTTTCAAGAGTTTAGTAAAACAAATGGTGAAAATAGAATCAAAATTTGATGCATTTTTATTGCATAATTGATCAGATTTTTTTAAAAAATAAATAAATAAAAAAAAGGTGGCTCAGATATCCTGACATTTGGCTATCCCTCAAAACATTTTAACATGTAACATTTTCTTTATGAAAAAGTAATGAAGCATCCAATAGGATTGTGCAGTTTTATGTATGTGCAAATTAGCATTAAATGTAGACAAACAGGTATAGAATCTAGTCCAAAATCAATTACTTCTTGCTAATGTGAATTCTCTTTTGTGTGTCTGTCCTTGTCTTTAACAAGGACTGAGTATCATGAATTCACGTCTGAAATGCATAGTCAGCTTTTTATCAGGATCCCCACGGGACTGTGGCGACCAGAGAGGAAACGTTTCCTCAGGCAGCCCGCTCAAATTGCTAATGTCTTCAAGACAAATGACTTCCCACTTCTCTGTGTCCCTCTTTCACAGCTTTTTTTTTTCTGGCTTCTCCATTAACTTTTTTCTCTCTAATATCACTGTGAAGGCTCTCTTATATTTTTTTCTCTGTATGTAATTTCCTTCATCAAAATCACTGCTGGCTTAATTTGTGAGGAGCGACTTGTTTGTGGGAGTGGAGCTTGAGCAGTTATTGGAAGTCTGTGATGCTTCATGGGAAAGTTCCTGTTTCTCCAGCTTTTGTGGAAACCACTCAGGTCTCCTCTCCTTCAATTTCTATCAACTTTTCAGGGGGGAGTATATTGATTGGGTGAATCTAGTGATCCGTGGACAGTGAGAGGCAGGAAAACAGTTTGAGTGCTTTTGCACATTAACACTATCCTCAAAAAGTGCCAAGTCATCACTCTAGACAGGTTTCTGTACAGAATTTAGGCTTGTTTTTTTGTGGCTTTCACATGTTTGGAATTATAATAATGTTTGATTCCAACAGTTTTTGGAAATGATTCTGCCCTGATTTTCTCACCTGGCAGTGAATTTGTAATTGTCATTCTGTGCTTAAGTCTGTTTTGTTTCTATTAACAAACACAGCTGTTACACCTGTCACTGTGTTGACAGGTATTATTTAAAATAAATGTCCTATGTTGCCAAATGCTTTATAAACCAGCTTTTTTTGTTGTTAGTTTTGGAGCTCAATGAAGTCATGTACATATGATTAAATGTTCATTTTATAGCAGATGTTTCCTACATCTTTAAATAATCGGGATGATTGGGAGTAATGAGGGATGATTCTTCCTTTCCCGTCAAGCTGGGAATGGAAGAATAGAGATGAGGATCGGACTGTACCTTTAGAACATTCTGGAGCTCAAAAAAAAAAAAAAAAGCGCAGTCTGGGTCATTGACAGTACATGAGAATTGGACCTAGTTACCCCCTCTCACTGGCATTCCAAATAGGAAATACCCACTGGCTCCCATAGACTTCATATCAGAAATAAAAAGCTATTACTCATGTGTCTTTTGCTGATACCATGTTTTTGGTAATCCTATTTTATTTTCATCATATTTTTCTGTAGTGCAAGTTATTAAAGTTATAAACTGACCAACTAATAAACGTATTTAGTGTTGCATTGATCTTTAAAACAGTCAGACAGATTCTCCCTGAATACGTTCTCAAGTGGTAGGCGTGGCTATCCAACAAGCTCACTCCTGATTGGCAAGATCGATTGCCACAAAAACGATGACTCGGACCATCACTGCTTTCTGATCTGGCACCAACATGGTATCACCAAAAATTCATTGATTTTATTTGGTTGGAGCCAGAAGAAAGCCGTTTTCAGTTAGTGACATCACACTCACTTTGTCCAGTTCTTATATAGAGTCAATGGTCTGTCCCAGACTAACTGCATTGTGTCCAATTTTTTTCCAGTTGTGATCAGAAGTCATTGGTTTGAGCCTCAGCAGATTTATGGTCACTATTTCTCAAAAGGGTTTCAAAAAGCAAAAGAAAACAAAGAAATGTAATAATAATTTTAACCCTTTAAAAACCTAACCAAGACAGCAATTATTAACTTATTGTCCTCATTTCTTATTGCCTTGGTTATAAGTTATATACAATTCATGTTTTTAAAAATGTTTTCAAAATGCACTCAACCATTTGATTAAATGGGTGTTATATTATTATTTTTTTTTTAATTTTTGGTTTGTCAATGTTCTTTAGTCATATGGTCTGTCAGTACATATAATCTACTTGGACGTTTCAGTCTTATTAATACACAAGGTGAACTTAAACATAAAATGGCAAGTTTTTTTCTTTTCTTTAGTTCTTTCACTGTTTATTTTCATTTCACTTACTTTAAATAGCCCTTCTAAGCATTGTTATATTAATGAATCACAAAAAGGTTGAGGTCTCACCGTGTAATAATTATTATAATTAGTTTGTCATGATTAATTAAATACCAATCCATTTAAATTTGGTGTAATTGTGATAATATATCATTTCCTCAAAGGTCGCCTTGACGATGAGACTTGATGAGGAGTCATGCTCAAAAGACGAGACCACACCAAGAATTTAGAAAAAGTAAACAAACAAAAACACAAACAGCTCTGGGCACTGAAATTACAACAAACTTCTTATTAACTAACAAAACTCAGATTGTAAGCTGTAAAGCTCAGTGCAGGTCCTGTACTTCATTGGAACAGTGATTTCCTTAAATTATGTGACTTGACGGCTGAGTCTACCAAAGCGTGCTGACTCAGTTACTGTAAATCACACTCTGTGGACCAAGTCTAATGGGAAGATATTTTGCTGTGCTTTCGCTTAAGCTAACTTTCCATATTTTGTGGCTTCATTGGTTTATTTTGGTGGGACTGAAATATCTTTCTTTTAAGTTGTCATAACTTTGATGCACATCCTCTCCTCTGCTTACAGTATTACTCCGCAGCAGAAATTAAACATGTGACTGGATCTTTTTGGCTAATGGAGATCCCCGATGTTCATTAATTCCATGCATGGATGATTCACAGCTCCGTGCAGCTTGTTGACTTGTTTGGAGGCATGTTTGTAATCGACCAGCGTTGTGCTGACTCAGGATGGCCTTAGCTGCTGTCAGACGCCCGGAGGAATCTGTCAGCACTCGCCATAAATGTTGTTTTAATAGGCAGGAAATGGCTGGGCAGGTCTGGTCCTGAAGCCTGACGATGAAAGACACTTGAGTTTATGTGGGAAGTTCTGGGAGAAACAATGGAGAGAAAAGCTGATTCCATGATTTCTCTGCCAAAAATCCTGATGGTTTTAAGTGATGACACAGCAGCTAGTGTGCTGGGGTGATTCACTAGAGAGAAACCAAAAATCCTCCCAAGATTAAAGAGAAGCAAAAGTATGTCTGTTACACAATATCTAGATTACCAAAACATCATGATTTATACAAAACGGAATACATCTAATGAATATAATCTCACATTTCACAAATAATTTAAGTTTTACCAATATTATTGCATTAATTAATGAAACTTTACAACAAAATGTCTGTTTAATCCAGGTACATCTTTAATGCAAGTAGTCCAAGGAGTGAGTGATACAGCAAAATTGGGTATTGATCCGATAACAAGTAGTTACACAGCTAGTATCGCCAATACCAACACTTTTTCTTGAAATATTTAATTATAGAATTATTGAACTTTATTAATATCCCAGGGGATACATTTATCAATCTATTTATTATTTATTATATCGGAAATGCATAATTTTTTGTTAATTATGTGTGAAATAAAACAGGACAGATACCATCAGCAAATGAAAATGTTGATTAACTACAAAAAATTTGAACTCCTTTTTAGAACTTCTTGTTTCTGGTCACTTTATTTCTTCACCTAATTTTTTATGTACAGATTTGATCCTTTTTTTTGCACATTATTTGTGAAGTAGTGTGTTTTTCTTCTATTTATGTGTGTTGTATACCTCTGTCCACATTGAAGAGAGCTGTACCTACATTTCATTGCAACAGATACAATGACAATAAAGGCATTAAATTCAATTCAAATGTAGAACATGTATGGTATAATACAATATTACTTGATTTATAGCATTTTCTGTGATGATCCAAGTGTGAATGCTGTAAGATGAATGTGGCTGCTGAAGATGCTAGGGCTAACAGCTGAAAATGCTAAAACTAATGGCTAAAAAATGTTAAAATATTAGCTAAATGCCAAATTAGCCCCAAAAGAATGAAAAAATATCTAATTTTGCCAAATCAGTTAGTATAATGCTAAAATATTAGCTAAACTCTACTTTTGCCTAAAGAACTAAAAAAAAAAGTCAAATTTTGCTAAAAGGGCTAGCATAATGCTAAAATATTAGCTAAATGCCAAATTAGCCTGAGAATTTAAAACATCTAATTTTGCTAAAACAGCTAGTATAATGCTAAAATATTAGCTAAACTCCAATTTGCCAAGAGAACTTAGAAAGTCTAATTTTGCTAAAAGAGCTAGCGTAATGCTAAAATATTAGCTAAATGCCAAATTAGCCTGAAAAACTTGAAGTCAAATTTTGATAAAACAGCTAGCATAATGCTAAAACATTAGCTAAACTCCAATTTTGCCTAAAGAACTACAAAAAAAAAATGTCAAATTTTGCTAAAACAGCTAGCATAATGCTAAAATATCTCCAAATTTCCCCATTTAAAAAGAAAATTGTTCAAATTATGCAAAAACAGCTAGCATGTTGCTTCATCAAAAGGAAAATTCCAAATGAGCCTAAAAACCCAGCAGTCGCTGAATATTTTAAGTCCGAATGGTGTCTAGCTGAAGGAATGCAGAAGTTCACAACTTTCAAAGTACGCAATGTTTTTGAAGCATTTGAGCAATTTCTCATCCATTTCCAATGGGGCATATTTTGGTCAATATTTTAAAAGAATATAAAGTTCATAAATACCAAAAGTACAAGCAGTAATATCCTGAACGAGCTGAATGTTTTGATACCAAGATTACTGAAATTGCTGAAAGTGTGATTGAGTTTTTTGCGCCAAAAACATAAGGAAAGGAGCAGGAGAATCACTATTGCGTAAATTCTGTAAAGCATGATGTATGCTGTGAAGCATTCACACAATTAGGAAAACAGTAACTAGTGCAAAACTTTTTTTTTTTTTTTTTTTTTAGAAAAAAGCAAAATTTTACAATTCTATTACAATGAAAGATGTATTAATTATTTTTTAAGTCATACTCCTATTATTTACACATACAATGTTGCCTGATTGAACAGTTTCTTGCACAAATTGGGTGTATATTTCACTCAAAATTGTGTGTTTTTTGCCCAATCTGGCAACACTTCAGTTTGCACGAACTTCTGAAGTAAATTTGAGCTTTTTACTGTATGTTTTTGATGAAAAACTGAGTTGAAAGCATCAATCTTATCACGTCACTATCAATACTTCATCTTTATAGTGATACTATTGATACTCAGATTGATACACCCACACCTATATTTTATTAGAAAGTAGTTTGTAAGGCTAAACTACTTTATCAGTCAAAATTTAAGAGTTTTTTTTTTGGATTGCACCTGAATATGAGCAAAAGAACTCCAGTTACTTTGGATTTTAGCTGGGAGCATTAAGACCCTGCAACAGATCAATCAACCCCACGACCACATGCTGGTTTGACATTTTTAAGCTTTTCTGGGACATCAAGACAAGTGTTGATCTCTGTTGGGGAGCAGTTGTCAGTCAAAGCCTCTGAAACTGATGTAAGCGTGTTGTGTGTTTTCTTCTGTGCCGTTTGATGGATTCTCTGTTCTTCAAATGTCTAAGAAGAGAAACTTTTATTGTGGACATTTTTACAGGTATCACTCAAAGATGTGAAATGTAAAAAAATATGTAAAAATAGTTCTGTGCATCTTAGTTATCCAAAGGATGAAAGAAATGGAAAAAGTTTCAGGTGGACTTCACCAACCCTGGAGACTGTAGCTTCAGATTGTAGCTTCTATGCTGCTTTGGCTCAGGCTATTTACGTATTATCTCAATCCTGCCAGTAAGACGTATCGCTTTATCTAAGCTCCAGATTTAAAGCTGGCCCCTTAAGCACAATCTCATTATGAAGTGGCTTCCTGTGTGACCGCTTTTTGCTTTACAAGTTGCTTATTATCTCCTTTTTATTCCCCAACATTGTTGCCTCAGAGGAAACTGGGATAAGATGCTCTTTAACATGTGCCAGATGCTCTCTCGCACAGCACCTTCTTTTAGCTTTTTAAATATGGACCTTTTTGGTTTTTTTTTTTCTGTGACGCATATATCTAACTTTAAAAGCATTTCAAGTGGCCACGAGGTGTAAAAAGTCCAAATTTAACAAAGTGGTTAGATGTCACCAAAAAAAACTGAACTTCCACCTTTGCAGCTGTCATGCTGTTGAAAGCAGGATGAGCGCCGCATTGGAAACCACTTATTCTGAAGTGACTTCTCCTGCATGACTCACATGTTTTCAGTTCGCTCTGATGTGGACCGACACATCCATGAGTTCTGGGAATGATAAACACTAGTTATGGAAGACCTTTGGAGCGCTTGTGAAAGCCACGTTATGTAAGCACGAGTTACGACACATGTCAGACATAATGTTTACCTTATAGTTTGGAGGATCTAGATCTGACGGAATCTTCAATTGATCGGAAGAGTACGGTGGCCCTGAGGTCCAAAACCACACCAACAGATCACTCATCTCAACAAAATTTTAAAGATTATCACCACTATTAGAAAAACAAAACAAATATTAAAAATAGCATTACATTTTAGAAAGTCTAAATTCCAAAAAAAGAAAAGAAATATTTTGAAAACAAAATTAATAACCAAAAACAAAATAAATTTAGAAAAATGGTGCATCTCTGATTGGATGATTAAATATCCAGTCTCACATCTTATCAAATAACTTTTAGTTGAAATGATGGACAGTTGCATCATCCAATTAGGAAAGTACACCATTTTTTTTGTTTTCTGAAATGTATTTTTTCATTTCCTTTTTTGTTTTTTATATTTAGGCTTTTGCATTTTTTGTTCTAAAATGTAAAATATTTTCTTTTAATAACTACCAGTAATCTGTTTTTAATTGCTGTGAGTTTTCTAAAAGTTTTTTTTTATCTGCTCCAGATAAAAAATACTCCAGAAAACAGCCACATAAACTTGTTAAAAACACAATTTTCTTGTTTTTTTTAACCGGTTGCTCTACAGGACTATGATTGAGGTAATTGTACGTTCACTACTCAAAAGACACAAACAGCAGTTTCTTGACCTTGGTTGACTGATTCTATTTAGTGTTTTTGTACCGGTCTTTTGCTCTGCCCTGTTTTGGATTCCCAGTGCATGACTTTTGGCATCCAATTTTGTTATTGACATGTGGTATCCCTGATTCATTGTAATCACTGGCTCTGTGCTCAGTTATTGATCTCCTCGGCCTCTCTGCCGGCCAGCTAGTTAACCCAAAGTGCAGTCGGAGTCCTGTCAGTCTGTGTGTGTCTGCTCGGGGGTCCTTGAAAAGGACTCATTCATCCGTTTGTTCTTCTTTTGGAGGGGGGGGGGTCTCTCCTATTGATCAGCGGAATGTTGTAATGATGGATTGTTGCCGCGGTGATCCAGCAGGTGTGTGACCTCCGTCCTCCCACACACACACACACACACAGTCTGTGCAGCAAACAGTGGCACTGATGTCAAACACAAAGGCAAATATCTGCCCCCCCCCAGTGGATTGAAGCCTCTTGCATGTCTCACAGCGGGAGACAGAGAGGCCTATTTGTATGAAGTGTCAGTTTGATTGTGCTGACATTTTGGCATAAAAGCAAAGCTGCACGTGTTCAGACTGACAAAAATCACATGAAATTGTGAGACATGTTCACGTCATTTTTCAAGCCGGGACGTCTAAATATGACACAGTTTCTGTTCGGGGATGTTTTGAAACATGACAGAAGAAAAAAAATTACCTGGCAACAAAATAAACGTATGGTAAAAAAAAAAAAAAAAAACAGAACAAAACGGGAATTATCATGTGATAATTCTTCATGACATTTTGCAATTATGGATGCAAAACAGATGATCAGATCTTATTAGATTATAAGTTATACTAATAGCCAAATCATTCTTTTTTTAATTTTAGTTCAAGCATAATCATTTTGCACCGGGGAAAAAAAATTAAATGTCACATTCTACTTTTAATTAAATATTGATTTACCAGTTTTAAATGATCGGTAAGGGTTGACTAAAGTTCAATAAAATCATTTGTCAGAATGTTTAAATATATAGTGTGTAAATGAAATACTACTGTTGCATCATAAAACGCTGTAGTCTTATTAAATATCTTTGTTGCTGTCAAGTTTAATCCTGTTTGTGGAATGAACGTATGTTTTCAAACACCGGGGTTCCCTGGAATATATCGAGTTATTCCTGAATAAAAAAATTACAATATATTAAATCTGCAAAGTAGTCATCTTTTTTAAGGCTGGGAAACATCTCACTACACACTTTCTACATTTTGTACACCATTATCAGGCGGTAATTAGCCTTTTCACACTTCTTTTTCTTGTTTAACCCTTATATTGTGTTATAAAGCTGCCCTCATCTTTTGTGTTAAAGGGCCAAATTGACCTATAGTTGAACTTAGTTTGAAAAGATTTAAAAACATTTGATAACAACCAATTATTCTTTTTCATCTCCTATAGCTAACTTGTTTTGGATTCATACTCATGGAAATAGTTTGTTATTTATGCATTTTTTATTGGTTACAAAGACTCTCTTTATTGAAACATACACCCCGTTTACTACAGGGTGATATGTAGAATTTTTTATACTTCAATACAGTATTTTTTATTTAAGGCGATAGTGATATATATCGCGACATAAACCAAATAACTGCATTTGTCAGGTTTGAATGCTCTGTGGATCATAAGACAAAAATGTAATCATCAGTTGTTTCGATTTAAATATTTATTTCCAATCATACGGTAAACATAAAAGATGCACTGAAGGAACCTGATGCAACCGTTTTTTTCAGATAAATAATAAATGGGGTATATATTACAAACTAAACTGAAAATTGAAGCAAAAGCTTGTAAGTTTCAAACAAGAACATACATTTAACAACATTAAACTGATCAGTTCCATTTAAAAATGTATTACACAAGTGAATTCTGATGTTTTCGAGCATAAAATTGTGAAACATTTTTGTCAAATCCTGTGAATAAGATCGGAACTAAAAGCAATTTAGCACATCTGACAGGTCACAGTTTTTACACCGGCTCTGTACAAAACACTGCTAAAACACAGATGATTCAATTCTGTTAATATTTAGAAAATACAGTTTTTATTAAAGTCCTATTAATCAATCTTTTATTTATCCATCATGTCTTAAAGGCCGGTCGGTAAAAATACTGTCCGACTTTAAACCGGTGCGTGATTACATATAGGTGACCACTGAGCATCTTGTTAGCATCTTTAGCATCATAGCATCAGCGTCTAACAACAGCGACGTCTCCAAATTAACACTTTTATTAATCTGTCTGTTGGTGCTTTAATGAAGCAGCTTTATCCTCCAGTTCTGACAGGATTCTGTTCAAAATCGCCGCGTGTTCCGCTGTTTCATCAGCCAAACTAGACGCCACACACAGGTGAAGTGACCGCGGGGGCGGGGCGTGTGCAGATGGTAGAGGAGGAGAAATTCACCAAAAAAAGAGCTATAAACATGACTACGCAAACATTTACTCACCATGTGATGACTAACCTGCTAACTTTTGCTCGCCAAAGAGGGAAAAATGCTCGCAATTGGCGAGTGTTTCAGACCCGTCAAAATAAGTCAATTTCAATACTAATTTTTCTATCAAGAAAAAGTTCTCTCACAATAAATATCGTTATCGTTTATTGCCTAGCCCTACTGTTTAAGTTTACTAAAACTGTTTAGAAAATCAGAAACTATAGTGTCTTTGTCCTATAAGCCAATATAAGAATACACCTATAAAACAAAAAAAAAAACAATTTAATTTATAATTAACAAGTGTGACATATGTGGTTTTACGGGTCAAAAGCAACCTGAGATTTTCAGTTCAAAAAGTCAATTAAGTTTTATAAAACCAAATTTATACCACTTTGCATTTCAAGTGTAAATTGAAAATCAAAGCATAAAATGAACCTTGAGAAACAACACGCGTGTAAAGGGCAGGTGGGTGTGTAGGTGTGTGTGAACCATAAACTTAACATTGAAAAATGACACAGTGTCCCACTGTGTGTGTGTTTTGGCCACATTTGATTCACAAAGAGGTTTTAAGTGATTAATGTAACAGCCAGTATGTGCATCACAAATGTCACTATTTTTTTCAAATCTTTGGTATTTACAAAAATGTTAAAAAATATTTTTGTAGCATTAAAACAGTTGTGTTTGAGGAATAGATGAAGCCTCGTTCCAGTGTAAAAAAGAAAGTGGTTCTTTTAACAAACCTAAACTTGAAAACGGATCAATTTTGACCCAGAAACTAAGTAAGGGTTAAACTCTCAAAGTTTAAACCTTCATTGAAAAATAAATCCAAAATATAGAATGAAACGAAGGGCTTCTAGTGATCCGGCTACACTTTTTACCAGGGATTATTTTTGTTCTTTGACCATGTTGTAATAAAGCATCTGTCTGTTTTCAGTTTCACTTGCTTCATTGCCACAACTTATTGCATCTTTTAAATAATTCTTCAACCATCTTGCAAAGAAGAAATTGCGGCAAACGATCTTAATATTCAGCAGATGCGGCTGTTTCTGCAGAAACTTTGTAATGTTTGCTTTTTTTGTAGCTTTTCTAAACATGAAAGATGGTGTCAGTTCCATGTAAAACTTGGTAGACGTGCTGGTTTTCTTCATTTGCTGTGTCACACCACCAGAGCGATCTCACTCTTCATCACTTTCAGAGGAAGATAACCTTTGGGAAACGTATCACCTGTGCTGGAATAATTGCTTCTGTTCAGTTGAATCTGATTCTTGTTTCTTCGACTTAGCAAGATTGCAGAAACATAAAGCGATAATGACCTTATTGTTGTCCTTGTTGTTTTATTTCGATCAGTGAATGAATTGCTACACATGGTGCCGTAATGTGGGCAACAGCACAAATGCCAAATCCGAAATTAAATTGGCACTGCCGGTTGAACATGATGAAACGGTTTCGGACTAATCTGAAATGAAATCTTAGCTACCTGAACACAAACGGCTTCTTTCTTCGGGATGAAAGAATTCAAAGGTTATTTGAACAATTGAGTTGATAGAGGTTTGAAAAGTTCTAAATTAAATTGGATTTTGTTTTTTTTTTCTTTTACCAAAAAAAAAAAAATTCCCACTTTTTTTTTAAACTAAGAGACTGAACCTCCAATTTTTATTCTCTAATGTGAGACAATTGAAGACTCCTGTTCATTCAGGAATGATCCATTGCAGATTTTTTTTAAAAAGAAGCTGATGCAAATTTAAGAAAAAAGAATTCTGAGAAAGAAGTCATAATTTCACAAGGAGAAAGTCTTAATTTTATGAGAAAAAAGACAAAAGTTGTCTGTTTGTTAGAGCCACACTCCTTAAATTTTAAGCTAGAGTATTGGGGCCATTTTACAAGCACAAAAAGCAACCAAAAAAAGAAAGAATCAAAAAATTGCAATTACGATGGTAAAGTTGTAAATTTGGGAAAAAAAAAGTCCTAACTGTTAAATTACGCGAATAATGTATCTATCACTTCAAACGTCTAAGACAAAATTTATAACTTTTCTCGTAAATGTTTGACACTTTTTTTTCGTAAATTTATGTATTTTAAAGTTGTAAATATGAGTTCAAAAGTCTTAAATATACAACTTTAAAAAATAAACAAATGTATGTGAAAAAAGTTATGAATTTATGAGAAAAAAAGTCATTTTACAAGAAGAAAGAGCGGTGCTTGAAGATCAGAGACATGCAGTTGAAAAAACATGATTTTGAGGTTGTAAATTTATGAGAAAAATTAGTTATAACTGTTAAATTTTGAAAATAAAGTTATGTATTTATGACTTTGAAGGTCTGAGGCTAAATTTATTACTTTTTTTTTCTTGTAAATATTGGAATTTTTTCTAGAAAATTATGTGTTTTAAAGTCGTACATTTATGAGTTCAAACGTGTTTAATACACAACTTTAAAACATGCAAACGAGTAAGAAAAAATCCTGAATTTATGAGAAAAAAAATCATATTTTCATATGAAGAAAGCCATAATATAACAAGAAAAAAAAACAATGTTGTCTGTTTATTAGAGCCGTACTTGAAGTTCAAACACATGTAAAGCTTTTTTTCTGGATAGGTTTCAAAAACAAAAAACTCTGAACCTTTTGCTGACTCAAAATCAAATTATCGTCAGTGTAGTCGGCTTTCCAAGATGTGCATTGGTAATTTTAAGTTTCATATGTAATAGAAGCACCTCAGGGACACCTATTTACACCCTTAGAATTCACATACCTAGAAGTCCACCTGGAGCTGCCATGCGCACACACAACACCAAAGGAGAATAAAAGTGTTGTATAATTCCCCTCCTCCAGAAGAAACGTCTTGTTTCAACACAAAACAACAAAGAAAAAAATAATCTGCTTCATTAGCATAAGAACATTGAAAATGCCAGAAGTGGGCCTCTTCAGACTGAAGCCTCACACAGACTTGGAGGAGATCTCATCTTTTATGGAAGAAGAAATAAGTGGAAGTGGACATCAGTTGCAGGGATATCGATGACTTCATCAACAGGAACTTTATAAATAATGAATAAAACATTAATAAACATCAAATCAAACAAAGGAGCTTCCAAACATTTTGTTTGTGTTTGAGGATATTAGGGATGCAATGTGAATTGGTCATATTGATTACCAGCTTGTAGTAAGGATATGTTTGTAAAAGTCTCAAAAGCTTCTAAGTTAGTCATACTTTTATATTTTGCATGTAACTTTCTGTTGTGATTACAGACATTTCTTTTTTGCCAATTACTTTGAAAATAGATGTTATTTTTTAACAATTTTGTTTTCATAAAGTGCTTTTTTTAATCATCTGCTGATGTTGTTTTTCATCTAGTGGCAGCGTTCAATCTTTAATTAGGAGGAGAGGCTTCAGGGGAAATTTCAGCTGTTTGTTTAGCGGTGTGATTAATGTGCTGTAAGTCTGTGCTTGTTCCTCTATCCAGTCCTCATAAATCCATCAGAAATCTATCATAGCCTTTACCCTGAACTAAACCAATTTATATCTGATTTTGTTGGAGAAATGACAGTTTTTCTGCTGCCCTTTGCTTGTTCTGCAGATGATGAAGTTTGCCTGGGACAACTACAAGACCTACGCCTGGGGCAAGAACGAGTTGCGCCCTTTGACCAAAAACGGGCACATTGGCAACATGTTCGGTGAGTGTTTATGCTCCGACGGCGCGAGAGATTAATAAGTGCTCCCAGCAAAGTTTGAAAATTGATTAATCGGTTATCTGAAGGTGTGATTTATTTAGCAGAGCAGACGTGGACTGACCACTAAAAAGGAACATTTGTTAGGATTCCAGTCTTAAAGCGAGAGGCTTAATCTGTTAGGAATAGAAATTGGGTTTTTGATTTGCAAAGCCTCAATTTGAGTTAAAATCTTGCAGCAATTTATGAATGAAATGAAGCTAAATTTTTACCTCCAAACAAACTTTTACAGCAGAATCTCCAAACTAGTTCACCCTAGAAAGCAAAAAAAAAAAAAAGCAACTCTGTAGGTAGAGATATTTGCTTCATCTCCATTATTAGATGTTTTTCCCAACCATGATTAAAACAGCTGCATCTGAAGTGTTCTGATGCATGTATTGAACACTCTAAAACTACATTTTAAAACTTTAAAACTGTAACTTTTGAACATAATTATGAACTAGATAAATAGCATTACCTGCGATAATGCTGGAGTGAATGCTGTAAGCTGAATTTGGCTACTGAAGATGCTAGTGCTAAAAGCTGAAGATGCTGAAATTGATGGCTAAAAACACTGAAGCTGATAGCTGAAACGCTGAAGCTGCTAGCAAGCTATAATTATAGCTAAATGCCAAATTAGCCTAAAAAAACAACAAAAAAAGCTTAGGTTAGTCAAAACAGCTAGTATGTAGCCTAGCTGAAAAAATAGCAAAACTTCAAAATAGCCTAAAAAACTGAAAAAAGCCCAAATTAGCCAAAACAGCTAGCGTGTAAATATTAGCTTAACTCCAAAACAGCCTAAAAAACTTAAAGAAAAGCCTAATTAACCAAAACATCTAGCATGAAAGCCTAAGTTAGCCTAAACAGCTAGCATTTAGATGAAATATTAGCTAAACTCCAAAGTAGTCTAAAGAAAATCTTTGAAAATGCTAAAATAGTCTAAAAAGCTAGCAGAATGCCAATTTTTAAAACTTTAAAACCTTAAGACTTTTAGCATAATTATGAATAATGAAAAGGCAAGAATATTATCCCATTTGTATCTCAATAAAAATATATTTCATCAAAACATAAAAGTTGAAAATAAGGCAAGATAACATCGGGGCATTAATTACAATAAAATAAAATGATCTGGAGGGCCGGATAACTACCTGGAGGGCCGGATTCGGCCCCCGAGCCTTCAGTTTGACACGTGATTTAGATGAATGTTTTTTTTCAAAGAGCTGAGTCGCATCAAATGCAACATGTCTTACCTGTTTGGATCTCAGTGAGTTGTTGGCGGCGTATCTTTCGGCGCTGCGGGCCTCCCAGGCTGCCAGGGGAGTGACAGACCCCACAAGACTAATTGGCGCTAGATGGAGAGAGGTCCTGAGGTCCTCCTTAGCGGAGCATATCAGTCACTTCACACTGCTGTGCTCCAGGGAAATCCCATATTCCAGTCCCTTAATAAAAGCTGGATCTGCTGTTAATAAGAATGGGATGGGTTGTTTCTTTCACTCCTCAAGTCTCGCTGCATCTCATCTCCAGAGATTCAGGATTAATAAAGCGATGATGCCGTCCATGTCTTTTGAAAAGATGTTCACTTTGGTGCACTCGCTCCTCTAAAGCTGTCACGATGAGGCGGTTTGAAGTGGGCCTTTAAACCGTGGGATGGCTCACATTTCAAAGCAGAAGCAATCCAGGATTACTTTCTGAAGAAAATGACTATGAAATAACTCAAAAGCTGATTTAGAGTTAAGTTTGAAGCACATGTTTGAAGTTGGCCAATTTGAGAGGTGTAGATTGCATCACATGTGTATATAATTCCTGTTAAAAGTAATTCAACAACACTCCACTTCTGAAGACAACTACGTGTATTTTACTCCTAAAAACTTTGGTTTATTTCAAGCAATAAAAACCAAAGGAAAAAAATATAATAAACACACATACACACACACACTATATAATAATATATATATAATATATATATATATATATATATTATATATATATATATATATATATAATATTTATGTTGCTTAATATTTAACAAATTAAGTCATAAATTGATTGAAAAACAGTAAAATAAACAAAAAATGAATCTATCTGAATCTTTTGGGTTTTTTTCAAATCAGTTTTGTTGATTCTGATCTACTGTTCTAAATAAATGTATAAATGTTGGTGATTTAATACAAATAATTTCAATTCTCCTCCATCTAGTAAATATTCTCATAGCAATAAACATAATACTAAAAAGTAAAAATCGTGGTTCAACTTGTGAATCGTTGAGCTTGATTCTTGAATCGTATCGGATCGCCACCTAAGCAACGATCCACAGCCCTATGATGTGACTTAGATGAAAATCAGAACAGATTTTATGACAAATTCATGCCTGAATCATATTTTTCTGTATATCTTTTAAGGTATTACATGGCAGTGGAAATGTTTTCCTTCAATTTTTGAATTTGAGTAATTCATCATCTAAGAATCTAATCAAATAATCATAAACACTTTTGAGAATTAAAAGGTTAATATGACCAAAAAAAATAAAAGTGAACAACTTAGCTATCTTATAAATGGAAGTCAACTTGTTATTTTATCCTTTTTTCTTATAATAGGAAAAAATAAAAAACTGAATTTGTCTTTCCAGACTTTTTTTCTGTTTGAATAACTGATGAAAAAGAAAAGTTTGTTATGTTACGTCAGTCTTTATGACGATAGCAGAAGTTCAACTTTCCACTCAGAAGATTGGGATATTTTTAAGGCTTTTATTTAATTACACTGGCCAGTGCTATGCTTCATTAGGAGTGAATAACAGAAGGCCTCGGGCGGCTAATGAGCTGTGTTGTTGTCATCATTAAACGCTGAGGGAATGATGGAAATGATGGTGGGCAGTTACAGTATCTGTGCTGCTGAAGCTGCTGTGTTTTCTATAAACAGACTGAGAGATGACTCAAAGCTGGACATTTCGATTAGCTTATTAAAGTGCACACATGCACTAACAACAACAGTCTTCTTGGTATTTGGAAGAAACATATACAAAAGAAATATCCCCAAAGCTGATTTTATTCTTGACATTTGAGTTTTACAGCTGTTTTAGAGTAGTTCAGCTTTTGATTCATAGTGAGGTGACAGATTTTTACTGCTGATCGCAGCTACAGCACCAAGTAGAGGCATTGTACATTGTAAGGTCGTTATAAGCTTTCAAGGTAATTGTGTTTGTGTCCACTCATTTACTTTGGGAAGCCCAGACTTACTGGATCTGCTGTCTTTGTGGGGCTGGTGGAGCTCCTGTCAGGTTTGAAATTGGTCGGCTGTTGCTAAGAAGGGTTCTATGATTATTTTAGACCAGGGGTGGGCAAGCTACGGCCCGGGGGCCACATACGGCCCCTTAAGATACTTAATCTGGCCCTCCAAATTAAAATACATTGAATCAAAAACCCTAATCATTGTATTTCTGGTTTATTCTCATGAATGGTGTTGTTTCTCTGGCGTTCATGTATGTTTTTTTCAGAGTGAGAAGGTGATTTTTCAGATTTCTTTGAGTTTGCATTTTCCTCTGAAGAACATCAACCCATTGGATCACCAAAAAGAGAGCAAAAATCAAAATCTAGCAATTAAAATCCCCCAATTTTCTGTTTTTAAATGAATATACGTGAATTTTAATCCAAATTAAAGCATGTTTTTCTCTAAATTCCATATTATCTTTTTAGTTTATGAGGTATATTACCAAATCACTCCTTACATCTGCTCCTTGTCCGGCCCTTATGCCAAATTTTAGAACCCTTTCTGGCCCACAAATTCAAAAAGTTTGCCCACCCCTGTTTTAGACCAAGTAGTAAAGAAAAAAAATAGCGTGAGGAACATGATGATAATTTGTTAAAATGTAGAGCAAATTTGGACAGTTTTCTTGTGAGTGGTTTGGATCAAAATTCCAGTTTTCAATCTGAATCATATGAAATAATCTATCATGTGATGTGATGCACACGCAAACATATTTATATTTTTATTTAAATTGATTAACAGGATGTAGTTTAAAATAAAGAACTACAGAGATTTACGACACTCAGGGGATCTTGTAGATTCTGTAAAATTGCAATTAAAGGCTATTCTGACATCTCTGATACAAACGCGTGTCAGGATAGTATGTCCACGAACCATAATTGAACCCAAAATGTCACTAATGGGTCAAAACATCCCATCAAATTTGCACTTTTATTTTTTTGTCTTTAACACAAAATAAAAAGAACTCTCCTTGTTTGTTTGTTTGGTTGGTCAAACAATAAAATACAAGCCCAAAATCTGAAAACCACCTTTATAACCTCATCAGAAAGCTATAACTTTTACCTAAAAGTGGTAATAATTTACATTTGAATTGAAGGTAACCACGTTTTTCATCTCTCAAGAACATTGTGGTTACTTGATGAACTACATAGCTGTGGTATTACGAGAACATTTTGATGGTTGTTGCACAAAAACACATAAACAGTTTTTAACTTCTTCTAGCTTCTTAGTATCTTACTGGTGCATCGAGACGTTTCCCATCAATAACAGAAATCCTGAATTCCTAGCAGCTAATTGCCGTGTTTATCAGTGTAGCGGTTACCCACAAAGCAATGCTCCAAAAAGACGGAAATTATCATGTTGAAACACAAAAAGAGCTTTGAAAAAATAAGCTATTTATCTCTGTCAGAACAGTCGAGAAATGGCTTATTCTTTATGCACTGAGGGGGAGGTAGGTACCTATTTCAACTGAATTAGCCTAATCCCAGACAAAAATTTACATTCCAGCCCATTAAGGAATGGTAACATTTTCCTTCCTGGTTAGCTACATGCTGTTTTATCTACAAATACCAGGAGGGGTATAGAAAGGGCATCTTTCTAGTGAGTAAATGTCACATTTTGAGAAGCAGCGCGTGAAGCCAGGTATGAAATTGGATACTGTGTTCTTTAATTTAATCCCTAGAGCAGACGGAGATGCTGCGGGATTGGATCTACTGTACAGACGGCGTCATCGTCTGAGGCTTGTCGGTGTTCTGAAAGCCACCAGAACATCCCCACAGCACAGCATTAAAAAAAAAAAAAAAAAGTCAGAACACGGCTTGTGCTGTACTGTAACCTGCCTGTAAGGCTGTCTTTAAACTCTCCTTCTGTTTTAATGGAAGCCCTCATAGTAGTTTCTCATAATTCCTCAAAACTGCTACTAAAACATCTTATCTTGTAATGTTTAAAAATGAAGTGTTATAGCAGCTTTTATGTTTCTGAAAATGTCCAAAAGCAATTTTTCCCAGAAGTTTATCAAATTTGAATTATACTGATGGTAGTTTCTGTCATAATTTGACATTAAGTCACTATTTATTGGACAAATCATTCACTTTTTAGTCAAAATAAAGCCATTACATTGTTTAAAATCTGGTTTTACTGATTGATAAAATATCAAACGCTGCCTCCGCGCGTCTCCTGTTCCCTTTTGATTTCACTAGATTAGTTCATGTCAGGTTAATATCAAACCTCCCAAGGCATTATGAAAGAAGGGAGATCAAGGCCTCATTTAGTGTGACTGGTGACATTTGCTTTGTCTCCAGATTCAGAAATAATTTTAGTCAAATATGACATTCACTCCATGTCCCAGAGGAGCAGCTGTCACTGTCTCTCTGTGCGCCGCACTCCCATGTAAGGTAGAAGACCTCTGAACGCTGCGGAGCTCAACGACGCTAGATTGTATTTATTTATAAATACACAATGTCATCAGTTGGAAGTTACGCTTGTTTAAAAATTTGCATATCTTTTTATTTTTGCTTTATCCTGATACATTCATTTATATTCATGCTTCCACATAAAGGTGAGAACTGCAGCTCGTCTCTCCCATTGTTGTAATTGTATCATTTAGACGTTCCACCTTCAACGATCGTCCTTGAGGTCTCACTCTGATATAAATCTTTATAAATTACAATAAATCACTGAAGGTCGGCTGGATTCTCACTTCTTTTTTGACTTTTAAAGAGGCCCCCTGAAATCAGAGAAAAATCTTGACAAATCATTGTGGAGATTTAGAAGTTATTGCAGTCAAATATCTTTTATTTCGGCTTTTACCAATCCTCTTTGTATCATTCTTCAGACACAGCAGAAAAATAGGGACATCGGCTTGGTGCTTTCTAAGTTGAAATGAATTAGCATTTCTACACATTTAGCCACTGTAGCGTTCCCCTGGTTTATCATAAGAGTTGTGTTCTAAAAATAACCCACCATAAGTGAAACCTGCGAAGTAGGATTATAAAAGTTTTAAGGCTGTGAAACTCCTCACGACTCGCTTTACTCAGACAGTTTTAGATTTTTCTCTCTTGTTTAAAGACCCACTCTGATGAAAACTATGTTTTTAGCATATGATTGTGGCATTTTTATGATAATGGAGGGTATATACAAAGGAATGCATGCTAAAAATTGCATTTCTTTGTATGTATTTATTCAAGTTGTTAGGGTTTCAGGAGCAGATAATTCGTTTTCAATAGCTGGATAGTTCTATAATGCTCGTCATTTTTAGTTGCATCGGTTATGTTAGGGTTGGAGTTATGAGGGGCTTAAAGGTAGCGGGTAACCATGTAAAGACAGAGCTCCAAGCAACGGGAAGGGGAAATGGGCATGGGGTTGCTCCGCGGCAGAGGGCAATTTCTTCTGCTCTGCAGAAACGATCTCCTAGAAAATGAAACACGATTTTGCTTAAAAACAACACAATTATAATTATGAGACGACTGGGAAGGATTTTATAATAGATCAAGAGATGAGTGAAGTTGGACTTTAAACTCTCCTCGTAACGCAGATTGATCCTTTCTCACGACAAATGGATTTTGCTGAAAATGTACTAAAAATTCCATCTCTATTCCCTCACTACTCGACGATTTACCTGTATGTATGTCTAGGAACCTTTTCCAAACATTAGTTCCTCGTAGGAAGGGTCAGAGGCGGTACACCACAATGATTGAGGCAAGGAGGGTTAAGTGCTTTGCCCAAGGACGCAATGACGACTGGCTGGCGAGAGCGGGAATCAAACCGACAATCCTTCGATCACTGGCCGACCTCCTCTAACACCTGAGCCACTGTCACCCTAGATAGTGATCGGGATTTTAATACCAAATTGGACACCATGCTCACTACTTTTCTTTTTTTTCTAAACACCGTATATGATGTCACCGCTATCGTAAAAGTGAAAATTGTAATCATTACGAACATTTCACAATGTATATTTGTGACTCCACCGTGTTCTGATGATAAAAATGTGGATGGCTTATTAAAAAATTTCAGTTTAGCATTTTTTTTCCCTCCAGAATTGTTCGACCGCAATGCATTGTGGTCTATATTCGCAGAAGTAGTGAGCATCAATATACACTGTTTTTTTTTCTAAAAATACTTATGGAAATTTCTGTGGCACTTGATCTTGGAATTGTAGATTTGGAGGACTAGAGTAGGGAAGGAATATGGACATGGCCTCATTATCACAATTTGAAATAAAGTCCAGCGTTAAGGGGTTAAAAGTTCAAATCTTTGTAGAAAAACATGTTCAGTTTTATAGAATACAACCAAAGATCTGCTCGCGATTGAAGATTTATTACATTTGGCAAACTGAAAAGGATTCTCTAAAGGAGACATGGCACTGAGGAGATTGATTGACAAGGTCAAAAGTAATCAGGACACAAAAAATGGTGTGCTGCAAAAGAAAGGAAAGCAAGAATGGTCAGAAAAAAAAAATCTGTGAAAGATTGAAACTGTTAAAAGTAAACCACAGCAGAGTGAGGGACCACGTCATTAACGAACATTAATTCATTAGAACTAAATTTTCTAGTGATTTTGTGTTTATATCACTAGTGTCTCTCTCCTTATCCAGTCCATTACAATTTACTGAAAACACCAAAAAATACAGAAAAACATTTAATGAGTTGAACACCCAACCTAAGTCCTTTATTCATGTGATTTTTCTGGCAGGCCAGTTTTGCATAACTTACTGAAACGAACATTATGTGAAAGGTATGAACTGCAGCACCTCTGACAGTAGGCCTCAGATACTTATGCATATCTCATGCACTCACTCACTCACTCCTAGTACTTCCTGTCTTCTTCAAGCTGATGGAATTTCAAGGATACTCCAATAACAGAGGACTCCAAAAAATAAAAATAAAAAAAAAAACCTCCACACATGACTGTAACACCATCAAAATGGTGCTAAATCAAAGCGAGGGTCATTTTGGGACACTGGTTACCAAAGCTCTTAGTGCAGTGAATTATTTTCAATATTTGGCCCCCAGCATTTTCCTGCCCCACTTTTATGGTGGAGGGCATTAACTAAAGCAGCTCCGGCTCCACATTTCCAAACCATCTCAGCGACTGATGATGTGCAGTCGTTGTTCTAAAACAGAATGATAGTGCGAAACTCAGAAAAAAAGGGGCTAAGATGTGTTATGTAACATGTGGAAGTAGTGAATGCTTACAGCTAGCCAAAGAGGACATACTGATTTAGATCATATAAAAACCACTTCAGGCTTATAATATATATATAAGCATAGCCAAGCATAAGTTATTGATATAATTTAGGGAAGTGTTGCCAAGAGTGAGTTTATATAAGGAAGTGTGTGACCCTTTGGGCATGTGTCATGATTTTCAAGTGTTCACTTCTGCTTGTCCTACTTTATCTGCAGCCTCATACTTTTCAGTTGGAAGAGGGTCAGTAGCATTTCTGACTTCTGCTATTCCAAAACACCAGCTTCATGCAAACTTCTGCATTTCTGAAATGAGAAAACACTCGTGTCGATGCAGCCTGAGCAGATTTAGATTTTCAGCGCCAGACAACTGAAAACAAATCAGAGCAGCCAGCTTGTTTTTGCCATTAATCTTTTATCACTATATGCCTTATGAGTGCGGCTGCATTCTGTGATCTGAAAAACAAAGCTGATTGTGAGGAGGCAGCTCTAATCTGCAGTATAGGCATTTGTATTCATCTGTTATCAGTCTGGAGAAAGCTTCAGATTCTCAGCTGAAGTTGATCCATCCACCCACTTTCTATAAAGCCCCTTGGACTTATTTTATTCTTTGCTATAAAAAAGTAAGAGGAAAAGTAGATATATAGCATTACCTGCAATAATGCAAGTGTGAATGCTGTAACCTGAATGTGGCCACTGAAGGTGCCAGTGGTGGTAGCTGAAAATACTGAAGCTCAAAGCTCACTAAAATATAGCTAAATGCCAAGTTTGCCTAATAAACTGGAAACATGTGTAAATTAGCCAAAAAAAGTTAGAATATTGCTAAAATGTTAGCTAAACTCAGAATTTGCCTAAACAAACTCAAAACATGTCTAGATTAGCCAAAAACAGCTAGCATAGTGCCGTAGTGCTAGCTATACTCTAAATTTACCAAAAAACTGTAAAGATGTCAAAATTGGCCAAAAATAGCTAGCATAGTGCTAAAATGCTAGCTTAACTCGTAATTTGTTTAGAAATATTGGAAACATGTCAAAATTAATCAAAAACAGCTAGCATAGTGCGAAAATTTTAGCTAAACTCCATATTTGCCTAAGAACTGGAAACATGTAAATTAACTACATACAGCTAGCATAGTTCTAAAGTGTTAGCTAAACTTTAAATTTTACCTAAAAAACTGGAAACATGCCTAAATTAGTCAAAAACAGCTTGCTAAAATTAAGTTAAATGCGAAATTACCCTAAAAACCAGTGACTGCTGAAAATGTTAAAGTTTAATGGTTCACAAGTTACAAAGTGCACAACTTTTTTTTAAGGAATTGAGCAACTTCTTCATTTCCAATGGGGCATATTTCTCTTAATACTTCAAAAACTATCAAGTTCTTGAATACCAAAAGTACAAAGTATTGTCCTGAACAAGCTGAACATTTCGATAGCAAGATTGTTGAAATTGCTGAAAGTGTGTGTTTAAGTACAGAAAGAAAGAATCATTATTGTGTGAATGCTTACTTCTTGATTGGTTTAGGTATTTGAGTGGCACAAAAACTTTCTGAACTCCTGCCTAACCTAATAACCGCTTACAAAAAAGACATTTGATATTCAGAAAATGTAATTTTGATAAGGTTGCTGTGAAATGTCATACCTTTTATGAATATGTAATGACTATCTCATTCCCAAAAAAATAATTATGACAGGGTGTCACCTGCATTACAAAAGCTTGTTAAATTCAAGATTTTATCTTGGTTGCACAAAAAAAGGAAATACTTGCCAGTTTCAGTCTTTTCCACTCTTTATGATTATTGATTTACCTATTCTTTAGCAAAGTTTCACTGAAATCCACAGATCTCTTTTTCAAGGGCCAAGAGACAGATTACAACACAACCTATGTATATTTTGCACATTTTCCACGTATGAAATTTCAGTCTTTGGTTGTCACAAATGGCAGACAGCTGGTCCCACGTGCAGCAGAGTTAATAGCACAGACAGGATGACAAGTACAGCTAAAAGTCCACAAAGCTAAAGCAGGGTCAGGCAGGCAGAGATCAAACACGAGCTTAGTAGTATTAGAAATCAAACTAAAGTAATCAGGGTCCAAGGGAGGGTCGGGGGCAGGTGGCAGGCAATCAAAGCGGAGTCAGGTTAACAGAAGATTAGATCAGGACAGAATGCTCGGTATGCGGGCTGAATGGCACTAACAAAACTTCGCACTGAGCGAGGCTTTGTGCACTGCGGAAGTCTTATGTGGTTGAGCGGCATCTGGGAGCTGTGCGCTGGGGCGGCTGGGAGATGTGGTGTTAAGACTCTGGAGACTGCTCCTGCTGGTGACCAGAGGCAGAGCTAGAGCTCCAACTTCTGACATCTGTAATAAACCCGTGATACACGAAATTCCTCTATGTTTCTTGTGTTCGTCTTTCAATGTTCGCTGTTACGGCCTTAACAGGCAAACCTGTCTAAAGTCTAGGGATTACCAAAAATGGACCGAAACACATGAAAAGCTGAACACAAGGAAGATGAGGAACCCAGTTTTATTATAGGAAAGGAACTGTGCCCAGTAAAGAAAGAAAATGAAATGATTAGTTTGCTGGTTCGAAACAGAAAAATAAAAACAGAGGGTTTTGGAACGTTGGCCACACAGAAAACCAGTCAGGGAGGATACTGACGAATTGTTCCAGACTGGACATTGGATGTCAGTAGCTCCCGGATCTAACGGCTTCCAACACTAAGGCTCAAATTGGATCAAACTAACAAAAAGAAACAATGCAAGCCTGCAAATAAAGACTGCCTAGGTCCAAACTAAAATAACAAAAGTGTAAGACTGCTGAGGAAATTAAGGAGGAAAAAGAGAAATGAATAAATCAGCAGAGCTCAAACTTAAAGACCTGCTGCTTGTCAAGCCTCCTGCTCTGCTCTGCTCTGCCTCCTGGTTGACGGCCTCCTCTGCTTAAAAACCTGGCAGGTGCTGATTAAGATCATTAGCTCCACCTGCCAGGTGAGCAGAATGACCCCCCTGATGCAGAACAACGGGAGCAGCTATAACAGGCGCAGATGTCCATTGAGGTTTTGGCCCATGGGTCTTTATGTGAATTCAGTTTTGAGCTGTTCAACATTTTAGTCAGTTGAGAATAACATAGATTATGTGTATTTTACGTAATTGATATGCTATTTTTTGTGTGAATCTTATGCAATTGTGCGGGATTTTTGTGAGATGCATATGCAAATTTCCACGACTGTTCCATGTTTGTCTAGTGGACTTTTCATTCACGATGTATAACTTTTTTTTATCCCCTACAGCTACTGGAGAAAATATATGAACCCTTTGGAATTACTTGGTTTTATGCATTTTATTAACTGGACATTTGATTGTGTTAAAAAAGACATGAAACATTAATTGGTAGGATTTAAGATAGCCATGTTTTTCTTGATTGTTCTGATGTAGATTGAAATTAAGAAAAAAAGAAATCATGTGTCCATTCCATACAGAAATTGAGGTACTCCTTAAGGGTGCACATACTTTTGTTATGTTAAAATTACAATAATCAACGCAGCCATTTCTAAAGAATTGCATATAAACAGAACAATAATCATTTCATGGTTCAGGATCTACATTGATTCAGTATTCCTTGCGTGGTTTATTTGTACTTCTTGCGTCTTTAGTTTCGTGTCTTCTTGTTTTAACAGTGGGTTTAATATGTCATGATACATCTATGAAAAAGACCATTCATTATAAAAGACCACAACTTTTCTCACATTTTCAACACATATTCCAATTTCCATCTGTAAAATATACATGAAATGTGCGTAGTGATTGCGTGATATGACCTTAAGGTATTTTATGCAATATTAAAAACAAGAACATATAGAAATATAATTTCTATAGAAACAAATTAATATAGTATTAACCCTTGTGCTATCTTGTGAGGTCCAGATGACCCAAGCCATTCATTGACATATTATCCATCCTATGATAATTGTGGATGAAGGTGGACAGGATTTCATATCTGCTACGGACACCATTGAAGATGAAAATCATTGGAAAAAAAGTTCAGCCTACTGTCCTGTGGGGTCCAGATGACCCAACTCAGCATACTTAGAATAGCACAAGGGTTACAGGGGCCATACCATGATTTTCTTAAGTCTTTCAGAGTAAACTATATCAATATATATGATCATATATTAACTTTGGAATACTACAAAACAAATTTGTAAACCCAATCCCAATCCCCTTTGATACATCCAAGGTTATCAAACAGTCATCTGTGAAGTGGCGGTCACAGACAGAGTTGCTTGCAGGTCTGTCGCGCGCTCCTGAAGACAAAATCCAACCACTTCTCATGTGCTGGTTCTTCTTTTGGGCCGTATGCTCCACAGACAGAGTGAGTGTGTGTATATGTAGTCTGGGGGCGGAGCTTGCAGCACAGATTCTTCCTGGAGGGGGCTGTTAACATCATGCTGACATCAGCACGATAGGACCTGCTGGTTTTCATGGGTATGGGAGGGGCTGCTGCTGAGAGCGCAGGTTTTTAGAGGATTACTCTTAAATGCATGAGTGGATCAAAATACTGCTTTAGGGTTATTTATAGAGAGGAATGAACAGTATTATACACTTAAAACTTCATAAAGCAGAATTTTCCTGGTTTGGTAAAGTAAAGTTAGAGAAGAATCATCCATGAATTTCTAAAGTTATGCAGGTACGTTCCTGCAAGGGAATTTCAAAATTTAGAGATTAACTAACTAGCAATTTGTAATAGCTTTCTAGGTGTTTAATTTCCAGTATTACTTTTAAGACCCGAAGAGAATAAACAGCTTTGATGCAGTCAAAGATTAAGATATAATTGTTTCAGTGTCTTTCTATACTTGATATAGCTTCTAAAAGCTCTCGCGCTGCACTCCGCTGACACTCCTTTTGGTTAAAAACGAGAAGCAAACCAATCCCACAGCCAAAGTGTGGGATTAAAGACATATTAATCCCTCCGTGAACGACGTCATTACCCCGTGTCTTCCTATGTGGGTCAGAAAGCAAAAACACGCGCCACGTTAAGTACCAAGCCAAGACTCATGGTCTGACAGAATGTGGAGACAAGTGGTTATGCTAAAAAAGAACATTAAGGCTGCCCCTCCCTCTCTAAGCATATTTCTCATCAACAATACTTGTCCTATGGCTGTTAAGGAGATTGGCCACATGCTGTTCCTCACAAATGCAATCCAGTTCCCTTTCTCTCCGTACTGAATGAAAGAGTACAGACAGGAAGGCTTTTTTTCTGTCTTTATCTTATGATTATTCAATCATTTCTATTTTTTTTTTGTTCCATAACCTTTTTTCGTCCTCATTTTTGCCTTCTTTTTTGGTCCTGTCTCATCCCAAGAGGTGCAATTACAGAACATAAGGTCACTGGGTTTTGTTCAGTGTGGCCCTGGCATGCAAAATGAGAAGCTCCCAGTGACACAAGCTGAACTCTTCACCCTTTCTTTCATAGCATGGCTGGGGACCATTTAAAACCAGTGGCGTTTATTAGAAAATCTTGAGGGTTCTTGAGATGATGTAAAGTGCTACTAGGGTTTGTTTCATAGTAAAAGAAAAAAAAGAAACACATAGTAAGGAGAAGGGTAGGTGAAAAAAGCTTGATTTAGTGTCCCAAACAAAGATGCCCTGGGTATTTATTATATAGTTTGGCTTGAGGTGCAACTGCAAGGTGAAATAAATAATTCACATCACAAGAAGGCACCCTTGGATCTCTTTAAAACACAAGAGATTTTCACAAGTTTTCACTGCCATTACATCATTACGAACGTAATCCGCGGGAAGTGCGGCAGCAAAAGAGATTCGTAGATTATTTCAGGCCACACATTTGTAAAGACAATGCAGCTCGGAGTCTGGGACTTGCATTCACGCACACATGCATGGAAGCACTTTACTGCTGCTGTTCGAACGACATGAGCCCCGACCTTTTGCACCCCTTCCATGTGCAGCCTCCTCTTGCTTTTCTTACCTCGATTATTTTTCGAGAAAGCTCTCAGCTGGTACCCACTCCCTCTAACAATGGCCCGGTCTCACTTCTTCCCACATTTTAAGCAGAAGAGACAGGTTTTTCTTTCCTCCTTTACAATTACCTCTCAGCAAGTCCCATGTCCAGTCTTGAAGGGGGCATTGTGAAGGTTGGTGAAAGGTGGATAAAAAAATGTGGGAGGTGGTGTTGGTGGGAGGGGTGGGGGAGGGTAGCAATTCCCTCTGTTATTAAGGTTAAAAAAGGCTTTGCAAATGGTGTCTGTCACCACCTGTCAAAAACAGACTGAAGATTGTAACTACCTACTCACCGTCTCCCATGGGTCCCATTTCTATCCAATCATCTGTCACCATAGTGACCAAGGACAGGCGACAAATAGGGTGCTAGACATTTCCTCTTAAAAGCCAGCCTCTATACATTTCACCATGCATTAGACAAAGAGCAGCAGAAAATGTCACAATGGGGTGTTTTGACAATTTATTGGAACTCTGAGATGATTTGAACCTAGAATTTTGGCACATACACGATGGAGTTTGATGGATATCAGGGTCCTTTGCTTTGGATTGTTCACTCTTTTTGTCAAGTGTGAAAGCTCATCTGAACTCATGTACAGGGCATAAGAGAAGTCAAGGGAGAAAACACCATAAACGAGATATATTATGTGTGGCAAAATTAAACTCAGCGAAATCTCCCTCTAACCTTTTCTATTGTAAAATTGTTCCCAGTAGTCTTTTAATTATGACTGTGCAGTTTTTATGCTAAATCAAAACTCCTTTGTCGTTTTTTAAGACATATTTTATGCCCAGCAGCAGTAGCTCATTGCATATAAAAATCTGAGTTGTGGGCGGGACTGTTAGCTCGGAATAACCCCGCCCCCTTAACGTCACTGCGAGCTCTGTCTGCACATGAACGCGCGATCTTATAGACGAGCAATTTTGGATCAATCCAGTACAGTTACGAGCCAGAGGCCAGGACGAGAAAAATAAATGAGTGCAAGGGGGCGGAGTAGTCAGAGAAACTTTGTTAGTAGTTGCGTCATTTGCTTCAGATTTTTCTCCCATTCAGTTCAGTCCAACAGGATTAAGAATATAATCAGAAAGGTAGTTTTAGATGTACATTATTTCATATGTTTTAAAATCATGCAAAAAATGCTACAGGAACATGCTAAAAACGAACAAAAAAGACTAATTTACTTCTGACAATGACGTAAAAAACTGCCCAGTTTGCAGAAATCCGTTACAGTTTAGCTTTCAGTCACCTCACTATTGCTTATAAAATACTTCATTCTTCAGTGAAGCTTGTTGCACATCAGATCATGCAGGCTTCAAAAGCAGAGCTGGTTTTCAGCATGGCCATCGCCACCTCATTCAGCTCCTGCCTTTCTGGATTACAACAAGCCGCCATCAGTGGACTTGATCACATCATCAAGCCTCTGCTCAGGGATTATTGTCAAGATGATGAAAAACTAGTTGTGAATGTATGAACCAAGCAGGAGGATTATACAGGATTGTCCTCAAGTTACTGTACTGATTCAATCACACGCAGATGAACTCTTCTCTGACTTTGGTTTTAGAGTCATAAACTCTGTTTTGCAGTGATTAAAGATCCGTTTTTGACGAAGACTCTGAGCCTTCTTCAGTGTCGTCACTGCAACTTGAGACGTCCTGTTTGGCGTGCAGTAATCACTGTTGTGCGGTTTTAATCAGTCCTTCCCTGCCAGGCTCTTAGGCTTTAGCTCGTATTAGGGATCAGATCTTTCTTCATTCGCTTATTTTAGGATCTATAAATAATGATTTCTTTTTTAAGCTTTGCTTCGTTGCATCATTCCTCCTTTTGCCATTTGAGTTTTCACTGTACTTAGAAACCCTTTTTTAAGTTCAAAAATCTCCACTTTATTTTTTTATTTTTTCACAACTGCAAATCGTATTTCAATTTTATGCGGTTCAATCTGTAAACATTTTCCGTCAGATACATACAGAACACTTTGTTGATGACTTCATGCTTGAGGAACAAAGTTAAAAAAGACTTCACTGCTGCTGAATTTTTTTTTTTTTTTTTGGCAACCCCGTGCAGTAACAATCATCCCTGGGTTTCAAACTTGTGATTTAGCTTCAGTTTAACAGTGGACCCTCTTCCTAAACTCAAACCTTGACATTTATCTGTAATTTTGACCATAAAATGAAAAAAACTGGACAGCGCTCCAATGTGGAGGCAGGAACTTGCAGCAATCAGTAATTCCTGGTGCTCTCCCATCAAATAATGAACAAGGCCCAACCATTGACAAATAGTATTTTAGTGGACATATCAAAGTGTCGACGTCACCCATAGAAAATGCCTTACCTCTGGCCCTCGCAAAACCAGGCTACAGCCTTCTCAATCACGTCCTGATTGTCTGCCGTCATTTTGTAACTCGTAAGAGTGATTGGTCCGAGTCGGTTTGAGTCACGCTTTTAGAGGAACTTCTGTCGCCAATCATGAGTGAGCTTATTTAAATTCTTCACCTCTTCTAATGAAAATGGTTGGGGAGAATCGAACATTGGAGGTGGGGCCAGCGGGCATCGCATGCTTTTACTGAGGCATCTGATTGGTCAGTTCATAACTTGAACAACTTGCGATAAAGAAAAAATATCTTTATAAAAAAATTAGGATTAGAAAGAAGATGTTAAGAATTTATCAGAGCAAGAATGTTTATTCTGACAGATAAAATGACTGAGAAATAACTGTCTATTTTTAATAGATGTCTGTGGGATTTTGACTTCCTATTTGAAACATGAGTGTGACGAAGAGGCTGAGACGTTAGGATCCATTTGCAAATGGTTTAATGGAAAAGAGCAAGGGCAAGACATAGACTGTGTCAAAAGGCAGGTAATGGTCAAAAAGACAGAGGAATGAATAAGCAGGCTTTGGTCAAAAACACAGAATCAAACTAGGAAAACTGCTCAGATAAACACGATCCAGACTTTGGACAGAAGTTCAGTTCTGTATAAATGCTGGTGGTTCTGGTGAAGATGATGACGATCAGCTGAGCATGGAGAAGACTGGAGTGGTGGCTAATGGGAGTTGTAGTGAGGAAGGTGCTGAAGATGTCATGGAGTGAGTCCTGACAATGAGAGGGGAGGGGTTGATATGCCCAGTGTTTATACAGTCATTGGGTCCAACCTTAAGTCGTTTTTTGACATTTATGTCTGTGAGGACGCCTAAGAACTTGAACATGAGCTTTCTTGAATAACTGGAGTTAAGGCTTTAAGGATTCATTTTAACAATAATTCAATTTACATCAACATTTTTTATTCAATTCATTATCAATATTGGTTAATTTTGATCGGTTCAACTCACTGACCTAAAATGGATCCAGGACAGTTTAGCCAAAAATTCAACCATTGTGACTCAGAACATAAATACCTAGTACTGAACAGTACAGGTGCGGTTCTCCAAATTCCTTGTATTTCTTGCAAGATAATTAAATGTAAATTAAATGGTGTACAAGTGAACAAGAATTAATGGCAAATCCGTTTACATTTTAGTTTAGTAAAGTTTAGTCCATGCATGTTTTACCACATGTAAAGTAACACAAACAGAACATTATACCACACAGTATGGTCACATCATTTTTGCAAAATTCCAAGTGTCTCCACACATTGGACTGTAATGATTGCTTGGTCATTTTTACTGCCATCAACAGATCAATCTGATTGAATTGTACATTGAAAAAGGGAAACATCAGTTCAATTAACAAAAGTTCTGTCATTTGCTACATTTAAAATTATTAGTTTCCTTCAAATTAAAAAATTTAAGCTGATGGTTTACTCAACTTAAAGATTTCATTTGACAAAAACACATTTTTAATTGTTGTAAATTACAGAGCTTTTGTTAAACGATCCAATGTTTCACTTTTTACGGTGTACTAATATAAATCAATTCATTGACTTATCGTTACACCCCTAACTGGAGTGAAAGAAGGAAAAGAATCCGTATAAAATGGCAGAGCTTGCCTGAGGAGTTGGCCGAACTTCTAGACTAAACCTGGGAGTCTATAAGAGCCACAACTCTGGGGTCAGCTGCTAGAATCCTTCAACGCTCTCCGGCTTCCTGGAAATGGAAAAGAGAAATGGAAGTCCACATAATGGGAGAGTAAAGGAGTGAAAGAGAAACAGATGTCAAGTATTGAGGAAAGTGTTAGAACTCGTATTCCCCCTGGAAATATTGTAAGAAAGGTTCCCTTTCCTTTGTAATTGAGTGTAAAGTTGCAGGTGAGTGAGCAGGAGTTCTTGTCAGGGTAAGCAGTTCCTAAATGGATTTACTACAGATCGATCAAAAATGTGGAGAAGTTGTTTTTTCCCTCCTTTTTTTAATTGTCTAAATTCCATGGAGCTGCCAATACTTTTTCTGTTCAGTTAAATCTACAGTCCCGCACAAATAGTGTTGATCCACCTTGTTATCTGTAAAACAAGCACGACTTAAGTTTTTTTTTTTTCTTGAAGAACGTCTAAACAAAACATCTCGCTAAAGGAGTGTACAATTTCTAAAGCAGAGGTGAAGCAGTTAGCTCCGTTCAGGTGTGTGTCGGATAGAAAGTGTTTTTATCAGTAAAAGAGTTAGAATGCAAAAATCTTAACGTTTCATTCACCTGATGCCGCATTCAGCATAATGTCACAACTGATTTTGTTTGGCTCCTTTTGATGTCTCCTACAATCAGATTTCGTGGGTCTTTGGAGCATGGGATTCACCATTCCTCATATCTCTGTCCTGTTGATCAATTCAAACAGGCGTTTTAGAGAAGTCAGAGAATGGCGTGGATGCAGTGTGTAATCTCATCTGAGTGCCTGTTAAATCAGACACACTCTGCTCTCACACACTGATAAATGAAATTGCTGCAATTAGACCATTAGTCTGGACAGAATGCGTTTTGTTTGTTTAGGATTAGATTCATTTATGTGCTGATTGGCCATTTTAGGTTTGTCTCATTTTGATTTTCATTCCTGTAAATGTCAGTCATGCATATTTAAACACAATTAGAACCAGAACTCGGCTTGTGTGATGATGTGTGTAATTTTCAGAATTGTCATGTCAGTGGAAAAAGCAACTTTTTCCCTGTTATATATAAACATTTTTAGTCCTTTGTTTATAATTTGTACTTTTTGACTTTTCTAATCAATGACTATAAGGGGGATCCCAATGAATTTGAGTGACTAACTGAAATTTGGCTTTTCAAACTCAGCAAACATTCAAAAATGTTAAGATCAGGTTCTTTGACCTGCAAAGAACTTCAGTCAAGGAAGATTAGAAGTTTTTTTTGGTTGTTGTTTGCATAAAAAAACAAGCTAAAAATGAAAAGAAACGCCAGCACCTCCTGAGGTTCTAAAGAGAAATTTAATCTCATTTTTTTAACAAAAAAAATCCAGACTCTGGTTCTAATATTGACTGGCACATAAGGAATGTGATTTTCTTCCATTTTCTATGTTGAAATATTTTCTTTGTTACAGAAAAAATGCAAAGAAAGCCACCAGTAGATGGAAACTGGACAGTAAGAAAGTAGAAAAGAAATTATGTTGTTATTTTTTAAGGTCCCTCTCAAACTATAATTTTTCTATTGTAAAATCGTTCCCCGAGGATCTATTATCTACGGTTATGCAATTTTTAGCCAAAATCAATCTACGTCATATTTTTAAGACTCTGCAGAAGGGCAGAAGCATAGTAGGAATTTGCCTCTGAGTTGTGGTCATGGTCGGCGACCCCCTTACCCTTCTTGTCTTTGAGGGCTCTGTTTTTCACTTTTATCCCCAAGCTGGTGGTGCAAAAAAAAAGGGTGCACAATATTGGAGCTCGACAGCCGTACAGTTTTGAGCCAGATGCTGGATCAGACAAGGAGACAAAAATGAAGGTGTATATAAAGAGGGTGAGGAGGAGGAGTGGAGCAGAGATGAGACTTGTTTCAGAGCCATAAAAATGTCATAAAATGCCAGTTGCTGCATTACAAATGTTTTTATCTGCTCTAAGTCATTACAATCTGAATAAAGGAATACTCAGAAATGCAGTTAAATTATTTTTTAAATGTCCTCGATGATGAGTAAAATGCTATAAGGACACATTAAAAACAGCAAAAGCTATTTGCAAAATGTTAAATTTGCTAAAAGACTGGAAATCTTATAAAGAACTATGAAAAAGCGTTGAAGTTTAACTTGATTTCTGAAAAATTTGTAGTAAAATTGCCTAAAAATCCCTCCAAATACATGCCAAATTTGCAAAAATATTTAGTGTGTTGCTTAAATGTGAGCTAAACTTCAAGTTAGCCCCAAAAAACATTAGTAAGAGCTAACTTAGCCAAAAAAGCTAGCTTGTTGCTTAAATAATTGCTAAACTCCAAAATAGTCTCAAATTCCTCAGTAAACTAAACTAGTCAAAAATGTTACCCTGTTGGTAAAATAGAAGCTAAACTCAGCCAATGAAAAACCCCAGTTGATAACAAACTAGCCAAAAGCGTTAGCATGTTGCTTAAATACAAGCCAAACATCAAAGTAGCCCAAAAAAACATTAGTAAAAGCTAAATTAGCCAAAAAAGCTATACAAAATATACTTAGCTTAAAAAGTAGATAAAAAAATTGCCAAAAACGTTAGCATGTTGGTAAAATATTACACTGTAAATTTTTTGAAAATTCCTATAAAAAATTGAACATGAAAATATTGAACGGCTTGATGCTCAATCACTTAAAATGTTGACATTTGAAGACTTTTTCCTTAATTTTCTATGTGGAATATTTTGCTAAATATTTCAAAAACTATAGAGTTTATGAATACCAAAAATACAAGCAGTATTGCAAGCACGGCAAGGCAAGTTTATTTGTATAGCACATTTCATGTACAGAGACAATTCAAAGTGCTTTACATAAAACATTAAAAGAAACAATCAAAAGAAATAGTAAAAATGTCATTCATTATTCAAATCATTAAAATAAAATTAAAAGAAAGTAAAAAGATTTTAATTTAAAACAAGCATAGATAAAAAGTGCGGACGTAAACTTTTGAATACATATTAATTAAATGCAACTGAGAACAGGTGAGTCTTTAACCTGGATTTAAATACACTGAGTGTTTCAGCAGATCTAAGGTTTTCTGGCAGTCTGTTCCAGATCTGTGGTGCATAGAAGCTGAATGCAGCTTCTCCATGTTTAGTTCTGACTCTAGGAACTGATAAAAGACCGGATCCTGATGATCGGAGAGGTCTGGCTGGTACATACTGGGTCAGGAGGTCAGTCATGTATTTTGGTGCTAAACCATTCAAAACTTTATAAACCAGTAACAGAACTTTAAAGTCTATCCTCTGAGAGACAGGTAACCAGTGTAAAGACCTCAGAACTGGACTGATGTGGTCTACTTTCTTGGTCCCTGAATGCCCTGAACAAGCGAAATATTTTGATACCAAAATTGCTGAAATCGCTGAAACCAAGCACTCACACAGTAAAGCCTACAGTCTATCCTCTCCTGTTGTAATAAAAAGTCACGTCTATGTGGGTCTCGATTAGCTGGATAACAAACAAAACAACACATGCTTCTCTGATAGTGTGGGAGGGGTCAAATTCAGATTTGGCCCGTTAGCCACAGTTTTAGGGGACCTCTGATTTATATTGTACTTGGTAACAAAAATAGCTCAATGAATGCAGCAACTTCCTGGTGAATCTATTTGAAAGTAAAATTAGTAAAAAAAAAAAAAAAAAAAAACTTCAGATGTGATCAAGTTGATTAATAAAATTGGATGTTAAAACAATTTCTTTCAATAAAACAATTGTTTAACTATTCATATTTTGTCTTCTTTTCCACCAATACTGATTTTTTTTTTTCTTTTATCAATGTGAGAAGCTGTAGGGATTCACAAACTTTTTAAAAGTGCTGTTAGGAACTGACTTGAAAGAATAATGTTCATAAGCACCCAAAAATAAAAAAGCAGAATTAAATTGAGTTTTTCTTCTTTTCAGATTGAGAACCTTTTTTTTTTTTTTTCCTTTTTCCATCTCCCCTACACCCTTTTCCCACTCAACCAGGCAAAGAAATGGCTCCTGTTGGGCTGAATGATTCACTGACTCATGGAGAACGTGCCGAGTTATACCACAGCTGCTTTAACACTTGCAGATTTTCGGTGGGGAAAATGGATTGATGCACTCGTATAAGGCATAGCCCTAAAACACGTTTCACACCACTGGTCCAACAGCATGTGCCTACCACTTTAGAAAGTGTTGTACATTTTTATGGAGCATCACACCTCCTTCTCTTCATGTTTGGCTGCACTGGCGTGGACACTGGTACTATACCTCCATGCTTCGGCGCCACGCTGCACACTCAATGATGCTGTTTGGCACACGGAACCAGACTCATGACACCCATCTGGCCAAAAATCTGAAAAGTTTAAGAGACACTAAACACAAAAGGGCAACATTACATACCAAAATATTACTGTTTTTGGGCAAAAAAAAGTATTTTGGTGAAAATTATTTGATTAGCGTAGTACTAGTAGATTAGGAAGTGGCGAAAAGTGACTTTGTGCTGCTTTTCACCACTTCCTAATCCACTGGAATTAAGTTTTTACGAAGGAATTACAAATTTTTGGTATTTCAAGAGCAGGGGTGGGCAAACTTTTTGATTTGTGGGCCAGAAAAGGTTCTAAAATTTGGCATAAGGGCCGGACAAGGAGCAGATGGAAGGAGTGATTTGGTAATAAACCTCATAAACTAAAAAGATAGTATGGAATTTAGAGAAAAACATGCTTTAATTTGGATCAAAATTCACATATATTCATTTAAAAACAGAAAATTGGGGAATTTTAATTTCAAAATTTTGATTTTTGTTCTCTTTTTGGGTTGATGTTCTTCAGAGGAAAATGTGAACTCAAAGAAATCCGAAAAATCACCTTCTGACTCAGAAAAAAACACACACGAACGCCAGAGTAACAACACCATTCATGAGAAGAAACCAGAAATACAATGAAAATAAGACAATAATTAGGATTTTTGATTTTTGATTTTGGATCTTGCATACGCTCACTCATGTTCGGATTCATCTGCAGATTAAATGCTTCAAAGAACACCCTCATCATGACCATTAGCAACATTAGATTTAGTGCCATACGCTTCCAGTCAAAAATCTGGAGACACTGGAGGGTCTGTCTTTTTAACTATCCTTTTAACTAATTTTTTATGGTGTATTATGGAATTAATATTTTTTAGTAACTTTTATAACTTTTTGTATACTGTTCTTAACTTATGTATTTGTGACATTTTGATTTTTTAAGTAGTTTTATTGATTATTGTAATTTTTTGTATACTGTTCTTAACCTGTGTGTTTTCTGATATTGCACTGTTTTAATGTAGTTATACTGATTGGACTATGTGTCCGGAATAAATTCTATCTTCATCTTCTTCAATGTATTTTAATTTGGAGGGCCAGATTAAGTATCTTAAGGGGCCGTATGTGGCCCCCGGGCCGTAGTTTGCCTACCCCTGTTCAAGAGTGTTGGTTAGAAATCGCCGGCGACAATTTTGGTGTTAAAAGGTTAACGTGTTCGTTTGACGATGAGGTCAGCAACATCACAAATGTTAACCCCAGGCTAATTTGAATTACATAAAATAAGATGAAGTATTTTCTAATGGTGCATACATAAACTCTAAGTCTATGGACTTTTTTAACTTTCTAACATTTTTTAAAGTTCTTGCAGGAAAAAAAAAATATTTATATCTGAATAAAGTGAAGATAACCAATTACAATTCCATACATTATTCAAGAAATCTCCATGACCTGCAGAAGTTTAGTCATTTCATTTTTTTAAAAATACCTAAGAAATGCTGAGCTTTAACTAAAGGTCATTCGGTGCAGCTCATAGATTTTCTACTCAAAGCAATTGGAGTTCTTGTCATCTAATAATGCAATAAAATCGAACCCTAAAAATCCTACTCGGTGTGATCAGCTTAATTGATTCGTGTCCTTTTAAACCTTATCTCTGCTTTGTTGGCTGTGTGACAACAACAGACAAACCACTGAGCGGCGTCGATCGATTAGTGGCTGTCCACTAATCTCCCTCTGGTCCAGCTGCAAGATGATGTAAACTCCTGCTGTGCATTTTTTTTTAATGTAAGAGTTTGTCTGATTTTTAAAATGTAAGTTTTATTTTAGTAGTTTTCCCACTTTAGCAGAAAAAAACCCTATTAGTCTTCTTGTACTTTGACTGTTTAAAGTTTTGTAGGCTGGTGCTGTGTCATATTTCATCTTTTATTCTACTTGCGAAAGAAAAATCAATAAGGTTTAAGCTCCCTCCCCCTTAAAGATTTTACTTTTTTAGTTCTCTCAGTAGAACACCTAAAGTCCCACTCCAATTAAGCATTTCTTCTGTTGTAAAATTGTTCCCAGATTATGCATTTTTTAGCCCAAATCACAAAGCTTGCTTTGTTGTTAAAACAAGTTTTCTTCAGAGCTGCAGAAGTTCATAAGATTTTAGCCTCTGGGTTGTGAAAGTAGACCCGTTGATGTCCCAGCAGGCCTTTGTTTGCACTCTCTGATCACTGTTGGAGCTCTCCAGCCGTACAGTTTTAAATGTTGAGTCATTTGGTCTCCTCCTGCCCGACTCCGAGAGACGTTGTTCTACAAAGGACAAAGAATCAGCTCAATCACTCATCCATTTTGCTTTTATTTCTGTTTATTTTGGCAGATTGATTGTTTGATAAAGATGGATGAAAACCTTTAAATAAGTTCAATTGAACGTTTCAATAAAATGATACTTCAATAACTTTTAAATTAAACATAAACAACAAACAAAGCGAAGAGATGCAAACATGAGTGAGAGCTTTTTCAATTGAGGCAGGTGTTTGTTTTTGTCATGGGCATGTCCGGCCCAGGTGGAGACACTAACAATTGCTGAATCTGACATTGAACCAGATTACAGCTCAGACAAGGTAATACTGCGGTCACAAATATAACTTCCACCGTGCGACGGGGAGGCATCAGTAGAATTTAAGAGTTCATGCTGGCCCCAGGTTTTTAAAAAATGGTTGGCATGGTCATGAATAGAGACGGCAAAAACAGTCGTGGAGAATGGTCCACTTTTTGTGGCTCTTGATGTAAACCGGTATAATGATATAATTAATACCTGTCGCATGATTTGGTAAAGTCATCTCAACTTGTCACTGAACTGCCACTGCCCGGGCCGCCGCTGACCAATGTCAACTTTTAGAGAAAAATCATCTATGACATTGTATTTTTTTTTTCTCAAAACCTCGACTCGGATATGTGACCGTAGTCAAAATGAAGACCTTAATGAATCTATTAGTCTTTAAATTGAGGCTAGAGTTAGAGTGGAGCAGAGAGACTTTGGCCCGCCCATGGCAGCTGTTGAGCTTTTTTCAAACCGCGGGTTGTTGTTTCTCCTGATTCATCACAATTAGAATAAAAAAAAAATTTAGATTTGCAGTTTTAATCTTAAATTCTTTAATATAAGGCCTCCATAATGAGAAAAAAATCTAAAAAAACGTGTTATAAACACCAGAAACAAGATTTTCATTGGTGTTATTTACACAAATATCCATTGGAGAATGACAAAATTCTAACTTTTTCTTCCTGTTTAGTCTTATTTTCCCATAATCTACATTCCTTTGCAGCTACTTTCCTTAAGAGTTTGCTGGTAAATATCTCTAAGATCACAGACACACCAGCTCGGTAACCCTGTCCCTCCAATGCCAGGTAGTATTAGTGTTAACAGCATACTCATTGGCCTTGTGATTGATAATTGGACGCTAGAAATCACTGGTAACAGGCCAGCCTAATTAGTGTGAATCTGAGCGTCTGAATTGATTAGATTCAGTTTGATAACGCTGCTTGTGTCGCTTACATTTCCTCCCAATCTCTAATGTTTTATTCCATCAGCTTGGTGCTTTAAGTTGGCAGCTGAAATGTGAAACCTATAATCTTGATTTGACTTCCCCCACGAGAGGCAGAAAACATCCCAACTTGGAAATCCGATTCTTTTTCATTTCGCTAACAATACTATCCTTGATCAATGGATTTAGTAATGAACATTCAAGTTCACTGCTTGAATACTAAAATATGTTTTACATGGACATGGTTCAGAATATGAAATGAGAGCAAAAATGTTGATTCTAAATTATTCCCGGGAGATTGGAGACGCTGTAAAAACGTTTGCAGAAGAGACAAAAACATGGCTCTTTCAAAATAAAATATTGATGATGTGACTGTCTTGATTTGTTTCTATAACACAAAAATGCTGATTTTTTTTTTTTATCTTGTTTTGTTTTTCTGTTGCTAACATATGAAGTTTAGACCAGTGAAGATAACTATTCGATTGTTTTTAATCTGAGGATTTAGTAATCCAAAAATCTCCTTATTAAAACATTAAATTCCCTCTTTAATCATCTTTTAACCTTTTGGAAAAGCATTGCCAGTGCTAATTATAATTATAATTATGCTGTGTTTAGCCGTAATCAAAAAGCCAAAAAGTTTTCTATGAGCTAATTTCTGCAGATCAGCAGGAGTTTATCTGAAATTCACCTCTGAGTTGTGAAAGGGAGTAAGCCTGCACTTATTTCCCATCATGCCTTTGTCTACACTCTATCCCGCTACCTCAAAGCCCCTCCCGACTCTTTTGGAATAAATCAATCAATGGAGTGGAGCAGGATTATAATTTGCACATAATAGCTACAAGGTTTTCATTTTTTTCATCTGCTCCTGATTTACTGCAATTAGAATAAGGAAATATTCAGAAACGTAGTTGTAATCTATATTTGTACATGTCATTTATCAGACTAAAAATGCTACAGGACATGTTAAAAATCTGGAAGCCAAAAACGGCCTTCCCTACTGTTTCCAAAAGCTAAGAAGCCATTATCTTGTGATCATGAGACGTTATCATGAGATGACAAAATTAATTTTCTTGTGTTAACGAGATAATGAAGAATATTCTTTAGTGTCCGTTCTGCTATCGCCACACTGAGACTTCATCTGTCTCTTTAGTCTTTAAGTCTCCTTACTTTGTGGTTAATAACAGAAACATATTCAACTGCATTGAAAATAGCAGCAGAAAACATCTCCCCAAAAATAGTCGTTTTGTCTATTTTTTGATTTATTAGTGGATCCACAACCTCTAAGTTATCAATTCCTTTGACGAGATCAGTGGATCTCGTTGTGATGAAAAAACAATAAAAATAAAAAGGTTGGCAGCTTTATGAAATAATTTTTTTATTTATTTTTTTTTTTTTATCTAAGTTTGGCTTGAAAAATCAAGCCAAATACACAAAATACATGTTTTTATTGGAGTGGGATTTTAAATCAAAATATATAAAAATATTTAATTTATCCAACTCATTTCTGAACTTACTGACCAAAAACATAGTTATAAAATGTTCTAAAATGCTAATTTAATTTGCTCATGTTATTAATCAGAAGAAAAAAGCTACAGAATATGTTAAAAAATTTGGAAGCATAAAACGGCCTGCCCTACCTTTGCAAAAGTCAACAGGCAGAGAAGAAAACCGTTTTCTAGTGATAATGAGATCCGCTATCTCGTCATCACGAGAAGATAAAATTTTTTTTCTCAAGATAATGAGATAACAAAAACCATACTGTTGTGTCACTTCTTTTGCCACAATAAAATAAAATAAAATACTCCCCAAAAGTTGTTTTTTTGTCTATTTTTGTATTTATTAGTGGATCTTTGCTCCTCCATGTTATCTATTTAATTGATAACAAGGTAGTGGATCTTGCTATTTTGTGTAAATGATTAAAAAAAAAAAAAGTTCGGCAGCCTGTTTTTTTTTTTATCAGAGTTGGTCTTGAAAAACATTAAAAAATCACAGTTTTCTTTGGAGTGGCTCTTTAAAGAAATAAATCCATTCAATTTATACAATTCATTTTGTGAACTTACTGAACAAAATTATTTAAAAAAATTTCTCAAATGGCAATAAAAATCTTCCCAGGATGATTAAAAATGTTTCTTTATTTTTACAAAACAATATTTTTTTGGATCAAATAGCCTTATGTATTTGTATAAACCTGGTAAAAATGTTTAGGATTTAGTTGTACCAGTCTAATACACAAGTGGAAATATCAATATAGGTCCAAGTTCGTATTACAATGGCTTTGGTTGTTAATGAACCTTTTTATGCCAAATCATAGGGATGTGAATCTTACAACAACTCGCAATTCGATTTGTTTCCGATTCTTGGGATGCCGATTTGATTCTGAATCAATTCTCAATTCTTAATTAAAAAAAACTTAAAACACAAAGGAAATCTTTTGATAAAGAAAAGACTTTGATTTATGATACTGTGCAAACTTATATTATACAGATCCTCCAGGATTTCACTGCAGATTTTTGTGATTGTTGCGACCTGAAGTGTCCTAATGTTGCTGCAGCTTTTGTAAAAAGTTGCAATGTTATTGAATATATAATTTTTTTGAAAAGCACCTAAAAATATTTAATTATAAAATGAAAATCACATTCTCATATTCCAACTCTTTTTATGCACAAAGAAAATACAGCATCATCACCATATAGAATGTTGCTGAGCTGTCAAAACTGTGAAACACAAAATGAACTTTAGTCTTTCTGCTCACAATAACCCAAATATGTGTTGATTTAAACATATTTTAGAGTAAAATATTTTCCAGTGAAAAATCGTGAACTTAAAAAACAGCATAAACAGATGAATCCTCAGATCTCCATGTTCTCAGAATCTTTTTCTTCATCTATTTCAAAAGCATCACTGCTGAGTTGCTGGTAGAGGAAGACAAAGGCTTTGAGGAGTTGATCTGGTTTAATGATCTGCTCCGTTTTAAAGAAGGTTCTCTCAGGTGTCTATGGGTTTGCTGTGGAGGAGGTTCTATGTGGAATTATTTTCCTGCAGACTCTAAATTCTTCCTTTGTATTAACTATTAAAGTGAAATGGTTCCAGATTTCCAGAGTCTCTCTCTGTCAGTCTCTTCATACTCGGTTCCTGTTGTGCAGCAGCTGTGCCCCTCAAAATACGACTGACCGATCTATACCTGTGCCCCGACCTGCCGTGCGTGCGCTCGGGGACAGCGCACTTTCATCCTGCCGTGTGCACGCAGCGCATGCTCACCTGCAGGGTGACCGTTCACGTGCGTTTTGAAGAGAAAAAAGTTTGAGAGCTATAGAAAGATAATGAAAGACAGTACTGCTCCCGGCAAGGAGTCGGAAGGGAAACGGTCACGAGGTCATCCATGAACGTTGTCACGGTAGATTGATCACAGTAAAGTTGAAATGAAAACAAAAACTGCAAGGTGCGCAACAAATCTCGGGGTTTGATTGGATATTCATTAATAGTTACAATCACAACATCATGAAATCCTGGAGGGACGGATGATTCAACAGTATGAAAGACTTTTCAAACTTTAAGCTCCGGGTGGTGGGACGAGATATGAGGGCGAGATTTGGAAGTGTTCCCGAAATATTTCATTTAGCAGATTTTGCACACTGCTCGTGTCATGTCAAGCTCCTTCCCGCGGGATTTGTAGATTCCGTAGTGCCCAAACATTTGCCTTCATTGACGACGGGACGGGAAGAATCTTTTTCTTCTCCCATGTTGTAGTGCAGCTCCACTCACCTCCTGAGAATAGAAACTACGGTCTGTTTCGTGTCAAACATTACGGCTTGCAAGTAAGCTAGCAGGTTCGAGCCATTAATGAAATATATAAATGCAAGAATATGGGGAAAAAATCGATTCTTGGATATCTAGAATTGATTCAAAATGGTTAAAAATGAGAATCTAGATTCTGAATGCAAATCGATTTTTTTTTAAATGTTTTTTTCTTACCAAGAATGAGGGTCTAAGGGTAGAGATGCCCAGTTTAGCTTAGACTGATTAGCTTAGCAACCAGCTACTGTTTACATTTTTACCAGTGTAAAGCCCATGAAACAACTCTATTGTGATATTGGGCTATATAAATAAAACTGAATAGAATTGAATTAAACAACTGATGGTGTCTTTTGGTCCAAAACTCTTTTTTAAAATCAGATTAATCCTCTTAAAATAAAAATCAGTTCACAGTCTGCATTTGTGGCCTGGTTTTGCTTTAGGTAAATAAACATAATGATCTGAGAGTTGCCATGGTTGTCAGTGTGCCTGTTTCCAATCCAAATACAGGGACACATCTCACATGTCTGTCTTCAGAGAATCTGTGAGGCTTTTCACGTGTCGCACACAGACATCCAGTCAGAACCAGTGGAAACTAAAATAGAGTAGCATGATAAATAGATATGCTCCATGCACCCCCAGAATCAATCCGTCATCCCAGCTTTGATGCTGTTTTCAATGGAAAATTTTCATACTCTCCTGTTTTTTTTTGCCTGGAGCCACTCCAGAATTTGAATAACTAGAGGACACATGTGACAACATTCCTTTCCTTCATTATCACTTGTATTATTTATCCCGCCGTGTATAGATCAGGTATCCTAAAGAATCTTCTACTTTTATTTTTTTTATACCGTGACAAAACAACATTTGCATATATAGTAAGTTGTAAACAGCTTTATACAATGCGTTTCGTCTTGGCTTTTGCATAAGCAGCCTTATAGTCTTCTGATATAGAAAGGCGGAAAAAAAAAGAAGAAACCACAAAACGGATTTTATGTTTTTATAAAATTCATAGATTGTGTCGTCGATCTTTGTCCGAAAAAAATCTTGTGGTTTCAGTGGACTCCATGATGCACCTAACCCTTGCAAGGTCAGCTCACCCCAGCAGATGGTTTATGTAGGCTAGCTGGAGGGCTTAAGCATACAAGTTACTGAACTTGTAACAGATGGCCATCAAGAGAGAAAAAAAGTTGTTTTCCAACACTTTAGTCGTATCTCAATATATTTACAAAGCTTAAAAACTGGAACCCAGTTTCTAGTGTGTCAAGAGCTTCTGACCTTCCCGTCCCAAACCACGCCATCCAGGACGATGCAACAATTCCGAAGCAACAGACGGACATCGTCTCTTGTGTTTGGAAACTTTGCCACAGAGTTCTCGGAGCACTGACAGTTGTTGCCGTTAGGCTCAGCTCTTTTCACACCAATGACAGTCAGTACAGATGCTATATGCTGTCAGTCTGTCTGTTTTCCTTCACCGCACAAACAAGAACTCGCTCGACTCAAAGCTACCCACCTTAGGCAGCGACTCACATCCAGGTTTTCACAGGAAGGCGATAACCTTAGACTTTGGAGGGCATGCTTGTGCTTCTCTTTCTAAAAATACTCATTTATTTATGGCCAGAGTTCACGACTACCTTCCTTCAGTCAAGTCAAATCAATTGATCCCTGTTTTAGCTGTCCTTCGGCACCTGAGCTGACCTCAACACTCAGCGTGAAGACGGTTTGTGCCCTCTTGGCATTCACGTCATGTGTAGCTTTAAGCACAGCTTGACCTGCAGTTGGAAGTCTAATATGAAAACTTAGAGGAAAATGAAAGAAGCTCAAGCTGACCGAGCAGGTCAATAGCAGGTCAACCTTTGTTGTTTTTCATTTTTGCAGCTTGTTCACTGTAGTTCATCTGATTACCAGTTTGTACTAGAGGGGTAATGATTCATTTGAGCAACTCGATTCATATCATCGTTTGGGGTTATCAATACAATTCATAGTGGTAATTGGGTCATTTTGAACGATTTGATCAATCACTGATCTCTAAAATCATTCCAGGACATCTATGTAACCGTACCTCAATCCAAGTGGTATTTCCCATAATCATATTTTATGATGGTATAGTTTGATTTGATTAACAACTTTCCCCAGACTGATCAATCTGGTTTGATCGTAGAAATATAAATGAATTTATCAATTAAGTTGATTAATTGTTACACCCTTAGTTTGGACATGAACATGTGGTTTTAAAATATTTGGAGGAAAAAGGTTTTTTTTAAGTTCCATAACCCTTTGTATCATATTTGATTCAAGCATATCAGAGACTCGTGTCTCATTGATATGATCCACTTTCCTTAAAAAAATATTTGTATATATTTGGTCCACGTTTTCTGTCCTGTAGTTCTTCATCATACCACCAGGGGCAGTAGAATAGCTTTTCCTGCTCATCTCAAAATGGCTGCTTCCAAATTTTCAAAACTTCACATTATGAATAACTCATCTAATAGTATTCCTTTTTTTAATAGTCACTTACTGTATTTAAAGAATGCAAAATTTGTTAGCTAATTTGTTCCTTGTAATATAGTTAAACCATTAAAAATGTTTTGATCAAATTTGATACAGTAGAAGGAATTTTCCTGCTCATTTCAAAATGGCTGCTACCATGAAATCCCCAAACACTTTTGGTGGCAAAAAATATTTTAATTTTCAAAACTTTACAGTGAAAATAACTCATCGATCATTATTCATTTTTTAAACGACTACTTGCTTGTCAATTATTAAATCTTGTGTACTTGTGTCAATATTTTTACATCAAAGCTAACGCTTAGCTATCTTAAGCTAACATTGTTGTGGGATTTTTAATTTACAGTGAAAATAAACCATCTGTTGTTCTATTTTTTATGACTACTTGCTATATTAGAAAAATACAAAAAGTGGCAACAATTAAATGTTTATAATAACACATGTTAAAAATGTGTGTACTTGTGTCAATATTTTTACAACTTAAGCTAACATTGTGAGCAAAAACCTAACAAATCACCCAATGTATCAAAATTGATGCAGTTTATTTCTTATAAGAAAACTAATATTGGACATTTTTTGTAGATTTCATTTAAGAGTAAAAACATCTTAATTAAAAAAATAATTTTGTCAATTATTTGATGGCGTTGGCTCTACAGGGTTACATTTTGACATTACAGTAATGTTTAAGTTTATGTTTGAGATTGCTGTGCAAAATAAAAGCAGTAATAATGAAATGAGCTATATGTTGTAAGAGGAAAACAGAAAGTAAAGTGCTTAGATTGAGATTTTCTTGTTGTCATCTAGAGCGGGACTCATAAATAAAAAAAAAAAAAAGAAGGAAACGTCTTTCTGAAATACTGAGGATCCTGGTGATGTTGGAGGAGATTTAATTCTTCTGGAATTGTTTAGTTGTTGCCCTGAGGTATGGCCAATTTGCATATTCAGTGGCGTAAAAAAATATTTTTTTGGAGTCTTTGATGTTTCAGGTTGCTGAATGGTTGCATCAGATCAAACCAGCCATCTCCTGTGGACTAAGTTATTCTCAGACATGAGCACAATGTCATCACCTCTCATTTAACCAGGTCACTTTCCACCCTGTTGCATTTTCAAACCTACAGTTTGAGCCTTCAAGCACTTTTATTTAGTCACTTCCTTGTTATGAAGCCTCCAAACCATAATTTGCTGCTCAACTCTTGTACAGTAATTCATTAAAGATAATGATTATTTTTTTTTCTGTCTCTGCCAGGTTCAGCTGGATTTGCATAATATTTAGTCATGCTCAAAAGAAAATAGACCAGCCGCTCTCTCATAAGACCACTCGGAAAGAATAAACACCTCCTGGCATCTCTCATTTACTTAGTGGAAATAAATGAATAGCTTTAAATTAGATTCATGCAGACAAACACCCACACATGAACAGGAACCTTTAATGCACCCCGACAGATTTCACACACAGTTTAAGAAGAAAATGCATCGACTGCGCGTCGTTCAGGAGCAGCTGCTAAGTGCTGGCTACAATTGTCACATCAGTATTTTCTGTTGGTTGATTCCTAAATGACTTGGCTTTTATCTAAGAGTGACTGCTGCTCTTCAGCAGATGCTTTTCACTCTTTGAGAGGGGATGCTCTTCATGTTCGGCTGTTTTTCTTTTATCATTTAGCATCAGTGCAATAATTATACAAACTTGGTTTACAAGAGGTGTAGTTTTTATTCATTACAGCACATTTTCTGCTGATTCACTGTAACTAATCAGAAAATTAAAGCTCAGAATTTAAGTGCTTACTTTTTCAAAAATCCACCTAAGTTGCCAAAATTATTTTTTTTCTTTCTTTTTTTTGTTCGCTTGTTTTATGGTATTTCCTTTTTTCCTTTAAATAACTGTCACATAAATTTCATAATAAAACAGCCGTCCTGTAAAAATGAGGAATCCTACGATTCAATAACATTAATCGTAGTTTTAGTCACAATTGGAATTGGAGGCAGAATCCAGATCAGTGATGGAATATTTATCGTGAATTCTTAGGAAGCATTCACACTGTAGTCGTTATCCTGCTCCTTTATGTACTTTTTCAGCAGGTAAAAACTCAGTCACACTTTTAGCAATTTCAATAATGGTATGAAAACATTCAGCTTATTTAGGACATTACTGCTTGCATTTTTGGTATTCATAAATTTAATAGTTTTTGAAACATTGAGCAAAATATGCCCTATAGGAATTGACTGAGAAAGTCTTCAAATTTCAAAATTTTAAGTAGATTAACAACAATATTCATGGTCTATGTTTTAATATTTTATAGTAATTTTCAAAAAAATGTGTAGTTTAGCTAATTACTTTTGCAAAATGTTAACATTTTGGGGTAATTTGTTATCTACTGAGGTTTTCATAGCCTAAATTAGAGTTTAACTTCTGTTTTAGCAACATGCTAATATTTTGGCTAATTTAGTTTACTGAAGAATTTTAGGCTATTTTGGAGTCGAGTTAGTATTTAGACTGGTAGCTTTTTGGCTAATTTGGTATCTACTGAGGGTTTTTTTAATGCTAATTTAGAGTTTAGCTATTATTTTAGGAGCATGCTAACGTTTTTGGCTAATTTTTATCTCTTGATTTTTTTATAAGCTAATTTAGAGTTTAGCTTCTATTTTAGAATCATGCTAATGTTTTTGACTAATTTGGTTTACTGAGGATTCTGGGCTATTTTGGAGTTTAGCTAGTATTTAAGCAACCCACCAACATTTTTTATTGGCAAAATTGACATGTATTTGGGATTTTAAGCAATTTTACAAATACATTTTTTAGCAATTAAGGTAAACTTCAGCGCTCTTTCTTAGTTCTTTAACAACATTTGCTAAATAACAAATGTCATTTAGCAAAGTTCTTGCAAATAGCTTAAGCTATCGCATAAATCCCTGGAGCAATTAGTCAATTGCGTCACCATTTTCAGCAAAAAGCTTCAGCATCTTCAGCGACTTCTCTCAGCAAAAATTATTCACACTAGCATTATCGCAGGTAATCCAACTTTTCTAGTTTCATTCTTATGATCAGTGCCCTTTATTTCAATTTTATTACTGCAGATAAATACTCTACAAGAAGTCTGTATATCCCGATCGGATCATAACATTTTATTGTGTTAAAGTGCAGCAGAGAACTGCACCACTATAAGCAGGAGGAGCACAAAAACACTTCAGTAAAGTTGGGAAATTATTCATAGATTTGGCTCAAGAACTCTTTTAAGAATCATTCTAAAGTGACAGCAAGTGTATTTTTTGCTCTAACTCAACCATTGCTACAAAACAGCTAATAAATGAAAAAAAAATCTGATTTTGGATTTTTTTTTTCTTTGAGAAATTTCTGTTCCAGCACTGCTGACAGAGTCAAAGCAATGAAAAGCAACCGAGGGATCGTCTACAAAATGCAAGCTCATAACAAATGGTCAAAAAAAGTAGAGCCTCAGTCGCCCAACTTTCTCTCATGACGATAACTTTCTTTTTTTTTTTAACTTGTTAGTAGTTAACTACTTTTTTCCAGTTGATGGTTGCACTATTTTCACTTGTTTGTTCAAGCTATTTCACAGAAGTGTTCTGCTTTAGAGTTAAAAGATAAAAGATGGTTAATTAAAAATAAAAAAAGTAAACAACCAGGATGTATTTATTAAATGTGTTACAAAAGTGTCAGATCAGGACTCTGTATAAGCAGATTCTCAAAACTAAATGAACTGATCCCTCGGGAATGATCAAACTGGGTTTAATGAACAAAAGTATTTCCTTTTTCCAGATGTGAATAAATGTGGACGTTTTTGAGCGTGCCGTAAGAGCAGTTGTCCGACTTTTTAACTTTGATTTTAGAGGTTATTGGAGCGTCACGTTCATGTTAAATGTTCACATCCTGTTTCTACGGCAACGAGGTTCCCAGCTTCAATTGAGCCCCATCAATACTATACAGTGCTAATTAGAACAAGTGAAGCCTTCTGCCAGCTAAGAAAGAAGGTATTTCCTCTCGCCAGTGTTAAAGATGACGTTTGATTAGTGAATAACAGCTTCCTCAGAGCTGGTTATAGTTGTACAATACCTTCAAAAAATATGAATTTCAAAGAATTATTCATGTCAGAATAGTTCGGCGCGCTCTTCAGAACAACTGAAATGGTTTTGAAAAAAGAAAAGCTTTAGTTCCTCGTTTCATTTTTGAAATATTTTTGTTGTAAACGTTTTGAAATAATGGTTTTTGTTGTATTTTGCAGGTGGCCTAAGAGGAGCCTCCATCATTGACTCATTGGACACTCTGTACATCATGGGGCTGATGGACGAATACAACGAGGCTCAAGAATGGGTGCAGACCAGTCTGGACCTGAACTCGGTAAGAAGTTCTATTGATAACAACCAGCAAAAAAATACTTTCAATCAGGGGTTTTTAAGCTTTTTTTTCTGTAAAAAAATTTTTTGGAATTAAAATTAATAGATTTTAAGCAATCAAAGAAAAAAACAGAAAAAGACAAGAGATCAATATATCTGTACGTTGATACATCAAATTTAGGATTGATTGGAAAAGAAAAAAAAAAAATTAACATACTACCAAATTTACATACATGTATTTGATGCCATTATATTTACTCTTCATCAAAAACAAACATGTGTACTTCTGAACACAACCGATTGCCTCCTTTAAATGTTAAGTTTGTCAAAAATAAAATTTAAATTTAAATACTTAAAAAGCAGCGAGAGGACGTAAACTTATATTGCTCCACCCCATTAAGAAATATTAATAATGGGCCAGTAAAATACATTTAACCTCTTAGTTCCAAAAATCCAGAGAGACTGAATACTTTAAAGACTCAGATGAAACTCATGTTTCGGATGTTTTTGCAACGGGCATTTATTTGCTCTTCTTCACGTCTTCACACTTGGGTCACAATTCGTGCCTTCACTATAAAATAAAACATGATAAAACATTTCAGGAAATAAAATCTAAATAAAACAATGCAAAGTAATATAAACAAAAAGCACAACAATTACCTCTTAGTTGCTGCAACCTCGTCAGCAAAAACTGCAGCCAACACACTACAAAGAAATAAAGATCTAATCACAAATTTTACAAATTTCACAACCCGGGAAGAACAAAAGAAATATATATAATTTTAAGCAACACTTATTGCGTCATTGTGAAAAGCCAGTAGTTGTGACATCAGTGCTACAGTGGGCGGGTCACATGCTCTCTGCTCCACTCTATTCTGATCCATCCACTTGTAAATTACTAGATCCATGTAAGTCTTCGTTTTCTCCATCTGAGCTGGCATCTGGCTTAACACTGTAATATTGTCATCTGTTCCTCCAGGAAAACAGCCTCGTCCACAACTCCTCAGAGAGTTTCTAGAAAATGAAACTGTTTTTTTTTTTTTTTTTTTTTTTGGGGGGGGGGGGGGGGGGGGGGGTAATATTTTAACACTGGAGCTCCAGTGTTTATGTTCTTTGATTTAGTGTAGTTTTTAAAATTGTTGACACCATCACACTGCTTTTCTCCTTCAGAATCTACTGGAATTACGTAGGTTAAACGTTACGTACGAATTAAATACGTTAAAGGGTAACCAAACCCTAAATCAATGTTTTTTTTGGCTGTTGACCTCTATAATTGGGCCTTTAAAAGTGCTGTCTATTGGTCGTTGCCAAATTTTTGACACATTAAAATATATCCAGAAACCGTCTGTGTGCTGCCCCCTACAGGTTGAGTTGAGGTATTACATTGTAATTTCATGATTGGTCAAACCATGCAGGTCTCACTTCATGATCTGCAGCTCCAGTAATGATAACAGTCCTGTTCCCCAACCTCACTCCTCTGACGAGATTTTCAAAAGTTGGTTGTGGGTGGAGTCAGCCTCCAACTTCCCTGTTTGGTCACCCTTTAAAAAGTTTGTGTCTAAAGTGTTAAAGAGTTAAAAACGACATTATCGCATTTACAAATCTCTCAAAAAATCATCAAAGTAGGATTTTAAAGACAAAATGAGAAAAAAAGCCATTAAAATACAAGCAGTTAGGAACTTCAAAAAAAAAAAATCTAAAATTAAACTAGGCTAACAGAGACAAAGGAGGAAACCAATGTCATAAGATCACATTTTATTCAATTGTTAAATCATTTTACATCATCTGAAGCTGTAATGTCTGAAGCCTTGGTCCACATCGAGTATGCTCCAGTAATCATGACGATTGGTAACAAAGACGTGGATTAATGTCTCAAGTTGCTTGATTTAACCACCGCTGGCCAAACGTAATCCCTGTGTGCACTTCCATTCTTTCTAACATTATGATTTTTATTGTTCTCAGCAAATCCAACAAGTTTCTGTGTAGCAGGAAAAAAAAATATATATATCTTTTTTTTGTGTACAAAAAACTATCGATAGGGTTTGTTTTGTTTACTGCCTTCTGACATCATTTTTATTTATCTGTTGTCCTCTGAACAATTTGGGTTTTGAACATCTTTAAGAAACTCTTTAAAAAGCACAGTTCTAGAAAAACAACACCTAAAGAACAAACCTTTAAAAAATACTTTCTAAAACTTTAAACTGACTTCAGAAATGGTCCCTTCCTGCACTCAAACACGTCTTCAGATGCTTTATAATGACACACGTTATTCTGTCTTGTTGATGTATTTTTATGGTGGGAAGGAAAAGCAGTAACCTTGAGGAATGGCGAGTTTATCTTAGACAATAAACTATGAAGTTCTGGTTCTTCTCCTGTCTCTGTTTTTCCCTTTAGCTGAACTTTCTAAGCCCTGCACAACATGTGCAAACATGCTAATAACTGTCAGCTTGAGAAGTGTCTGTGATTGATGCCAGCTCCTGCGTCCTCTTAACTCTGACTGGCTGTTTGCACTTCGGCTCAGTGGATTCTTGAGAACGACATAAGAGGAGGAGGAGCCGCTTGTCTTTCTCATGTGTTATTGTCAAAGCCTCGTAAATGAGGACGGAAAAGTTTTGGGGTTTTAATTTGGAATTTTCATACAAACACTCTCTGTAAAAACCAAATGTTTAATGTTTTATTTATTCATTATTATTTATTATTTAAAACGGGGGAAAAAAAGACATTTTGATTACTTATTTATTTTTATTTTGATGATTGTTAATGAAAATTGCCAGTTAGGAAAGGGGCTACGGCTGCTTAAAGTACCACTCTGATCATATTTGATCTATTTTCAAAGCGCTCCCAGTGCTCTTTTAATTATAATTAGTGCTTTTGTGCAATTAATTATTTTTTGTGATTAATAAATTGTGACCTGTAATTGATTGATCAAATAAATACATTTTAATCACAAATTTTTAACCCAATAATTGCTGTAAAAAGTCTGATTCTGAGATACTTTCATTAAACATTAACTTAAAACATTAACTTAAAACAAATAAATTGGCTTTATGAAGTTTTCCTAATATAAAAGACTTAAAACTTTTATTTTTACGCCATCAAGGGGTATTTTTTTAGAACTTAAACAATTAAGAAAAAAAAAGAACACAATACAATAACAAAACACCCAATTCATAGTGTTCAAATTACATAAAAACAAAAGGAAACCTGTCTTTAGCAATACAAAAAATGAATCCCATAATCCATGTTGACAGACCTTATTCCACAGTTTAGTGTCTCACGTGATCAGCCCTCCATACCCCATTAATACATTCTAGAACCTTGTTTCTGCAGAGCGGCAGCAGTTCATGAGAAATTCGCTTCCGAGTTCATCGTTGTCATGGAACAGCTCCGCTCCCCCTTCCCGTCCCCGTAACGGCACAGAGCGAGCCGAGAGCTTGTGGCCTGCCTAGTATATATTTGACATCCCTAATACGCTCTTTTCCAAACAGTATTTTTTCATATACTCCTGATTCGAATAAAGAAAAACACAGAAATGCAAATTGAAACTCAATTTTTTATTCTATATTGTGTGAAAAATGCCACAAGCAAGAACATGTAAAAAAAAAAAAGCAATTTTAATCAGTTATTTTTACATTTTTTCAACTACCTGTTGATAACATTTGTTTTAAAAAGATCAATCTTGGTTGTTTTTTTAGATTATGGCTGATAATAAGTGGAAACTGATGAAAATTGCCATAAACAGGTTGAGAATAAGGTATATTGTTGCCCAATAATAGATATAATCAGGGGTGTACCATACTGGATCGGCACGTAAAAATGCCTTTGAGTCCACTTTTTCCCCTCTATTATGAGTGTAGTCTGTGCAAGGCTGAACCTCTGAGTTAATTTGCAGCAGTCTTTTTGAGCTTAGTCAGTGTGAGGTCACTTCTGAGTCACCTCCACCAAATGCAGTAAAATGTGGTTTCTGTATCGGTTTCACAAAACTGCGTAAACAACTTTGACTGCACGTGGAAGTGTCTCCGCTGAGCTGTAATTACTGCAGTTCACCGCATGTAATGACAGCTTGTCAAATTTCTCAACTCTTGAGTTTGTTTTGTTTGCTAACAAATATTGGTGGTGAGCGCTAAAATCGCTTGTTTATATCTGTAGGTGTCTTCGTACCAAAACAAGTCAGAGCTTTAGTTTGTCTGGCGTGGTGCACGGGATGCCCTTATCACTGGATTCTTTGGAAATATTCCACATCTGACAGCTGTGCGCTCTTTTTATTACACTGGGGAGCAGCCCCAGTTTATAATCAGTGCCAAAACAGACTTGCAATGTGTTTATGATGTGCTTTTATCCCGCACAGCTCGGCACACTCTTTATCACCGCCAGTGCTGCACCAAAAAGAGAAATGACTTTTTATTTCACCAAGGCATCAAAAGGAAATGTTTCCCTGATATTTTTTTTCCCTTTTTCTACGGAGATGCCATGCAGTCACGTGCTCAGATCCAGAGTGAAAGACAGATGTGGAGAGAGTTGTGACATTTGGAGTTCATGGTTCATCCCCGGGCTCGCGGCTGGCGATTAGCTTTGAGTGGCGCTGGATCTCCTGTTTGTGGCAGCGCTCACGGCCTGAGTGGAGACGGCCATTAACAGCCACGGTGTCGCTAATCACAAAGACAGCAAACACAGATTTACACTTCACAGCGAACCTCTCCACGGGTGTCATCTGCCATTTTTTATTAGCTTCAGCCCTCCGCGCTGCCGTCAATGGACACTGGAGGGAGGACTCCCACTTCTGTCCCTCCGGGACACTCAACCTGCTTAGAACTTTCTCGATTAAGTCTCCAAATATTATGAAATCTCAGTGTGAAATAATTAGCATGTCCTGGTTTGGAGGCCATCTGTATGCTTGAAAGATTTCGGGTTGCTAGAATATGTGAACATTTTTTGGGTTAGTCAGAAATCTGTATCTACATTGCCTGCTTAAAAAAAGCACAACTTTTAATAAAGGGCCTGTACCATGCTTTTCTTAAGTCTTTCAGAGTAAACTTTATCCATCTATTACCTTTGGCACACTAATGAGCAAATTATTTATGAGTTATTTTCTACTTGAAAGTGTGACACCTCAATCTCTGAGGCTCCACCTTTCGCTGCTTGTTGGTTCCGCCCCTTTCATTACATCATCCCAAAGCCAGCATCAGGGTCGTGTCCGCGTTGCTCCCACCAAAACAAACAACATTCGAACTTCTGCGAAAATATATATGCATATCATATATCTGTCTTCAGTGTAAAGCAAGCACACGATAGCTAAGGAGGTGAAGCTAGCTACTGAGCACCGCTAGCTAAGGGGTGAAGCTAGCCACTGAGCACCGCTAGCTAAGGGGTGAAGCTAGCCACTGAGCACCGCTAGCTAAGGGGTGAAGCTAGCAACTGAGCACCGCTAGCTAAGGGGTGAAGCTAGCAACTGAGCACCGCTAGCTAAGGGGTTAAGCTAGCAACTGAGCACCGTTAGCTAAGGGGTGAAGCTAGCCACTGAGCACTGCTAGCTAAGCGGTGAAGCTAGTCGGTGAGCACCGCCAACTGAGAAGTGAAGCTAGCCACTGAGCAGCGCTAGCTAAGTAGTGAAGCTAGCAACTGAGCATCTCTAGCTGATTGGAAAACCAAATCGCTATTAACTCACAGGGTTTTTTCATTTTCATAGTTGTTCTGTGAAATGGTGACATCTAGTAAAGTGCAGAATAAAATGTCTAATGCATTCGGCTAACTTAGCCCGAATTTGTCTTTTTATCCCACTTTCTGATCACATCATCCTATGAAAATACCACTTAAAGAAATGACGCATGATAGCAGCAGCTGAGAAAAGTCATCTCATTTTTAAATCCAATATACAATCATGTGTCTTTTTTTTTCTAGTGACGTGATTCTGTACTGTTATGAAGAATGACAAAAGCTTAGCATATAAATGGTTATTAAAGTTCCTTTTAAAGTCATACGTCATTCAATTTTGGCCAACTTAAAATTAAAACAAAAATCAAAAGGAGGTTATTTCTTTGCTTCCTGAATCTCTTTGGTTGCAGAGCTTTATTACTTTAAGGTCAGCACATTTTTGTCTCTTTTGTGACAGTCCACTATTGCCACATTTCGCACATTCATCATTATTTAACCTTATAGTATTGCTGGAAGCCGAAGTGCAACTTTCATTTGTCGTTTTCAACCAGTTAAGTTGGATAAAAGCTTACCTTTTCTTTATTGTTGATCTCCTGCCTTAAACATGCAGAAAAACTAAATGAAAAATCTCAGAAAAAAGTCAAAACCTGAAAGTTTTACATATAAACTGAGTATGAACGACCTTTTTACCCCGAAATCTTGTGTTGTTCTACGATAATATGTTTTGTGGAGAAAAAAAAGCCTAACAATAAGTAATGTATGTTAGGTTTTGAGTCTGCCTATGGCTTTCAAAGTCATATACAGCAGGATAAAAGAGAGAAAGAGCGGAGGCAGACACGCACACAAGGATTTATTTGCAGACATTTTTCTTAATTACATTACAATGTCAGCAGATGCAGTAGGCCAGACTGCAGAGCTACATTTATCTTTTCAGGCTTGTCTGTCATCCACAGCTCGACACATAGTGACAGCCGGTCTATAACTTGTTAGCGGTGAAACAAGGACACGACTGACAGAGTCGGTGTTACAGTAGTGCAGATTTGACAGTAATTGCAGGAAGTTTTAGCCAGTTTCTCTCCACCAAGAGCCTTGGACATCAACTAGTTTTTGCTATGAATAGTTTTCACATTTTTTCTTATTTTTTTCAGTGGAAATAAAACTAAACAGGAATAAAATTTCATTTATAAAAATACAAGATGAGACTTTTGAAATTTGGCACAGTTTGAAGTACGAATTTGGAAAAAATTACAATATTAATGATGCATGCAGAGAAGGGAGTTTGTTTCTAAAATATGTTATTTTCTAAAATATGATCCGTACAAACAGCACGTTTTTTGTTTGCTCCTAATTCCAAGTTGCTATGTTTCCGTTGACTATGAAATTTCGCAAATTGGATTTGCAATCATAAATTTGCCTAATCGAAACAAGTCAATTTCAAAAACACATTTACTAAAAAAGAAGTTTTCAAGTATTGCGCTTGAAGGAGGTGCTTTTTGATGAATATCAAAATGACATATTTTGCAAAACTGCGATGAAAACATTTTTTTTAAAATTAAATGAGTTACGTGATCACGGATACCACGCTTATCACGAGGTCCCACAAGTCATCAAAAGTTGAGCATGTCATGCGGGATTGTTGGATCCACAGCTCCTCTGAAAAATCACCAGTCATGATTTCCCAAAATTCCTTCACCCGTAGCCCCTCCCACGTAGCTTGCCGCTTCATGGCCTGAATAAGACGCCGTCGTCTCCTTTGATAGATGATGTTGAGCATTAGTACCATTGCAGGAATTTGAATGGATCTACTGTAAATCAAAGTATTTTGAATGACTTATCACATGAATAGGTTTGTGTTTATTCAAATAATTAGGATTTAATGAAAACAGTTTCATTGCAAAATTTAGCTTTTTCAGCATTTCTAGAATTTCTAGCTAGTGACTTGAACAAATAAATCCTCAAAAATGCAGTTTTAGAATAATTTCTTTCTATATGTCCTCCATTATGAGAAAATGCCACAAGAACATGTTAAAAACACCAAAACCAAACTTCACCTGAGCTGGTTTTGTGATACTTTTGTGTCCAAGTGCAGATAAGAAGAAGGTGGGGTGAGTCACATGACTTGGACTCAAGTCAGAATCGAGTCGTGAATGTGATCACTTTTGACCCGACTTGGACTTTCATATTTTTTAAGTAGAGATGTATAGGCTCAGAGGAATTTTACCTAAAATACTTGCGAAATATTAGTAAATAAATGCAGTTCCTTAAAGCACACATGGTCTGTGTAAGTGATATTACTCTGTTATTGAAAGGACTTGAAACATTCAGTGACTTGGAGATGACTTAGTTGGGCCTTGAGTTGGGACTCGACTAGGACTTGTCTGCTGTTGACTTGGGACTCGACTTGGAAATGCTTGCTGTTGACTTGGGACTTGACTCGGACATGCCTGCTGTTGACTTGGGACTCGACTCAGACATGCTTGATGTTGACTTGGGACTTGATTTGGAAATGTCTGCTGTTGACATGGTACTCAACTTGGAAATGTCTGCTGTTGATTTGGGACTCGACTTGGACATGTTTGCTGTTGATTTGGGACTCGACTTGGACATGTTTGCTGTTGATTTAGGACTCCACTTGGACATGTCTGCTGTTGATTTGGTACGCGACTCAGACATGTCTTGCTGTTGGCTTGGGACTTGAGGACAAAGTCCTGAGACTTTAGTATGTCCTCTTGGACAGGCTGAAGCACTGGGTTGGGTTTTCTGGATCTGCGTTTAACTCTTTCTCCTCATATCTGACTGGTAGATCATTTTCTGTGGTATCAGTTTAAGTTTAGGTTTAAGTCCTCCTCTGCACCCTTCCCTTCTGGTGTGCCACAAGGCTCTGTTTTAGGACCTCTATTGTTCATTTTATATCTGTTACCTTTGTGACATATTTGAACCTATTTTAATAAAATTTGTGACCATTTTTATGCTGATGATATTCCGCTTTATGTGTCTTTTAAACCTGAGGATGTTTTTCAAATGCAGATTTTACGCAGGTGTCTGGATTCAGTCAAGAGTTGGATGAATGATAACTTTCTCCAACTGAAGTATTGATCAGTGCTCCTGACAAATGCCTCCCCAGATAGACCATTGGCTTGGTCCACTCCCTTCTTTTTGTCAAGCCTTCTACTAGCAATAATCAAACATCACAATACACTATTGCAGAAATCATTTTTACTGTCACACATTATGCAACAAAAATGGAATTCAATATGAAGTAACAATGGGAAGTGGTTATTAATGATTATACGTCTTTGTATTTAAAGCATGGCGATCGTTAAAAGAATGACTTGGTGAGCAATTTTCGTGACCAAATATTCTAAAAAATACTTCCATACAAGCTTCTGCTGCATGAAGAATAAGTACTTGGCAGCACCATCAGAGATGGGCATTGTGGGGCCGATGACTGATTGAAATGTAAATTGCAGATGATAGCTTAATACATTTTTATTTCATCGACTGTATGGGGAGTTTTTCAGCTTTAGTGGAGGACAGCAGAGTTGCTCTTGAGGCATTTTAGATCAAATTAAACATGTTAATGAACCTTGAATTATATTTTAATCTTCCAAACAGTTTTATTTTTAATAAAATAAAAAAAAATAATTACCTCTATCTTTTGGCTGAGTTATAGTCAAATATTCTTTATAGGTTGAAAGAAGAGTATACAGCAGGTGGATATTGATATGATACTCTTTTTATTTACATTTTTTATGTTTTTAACTAATAACCTTCATTTTTATGAGATTTCTGTTTTTGTAATTTCAAGAATCAATATATTTTTGTAAGCTAAAACAAGATATCACTTTTTAAGAATTATCTGGTACAAACAGGATTGTAATAGATTTAAAAATAAAATGTAGGAAAAGCATCTGCAGAGGCTGATATGAGCCTCATATTTTTTTCCCGGTCGTGAACTCTTAAGAAGAGACTCTGGGGTTAATCCAAACTGAGCTGTGTGTAAGCCGATCAGAAGGGGAAGGAGAAATGGTTACACAGGGGTGAAGATGCTTTTTTGTCAGAAGATTATTTCTTTTTTGCCTCTGCTAAAGTAGCGAGGCTTGTAGCCATTAGCTGACCACATGTAATGACAGTCTACTGCTGTAACATCTGTGTTAGTATGTGACAGTTCAGTGAAGTGAAGGTCATTGCTACACTTTTTGTCTTCTCTAGAATAAAAATAGGCTGTACAATCATTTAACATTATTTATACATATGTGTTTTTAAAGTATAAAAAACTATGAAAAAGTTGTTTTTGATCAAGTTTTACTCCAAAAAATACCCAGACTTTCAAACAACATGATGGGAATCATCTGCAAAGTTTTAAAGTGACTCAGTTACTGCTGGAAACATGATCCTTTAATCAAATATTTCACTTCCACTTCTGTCAGTGTTGTAGGAAATGTATAAAATGTCTGTAAATTCACCAAGGAAACAATATTTCAAGATTTTAAACTAAATTGAAAAAATGTTTTCTTTTAGAGCTTACAGGGTTAAAAGCCAAACCAAGATCTGGAAAGTGAGTTGTTGATACCACATGTTCATTCAAGAGTGTTTTATATATTTTATTGACTTTTTTGGGCCTATACTTTTCAAAGTGAAAATCAGAAGGTTTTGTTATGTAAGGAATTCTGTTTTTCTTCAATGCTTAACGCTTCAGTTTTACCTGTAATGTTTACATTCTTTTAACGATCATAACTCTTCAACTGTATATACAATTAACATGCTTCCAGTGGATTCGGCAGCAGAGAAAAACAGCTTTGTGCTTACAGGAATGAAGTGTTCACGCAATCAACGTGAAGTGGCTGATTTTGAAGCAGAGTGTTGCGTAACGACGCAAACACATGTTTCTCAACGTCAGAATCATCTGATTTCCATTGACTGCGTCAAAGTGTAACAGTATACCAAAGAGCGCGTTATTTAGGTTACTTTAACTCTATATCCTTGCCCATTTGAATGATCCAAACTGTCTTTTAAAAAAAAATGTTTATAGTTTAGCATGGATTTTCAGCCCAGTAGTTCATTATCATTCCACTAGAGGCAGTAGAAGGACTTTTTAATACCTTTGGCGGGAAAACGTTTTGCTAATTTTGTTAACTTTATGGTGAAAATAACTCATCTCTTGTTTGTTAAAACGACTACTTTCTTTTTTGAGAGAATGTAACATTAGTTGAGTATTGATTGGTTATAACACGCTTAAACCATGTTAAAATGTGTGGATCACATTTGAGGCGGCAGATAAATAAGGTGCTATTTTCCTAAAAAGTCATGTTAGTATTTTTTTCTTCTTAAGCTAACATGGATGAGCCTAAGCCAAATCACTTAACTTATCATACTTATCATAACTGATGCTGCATATACCGTTAAAAATTACAATTCAAATGTATTTTTGTGGGTTTCATCAGAGTACCAAAAAATAATAATAATAATTTCACAAAATTGAAACTTTTTGTCATTATTAGATTTAGTGGGCTTTACATGGTTAAATGGTTAACCAGGTTGAATACTCATATCCTATATCTTTTGTTTAAAGATGGTGTTAACTACACTTTAGTAACCTTGTAGTTTTCTTTTACAATCATATTGTTTATTTGAGAAAAAAGTTCATTATATTCTAACAATAAAGGTCTGAATTTTTTTCTTTTTCATTAAGTTTTTGCTCATGTTCAACTCATCCACAGAAATCTTTGTATTTGTTGGAACTCTGAGCAGAAATGCTGCCATATGTGGAAAAAAAATTGTTCTGATATACAAATAACTGAATCTGCTTAGTTTGTTTACGTTTCTTTAAATGAATGTTATTACTTTTTTAAAAGCAAGAACCCAAAAATGTCATCAGCACCACATTTGAAGAACTGAAAAGGTGGAGAAAAGACCAAAACATCTGAGCAGATCATGTGAAGAATTTTTTTTCTTTTTTTTTTTTTTTTTTTCTGGAGTTAAACACATTTTAAACAAAAGTTCTTTTTGAGTTTAGATTTTGCAGTAAATTTCAGTGTCTATTAGAAAACAAAATGCATTTGTCTTAAAAACATTTCCCATTTTGACCAGAACTCAAGTCTATCAATGATACCTATAGGAGGCAATATTCTTTTTAGTAATTGTAATGTCATACAGGAGTAACAACCAGAAAAAGTAACCTGCGATTTTGTCCCTCATTTAGCTTCTCTTTTTTAATTTTTGCACATTGGATACATAATCATCATTAATTAATGATTAAAAATATATTTTTGATTCTCTGTTATCAGTATAAATGACTTACTATGTAAAAATGTTCCAGATGTTACCCTAAAATGAATTTGTTCCATTTTAAAACATTGTTTTTGCTGTTTGCAAGTAGACAGATACTTAGCTGTATATTAGCAAAACCTTCTTTTTCCCCTTGAGAATGGAGGAAAAACATGAAACAAAAGAAAAAGAATCATGTGATGCCAGTCAAGTCAGCTAATGCTCATCAGCAGAACCACGCTGTTCTACTGAATACCTTCAGTCAAATCTGCAAACCCTCGGGCATGCAGATCTAATCAGTGTAAAGCCTGATCTGTTGTGACTTTAAAGTAGCTGTTTATAGATTACAGGATCCCCTGTGTATTTCCTGATGATTCTCACAAAGTCTCTTCATGACAACCAGAGATATCCCCTGGCAATACACTGATACCATGTTTGAATTCCCAAGATGGATGTGTGATGAGGAAATTCAGGAAGATCCTTCCTCATCCAGGATGAGCAGCTCTGAAATCTCATGGGATTCAGTGTAGAAGCCTAAAGAAACAAGATGATTTCTTTATCAAAATATTTTCTTTGGAAAATTTTTAGCATAGAGTACTATTGTAAAGTAGAATTGACTTGAACTGAAAATGAAGTCTGTCTCAGTATTTATTGACTCCAACTTAGACAAATGTAGAATTTGTGTTTTTGTGTTCTTGAGTGATTTTTATTTGTACTTTTAATTCTATATTCCGTAAAATTCATATAAATGGACACTTAGCATTTAGGGGTGGAAGTGGGGGGTTAAACCACCAAATGGTTTCCAAGCGTGGCTGTGTCTGCAGCTCACCCCTCCCCCAGGGGATGGGTCAAATTTCCCACATCTAAGAGCAGGACAAATAATGGGACCTTATTTTTAACTTAAATAGAGACATTGGCTAAATCCAAATAGCTTCCCTACCCCTACGGATTCTCCCTACCTCTATAATTACCCTCCAAGTGTAAGCAAGATGACTATTGATGAAAGTCATCAATAGTTGCCACTCATCTATTTTAGTGTATAGCTGCCAGCGCTCCAAAAATACATACAATTGGTTTTATATCTTTGAAAATTCATGAAAAAACACAACTAATTCAAGTGTCACATAGATTAATGCAATTTAAATGCAAATGACTGCGCTTCACTGCACTTCGTTGTCGCTCATTGAAGAAATGTTTCACCCAACTGGCGTAGGGATATCTAACCCTCTAGTTGCTACGGCTCCCCATTAAAAAAAAAAAACTTCAAAAAATTCAGATTTAACTACTGCCTATTAGAAACTTTGAAATGAAAAATATGGTTTTATTTTTTACTTTTTTCTCCTCACTTAATGCAATTTAATGGTGGCTTCATTAGTATTTTTTTTGCTGAAATGCAGACAGTCTTTAGTGGTAACTGAGCAATAATTATCCCCTTTAATTACGGTGGAAGTTGTGTGTAATCATAAACATTATTCTCTGAAACATCAGAGGACAAAAACAGCCTCAAATCTTCACAATCAACTCCAGTCATCATACAGTATTTGCATTTGTTTGAGAACTCTGTTTCTTTGCAATCAAATCAGCTTCGCTGCAACATGAAGTGAAAGGAAATAGCTCAAATTAAAACTCAAGTGTCTTTGACGCTTTAGTACAATGAGTCTAGATGCACTGTTTATTCAAAGTGAAAGGCAAGCTCGGCCTGGAGGCAAGAGATTGTGCTGCCACTCAAGATGCCTGAATTACTGTTAGTCTCCACTCAGTGTTTTAATGAAGAAAAGAAAGTTTGGTGACGAAGAAGATAAAGCGGTAAAACTTTGGAAGCCAATCTGTCACTCCAGATTTTTTACATACAGAGATGGAAATCATCTTCATATCTGAGGAGTTTTGTAAAAAATCCTCAGTAAATTCTGGAAAAGAATGTTAAAAAAAAACAATTAGAATCAAGGTTTAAAAGTTTAAAATAACCCGTTTTTATCCTAACATGAATTTGATTCCATTTCTGAAGAGTCCTTGTCTGCATGTGTGAGAATATGAGTTGACACGATATATAAACTAGTAGACCTGGGGCAAAGTGGTTGTCTACCTCGAGAGGCCCGTTATCTTTTGACCCCACTGACCTCCTGACGCTTTAAACGAGGGCTAAAAAGCTCACAGTCATGATGGTATCACCGTCTTTTGTGGTGTCATAAAAACGTTTGCAGAATACAGTCCTGCCCTGAGCCTGAGGTGAAGCTGAGCTGTTGTTTGTCACAGGACCAGGCAGGTGAAACGCTTTTTATAAGTAGTGGATTTTTATTCTGTAAACAAACCTGTCTGTTATTAAAGTAACAGTAAATTTCTGTTAACTGAATCTTAACATTGAGGTGGGTGAGATGATGTTGTTGATTAAAAAAGTGAAATGCATCATGAACAACGTCTGACATTCATTTTAACAGACAGTGGAGGCGCTAAGCAGCTCCTATAGCTACAGACTGTTACACCCGCAGTGTTAAAGCTGCATTCACACCATCACATTTGTAGAACTACACCTGTTTACCTAAGAAAAAAAAGTTGTCGAAATGCCTTTTTTTCCCTCTATGAATCAGCTGATCACATGTAAAGTTAAGGTAGTCAAAGGGATTTTCCGACAATTAATATTCCAGCCCCATATTCTCTCTCTGTGGCCAGATTCTCTTGCCTGCGTTGCACATCACCAATCAGGGACTCAGATTTGGTCACGTGATGTTTTCAGAGACTCAAACAGCAAATTTAAAAATCCAATTGGGCCTCCTGATGCAAGGATTTTTGTCCTGAACTTCCATCCGTTTTCTAAACCAGTTTAGGCCACATGGTTGCCGAAGACTGTCCCGGTTACGGTTGGGCGTGGGTGGCCAGACCGTCAGAACCTATTCAGGGTCCTGCAGAGCTAGCAAACACCACCACCCGGGGTCTGGCAAAGCTAGTGAGTGCTGCCACCCAGGGTCCAGCAGAGCTCCCCTGGACCCTGGTTGGTGGCGCTCACTACGCTGGTCCGATTGGGGGCCCGATGGACCGCGAGTCGCAGCAGGTGCCATCATAACGGTCACATTTGCTCCAGCTCCACAGGCTTCGGATGTTTTTTTTTTTTTTCATCAAGAAAATAACACGATTCTCCAACTTTTGTATTTGTTTTTCCTCTTTCGGATTAATGCTCAAACTGGGCCTCAGACAGACGGAAGGAACGTTTAAAATGGCCGTAAGGCGCAGATCCCATGGAGAGAGTAAAGTACACCACACGGGAGAGACTGAATGATCTGGTGAACCCAGACACGGCAACGTTCTTTCCGACGCCTTTGTATATCTCTCCAAAGTTATAAACCCAAGCTACTCTCTCAACATCATCCATGTTTTCCATGACATGATGACGAACGAGGTCCAGAACAACTTTGGCGGTTGCTCTCTGGTAGGGGCGTCAAGGCTATAAAGCAGAAAATCTGACGTGAATCTCATCCGATGTGAATGCAGAAGGAGCGGTATCTGTACAAGTCAATAGTATGTCTATAGATGCAAGTAACTGTTTACTGTACTTTCATTCTGGCTGTATATTAACAGAGATTCTGAAGAGTTATGTAATTTTTTTTTCATTTGTTTTCCTTCACCTTGAATTTTTTATTTTTCCGTTCTTTGCACTATGATGCTACAGTAAATCCCCTGAAGTTCTTGTAACAATTGAACTCCTCCATGGTGAGATTTATAAACTTTATCTAATCTTTTCTGCACAGTTAGTGAAACGACTGTATGTACAGAACTGCATTAAGTGGAGACCTGGAACCAAAAAATAAAATTACTTAAATCCTTTAAGAATTAATTTTGTTCAATTCCCATTCCAAGTATATTTATTTATCTTGTAAAATCGCTCTTAGTGGTCTTTTAATTGTGATTATATCATTTTTGGAAAGAATCATAAAGCCTGTGTTGTTCTTTTATGACACATTTTCTGCAGCAAATCGGGAGCTTTTTAGAAATTTGCTTTAGGTTTGTTGGTGGGACTGTTGGCAAAGAAGCAACCTTACATTGATATCCCCCAGCTAAAAAAAAACAAGCATTATTAAAGTTATCCAGTTTAAAGCCAACTCAGTCGAGGAAAATGAAGACATTAATGAATCTATTTGGCAAGTGGATGATTCAGAAATGGAGCAGAGCAAGGAGACTTTGGTCCGCCCACAGCAGTGACTGCATCACAAACCTGAGCTTTTACAAAACCGCGGGATTTCGTCTCCTCCTGATTCAACACAATTTGAATAAAGACATACTCAGAAACACAGTTTTAATCTTAAGTTATTTTATATATGTCATCCATTATGTAAAAAATGCTACAATAAGAGATGAAAAACACAATTTTCATTTGAGTGGGTCTTTAAATCATCTTCTATCAATGTTTACATACTGTGTCATGACTATATTGCCAAAAATGTTACTGCTGATATTTATTCATTCTAGTAAAGTCACTATAAATGGACATTTTTTTACTGGTCAACTCAAAAAGTTGAGTCTCAAGTGACTCCTCTTTTCAGTGGATCGTTTGTCGGTAAATAAGAGTGCCACTCTGTTGGTGAGGTCTGATCGACCGGGAGGTATTTGATGAGAAACAGAGTCAGACAGTTGCTGAGAGGAAGCAAAACGGGCCGCAGCGGTGAATAATAAGGACAGAGTGTGAGCATAACACAATCCAGTGATGCTTGCACATCGTCTTTGAGGAAGCGGTGGGAGGCGGCCGCATCCCTCAGAAGAGATCGGGAACTTGATCGCTGGATGCCGCTCATGCAGCTTTGCCTGTTTGAGTCCACAGATGGAGTGGTGGGTGGGGGCGTCCAATAATGGAGCGGGATGAGGGGTGATGGGTTGGGCTGTAATTCAGCTGTAATTTATCATCCTGGCAGCTTTTTTAATTATTCACCAGGCTGTTACTATACAATTTATTGCATTTAGTAGATGCTTATGCTGTTAATACATGAACTCTCCTTTTTGTGCCTACTAAATGATGTTTAGGGAGTCGTTTTGTACTTGTGGGTTCAAAGAATGATTATCAAAGAAAAAAAAAAATGCAAATTTTATGATCGGTTTCTGCTTGGCAGCCTCTCTGTTTTAATCATTTATTTACATTTCTAAGCTTCACTTAGTTCTTAATTGAGTTTTTCTTTGGTCATGTGGTTTTAATGATGGCAGATGCACTTAGACGAGATGTTGTTTACAGAACTTCTTGTGCTTTCTACGCACTGAAAAGAAAAGGTCTCAGAAAGGAAAACCGACTCGCTTTAGTTGTAATGGCTGCAGTATTATAAAAAAAGCTCTTACTTGAGGCATTGTGAGGTCTTCTGAATCATTTATTTATTATATTGCTATAAATTCAAACAGTAACACTGCATTTTAATGAAGCTTCTTTCGTCAGGATAAGTTCTTGACTGCATTTGAGCCGTTTTTTTTTCACCTGTTTCCACACAAGTCTACAACATCTGTTCCCTGTATTTGACTTACTGACCCGAGTGCGCTCCGTTCACAGAGCCAATCGCTCAAAATCCTCAACAGTCCAACCCACGATGTGGAATACCGACTTGAAAACCTCCTAACTATAATACATAGAAGGCTGATGTACCTGAAAAGCATATTGTCTGCAGAGTTTGATCCTTTGTTTCAGACTCTTCTCAGATGAGACAAATTTTGTTCCCATCATTGTTTTAAAATTTGTTTAACTTTCAATTTCAGTTTTATTTATTTCTCGGGATAGTGAGAATTAAAAGCATTACGTGCAATGAGCCAGAATTATACCAGCGGCTATTTTTCATCTGTTTTCCATAGACAGATGTTCAAATTTTCCACCTATAAAGCTAAAAAAAAAACAATGAATAAAAACAAAGTTTAAAATATCAATAGAAATTATTTACAATAAAAATGCAATTATAAGACAATCACTTAAAATACATGTTGAAAAACATACATACATTGCAAAACATTAAAATAAATAATACATTTTTTTTGAGCAGCTTATGTTTTGAACCTTATCACATGCACCGGTGTTTTTTTTTGTTTTTTTTTTGGGGGGGGTCGTGTAATAAGGTGTTGACTGGTGTGGATGCTAACAGGTCCGGCCTGTGGAGGGTTGTGGAGAAGGGTAGTAGTGCTGGCGTGTTATATAGCTTGAACACTAAATCTTTAACCTATTGTAACTTTTCCACTGTAAACATGATCAACGTAAATCCAGTAACGCCGTTTTTCTCCTTCACGATCTACTTGAATTACGTTGATTGTTTTAAAAACCATAGTAAATCAAAGCACATAAAGACTGGTGCTCCGCTGTTAAAGGGTTAAGAAACTTTGTAAAAACGGAAAGTATCCTTGTCATATGTTTTGAAAGTTTTTTTGTTTAAGTTGGTCAAAGTGGAAAAGTGTGGTTTTAACATGCTCTTGTGGGCTTTTTCTCATAATGGAGGACATGTAAAAAATAATTTAAAATTAAAACTGCTTTTCTGAGTATTTCTTTATTCAAATCACGCTGGAGATGAAACTGGAGGTTTGAAAAAGCTCGTAACTGCCCCAAAGCTGTCCCTCTTCGTTCCAGTTCGAAAGCATCCACTTGCAGACAAATGGATCCATTAACATCTTCATTTTTCTCATTTGAGCTGGCATCTGCCTCATGTCTGCTCATCTGGATGTCTCCGAACATTTTGGTTCTACAGGTTTACTTAGAGGTCTATGACTTTGATATTTCCTGCGGGCCACCTACGAGGTTTGCCCATATTTTCTGTCCACAGACAACCTGTATCCACTCATGATGGCAGTGTACGGAGAGAAAATAGACTCACCCTGATTTGTGCATCCTTAAATTTTGATTTGAAACTCATGCAAAACATTTTGTGCATAAGTGCAAACATAATAAAATTTTAAAAAAAAAAATACAATACATGCTCAAATTAAAATTACAACAACTTGAAACTAAATTAGGCACAAATCTTTGAAAGTTAAGCAGGAATTGCTTGTTACGCACAAATCTGAGGTGAGACTATTATTGTCTCTGAGAAAGAAAAGATTTGTGTGTAAGTGATGCGTTTAAATGCTGCTACAATGCTGGGTCATCAGTTTCCTTATCAGCCTGTTTGAACTTAGATTGTGAACAATATCTGGTAAAAACTTGACATTTTCTCACTTTTTTTAGCAGATATGCTTCAATAATTAATATGAAAAAGTCAAAATAAGCTTTTTGAAAAAACGTAATTAAAAAACTTGCGGCTGCACAAGAATTACACACACACACAAACAAATAGGAGTGAGACTATTTTCTCTCCATACAGGATAAGATGAATCCAACTGAATGTAAGTGAATCATTAACAGTGATCAATTACAAACAAGATTCCAGAAGGTCAGATGGGATTTGAGCAGTCAAAAATGCAGCTGTTAAAAACATAAAAATGACGATCTTGTCGGAGTCAGAGTGAAGTGGAGCAGCCTTGTCAAAAGCAGAGCCAGCAGCTGGGCCTGCAGTCGACCATCAGTCTAACTCGGTTGCTTTCACGAGTTCTGTGTTAATTTTCAGGGTTAAGTAAATCACAACAAATAAGTGAAACCGGCGAAAGCAATCAACCACTTCATTTTGGTTTTTGGCCTCTTTTGTTTGTCGCATTTGTTAATTTGAGTTGAAACTGTTAAAAACCTGGATGGTGGCGATGCTGTCAGGGTAATTAGGCAATAATGCTCCTCCATTAGCAGTAAAGCACTGCAGTAACGCCAGAGCGAGACACCCCACTGGGCAACTGTTTAGTCTTCCTGTTGCCACACAGCAACACGGCTACCGACTGTGCCAGCCAGGCTCCCGTCCCGGGAAAATCTGGGCCGAGCGTGACGACGATCTTTGCCACGTCGAGAGGCTGTGAACGAACGGCGGCGGCGGCAGAACGCGGTGCTGGTGAAGCAGAACACCTACAAGCTTCGACAGCCGTGATCATTACTCCTCATTAATCAATGATGTTCTCTGACTCCTCCCAAACAACAATTAATGTTTAACCATTAAAATGCTAATTTCTCATTCAATATTCTGCATATTTAAACGATCTCAGATGTAATTGATATTCATTTAATTATTATAAACATTTAGATCAGCGTTTTTGTCTTTGTTCTACTGTTCTAATGAATGAAAAAGTCTTTCATCTAGCTTTTTTTTAATGTACATATTTTGTTTTAGGTTGTAAATATATTTTATTAGCACTAGTTTAAATGATTGATTTAAATCCTTCTCCAACCATTTTTTTTCCAAAGTTGTTTCCATTGATCTTATAATTATGATTATGAAGTTTTTGGCCAACATAAATAAAAACTTCTTTTTTTTAATTTTCTTTATAACTGGCTAGCTCTATTTTTTATTTTTTTTTTTGTAACCAGTTAGCTCTGTTTGCTCTGTAACCGGCGAGCTCCAACACCACGTGAACGCAGCATTTGTCAACCCATCCATGCAATTGGCACTAAAATGAGAACAAAAGTCACAATTTTTAAATAAGAATTAAAAAAAAAAGTTAAAATTGTTCATATTAATTTTCAATCCAAATCAAAGCATATTTTTGTCCAGATTCAGTATTATTTCTTTCTTTTATGAGGTGGATTACCAAACACTCGACACATCTGCTCCTGGTCTGGCCCCTCTGTCAAATCTTAGAACCTTTTTGGCCCACAAGTCAAAAAGTTTGCCCACCCCTGATCTAGAGGCTTTATAATGTTTTAATATTGACGGCATCTTTTAGAAAAGTTCCTTACAATAACCTCTATGCACCAAGATAAAATTAAGATGTAATTTAAAAAAAAACAAAAATTTAAAATATAAATTTGAATTCTAACATTCCTTGGAGTTGTCATGGATATAAAATCCAGTTCAGATACAGAATAAATAAATAAAGTTAGAAAAGTTTAAAGGAGAATAAGTTTTGTTGTGAATCCACTAATGGTTATTGGTGACACTCCCCCCCTCGATGGTTTATTCCTTAATTAAAAGGGCTGTTTCTCTGTTCTTGTTCTCTTGAACTGTCTTTATTATTTTATATTCTGTTGATATTATGTTTATGGGGTTTAGTTTAAACTTTTGGAATCAAAAACTGTCAAATTGTTAAAAGTTTTAATTTTTTACCAGATGAATGCAGCTGTTTCCCTCAAAACCAGCATTTCATTATAAACTTCAGCTGAACTTGCTTAAGAGAAAATATCTGAGTTTTATTTGCAAACCTTTAGAGCAGATTTAAAGTCTTAAAGTTCTTTTTCCTCTGTCTGTATTTTCTGTGACTTGATAAATAACAAACACAACTTGCATTTCAACTGACTTCCATTCAACTGTTATTGCAAAAATAAAAATAAGAAACCTGATCAGAGACCCTTAAACCAAGCATTAGTCTCGTGTCTCTTGAACAGCCAGCGTCTGTAACCTGAACGATCTCAGAACCTTCCAGTGAGGATTCTGTTGATCAAAACATGAATTTTCAAAAGGAAAACCATTTTTTTGGCAATTTTGATGTAAAATAAAAAATTCAAATTGACAGTTCTGAATAATTTTAATTAAATGTAATATAGCATCACCATAGTCAAGTATGTCAACATTTTTAAACATATAAGGAGATGAGAACTTAAAAAGATGGAAGCGACTCCCTGTCTTTATGTGTATGTTTTAAAGTGGAGAAAATTGCCCTTTCTGGCACCCAATTACAGTTTCCTTCTGATCCACACTTAAGATAGCAATTTCCTTCTCAACGGGTCTTCAGCTAACTGAGTACCATTCTGCTTCAACTTTCAGCACAAGAGCCAGTAATTATGGTGACATACTGTGATGCTTGTAGTGTCACCTGTTATTTCGCTTCATTTTCACTAAAGAAATGGACCGTACTGCATAGGTTAGCTGGGAATAGCATCACTGCAAACTCTGGCCTAATATGACATGGCTGCTTTGTTAAAATAAAAAATAAATTACCAAATATGAATAGAAATTGTTTTAAAATGATCAAATGTGATATCCTTTTTTCATATTCTGAAATATTCTTTTTTTCTAACACAACCAAATGACCATTTCTTAAAATATTTTGAGCTGGATTAAACATTTCTTCTCTTCCTGAATATGTTCCAGAGTAAAAACTGGATATTATAAGTAATTTTGCTTCTTTAAATTGGCAAAACTCTGGGAAAGTTGCCAGAAAAGATAACCTCTCAGAAGTTGATTGAACGCTTTCAGAACTGGTTCTCTTTATGAGCTGCTGCCACTGTTTATTTGGATCTTGGTAGGTAGTTAAACAGAAAACTTTCAAAACTTTGTCTTTAACTTTCTGTGACTTTAGAGTTTCCTGTTTTTTTAAGGAAGTGTTTTCATTCTTGCAGCTTGATAGTTGCACCATTTTACACCACTTTGAGCTGCCGTTATTGCGTATCACCTCACCACTTATCACTCATTTCAGTTTGTTAGAATTGAGTTTTCTTCACGTGACTTAAATTAATGTTGCCGTGTAAGAACTTATTTTAAAAATGCAACATTAGAAAATATATTTCTTATACCAAATATTTTTATTTTCATAAGCTAAACCAAGAGCTAATGTCAAGAAAGCTTAAATATGTTCACGTTGATTTGACTTTTTTTCTTTAAGCATTGATTTTACATAATAGAACAAAATCCTACAGATATATCAAACTTATTACAGAAATAGAAAAATTTATTGTTTAAAAAAAAAACAAAAACAAAGACAAACAACTAACATAAGGAAACATAAAGAATAAAATAATTGTCTCATAAGTAGAGATTTCTGCAATATTATAATAATAACAATTTATCCCTCTCAGGGACAAATTAAGTTTTAGTAACAGAACAAATGTGAGATTTGGGGAAAAATCATTAAATGGGGTAGAATGGTAGTAATGGTAAATACTTACTACTCGAATAGGTAGTTAATATTTAGTTGATGCAAATTTGCCACGTCTGCCCTGAAAGGGTTAACACAATAATAATAATTGTACATACATTACACTTTTAAATATAATGAATATGAACTAAAATCAAATAGTTTGATTTAATGCTTGAAAAGGAGTTTGAAGAAACAAATGTATGTGATACCACCTTTATGGAGCTATTGAATTTTATATTTTGGCATAGTTGTCATGTTCCGGTGTCCATATTCCAGAGTTTATTGATTATGCTTAGAAAAAAAATATATATATTATTTCAGTTGATTTTAAATCCTTTTTAAAAAAAAGTTTTGTGAAAAAAAATACCTTAAAGAATATTTGTCTTAAAAAATAAAATATTTTTGAAGAGTTTTATTTTAAAGGTTCCCAAACACAATTTCTGTTGTTGGAACCAAATGAAAAAAAAAGTTGTGCGTGAAAGACTAAATAACTAAGCTGATAAGATGGTGGAATTTAAAATGTATTATTAGCCCTCTGAGATATATAATACATCACCTGATAAATCTTTAAAAAGTATAAAAAAAGAAGCACTGAATGCAAATCGGCCCAGCTGGAAGTAATAAATAGAACGTACATATTCATGCACCTCAGAGGCTTTAAAGCTTTGTAAAATATGGATCTGCACATCTGCACTGTGCTACTTCCAAGAAATCTCCCAGACTAGAAATCACATTTAAAAAAGTTGTGAAGTTTGCTGCATTCCTTCTGGTTCTCTTTGCTCTTCCATGATACATCATCTCAGAACGACTCAGTAATGTGATGGCTTGCTGTTTTTGGTTCCACAGAATGGCGAGGCGTCCCTCTTTGAGGTGAACATCCGTTACGTCGGCGGGCTTCTTGCGGCGTACTACCTGACGGGAGAGGAGGTGAGTTTGATCAAAGCTGCTCCTGTCTGTGTCTCCATGCTGTCCCTTCAATAGAGCGAGTGTCAAGAAGTCTGTGGTCAGTTTGTCATTTGAATATTTCAAATTAATTTAACATTTATCAAAGAAGAAAGCTGCAGAATCTAGTAAATGACTGCTATGAAGTTGTGGTTTTAATGAACATTTTTGAGAAAAACATTATTTTTATAAGTACTCTTGTTTAAACCTCATGGCTTCTTGGTGTGTCGCTAATTAAGTTAGTATGTATTGTTGACAGGGTTGTTCTATGTAACCACGATTATTACTGGTAGTTAGATTTCTGTAGGAAATGTGTTTTTTTTGTTGTTAAGGATGTTTGGTTATAAAAAAAAATGTCCTCCCTAACAGAAGATAACATCATTATTATAAGCAAACAATAAAACATAAAATTAATGCTGATGAAATTAAGTTTAGTACAGGAGGAGCACCATAGATTTTCTAGAATTGTTTGTATGGGATCTGTTTGAGCAGTTTCTAAAGATTTTAGAAATTAAAATTTGTTGTAATTGAGGTATATGTGCACATTAAATTAATGTTTTGGGGAAAAAAAAAAAAAAATTACTTTTAGTGTAAAGGAAATGCACTTTCTTAGGTTAGTTGAACATCCTTAGATCAATAGGACTTTACCAGAGGTTAAGGAAGCTATCATAGTCATTGGACTAAAGGCTGTTTTACATTGATCCATCTGCTCTGCACCTCAAAACAGGTTCCTATTCAATTGTATCGTCTTAGTCATGTCTGCGTCTGACATCTGTCCCATATAATTTTTTATGTTAAGTCTGTCAACACATTAATGTTTTGGTGAAAATACATTCTTGTCATATGCATATAGACATATGGTTTGGCCCCCCTCAGCATCACTTTTTGACATGTTGGGTGACCCCAACTTATTGTTTTTTGACATGCTGGCTAGGAGTGTGTGTCGTTGCTTAGGTGGCGATCTGATTCGATTCATGAATCAAGCTCAACGATTTACGAATCGAATCACGATTCTTACTTTTTAATATGTTTATTGCTATGTGTATTTACTGGATGGATGAAAATTTCAATTATTTGTATTAAATCACCACCATTCATACATTTATTTAGAACAGGAGACCAGAATCAACAAAACTGATTAAAAAAAAAAGATTCAGATAGAAAGAAATTTTGTCATTTTTATTTATTTTTTTTTTTGGTTAGCCTTCTGGTTTTTGTTCAGTAGTTACATAAAAGGGATACAAATCAATGCTGTTTTGGATCATTTAACAGCAAAATCTGAAAATTCTCTACAGTTTTTTATCCTCAAAGTTCTTCAACATTTTATGTTCTAAGCATTACATATTGGTGCAAAGCTCTTGTGAAAAAAGCTCTTGTGAAACTACTGATTCACGTTGATTATATCCACCTTTCAGCAGCGCGAGGCTGCGTTTCTTCAGTATAAGATGGAGTTTCGATAATTGCGTCAATTGTTGAAGAGTTATCATAACCAAAAGAACGTAAACACTGAAGCTAAAACTACGGTATTAAAGCTAATTCATTTTATCAGAAGTTATATCAGTGAGCGGAACTTCAGCCTCAGTTTCTGAATAGAAAAAAGCTCCCGCTAGTTTTACTTTGAAAACCGGAAGCTCCCCATCACGAAGATGTGTTTACTTCCTGTGACTACCGCTGCTCTTTTGGCTTTGTTTTAGTTCGTAAGCTTAAAATCCAACATGAATCTGCATTACACTGCAAAAATACATCGTCCCCAGATCATATTTTGATAACAATTTTGACAATATTTCACTGCACTGTACTTGATTCATTAAGTGCTTTTGTTATTGTTGAATTGCTGAATTGAAACTGTTACATAATGCCTGGAAATGTCTGGAAAATAAACTATTCATTCATTCATATTCATTATTCATTCAAGATCGTGAATCAGTGATCTTTGACGTCACAAGTATTCGTACTCCAATTTTCAGAAGCAGAGCACGAGTATTCGAGCACCCGGATACTCTGTTACTTGCAGCCCTAATGCTTACTGTTCCCAATAAATGACCGGTCCCCAACCTCCAAGCCGTGAACCAGTACCGGTCCAAGGTCCGTGGTACCACTTGGTACGTGGCCTCTTGCAGCCCAAATCTTCATAACAATGGCGTATAGCTTGGGCCCTCTCCTCGTCAATTTTTGACGTTTTGGTCAATAGTTTTGGATTTTTGGGACGTAGCAGAAGGCGTGGAACTGGTACTGGGTTAGGGTACTGGTACCAGTCCACATCGCGTGGGTTGGGGATGAAAATGTGCAGAAGAAATGGGAAGCAAGTTTGGGTTTCAAAGTAAAAGCTTTTATTGTACTTTCAAAATAAAACTTTAGAAAAATGTATTTCATATTTAAAGCGACATGCCCATGCAATTACGCACCTTAACACTGCAGTTATTATGGTCAACATTTTATCAGAAATCAGTGAGGAAGGAGAGGGTAAGAGGCTTTATTACCAAGGATTTTCTTAAATTTGTTGAGCATCTTTAGATCAATGACACTGTCCTGTTCTCAAAATGACTTTATCAGAGTTAACTAAGTTAGAATAATCAATCAACTTATTTGAAACAGTTTCATCTGTTCCATGCCTCACAACAGGTTCGTTAATCAATTGGAATTTTAAATTGTCTCCGTCATGTCTGAATCTGACATCCGTCCTTCCACGACACAAGCCATTTCTAGTCAACTTTGCCGTATAAATATGGAAGTTCCAATTTCAAAATAAAAACTTGCATTGTACTTTCCAAATAAAACTTTATAAAAGTGTATTTTATATTTAAGGTGATGTGCCCACAACGCACATAACACTGCGGTCCATTTTCGCCATGGATGACAAAAGTATAATTTCGGAAGTACAAAAACATCTTTTATGACACAAAACATGCATTTACGAGGACTCGATAGGGGCCTGATTGCCAAAGTTTTGGATGTTGATGTCATGGGGGTGGACGGATTGACTGGGCAGAGTTAAAGTAGCTGACGGTCGTGGGACAGACTCCCCACGCAGATGGACCTGTGTTTGCTTTGCTGTGGTTGTTCGGTGAGATCAATCAAAAAAGATGCTTTTCTGGAAGGAGTTGCTTTGAATAATTTTTTTTTTTTGCAGCAGGAATCGTCCAGGTTAAAGGATCAGAAACTTTGATAAGTTTTTAGCTTTGGCAGAAAACAAGTATGGACGCTCCGTCAACTCTGGAGGATACATAACGATTAAAATTGCCTTCAACGAGCGCGCACTACAAGCGGTCCAGTTCATTATCGGCATGTTGTGAAATAACCGGAGGTCAATGTGTCACCGTAATGAGCATCTGGCTGCAGCAGCTTCCCGGAGCGTTCGGATATCATACTCTGCAGCTGTTCTGTTGGTGGATGAGACCGGGCAGCAGCAGAGTTAATGGAAAGAAGATGTGGTGGCACAGAACACTGTCGCTTTAATGGACATTGATTTGCAGGCCACACAGGTTGAGGCGTAAAATTGTCAACCATCAGTGGATGAGTGAAATATGAACACATTATTGGAGCGGAATATTTTTATGAAGCCATTACTCCACATTTGCCTGCCATTACAGTCATGCAGAAAATATTCTTCTATTTTGTTCACTGGCCCATGTAAATTTCTATATAAGGCATCTGTAATGATAGTTCCTAAAATGAGAGCGTAAAGCAGGACCATGAGGGTTGTCGCACAAGGACAGCCTCTGCCCACTGTCCTGCTGTCTTCTTGTGCAGCTTGCTTTATAACGTTGCTAATTGTGTGAATACATAGTAACCATTTACACTTTAGTGATCCTCCTGCTCCTTTCCGTACGTTTTTTGGCACGTAAAAACTCAATCACACTTTCAGAAATTTCAGTCATCACCGTTTCAAAACGTTCAGCTCATTCAGGACATTATTGCTTTTTTTGATGTTCATAAACTTTATAGTTTTTGAAATATTGAGCAACATATGCCCCATAGAAAATGAATGAGAAAGTCTTCACATTTCAAAATTGTAAGAATTTAGCAACAAATATATTCATGGGTTATGTTTTAATCTTTTATAGTAATTTTTGAAATGATTTTAGTATAACTTATATTGTAGCAACATGCTAACGTTTTTGACTTTTACTGTGGATTTTTAGGCTAATCTGGAATTTAGCTACTGTTTTTAGCAATCTACTAGCCTTTTTTTTTGTAATTTGGCCTCTAATGAGGTTTTTTTTTTAAGGCTAATTTGGAATGTAGCTAGTATTTTTGCAACATGCTAACATTTTTGGCTATTTTTTTTCCCCGCTGAACCTTTTTTTTAGGCTAATTTAGAGTTTACCAAATATTCTAGCAACAGGCTAACATTTTTGACTAATTTAGTTTACTGAGGAATATTTTTGAGTTTAGCTAGTATTTTAGTAACAAGCTAGCTTTTTTGTCTAATTTGTTATCTATCGATGTTTTTTATGCTAATTTGGAATTTAGCTAATATTTTAGCAACGTGCTAACATTTTTGACTAATTTCGTTTACTGAGTGTTTTAGGTTATTTTAGAGTTTGGCTAGAATTTAAGCAATGTGCTAGCTTTTAAGCCTAGGTAAAGGCTAATTTATTTTACGCTAATTTTGAATGTAGGACATATTTTAGTAACATGCTAATGTTTTAGGTCATTTTTTTATCTACTGATGTTTCTTTTGTCAAGCTAATTTAGAGTTTACCTAATATTTTAGCGACAGGCTAATGCTTTTGATTAATTTAGTTTACTGAGGATTTTTAGTCTGTTTTAGATTTTAGCTAGTATTTAAACAATGTGTTAACTTTTTTTGGCTAATTTGGCATCTACACTGTTTTTGGCATCATTTGAAATTTACCTCATATTTAAGCAACACACTAAATATTTCTGTAAAACTTACATTTATTAGGGATTTTTAAGCAATTTTACAATAAATTGTCAGAAATTTTGGTCAACATCAGCGTTCTTTAACTGTTCTTTAATTAAATTTCGAGGGTTTTTTTTTCAATATTTTGCAGATAGCTTTTAGATTTTAAGCAAATCCCTTCAATAGTTAAAGTAAATTGCATCACCATTTTCAGCGAAAAGCTTCAGAATCTTAAGCGACTACTTTCAGCAAAAAGCATTCACTCTAGCATTATCCCAGGTGACGCAACTTTTCAAGTTTCTCTTATTTTCCTAATATATCAACACCCTTGACTGTTGTGCATGTATCCATCACACAGCTATCTCGTTCATTTTGTGAGAAAAGGTTACGCACAGCCAGATTTATAGCTACCTGAACCTGCTCCTCTAGATTTCCCCATTAGAGACTTCTCCTTCAGTCTGCTGTTCCATTTGGATGATAAAACCAACAGATTGAAGGTCTGTCGCAGCCGCAGAGACTTAAATCAGCTGAGACAGTGTTGCAGGAGGCTATTACCAAACTGTGGATGTGGATTGACCAGAGGATATTGGGCAGCTGCTGCTGTAAATGATTGGTAGGGAGTGGGGAATGATTACGGCTCCTTGTGGGACACAGTTTGTCGGAGAAGTGCTTTGAGCAGAACTGCAAGAACACCTGACCATTAATAACCTCCTGTTGTTTTTAACCGCGTGGGATGTACTTTTAATGGGCGTGTTTCCTTGGTGTCCCTGAAGGCTCGCGGTTGGTCTTTATGGACACATCCTCATATTAGACGTTGGGTTCAAAGCGCTCCGACTGCTGCTAGCTTCCTCTTCCATCATTTACTGTCACTTTTCCCTTGCTTGGCTGAATGGCTCAACTTTATTGCTGATTAAAGAGGCAGTAGGTGTGTCTCATTTTTGAACATAGCTTTGTTTATGACTGCTGTTGTGAACATTGTCATCTTTTGAGCTATTGTAAAAGTGTTCCCGGTGGTGTAGCAATTATGATGATGGATGTTCTTTTTAGCAAAATCTAAAAAAAAAACTTTGTTTTCTAGGGCAAAGTTTGTGCAGCATGGCAGAAGTTCATTAGAAATTTGCTTTTTGGGTCAGATTGTTAGTGTGAAAGTAAGCCTCACCTTTTTTCCCATTACCCCTTTGTTTACATTCTCTCCCACTATCTTACAGTCCCTCACAACCTCAAGCTAACATCAACAGTGCAACAGAAATGGTGAGCAACATCAGAGCTATCCAGTTATACACTTCTGAGCCAGATGCCAACACGGGCGAGGAAAACAAAGATGTTGATGGATCTATTTGTCTGCAATTGGATGCTTCAGAAGGGAGTTGATTTCATTTGCATGCGTCATAAAAGAAAACTTTCTTTCTAACAGCATTTTTAACTGATCCTAATTCATCATTGTCTGAATAAATAATTACTCAGAAATACAGTTTTAATCTGAAATTATTTTATATACTGTATGTCCTCCTTTGTGATAGAAATGCTGCAAAAAACACGTTCAAGGGTTTTTGAGTCATAATTCAAAGCAAAATGCAATTCTCAGTTGACAATTTAATTCAGGCTTGGAATATAAAAAATACATTTTGCTGTTTAGAATTCACTATGAGAAAAAAAAAAAAAACTCAATTGGAATTTAAGTTGTCATATGTTTTTAAAGGGTAACCAAACAACGCAGTTGGAGGCTGACTCTATTGAAAAATGACCCAAAAAGGGGGCGGGGCTAGTGGAGTCAGACTGAGCAGCAGAAGAGTGGCTTGGATCCATGATTGACAGTTAGGTAAACTTTATGTAACATACGCTGGGTCTTTCATTTGGAGAGTGGTACCAGGCAAAGTGATGCAAAGTTTCTACACAGAAACTTTCTGAGGAGGCTTCTGAGGAGCTCCATTTACAGGGTCAACAGCCAAAAAATTTGATTTAGGATTTGGTTACCCTTTAATGTCATAATTCAAATGACACTGCATGCAGGAATTTGCTATACCATATTTAAAAGCGACATTTCAATACATGGTTTGCTTTAAGTTCATTTTAAAGTAGCTTCAAATCTATTGCATAATTTGTACCATGGTGCTTTTACCATGGTGCCCCCTGGTGTAATGCATTCTCATTTGCGCTTTATTGTACTTTATCTGTGCCAAAATTCAAATTGAAATGCAACCTGTCAAACGCACATCAGGGCAGGGCCTATCACCTTCACAAATGTCTTTTTTGTTATGTGCATAGTGCTGTATTTGTAATTCTTGTTCACATTGAATGCTCGTTCAGAACTAGAGGTGGGACAAAATATCGGTATGGTGAACAATCGCGATATTGAATTGTCTGTATTTTTCTTAAGTAAATGCAGACAGCCCGCTGTTTTTAATGGAACATAAAATGGTTTGTAAAGGTGGTAACACCAGTAACCTGTCCAAACGCCGCGCTAAAATCCACCTGATTCTAGCGGAGTAGTGCGCAGCATCTGTCCGTCCAAATGGGACGTCTGGCAGTGTTATTGATCCAACAGATGTGTATGCTAGCAGTACACATGTAGAGCATGTGACTAAAGTGTTGATTATCAGTGCAGAAAGTTCAAGATAAGTGCAGGAAATTTTAATAAAAGGAGAGGGAGAATTGAATATGAATACCAGCACTGTAAAAGACAACAAACATATAATATTAAAAAGCTAAAAGTTCATATTGTGCCTCAATAATAATCATCTATTTGACATAAAATTAATTAAAATGCAGCGTTATGAATTTTTATTTCCATATTTATTGCTCTTTGAAGAGAGAACGTTATTTGATATACTCTGCATTTTGGTTCTTAACTGAAGCTTTGTTCATTAGTTACCTTAAAATGTGTGTATTTATTGTAAAGACACGTTAGTATTTATTGATAATTTTATTTCAATGTTGGATATAGCGTTAAATTAACATATTTTGTTTTAAATTGCTCTAAAAGAAGGTTTTGAAGAAAATTAAAAGATACATTTGTTTTAAAAATAGTTTTATGTTATAGATTACCAAAGGTAAAGTATGGATTTTTGCAATGTTTACCATATCAAGATACTGTCGGTATCGTGAATCGCATTGTGATTCCCTGAGATTCTCATCCCTATTCAGAACACGAGATTTTTTGCGAGAGACTTGGTTGAAAGACCCACTCCAATGAAAATCATGATTTTGTGTTCTTAACATTTTATTTTAGCATTTTTCTCATAATGGAGGACATATAGAGGGAAACTTAAGCTTAAAATTGAGTTTCTGAATTATTCAAAACAATGTGAATCAGGAGCAGAGGAAAAAATTCTATTGGTGCAACATTCGGCGGTCCACAAACTCCCTGCTCTGCTCCATTCCGATGTATCCACTTGCAGACAAATAGATCCATATATGGGACTGTAAGCTAGAGGGAAAGAGTTTAAATAAAGGGATCATGGGAAATAAGGACAGGCTTACTCCACTCCAACAGTCCTACCAACAACTCAAAGGCAAATACTGCTGCTCTGTAGAATCTTTCTTAGGAAACAACATAGTTTTTTTTTTTTTTTTTTTCCAATTTTGCCTAAAAACAGTAACATTATAATTAAAAGACCACAGGGAACGTTAATGTTTTGCCTCCATGCTCATGTCCAGCATATCTTTCGGGCCATTTTTGATCTGTTTATCAGAATGCATTAGCATGCAGGTAAAGGTGTGTGGTATCGAGAGGTTTTTGCGTCACTTTCCCCCTTCAGCGAGAACAAAGAAGCTAAAATGACATGGGGGGGAAAAAAGAATGAATTCAATCAGCCTCGTCTGAAAAATTGCTTGTGGGCTGCGTTTAGAACAGCAGGGGAGGGAAGGAAGGAAGCGGCGGCCATAGCAGAAAAGTTAGATTTCATGGTAATTTGTTCATCAGTGATGGAGAAACGGGTGAAGAAAGGAAACAAGTGATCAAGAAATGAAGTAGATAAATGGAGGGCGCATGCATATCATGAGCAGGTAAAGCAGACGAGCAAAGGGAAGTGCGCTCAAAGAAGAGCTGGAACGGTCACGTCCTGAAAATGTTTAGCTCCTCTCAGAGATCAAAGAAAACAAAATGCAGCATGATATTTTCTAACAACATAAAGGCTGTTTGTAGTAACAGGTATAAGCAGCTCCTACAGAGTATTTTTAATATTGAGGTATCACACTCACTTAATATATTTTTAGTTTACTACATATATTTAACATGAAATAGTATTAGTTTCCTTATTTTTCAGTCCTGTTAGTGGAAAAAGTGAGAAAGATACAAACATCTTAATTCAGCGTTAGAACAGAGTGTTTATAATACTGTGAAAAGTTTTTTTTATTTTTTTGGATTTCCAAAAATAACTTTAGCTGGTCTGTTATTGAGTACTGCCTGAAACTAAAGGCTTCAGCTTCTGTTGTTTTATATTCTTACAGTCAAATCACTCTATACTGCTTTATTGTTTTTGTTGCATTATGTCACAATGTTTTCAAAAACTGTTTTTGAGGAAACATCAGAACAACAGAGAGAGAACACGCTTGTACATGTAAGAGATAATGCACTTCAAAATGTGCATTATCAAAAATGTCTAATAATGCACACTTTGACGTGCATTATCATTGTGGTCATTTACAAAATAAATAATATTTTATCAATTTTTTGTACTCTTAGTATTCTTTTTGTTTTTATTGTTTGGATCACTTTTTACAAATAAGCAGAATAATATTTAATAATAGTAATAACATAAAAATAATAATAATTAATAATAATAATATTTACCTTTACTTATAGAGGTTGTTCGATTGAAAACAATTTATCATTTACAATGACGACCGGATTATATGAATATGAGATATGTGATGCAGCACGTTGTCACGGTAACATGACATGGCAGAGCCGGCATCGACCTTGACTGCAGCAGCAAAAGAAAGTGATATATATGATGATCGTCACAATAGGTTAAATAAAGCATCAGTTCAGAGACAATGTTCACCTCTTTCTACAGAAAGAAAATAGACTCATCCAGTTTGTGTGTGCGTAATACATTTTGTGCGGAACTGTGCGTACTTGCATTTGTGTATTCACATGTACAAAAATGACAATATCCAAAATCTAAATTACACACACAACTTTAAATGACATGCTTAAAACTTACTTCACATGGAAATCTTTACAAAAGTACACACCAATCGCCTGATACACACGCACACAAAATTGCATTTACACACAAATCTGATTTGAGACTCTTTTCACGTCTCCTAGATTTGTGTGTAAATGATGCATTTAAATTCTGGTGGAATGCTGAGTCATCAAAGTTTTCTTATCAGCCACTTTGAACTTTAATTGTAAATAATAACTAGTAAAAACTTGACATTTTCCCACATTTTTAAACATAAAATTACACAAAATCATACAGACACAAGCTACAAACCAAGAATTTACATGCGTGCAAATTGGATGGAATTGTTTTTTCTCCATCACTCTTTAATCCACAACCAGCAGCCAATCAGAATTGGTTTTTCACCTGCACCTTGGTATAGTGTAATTCAGCAAAGTTACATTGATTATGCTGTATCTTTCTTAATAAAATCCAATAAAATTAGGGTTTGGGATGTCATCTAAATTAGAAATTATTAGGGCTTTGTATTTTTTCCTCTCACACGATTAAACGTGTTTCTCGATAAATGATCCACAAATTCATCCAACAAAAAGATTCAACCATGTAGCTATATAACACAGTCCCATTATTTTACCAATAGATATTTCTTGTTCTTTTAGTGTTTAAAACTATGAATAAAATGTGTTTTAACTGCACTTTTTATTTTAAGCAACAAAAACAGAAAGTCTTTGACATGAAAACTTCAAAATCTGACATTTTGGGTCATGAAGACTATTTTAATCATTGTGATTAAATAAAAATTTCCTATTAATTTATTTATACAGGTTTTGTTTGAATTTATGTGGAAAAAGGTATATTATTTACAGCACACAGTGTGTTTTTCCTTCAACCAATTGTAATTGATTTGACTTGGTAGAAACAAGCTTGTGATTGGCCGCTTTTGTTTGCATTATGTGGACATTATAGTGCAACGACGGTACAGACACAACAGGAAAACAAACTGAAAAAGTTTGACAAAAACTATTTTTATTATTCCTGATCAATTTTTTACTTTTTCATCAATATAATATTGTTTATATTTGTGGTTTCCAACCAATACTGTTGTACTTGATCCTTTTTTTTATCTGTATCCTTTACATCCGTAAAGGATTTTTCAAATTGACTGACATGACATGAAAACCTCTCAATCCGACTGAAGAGCCATCGCAAATATGACCCCAAAAATCCCTCTGCCCTTCAGACAGGTTACCTGAGCCATTCTTGTTTTGTTGTAAAAGTTTAAGAGACACCGGGGAACTCAAGTCTGCTTTAGAGATTAGTTTCACAAGTTTCCAAAGGCAAGTGAAGTTATTTATGAAATGAAAGTCCTTCATATCGTATCACTTTTTTTTATTGCCCATTGTGATGAAAAAACAATGCAAACTTTTTGGTCATTCCACAAAGTCAAAGTCATAACACTGGCAAAAAATCATAACAAACTTGCTGCATTCAGACGCTCCGTCATCTATAAAAACTCTTAAGTCATGCAAAAATGCTCACTAGTTCTAAAGAATGTTTTTTTCTACCCCAGGCAGGGCATAATCATCTACTTGTTTCAACAATTCACGCAACCAAAGAGCTACACAATTCCTCTAATATTCCATGAGTATTTTCTGATTTCATTGGAATATTGTGTTTTCAACCTGATTGAAGTTTTTTGTTGACAACTTTTCGGTCTACAGAACAATTCAGTGTCTTTAAATTAAGAAGACTTTGATGGGCTTGTTCTTGGAAAATCCCCCACATTCCCTGAAGAAACCGGTCTTCTCCCATGTGTGACCGGATATTTCTGTCTGTGTGAGATGAGAGATGCAAGAAGAAAGACGGCGGATGGAGGAGGAACACGATGAGGAATGCAAATAGATGGAGAGACACAAGAACCCAGACAGTTGTAAAGAAAAGTCAGGAATCATCTAAAGCACGTGTGTCAAAGTCAAGGCCCGGGGGCCGGATCCGGCCCTCCGGGTAATTATATCCGGCCCTCCAGGTCATTTTATTTTGTTGTTATTAGTAGCCTAATGTTATTTTGTGCTTATTTTTAACTTGCATATTTTTGACACAATATATTTTTATGGGGAGTAAAATATTAAAAGTTGTTTAAAGTTTAAATTGATTTATTCTGGAATATCATTCCTTCCTTTTTATTATTCATAATTATGTTATGCATTCTGCTAGTTTTTTGGACTATTTTGGCATTTGTTAACATTTTTTAGGCTTTTTTGAAGTTTAGCTAATATTTCAGCTTCATGCTAGCTGTTTTGGCTAATTTAGGCTTTCTTCAGTTTTTTAGGCTGTTTTTAAGTTTTGCTATTTTTTCAGCTAAATGCTAGCTGTTTTGACCTAAGTTTTTAAAAAGTTTTCCAAGCTAATATTTTGATTTTGGATTTTGCCCCCCTGAGCAGTTGAGTTTGACACTCTTGATCTAAAGATTCACAGTTAGGGATTTTTTAGGGGTATAACAAGTCTTTTTAACAATGATTCGATTCATATCATATTTTTGTGGTTACCTATCATTGTTGATCATGGTTGGAGTTCAGACTCCAAAAAAATAGACGTACCCCAAACTGATGCGCAGGGGTTTGGAACTCAAATGTCATTTTGTTCTTCTTTAGAAAATAAAAAAAAAAAAAAAACACTTTACCATTTTGTTTCATTTAAAGGGGCCATACCACAAAAAACCAAGTGTATTATACTGTTCATTTACTCACTATAATTAACCTCAAAGCAGTATTTTGATCCGTTCGTGCATTTCTGGTTAATCCTCTTAAACCTGCACTCTCAACAACAGCCCCTCCCATACTCACAAAAATGAGCAGGTCTTCACAATCTGACATCACAAAGTGAGACAGCCCCTTTCAGGAAGCATCTGCTCTGACAGCTCCGCCTCCAGTCTAACACAACACTCAATTTCTCCACAGAGCTTGCGGTGATCAGTAAAAACTTTCATTTTAGATGCAAAATACCGTATATCTTCCAGTTGTTTGTTACTTTAGACGTGGGGCTTCTTTTTCACACAGAAAGCCATTTTGTTTCATCTTTATGATTTACAATTACCTTTTAAAACAAAAGAAAAATAACTTTTTTTTAATTAGTTTTTTTTTTTTTAAGATTATGATAATTTCCACTCAGACTTGTTTTCCCTTTACAATTCATTTCTGCAATGGGATACGATTTTATTTTAGATTGTGTTTCGGCAGCAAATGTAAGAGAAGTTTCATTTGTTTCTTGATTTATGCCAAGTCACAAACATGTAAAATAAAAGCTGATTGCAAAAATGCAAAGAGGGAGAGAAAAAAAGAGTAAATGGTTGAAGGATGACAAAAATTGCTGCTTTAATTTCTCAGATTTCACAGTTTAATTTACATTTTTCTCTTGTTTCCCAGAAGTAAAACCACATTTTCCTTTCATTTTGCTAGTCTAAAGAACTCCTGCTAAAGCTGTAATGTCATGATACGAAAATCATTATTTATTCATGTGCTTCTATTTTAATCTTGCAGCTCTTATTTTCTGCCACACCTTGGGACATCAGTGTCCTGTTATGCAAAACTCTTTGCTAATAAAAGCTCAGAACTCAGGTAACCTGCTTAGTCATGAGGAATGCTAGACCTCACAACACCTTCTGGTGATGTTTTTTTTATCCTGTTTGACCTCCATTCCACTGTCCTGCAGTTACACATTTGCTTCAAGCCAAAAATGCCAGCAACTATATGCACCTGCCACATTTTTCACTGATTTATTTGGACTCTGTGCCCCAGATTCATGCACAATTTCTCAAACTGCAGTGTCATGTAGTGCAGAAAAAGTTTTCTCTCCTTTTGTCGAACGTTATTTACAACAGTCACACGTGTGTTCCTTGTTGGTTTGAGATTTAAGAGGATATCAGAGCTGGGAAGCCCTGAATCTTATACCAGCTCTGACATCCTCTTAAATCTCTCGGATTACTTTTTTCAAAACATCTGAAACGGTTCTTTGAATATCGTTGGTGAGAATTCAAATTTCACAATGCGTTTTATGTGCAAAGCCAACCTTTGTGTTTGATTGTAAGCACTTCCTTTTACCACCCAAGGCAACGGCACCACCGGTAATCCTCCTAGTCGTGACGATCTATTCGCATGTAATGTGTTTGGTTTTATATTCACAAATGTTTTGTTCAGATTGCAGCATGTAGGTATATAGTTTGAATAAATAAGTCCCCAAATCTCACTGTTATAAGCTATTTTAGGAAAAAAGAAAATTGTTGCTGTTTAATGGTCAGAATAAGGGTTAGAAGGAGCAGAGGAAACAAAGTTGATGAATTTTACGGATAAAAGACTCGTATTATTAACTATGGAACCCAAAAATGGCCTTTTTGTGATGGTTTTCTCGTAAATACCACATCCACTATCCTGTTATCACGAGAAAACAAATTTAGTTTTGTTATTTTAGCGAAGAATATCCTGTAGCATCCCTCTCTCCCTTTCCCACACTAAGACGCTGAGACAAAATCTGTATTAAATATCTTTATTTTGTGGTTCATGCAGGCCATAACCAACGGCGACCAGCTTACACCAACAACTGTCAACAGCAGCAAAAGAAATTCTCCTCAAACATTGTTTTCTTCAGTCAATTTTTGATTCGTTAGCTGATGATTCATTAACTACGCTCCTCAAATGCCTTATTTTCATCTCATACATCAGTCCTCCTTTCCTTTATTTCCCTAAAAGGAAAGGCTGAACGATAGAACCCAAAAAACATCTCTGCCTGGTGATGCGTTCACTGACCTGAACATTAGCGGAACCCAAACAGCCATTCAATCCAACGCATTCTGCCTCCATACTTTTTTCGTTTTTCTACAATCTGCAGGAAAACAAAGCAGAAAATGTCAACCATCAACATTTCTAATTGATCAATTTAATCCTGGTCATGCAGAGATTCTGCTGATGTTTTTGGTCATAAACAGCGTCCAAATCAGTCATCGTCACTTAAAGAGAAAGTTAGCCCTGCTGCTGCTGCGCAGGCGGTTGCAGCTGCGCAGGCGGTTGCAGTTCAGTGATCCTGTACGGTGACCAAGAACCGCCATCGCAGCAAAAAAAATAGTAACGACAAACAACAAAAGCAATTATCATAAATAAACACTAACTGTAAATATAAAAGTGAGCGTATAAAAAGCAAAAAAAAAGATGATCCTATGCTGACATTGTAATATGTTATTTGATTAGGAGACGTCGCCCCTGGTTTGAAGGTAAATCGGAGGATGCCGGTTTGTTGTTAGCTTTGGCTAATGCAGGGAAACATAATGTACAGACAGTCCACTAATCGACTTCCATTGTAGCTTTCTTGTTTGCATCACGTTTTTTTGTTTGCAGTTACTTTTTCATTTTTGCTCCCTTTTTTTTTTTGCAGATATTTTTTTTTTCTGCGATCGCTTTTATGTTTACAGTTACATTTTATTTTTTATTAGATTGCTTTTTTGTTTGTAGTTTTTTGTTTGTTTTGGAGTTTTTTTTTTGTTTGTTGTTACGTTTCTTTTTGCTCCGATGGTTGGTTCTCGGTCACCGTTATCCTGCGGATGTTTCAATTTCATGAGATGTGATTGTGTCGTTATCAAGAAAAAAAACAAAAAAAAACCAAACAAAATAAAAGTACGGTCAGCCGTTTTTGACTTTCATAATGATCAGATGAGTGTTTTTATAATTTGAATGAAAACATTCAAAATGAAATGAAATCAATTTGTCTTCACTAAGTTGTCTGCAGCATGAAATCAGGGAATCAACAATCAAGCTTTTATTTCAAAGTGAGTTTCAACAGTACTTTGTGTGTTGTGCACATTTATCAAAGTAAGCATCCGATAGGGAAAATTTTGTTTTAATTTTATTTTGAAAGGGTGATAAAATTCAGCATTGTTTTGAAATTAATTGATTCTGACCACAAAGTCGCCGCAAATTGTTAAGTCTTTAATCCTGTAGAGATAAAATTAACTTAATGAGATTTACTTCTTGGTCCTGAATTTATTTCGAAAAGCAAAACTCATTTATGTCATATAGATGCTAAATTAAGGTAAGTTTAATGTATATTTCCATCAGAAGGTACTAAGGGTTAAAATATGTTGTTTCTCCAGGTTAAAGTAAAACACAAATGTAATTTAAACTTCCAGCAATCGCTTGAACTCTCCTGCATGTCCCCGACTTCCTCAAGATGGATCCTAATTAGCATGACTAAGTGAAAAAAATAATTGGGTTTTTCTTTGAATGTTGCAGCTAGAAAGGACTGTAGGAGGCGTTATCTCCTCTCTCTCATAGAAGTTGGTCTGGTGCATCATTAAAAAATACTGAGTCTTTTCCATAGCAATTAAGAAACTCAACAAAGACACTCTGAGGCTGCAGGTCATTTAATACATTTGTGAACATTTGCCTCACAAGCAAACTACAACCTCTGAGTTTCCTTAGAAGATTCTGATTTTCAACCTGCTTTAAAAGTTGATGGAACAATGGAGAAATGAGCAGGTGCAAGTCTCAACAATCCAAACAACGAATCGTGGAGGGAAAAGCAGAGCAGTGTGCTCCAGTGTAATCAGGAATGCTGGGATTGGTGTTGGGGAGAGTAAACAAACCCTCCACAAAAGGCTGGCACAGAAGAGCCACAACCTCCGCTCACCTGCACCTGAAGGGCAGCAGAACCTTGTGAACAGAAAGGACAGATGGTTTGAAAGAAGAGAAAAAGAAACCTCCTCTCTGCCCTGGAGGTCCCATTCTACCCCAAACAAACAAAACAACTGTGCGCCTCATTGCGGTCCCACCCCGCCAAGCAACAGGACATAAGCCAGAAGCGCCACACTTGCATTCTGGTTATTGCATTTCTTTGGCACATTTCTAAAGCACGAATAACCTGAATTCCCCATCATCACTTAGAGCTATCAAACTGTTTAGAGCTTTAACGTCCCTCTCCAATCATCTTTTGAGCAGTTTTCAAAGTGTTTCCAGTGGTCTTCTAATATGCTGGTGCTGTTTTTAGGCAAAACTTTTGTTATTTTCTAGGACAGAGTTTGTGCGTCTCGGCAGGAGTTGATTCGAAATTAGCCTATGAGGTGTGGGCAGGACCATTGGCACAGAAGTAAGCCTCAGCTGCTATCCCATCATCCCTTTGTTTACACTCTCTCCTTCTAGCTTTCAGGCCTTCACCATTTAAGTTAGGCACAATAGTGAGCAATATTGGAACTATCCAGCCGTACATTTTAAACCAGTTTCCAGCTTAGACGAGGAAAACAAAGACGAACATGGATCTATTTGTTTGCAAGTTGATCCATTAGAATTTGACTTTGGATCGCCCATTTCACGAGAGTCTCATTTCCCTCAGTTTAGCCTCGCTCCCTCTCAGCGGTTTGTTTTCACGGCGCATGCGTGATGTGGACCGCTAGCGTGTCATTGTAGTGCGACGACTAGAAAAGCAACAAGAATGGAGGTCATCCAGCTGCTCTCCTTTTTCCTGCTTTATTCACACATAGACATTTTTAATATAGACTTGTGAACAAAAGAGTACACAGGAAACTGCAAACATTGGAGTTGTTAGCTTAAATGAGGTTATATTGGCGCTTTATAATGTCGTCATCACTTTCTGCTAATTGGTGGGAACAGCGGCTCGGCCCGACCGGTTTGCTCCACTTTTCAATGGACCTACAACAGATGGGAGCCCTCTAGAGGTATAGTTTGGTAATAGAACCATTTTACATTGAAAACGCTCAAAATACCAGACCGCTCAGTGGAAACCAGGCTTTGTTGCGTCACAAAAGAGAACTTTTTCAAAGCAATTTTTTTCACTGAGTCCTGATTCATTTCTATTTGAATAAATAAATACTCACAAAAGCAGTTTTTACCTTAAATATTTTTTATGTAACCTAGTTGACAACATTCTTAGGTTAAATGGCTACCCCTCAATTTAAAGGGCTGAATTCAATAAAAGAAAAAAATTAAGAATGAATGTATGTTAGAAATCAAGATTGTATTTGGTTTCAGTGTGTTGTGTGTCCTAAACATTTGGAATAAACTGGACAAAGAAACTATAAATACAAAAATGATTGCTGTCTTTAAAAGTATTATTCAAAGTGTGATGTTTGGCAAATTATAGATAATATGTGGAAAAATTATTTCATAAAACTGGAAGTAGTTAATGCCACTGTGTAGGTAAATATGAGAGTTTGTGTAGAAAACTATGTAAACATGTATGTATTTATATTTAGATGTTCTTTAAAATGTTGTCTGGGCTTAATATAGAGAGATCATTTTCATTTTTTTTTTTGTTTTTTTTGTTAGTTTGATTAGGTGAGATATATTAGTTTTCTTCTTTCTGCTCATTTATTAACTGTTAAAATTTCATTTTTTGATGTCATTTTTTGTTATTATATAGAAAATGATAAAAAATAACACAAAACTTGAATACCAGGAGCTCTGAGAATCTTCAGAGATGTTCCTGTGTGAGAGCTCAGAGCCGCTTTCATTGCGTATTTATGTTTGTATCTTTATCTCCTGATTACCAAACTACTTACTATGTATCTTTGTTTTTGTGTTTATTCTGATTGAACAAAGAAACCTCCACATCAGTGGATATTTGGAGGCCAGATAAAGGAATGATCCGGTGGGACTCGCTCCAGGAAACTGGAGTCCGACTTGAGCGTGAGACCATTGTTTTGATTTAGCTGCCTCTTGCAGTTAAGTTCAAGCTTTGGCACGAAAGCTATAAAGATAATGGTCAGAAAACAATCTGGTCTGGAAGTGCGATGGTTACAACCCCGGAGCAGCAGATGGACGGGGAGTTCGTGTATCACGTACAGCTTTCTGTGCAGCTGCCTGTGCATTTTTATCAGTTGGTAGCCTTTTTTTTTTTTTTTTTTTTTTCCTCTGTAGAGCTGAAAAAGCTGAAAAGTGGTCTGGGAGGAAATTTCATTTCCCAGATCAAAGTGGATCATCGTAATCTCACAGTAACCTGGCTCACTCCGGGCTGGAGGCTTACCGTCCAGGGAAAGCGCCCCGTCCCAAACCCCCATTCTGCCTTGTGTACAAACACCTAATCCTATTTGTGCCGAGGTAAAAGAACTGCACTCAGCTCCATTCACACTTCCCTCAGTTTTACTTACTGTGGAATTAAGAAGCACTGGGTAAGAACAGCATCTTATTACCAGCAGCTAATGCGTGAATGCATTATAGCTTGTTGAAACATTACATGCATCGAAGCGTGCGGTTATTTAGCACTTATTTGTGTTGGTGTACAATCACCTAATAAGTAACTCGCTGAATAAATCTGTCACTGCATGCAAAGATGACTTGTTTTCCAGGCCTGCAGCCAAACTGAGCTTCTGATGATACATTTCTGGGATTTTGAAGCACCTCTTAAACATTCAAGCTACTTTTCTAACAAAAAACCAGAAGAATCATTTCTTGTCTTCAGTCTTTCTTAATGCATTTCCCTCTTTTTTTTTTTTACAATCACAATGCAAGTCTTGTTTAAGCTCTTTAGTTTGTCTTTTTAAGGCTGAACAGAACATTCTCGCTGCAGTAATTGCACCCAGCTTAAGAGAAGTTTGGCCGAGGCCCAAATGAGCCCAAACTTCAAGCAGGAGCCCCGTTCGGAGGGGGATGGCATTTGTGCATGTGCTCTGTTTGTTCTAAGCAGTCGTATTTTTGTTCCGCTTGCAATGCCAGTCAGAGAGGATGAAACAAATGCCAAAAAAAAAATAAAAAATCAAATCCCGGGGATCATTATGCTGCTCCTAATGATGTCAGCCTTGTGCCATCCAGGCCTTTTTACTCAGACACTTCATGGCTCACAGCCCGGGTCTCTGTTTTTTATATCATCTTCCCCGGTTCCCTTATTTTTTTTTCTCATTAAATACTCTAAACACTTATTTTTTTTTAAATACGTTTGTATTCTGTGACTGACTTTTGCATGCCAGGTGACTAAATTGGCTTTACAGCAATTTCACATTACACATGTTGATAAAAAAGCGCTTAAAATAGTTAAATAAACCACAAAGAGTTGGAAGAATGTTTTTGGGGATTTTTGTAAATTTATATTTAAATTCAGATTAAAATACATGTATTTTAAGTGGTTAATGGATTTGCTTTTAACCAAAAAAAAAGCTTATTAATCTCAATTAACATTGGCAGCGGTCCTTAACTCCCAGGAAAAATGTGATAACAAGTGGCTTATATGAAATCTCAGAAGTTCAAGCCGGTTTGAGGACTTTGATAAAATCTTATGATTTGTAAAATTCATAGAAATCAGCACAAATTATTTCAATTTTTATATCTTTGTGTTGTATTTTTTGTATAGGTTTATATATAAATATAAAATGTTTTTAAATTTCTTAAATCACTATACATTAAACTGATTAATTAAAAAGAGAATCAATTTTGTTTTATTTTTTTGCTTTGAAGCTGTTCTGAAGCGTCCCCGGTTCTCTCATTTTCCTTATCAAATAAAATAAGAAAACACTTTTTAAAGAAAATACATATTTGTGTTGAGTGACTGACTTTTGCACACCAGTTGATTAATTGGCTATACAATAACTTCATACATATGTGTTTATAATAAATGATTTCAAAGAAAATTGCAAAATGCAATTGAAAATGCATTTTTTGAAATTTCAGTTTTTAAATATAAATATGAAATGTTGATAAATTCAAGTTTTCTTAAATCACTATACATTGAGTAACTTGAAAAAAAATCACATGTTATTATTTTTCTTAGTTTTTTCCTCATTAAATGAATAGAGAAAACGCTTTTTTAAAATACATAATTGTGTTCTGTCACCATGTGACTATAAATGGCCACATAACCGTTCCATACATAGGTGTTTATTTATATATTCTTGCAAAAAAAAATCATTTTTGAAATTGCATTTTTAAAATATAAATAAAACACTTTTAAATGCAGTTTTTCTTAAATCACTATACAATTTATTAATTTATTACAAAAATCAGATTTTTTTTGTATTATTATTTTATTTGAGTTAGTGTGTATGGCTTTAACACAAAATAAAAGGTTGATTAAGTAGTTAATAGATTAACTCTTAACCAAAAAAAAAAAAAAACAAACAAAAAGGTATTGATCTCAATTAGCTGTGGCAGCGGTCCTTAACTCCCAAGAAACTGAAATGTGTGATAACAAGCGACTCCATCATTCAATAAAGTCTCAGGAGTTCAAGCAGGTTTCAGGACTTGAATAACTTCATTTCAAGATAATCAATACAGATTATTTCACATCATTCTTTCATAATTTTTGCATATTTTTAAATAAAATGTCTTTTAATCCAGTTTTTTTTAATCATTATGCATAGACATAATTGATTAAAAATTACATTTATTATATAAAAGCTGAACTGGCTGTTTTTTCCCCTTTAATTTGTGTGATTTTCTGTTTTATTATGGGTCCTTCTCCTTCCAAGATGTAATTGTGTATTCAGTCAGCATTGACCATAAATGCATTTTATTCAAAACAAGGCCCTGAAGGACTGCAGCCTCTCTAAACACGAGCTGGAAAGTTGTGAGCTTGTACCTCCTGTGTATGCGTTTGTGTGTCGTCTGGAAACAAAACAATAACTCTTTACCAAATAGGGACATAAAATATGACATTTCACTCTGCAGACTGTCCGTGTCAGAAGTCTGAACATGGCTGCAGAACAAACGAGCCAAGGCAGGAAAAAAAAAAGAAAAAAGAAGGGGGCATCTAAGCTGTTTTCAAATGGATTCTAGGCGAAAAGAAGAAAACTACATCTGCAATAGTGCCACACAGGCAGAATGACAACAACATGAAAAATAGTCCAATTCACACCAGGGGACCAAGTCCATCTTACTGAATTCCATTTAGCTGATTAATGTCTCCTTGGCATTCCCAGCGGTGCAACACTGTACAAGCTGCTGTGGCTTTTCAATTCCAGATGTAATGGAGTGGTTTTATGACGCCGCATCGGCCATTAATTAAGGACATAAAAAGCTGCACATTAATGGGGAGACAGGTTAGAAAGTCTACATGCAGGAGTCAATTAAAGATAAAGAATATATAATTTTGTGGCATGCGGGAATTGAATTAGTCGTGGTTTTCTCCTCTTCGGTACACAAAATGCTCATCCAATCAGAAGATCATCACCACAGCTGGATGCAGCTTTGCTGAAATAGTAACGACAGGCGGTGGTGGCATTGATCCCTTTCTTCTGATGCTAAAATAAGCGTTCTATAACACAAACATGCACCTCCGAACATAAACACACATCCTAAGAGGCAGGATGATTTCAAATGAGTAGTTTTGGGTGGACTTTTGATTTACTGGTTGCTAAGAAAGATGGGTAATTTTGTCTCCTTGTGCCCACCACAGCTGGGATGGGCTCCGGCTAAGCACCCCTAAAGTAAATGGATGGAAATATGAACACATTTCCATCCATTTCAGTGTCAGTTATGTTGTTGACACATCTGTGTCTCTCGTAATCATCTCCACATCTGTTGTTTTTGAGTTCGTATTTCAGCTCATGCTAATTCCTTCCAACTCCACTCTTAAAATCCTTTAATTTACAAATGTTACAAAATGGCAGCTGCTTCTTTACAACCTGGTTGGACAGTGTTTTTTTGTTTTGTTTTTCCTGCAGGCTGATGAGGTGATTCTAACCTTTAAATGTTGCTTGCAGATGTTGTGCAGTTCATCTGTGCACGTTCCTCCCACACGGTTAATGCTGCTGCGGTTTACTTTTAAAGTTTGTGGTGTTTCATTTGCATATTTTTACTATATTGTCTTTTTCTTCAGTTTACAGCTTTTTGGGATGGCGCATGAAAGATTACTTCAGGATAGAGTCAGCTCTGTTGCATCTCAACTGAGAAAAAGATGTAAATAGAGTAGACTTCAGGCTGTTTTTTTATTTTTCTTTCTAAAGTCCTCACATCTCTCTGTTTGGGTGGCAGCAATCTTTCTTTAAAACTCTTTTTCTTTATTCCATCATCAGCAAATACAGTTTAGAGCTTGGCTCCATCACTGCATAGTCTAATAAACAGTGACATATTGATGCCCACTTTGATTTTGGCTCTCCTTAAACGAACTTTTTTTTCCATTTATTTATTGGATTTATGTCTTTTTGTCACTGAGTGCAGCCAGTTCAAGCACAAACTCCCAGATGGCTTTCAAAGTATCAGGATACAGACCTTAAATAATAAATCTACTTGTCATCTGATGAATTATTTCTATAATCTTTTTTTTTTTTTTCTGCAGCTCACTAATAATTTTGTGAATGCTTTACATTACTTGTATATTTGGTATTCATAAACTTTATAGTTTCAAATTTAAGAAGATTAGCAACAAGCCTTTAAATATATTCATGGGCAATGTTTTCATCTTTTAGAAGTTTACCTGATATTTTAGCAACATGTAAACGTTTTTTGGCTAATTTGTTATCTACTGAGGTTGTTACAGGCTAATTTAGAGTTTAGCTCTTATATTAGCAACAGGCTAGAGTTTTTGACTAATTTATTTTAATGAGAATTTCAGGCTATTTTGGAGTTAAGCTAGTATTTAAACAATGTGTTAACTTTTTTTTTGAGGCTTGTTTATGCGAATTTAGAGTTTAGCTATTTTTTTTAGCAACATGCTAACATTTTTGGCTAATTTGTTATCTACTTAGGTTTTAATACGCTAATTTAAAGTTTAGCTTCTATTTTAGCAAAAGGCTAACGTTATTGACTAATTTAGTTCACTGAAGAATTTAAGGCAATTTTGGAGTTTAGCTAGTATTTAAGCCCCCCAATAAATATATTTTGGCATGTATCAAGGATTTTTAAGCAATTTTACCATAGATTTTTCAGAAATTGAGGTAAAATTCTTTCATAGTTTTTTGCAAATTTAACATAGCTTTTGCAATTTTAGCAAATCCTTTCAGTAAATAAAGAAAACTGTGTCACTATTTACAGAAAAAAGCTTCAGAATCTTCAGCAACTACTTTAAGCAAAAATCTTCACATTAGCGTTATTCAGGTAATGCAACTTTTCTAGTTCTATTCAGTTATTTGTCAGAGTTCTCCTGTCAGTAAAGACGGATTGATTTTTATAAAACGTCACAGTTTGAATTAAATTCTCACTGTGAGTGTCTTCACTTGATTTGATGCTCTGCATGAAACGCTTCTGATACCCACAATCTTGAGGTGAGCTTTGAGTCTGTGAAAGCAGGCAGGCAGAGATGACTGAAGGCTCTCTGCTGTTTTCAACATGCAGCTGGTGAGTCTGTGTGTCACGGTGGATATCCTCTTTGTCCCAAGTCTGATTGAAGTCAGAGAAGACGCTTAGTGAGGGCAACGCCGTTTTAGTTTGAAGGTGTCTTTTCACATTGTAAAGACAGCCTGCTTTCAGTTTGCAAGTTTTTAAGGAAAGTCTCATTCTTTACAAAATGTCAATGAAGGTTCATATTTATCCAGGTGATGTCTTGAAGTTTGGTCATTAAATCTAAACTTAATATCTCCTTAAAATTAAGAATCTATATCATGCTATTGTTAAGCCTTTAGAGTAAACTATATCCATAAATAAGATAATAAGATAACAGTATTACCTTTGGCACACTAAAGAACAAATTATTTATAAAAGCTATTTTCCTACACGGAAGTAAGAAGACTCGATCTCTGAGGCTCCGCTCATTTCATGACATCATCCTAGAGCCAGCCTCGGCAGCGTGTCTGCATTTCACCCATAAAAAAAAAGATTTGAAGTTTTGCATAATGAATGTCTGTTAGCCTGGGGGCGGGGCTGGGAGCACACACACTTCCTGAAAGAGCTGTTCCTACTTGTCCACGTCACAATGTGAAGACCTTTTCATTTTTGTTGGTTGGAAGGGGCTGGTGCTCAGAGAGCAGGATTTTAAAGGAATGCTCAGAGACGCGTTTGTGGATCAAAATACCGCTTTGCGGTTGTTTTTCACCCTGAATTAACTTTATAATCCACTTTTCATCCTGAATCAAGGTAACTAAAGAGGCTTAATTACTTAAAGAAAAAAAAGATTCATTTATTCTTCAATTCAAATCAACAAAATTTAAGATTTGAGACCTTTTTAGAGGAAAAAAGGAGAGACTCATTCCCGGTGAAGTTATATTTTTTTATTTACCAGTGATAGCAAAAACAATATTGAATCATGGGTAATACAGAAAGATAAAATACTTTCTTGCATCTTATAATAGATATTATCCCCATCTTCCCTAACATTATTTTTTGGCATCTGTGCAAAGCTGGTCTTCAGAAAGCCGTGTGTGTTAACTCTTTATCACTGGACAGTAAATCTTTGTCCATTTTATATATTTATTTACTTAAAGGGGACGAGGCAATTAAAAAGAAAACCGCATGATAAAACAAGATGGTTTTAAAAAAAAGGCTTGTTTTTATATGTGGTCCCTTGGCCGTGATGACCATGAATCAGTTGATGATTGTGGAGGAAAGCAGCTTTTTTTGCACCAATATGCAACACATGACATTAGATAACAAAGCAAAGCCACTTTTCTCTGTAACAGAATCAGCTGATTCACACACATGCTTGAGCACTTCACTACTGTAAAGTGTTGCATATCCTCTGCTTGTCTCGATTTAGAATTACTTTAATTGCATATAAACAGTTGAAAAGTTACTGTAGTCGAAGAATTTAACACTGGAGCTAAAACTCTGGCGTTGAAGGGTGAAGCAACCTTGTGCGCCCTGGGCATAAACATTTTACATCGTGTAAAGCTGGTTACTATAAAAATTTTATCTTTTTCAATTATTGTGACCTTTAAAGTTAATTCATATTCAAACAACTATTGAATTTTAAATAAATGCACATTATTATTTGAAATAATCATACAAAATAGAACTTTTCAAAATTATTTCTACTAACTTTTTTCCCCCTTTTTATTTTCTTTTTAAAGCTTCTTGGTTTAGTTCCATCGTATAATGGTCTCGACTTTTCCTTCATCTAAAAGAGCCAGCTATAACTTTTTTTCCAGAAACCTGAGATTTTATTCAAACCGCAGTTTGAAAGGAACCCAGCAGCCGTTTTCTGACTTGTTTGTCATTTTTGGAGTTGTTCCCTCTCCCTTTTTTAGGAGCGCCATCGGGCACTCTCTTTTACTACATTCCCCTACTCACCTTAATCTGCAGGTACGAATGAATGCCGAGTTTACAAAAATAGATGCTGTGATCACTCTTGAAGGCGAAGTGAACCCATTACTCATGGTAGGTTACAAATAGGATTAGAGTGCATTCTGACAGTTGGAGCTGAAAATAAGTTTGATGTATTATTTAATATGGATGTGAGCTTAAGCTCACAATACTCCCAAAGGAGCAGATGAGCACGTCAGGTATTAACTCGACAAAGAAATCACAACTAGTCTTTTCTAAAAAGTAGGGCAATGCTACCTTAGCAGTATGGTAGTTTATCACTTGATGACAGCAGCCAGGTGGTGGTTGTCACATTTTAATTGTTGAAATGACTGAACACTTTAGTGTGTGTTTGTGTGTGTCTGTGTGTGTGTGTGCGCAGAAGAAAGACGAACTGAATTATTAACATGGTGTGATTTTGGAAAAGACGACATATGAGTTGGAGGAAAAAGATTCATTTTTATTAGGCAGGGAAATGGAGAAACTAACACCGATTCTACTAACTGATAGCTGAGTAAAAAATCCCATAAAACTGTTGTCATTGGTTTAAGTATGAGGGATTGATTTACAGACAAGTAGTGTGAATAACCAGTAAGTTTATTTATAGAACAAATCTGCTAAAAATATCCTTAAATTTCCATTAAATATATACTTTTACTAAAAAAATGCACGAAAAACAAAACAAAACAAAAAAAAATTTAAACATCAGCAATAAAAACCCAATAGGAAAGATTGAAAGCGGCTCAACTAAAAAGTTTTCTTTGTATTTTATAGCAAAAGAATGCAAATATGTAATTTTATCATGAATGAAAGAAACACTTAAGTGCGCTAGCTTGATGCTAACGCATAATGGGATTTTCCGTAGGACTGCTAATGCTAACACTCGGTCAACCTAAACATACATTGCTGATAAAATGAACAGCTTTATATACACACGGGCATGAATTTTTTTTTTTTTTTCATAAATTCCAAACTCTTTTAAGGAAATATATTTTTTAAAATAACAATTTGTTCATACTCTTAATTTAAGGAGTAAGGAGTAATACTATAGCAAAATCACCACCGAGTGGTCAAACTGAAATGCCCTCCAGGAGAGGCAGAACAATTGATGGAGCTTCTCCGTTTGAGAATTCATGTAACGATGTATGATTTTACAATCTCATTATTATTTCGCTAATACATTTTAAAGTATATGAACTGTATCAGGTTAATATGGAAATCTTTAAAACATATATATCTATATATATATAGATAGATTATTAATGTATTAATAAACAAATGTGTCTAGATTTGTCAACTCAAAATTCAAATTGCATGAATTAAAAGAATTTTAAAAAAAATCTGAATTGAATTGATCCAGGCTTTGGTGAATAGAATTAATTCTGGAAATTATTTACAATGAGGGTGAATGAAGCATAATTAAGTTAATTGATCAAAACTAGATATAAATGTGGAACATAAAATTAGAGTAAATGGCATTTTCTCTGTAAAATAGACCAAATTGATTGTTATTGTGCAAAGTTAATGCGATTAAAAACTTCGTTTTGTCCGGTAGGAAAAGCAGTTTCTCCAATTCTAGACTAGTTCGAGGTAAAAGGAGTTTGCAGACTGTCTACATGTCATCCATGGTAACGGCATACAATGGGAGGAGCCACATCTTCAGCCTCTGAAGGAGAGAGAATTATTGGTGCCATTTTTTCCCAAAGATGTTTTGTGTCTTATTGTGAAAGGTCAGCTTAATGTCAATGGCGTTCCTGCAGTACTTGTAGCTATTAACCCTCTCTGCAGCCTCTACATTAAGTGTCAGCTGTGAAACGGGATCAGCCTTTTCCTGGAAGTCTTTGAAGAGTTCCTTTGTCCTCCTCATCTTTATCCAGAGAGGATTCTGCTCACGTTATTGCTACAACTTAATCCCTTCAAAGTGGGCAAAGCTGTTGAGGTATCAACCACTGAAGTGCCATCAGCGACTTCCAGGCAGGCTCACACTATTCAAGCAATGAATCCTATTAGAAGACAAGTAAAGTAAGACTGGGGAAAACAGGTTCCTTGAAGGCAGCATTTCTGAGAGCATGGCTTTGACATGCTGCCCCCTTTCAAAATAAGACTAGTATCCAGGGGATCGTGCAAGTGCCGATCTGGGGGCTTTAAGAGTGGAGGAGGATGTAGCTGAGGGCATGAAAGAAAAATCTCTGAAACAATCCAGAACAGCAATCCCTGCATCCTCAGCAGAGTGGATTCACATTTGTGCTGTGGATCAAGAGTGTGTGACAAGAGGGGGAATCTGACAGAAGTCAGAAATGGTTCTGCTTTCTGGAGGAGTCTTACAGTAGAAGAAGATAGTTTTACAGAGTTGTCCTCACTTCAAGTGAAATGCAGGAAGTTCTCAGAGATTTGATCAAAACCTCCTCGGCGAGGTTCATGATCGCTGTTCAAAATGACTGAGAGGCGGTTGGTCTGTCAGACTGCATGGAATCTGTTTTTATTGCAATGCAAAACCAGCCAGTTGTGGCCAATGAAACAATGTTCTTTTATATATAGAAAACTATATGTTTTTAACTGTTAAAAATAAAAAATAACCAATGGAATTCATTTTCGAAGGATTGCTTTCAATAAGTTATATCTTGCCCTTTTAAGACAAAATTAAATCTTGAAACGATCTATAAACACTCATTATTAGGTAAGTTGTTCTGATAAAATAAGCATTAAAAAAACTTAAAGCAATTATGTTTATACCCTTTCACCTTTAAACATTTAAAATTTTTTAGCTGTTAAACAAACATCTGTCCTTATTTCTAAACCATAATCATTTTATAGACTAGAGTTACACATTTTTGGATAAAAAAATTAGACACAAATGTATGTCTATCATGCAAACTTTTGTTCTATTGTTGTTAGCTGACTTTTCTCATTTTTAACTTTCCAGTTTCTCTAAATTCACTCAAAATTCACAAACAAAAACTCTGCTTAAAAATATTATGTAAAGTAAACATTTTTTTTTTTTTTTTTTTTAGAAATTACTTAAAATTTGGAAATTTGGATCTGGAATTTTTTTTTTATCAGAACAAAATATATTTATAAAATGATATGTTAGATTGGGGGTTAAACTACCAAATAGTTCCTGAGTGCGGCTGTGTCTGCAGGTCACCCCTCCCCTAGGGGACTGGTCAAATGTGGAGATCAAATTTCACACACCTTGGTGTTTGTCAACTAATGGGACTTAAACTTTAACTTTATTAAAAAGATCATAAAATTGGTTGTAAAATATGCATTCTTCCACATGTTCCTTAAATAATATGATCATAAATAGATCTATAAGCTCTTTTGCCTATAGTTCATGACACAATTAAGCTATTAATTATTAAGATTGTCAATAAAAATGATTTTTTTAATCAAATTTTCAACAAGTTATTCAAGATTATTGCTTTAAAACACGTCATTAACATCTTACAGACAAAAATACTAAGAAGGTAGTTTATTCTTCTATAAAGTACTAAGATATTCAAACTAGAAACAAGACAAAAATACTTGATGAGACTTTGTGTTTTTGTAGAAGACAAAGATTCACGATAAAACTTTTACAAATTATCATGAAAAAAGTATCAAATAAAATGTAAGATAGTATTAACAAGAACAATGATTGACAACCTTAAGTAGAGATTTAATTAAAAAAGAGGTCATTCACAAACCTCATAGTTCCAGTAGACAGAAGTCCTCACAGAGCTTTTTACGGACACATTAAACTTGTACAATAACCATCTAATCCTATTCAATTGAATCCTATTAAAACCAGTAATCAAATTAAACATTTTTTAACATAATTGAACCTAATGAATAAAAATTGGACAAAAATAATGAAATAAATGTTGTACAGTGAATATGAACTCTGATTAGGGGAGGGAGGAGTTGGCATTTTGCCATCTTTACTTGCTGCAATCAGCAATGCAAAAATGTGGAACTTTTTTTTTTCCATCTACAAAGCTCTCATCCTGCATACACACGGGGTGTGTGTGATGCGTTCAAGAACCACTAAACGTGGGCTTTTAGCATATGGTGTTCACACGGGACTATTGAACATGCTGTTGATATATAATTGGTGGTATATAATTCCAGCTGGGCGTTAACCACTATTCTTATTTTCTCCTCCATCATTGCTTTTCAAACGACTGGTTCTGTGTTCTGTGTCACTACCAAATCCAAGCTCCTGATTGGTCAAAGTTCAACTGGCTTGACTTTTATTGTTTTTTCAGTTGCTACACGTTTGGTACATGGAGCCCCAAAACGGACTAAAAAACTTGCATACTGACGAGTGAATTCAAAAGTTTTGTATATGGAAGCCCAAAACTTGTGTTTACATCGACTTTTCACTTATTTCAAAGGTGTGTCTCCGAGCCCGGTGTGATTGTAGCACAATATAACTTGTCTATAAAAGTAGATGCTTCAAATTGCGGATCATTTGGCTCCAAACTATAACACACAATTGTCTCAGGCCTGACCATTTCATGAACCTGTAATGACGTCCCAAGAGACAAATGGAACCAATCACGCACGCCGTGTTCAGCTCCACCTGCTCATCCACATCACTGCCTCAAAGTGATTCCACAACGTGTCAATTCTCGATGGTCAATTCCTCCGCACTCTCTTCTTCCCTGGAGCTCATTTCCCACCAATTCCACCATCCAAGCCGTTTTGGGGGACCGAGATCGAGCCAATTCTGGCGAGCACAACATTTCATTCCGTCCACAAATTGAACACACGGTGACCTCAGCTTAGTTACCTGTCTCCACATCCAGTCCTGACTTCCTGTAATGCTTGGAGCCAACTGTCTTAAGAACTGTGGCTTCACAATCAGTGTTTACATAATGATATCAATCAAAGACAATCAAAAGACTCCCCATTGAATTTGCATGCTAATTTGGGCCTCAGAGAAGCTCATCTTTGTATGATTTTGTTGCCAACTCTCTGATTGCATTGATCAAGTTATCGTACATTGTCTCTCAGTGGGGGTGGGGGCTGGCTCGTATTGATTTGCCTGTCATACAGAGAGAAAATGTCTTTGCAGTTTCCAAGTAGACGTGTAGCTTCAAACCGCCAAGGTTAGCGGTCTCTGGGCAGAGCTCCAGCGTGGGGGCGGAAAATGCTTTCTTTTTGTGCCAAAGCTGTTTTGGCACGGTGAAAATCCTCACATTCTGTCGACGGAGAACAGAAAAAGTCTGGCTAAAGTTTTCCTTTTTACGTGTTTGTGTGTATTCCTTTTAAGATTGGAACTGGAAGGGAGATGAAGGGAGAGGCTAAACCAGCGGGGTGACCACACACCACAAAGAAAAAGAAAAGATCCAGAAAGAAGCAAGACAATAGACAACAGAAGCTGATTGAGGTTTATTATTATCACCAGCATGAGTAAACGGTTTCCAATAGGTGGATTTTTGTAACATCCACACTCAAACACTTCCTCCAACAAAAATAACCACCTATCTAAGTATTGACTGCACAAACATTCTGATATTTCAGAAAAGTAATTAATAAATGTCATGATTCAATATGTTTTTTCAAACTTGGAAACATTTGGGTATCAGAAAATGGTTCAAACCCCTTTAAAAATAAAGTGATGAAACTAATCTCTTCTCCAATTTTTAGATAAAAAAACTGACAAAAGGTTAATTCATTATAAACCTTTATGGCCAAAATGTTAAAAAACTGGATGGATGGGTAGAATGAGAAAAATTTTAATTAAATTTTAATTAAATTTTAATTTTTTTTTTAATATAATTTAGTTATGATGTGAGTACCATAATTTTCAGTCCAGAAGTTGATCTGTAGAAGACAAAAAAAAATCATAAAAATGCCACATCGGAATATAAATCACACTTTTGGGAAAAATGTATTTAACAAAACACGGGAACAAGAACAGACTGGCCAATCATAATTATAACAGAATAGAGCACAATGATTGACTGAATGAATGCACTTCACTATTGTAACAAAAACATAGTGTAACTTAAGAGGAATGTAATGTTGTATATTAGCACAACATATGGACACATTTTCATGTAAATCATGAACATTTGCCTCTTGTCCAAACACGTGTTCCTGAGCTGCGAGTGGGAGGAGCTTACAGCTAATGTTTTTAGTCTGGTCGTTACATGGAGTGGTGTCTGTGTGTATCTCATTTACAATGTATGGAAGACGAGGATGATGTTGAGAGATCGGGTTTATCCCAAAAGGGGAAAAATAAGAATAAAATTGGGGATCTTTTTCATTATTGTCTTGATGAAGATGAGGTTCAGATCATGTCTGTACCAGTGACTTAACACTGAAACTGGCTACTGAAAACGGGTTTCAACTCATTTACAAACAGTTGAAAGAAATTACGTATCGGAAGCTTTTGGAGAGATTTTGGAGTGCCAGATTTTCTATTTTTTAAGAAATTCACAGATTTTAAGTGCTTGTAAAAAAGTCACTGAATTAGCTCTGATTTAGTTTTTTAGATGTGAAAATGTTTGAAAAATTAAAAATCTAATGATTTGCTGCATTGAGAAGATCCAATGTGACAGAGGATGTCTTTTATTTTGAAAGGAAGTCATGTGAAATCTCTGACAAAAGTTATAAACCATTTCAAGTTTGAAAAAAAAGCTTCATTTTATTTAGCCAAAAAATAGTTTATAGTTATTGTAATAGTAACTTTAATATAAAAACAAATCAGTGTCTTTAAATTCAAATTTAAATTCAATTCAAGAACTTCATTTGCAGACTAAACGTCTGCACAAGTAAACGCCCACAGTACCAGAGTATAAGTCGTACCCTTGACCAAACTGCAAAAAAACGCGACTTATTTGCAAATTCTAAGTTGCAAAAAAACGCAACTTGTATGAAAATGGTCGATCCACTGAGCTGCCAGACACTTGAGCCACATTAACCAGTGTCTAGAGTTAAACACCGTTTCTCTGCACTTGTCTGGATTCAGACATCTAATAGCCACTTCTTAATCATAATATTCTCCTGTTTAAAGTCTAAGAGAGCACTTAAGTCTCGTCTGCGTGTGACTGCTAATAATGATGTTTTAGGAGATGGTTCTCTGGTAGATCACTGCTCCAGGAAGCCTCGCTAAAAGACAAAAACTAAGGTGGGAAGCAGTGTGACACACACTCACAGCAGCTGTGAGACGGTTCACGGCTGCCAAGCAGGTAGCTGTCCTCTCAATGTGACACATGTGCTAACTCGAACTGAGTCCTGCTGGGTCCTACACACACTTACTCTCACAAACACACAGGTCGGTCGCTGCTGTCTGAAAGGAGCAGAAGCAATCCCCAATGTCATTGACAAGGAAGGAAAAAGAAAAATGGGAAGTTAAGATTTCTCTGTGGATCTTTCTGTGGTTGGAGTGACAGCAGGTCTTCCGGAGAGACACTTTAGCTTTCCTTGTGCTCCAACTACGGACCCAGAACATGTCTGAAATTAATACGGGCTGACCAGCAGCCTGCTCTTCCAGCCTGGTTGGGGACAGCACATCTATTCAGGGTGACGGAACCTGTGACTGTCCCAGCAAAGCCTGCATCCTTGCTGGTCTGGGACATTAACGGATGCCATTCTGCATTAAAGCTCTTCTTGATTACAGATGACTTTGGCTTGAGGACGTACAGTCTCTGCATGAGCCAAGGTGACTTTAACAAAGCACAAACTTCTGCACACGAGGAATTGGAACTCAGGGCAACAAATGTTTGATTTGCGACACTTTGCTCTGAGCAGGATTTTCTTTGTTGTTACAGAGCAGCAAATAATTCACAGTGTTGGACCCAGTTAAGCTGATTGTTTTCCACGCACCAATAACTTACGTTTAAACATCTGAGTTCCAACCCACGGCCTTCCACTGATTTAAACAGCAGCCCAGCCTCTCAGCTGTGACAAATCCAGCCAATACACACATAAGCAAACACTTGCATGGCTCACGCTTTTCCAAAGACGTTTTTTTTTTTTTATCACAGTGGGGCTTTGCTGCCTCACCAACTGAGGACCTCCCGATGCGATCAACAGCTGTGTCTCAGCTGAGCAGCGAGGAGAGGGGTGCCTGGTGGTGCTCTGCCTCACTGTTGCCTGTGGAGGTTGGCCCACCCCCGCGCACAGTTTGTCTTTGTGCTCATATTTCTGCACAAAAGGCCTGTCAGTAATGGCATGTGTAAATGACATTATCTGTCATAGATCTTTAAGGGATTTGAATGTGAAGATAATGCTCAAGCATCAAGGTACTGCTGGTGTCTACGCGTCCATAAGTAATCTGGTTTCTAAGAAAAATCTCGTTAAAGGAGAAATTAATTTACAGGTTTACATATACAGTTGGATTTCCCTGACTTTACTGTCTCACTAGTAAATTATCTTTCCTTCATCCATCTGCCTTCCTTTTTAAAGTTGTGTCAGCATCCTTTGTCGTGGAGAAATCTGACAAATTTCATTCAAAAATTGATCCCTAAAAATAAACCAAGTTTCTGCTTTATATGACAAAGAAATGAGGTTATGGGTGCTGTGCGGTTTTTGGGTCGCCCAGGCCAGAGAGAGTAGTAAACAGGCTGTATCTTAAGGCAAGAGCAGGTTAGTCTTGCAGTTTCCTTGAGGCTCATGCGGCGGCCACCCCAGGGGACGTCATGAAAATGGAAGAATGTACAGTTGTTCGTAAGATAAGTGTACTGTGAGGTGTTTGTAATGATGCATTCACAACAAACGCGGAAGAGGTGACAATTTATAATGTTAAGTCAATGTAAAGACACGATCTGCCGCGGCACGATTTTGGCAGAGCTTGACGCAACCCATCAACCAATCAGGGACTCAGCTCAGAGCATTTGACGTTTTCAAAAGGAAGAAATAAACATTCAAGATGGCAGCTCGATGCAAAGATTTTTGTCATGAACTTCCATCCATTTTCTCAACCCACGGGAGCTGCTAGTGGGATAAACCCTGGATAAATCGCCAGTCCGTCACCGAGTTAACTGAGCTGGATGGACGGCTATATGCTAGGCAGCCGCCGGTGGATAGCTTATCGAGCTAGTGAGCTCCGTTCGCCCAGCAAGCTGATAGTGATCGCTGCTGTCCAGGCTCCCAACATAGCGAGGTCTACTGTCCAGGCTGCACGTCACTATGGGTCTCTGCTTGCCGTGGTTAAGTGAGCCGCCGCGAGTGCCGTTGTAGCTTGCGGGACCGCTCTAGCTTCTTGTGCTTATGAGACTTTTATTATTTTCATCAAGACGATAATAAAAAGATCTCCCAGTTTTATAACCATGGATAGACTCTGAAAGATCTGGTGAAAACAAACACAGTGATGTGCTTGCCGGTGCCTCTGTAGAGCTCTCCAAAACATTTAAACCCAAGCTACTCGCTCAACATCATTCAGGTTTTCCCTTTGGCGGTTGCTCTGTAGCAGGGGCGTCAAAGGAGGCGCCTGCCACATTCTGTGTGAATGCATCATAAAGATAATGTTAGTAACACACACTTGTGACGTACAAGTGATAATGTGGTATGGTGTTCTTACCCCACACTAGTCATTAGTAAGATGTGTATACTAGCCCCTAACTAGGCGTGCTGGTGATATGCAAGTAGAATGTTTACACAAACTACACACTGGTTTTCTAATTCCCTCATTTGTAACGATCAGGTTGTACGCAAAGAGCAAGCTCGCACTTCTCATTTGAGCAGCACTAACGGCATATTTGTTCAGAATTTTGAGGGGCAAAAAAGTGAAAAATACGTACAAAAATATCTACGTACTTCTGTACTTCCCCCTTACTTCCCTTTGCCTGTTACACAGATGTTCACTACGACCTGTCGCCCACAGCATGCCCATAGAAACAAATATTAATGAACATCTTTGCCCACAAAGAAATCATTTACTTTGATATTTTGTGTTGGCCACCTAGGTGTCCTGTACATTTGCCCATTTTTTTTGCCAGTTTTGCTGCAAGGCTGACTGAACATGTAACACAAGATGGTTCTTGTGAGATCTTGTTGTTTTGGTTCAGTGTAGAGCTGCTCAAAGAGGCTCAGTGTGCTGTGCTGCCAACTAGCGGTCGGGTTTAGAAAGAAAACAAAAGTAAGATGCTGAAGGGCGCTCTTATAAAATTAATTTAATATTGTCTTTTCAGTACTTTAAATATCCCCAAATGAAATATCACAATATATTGCCAAATAGATTTTTCCCTACACTCCTAGTTGTGATTATAAGGCTTTATCAATGCAATTGCATCCCATAGACTTTCTATATGTCGGATTCTACTTTTAGGGAACATCTCTAACCCTCCCTTAATCCTTCTTCTTCTTGTGCAAATATTTTTGTCGACTTGAAATCGCAGCCTCTGAGAAAATCCTAGCTCCTTTTTTCATCTATTTCACATTAAAATGTAGACACACCTTTAATGAGCTGTTTCCACTTTCACACTTACACTGCTCATTAGCCCTGTCAGTTAAAGAAATGAAGAATTATCTTTTTACTGTGTTTCATAACTGTTCTTTGCAACAAATTAGCCAAAATTGACCAAGATCTCTAATATAATGCCAAAGATGGAGCCAAAATGATAACAATAAAGAATCAAACTACAACTATTTTTACATCCTCGCGCTTTTTTGTCTTGGCTGTAGCTGAGCAGTACCATTTAATTAGCTTCAAAAGACCCTGTCCCATGCAGTATCTATGAGCTGTGACATTTGTGGCAAGGCAGGAATCCCTCAGATGACCCCGGGAGTCTCTCACATTGAGGGTTCGTGGTAATATCACACACCATTACTCACCATCTTGTAAGAATATTCAGCCTTACATCTTCAGCCCAAAGATATTTCAGTTGCTGTGATAAGTCAAAACTCCAAGGGCTTATCTTATGATGAAGTGTCAGAGAGATTTATTGTTGTTTACGTTGTCGGTCATGCCTTTAGCTGTGTTTTACCAGCTGGTTCAACGAACATTCCTAATCTGATCGCAGCTTGTTTTCTTTTTTTTTTTTTTTATATTCCTGTATGTCCAAATCAGAATTCCTGAGCTGTGTTTGCATAAAGTAAAGTTGTGTGAGGACAAACGGGACCCATGCTGGCATGTTCTTGGGGAACTGGCGGAGGGCCAACAAGCAGTATTATGCTGGCGATAATCTCAAGCGGGAAAGTGGAAAAGGTATCAAGTCAAGCATGGCTTTGTTCTGCTGCTACTTCAGGGAGCACAGAAGTAATTTCAGCGTCATTGTAACAAGGTTCGAGCTTGTCCTTCCTTCTTTTCCATGATGGTTAAGTTTAAATTATTTAAGCTTTATAAATGAACAGCAAGTTGTTGGTTTTAAATAAAAGTAGGATTGAGATTTTAAAAGCAGTAGCTTTTGAGGAAGATTAAAACAAAATGTGCACAGCTGTAAAATTTGGCTTTTTGACCTTCTTTCTCTTTCAACTAAATGACTCACTCTACTGTATTTTTTTTTTTTCTCCGCTCTCGCCCGGTCTGAATTCCGCACCTGGGTCTTTTGGCAAAAGCCGAGCAAATCTGTTCAGCCTCCCTAACATTGCTTTGCCTTCTGACTGATGAAGCATGTCCGACACTAAGCAACAATCCTCTTTTCTGACGAGCAATGTGTCTGAACTGCTGTCAGGAGCTGTTGATGTGTGCCAGCAAAGAGAAAGAGGAGTTTCAGCAGGGTGGATGCGACCCCCCACTGAGAAAATGAGTGGAAACGCAGCATTTTCCGCCCAGCTGAAACCTGAAACAGATGGAGCTAGTGAACAGTGCAGCACAGCCTCCGCGGAAACCATAGCAACAGAGAGGCCACAACAACACGCGCGGCGGGCCAATCACGTTGAGGGACGCAGCGTTTTCCTAAGTAGGTCCCTGAGGTAGACTCTGGGAGGATGATGGTCTAATGGATGGAGGTTGGTGCTGAAACAATTGTGCCGATCATTCATAAGGAGGTGGAAAAAAAAGAAACGTCCTGTGCCCTAAAGGCGTCTCTTTATATAGACTGGTGAATAACGAACGAGCAGGGCAATGCTTCAAGCCATGCCTTCAGTTGGTGTTTTTATGCATTCACAATGAAAGAGCTGTCTCTGCAGAATATAGAAGTTCAGTCTGTTTTTTTTTTTTTTTTTTTTTTATCCCCCCCTATATTCTGTGACTTCATTTGTCATTTCATTTTGCTCCTTAGAGCAGAAGATCAGCAGCACAACAGCAGCCGCACAACTGATAGAGATTAAGTGCCTCACTCAAGGATGTGCTGGCATGCCTGACATCAGGTTGAATGAGAGCCTCGAATTTCCCAGACATCATAAACCAGCTTTTTAAAAAAAAAAAAAAAAAAAAGCTGCTTGGTTTGAAAGAGTTTTATAGAAAATATTGCTACAATGTCCAAGGATTTGAGAAAAAAATACTTGAATGCGTTGTTCGAAAGATCCAGTCTGTAAAAGGACAGTTAGAGGCTGACTCCACTCTCAGCCCAGATTTAAAAAAATGAAAAAAAAAAGAGGGGTGGGGCTAAACTGAGGAGGTGTGGTCTGGATGTGATTGACAATGAGTTTAACTTGAGGTAACTAGAGGATCTTTTTATTAATCTCAGTGAAAATAAAATCAATAAAAAAAAATCCAAATTTAGAAGGCCCAAGCAGGCTGCCCCCCATACCACGGAGTCTCCTTGTCTGTCGGTCAGTCAGCTTTCCAAGGGGGGGGTGAGGTCCAACACTCTCGAAATTAGTTGGAGAAGCTGAGGTAGTTGATAGGCTACCACCACTCTCTGCATCTCGAGGAGAGCTCAAATGGTCGAGCTTCAATTCTTTAGCGTGTCAAGCGGGGTTAGAAGGAAAAGCGTTTGGACCCCGCCCCCCAATCAAAATCAGAGGGCAGAGGTCAGTGCACACTCCGTACAGTCAACCCATGATTGGGTTTGAGACCAGAGCTCAGAACGTGATGACATGAAACTTCTTTGACTTGCACCAGCTGACCAATCACAAAATTCAACTGTTAGATCTCGTTTCAACCTGTAGGGGGCACCGCACATTATTATTATTTATTATTATTTGTAAAAAAGTTGGAAAGGACCAACAGATAGCAATTTTTAAAAGCCCTATTTGTAGAGGTCAACAGCCAAAAAAAGTTGATTAGGGTTCAGTTACCCTAAATGCAGATTACTCCTGCTGTAAAAGTCGCCTCCTGCATGACCTCTGGATTCCTGCCTTCTGCGGCGCCGGTAAAACTGCCATCTCTGTTCTGTCAGAGGAGCTCTGCAGCAGCACGGATCCAGCTTTTGGGTGTAGCATTCAAAGGGACAACACAGGCAATGAAACGTACAGTACGACTGCATAAATTTCCATTTCATTTAGGCTTCATTGAACTACTCACCACATTCTATTTTTAGCTGTGAATAATGCGCTTTAACCTTTTAAGTATGTATCAAATGTCCTCTTTTATTTATTTTTTTTTCATGTCTTTTAAAGCATGCTGATGAAACATGGTGCATTATTACAGTGAAGCACTGCCTTTGCTCTCCCCCGATTGAAGAACTTTCAGGAGTGTCTTACATATTTCAATTTTCCAAGAAAAAGAATTCAATTTGAAGTGGTCTAAATGGTGGTTATCTGTTCTGCACAGCTTGTTGAACTGAAACCTTTTTTTTCTCCCCCTTTTCGACTCCACAGAGGCTATATATGTGATAAAGTGAGCTTTTTATTTATACATTTAAGGAACAATTGCTTTTATGAAATTTTAGTTTGACCTAAAGATGCATACAAGTGACTGCACAACAGCTTCCAGCTCATAAATTATGAAAACGCAATCATTTCCCCGCAGTAGCCCCAATAAAGAATTCATGCTGTAAACATATTGTCTTAATGTATTTCATCGGCCGTCCTCATTCCCGGCAAAGAGAAACGCGTCTTCAGGCAAACTTCTATCTCTTGCTGGCCTCACACACTCACATAGCATCACAGTAGCCATATCCTTCTCTGAGCCGAGTCTTTGATGCGGCAGCCGGTGCTTTGAAGCCTGGCACAGCCATCAGGAGCTCTGCCCCCCCATTCTCTGTTTTTCCAAAACTAGTTAACATCATCAACCGAACCACTGATCTACACCAGGAGGCACAGATAACCCAAATCTAATCTCTCTTATCTTGTCTCCTCTCACCTAAAGATCCACTGACTCTGACTTCACCCGCTTCCTTTTTTTTTCTTCTTCATCTTTTTGTTCTGCACTTTTGATTGCTTTATCTCGAAGCGTTATCCTCACCCCCATTTCCATCCCCTTTTGACAATAAGCAACAGGTTTTTACCTCGTGTTTGTTACACAAAAATAAACCTTTTAGACCATTTTTAAATGTCTTTCAAAAAAATCATTCCATAGCGTCCCCAATAATAAAAATGTTTGTCCGATGAGGATAGTAATTCATCATTAAAATGCTTTCCTTCTTTTGTATCGCTGGATAATTATTTCCTTCGTACAGCCTCATTCCAGCTGCTAATTGGATTCATAGCAAGAACTTCATTCATGGCATGATGTCTGAAGAGGGAATTTCTAAAATAATCAGTCAAAGAGCTTAAATTAAATTTTGGGTCGGCAGATGATCATGTGTTATGGTAACATTTTCATGTGTGCAGGAAGGACTGCATGGAAGTTTGCAACCAAACAATCTAGGAGGACATCAGAAAATTGTGAAATATAATTTTTTAAAATTATATTTATAAATAGTATCAGTTATGATACGTGGGGTATATTTGTACACAGCAGTGTTTAAGATGCAAAAATGTTGACAGGGGTCAGGAAAAAAATACCTTATTTACCCACTGTCTCAAATTAGATCCACACATTCTTAACACTGTGTAATTGTATTATAAAGAATTACCATATTTTCTGGACTATAAGGCGCACTTGTATATAAGCCGCACCTTCTCAATTTAAAAAAAAACAAACAAAAAAAAAGAAATACAAGCCGCACTGGGCTATAAGCCGCAGATATCTATGTTGAAAAATAAGATAATTACAATAACAATTTTGTACTTTAAATGTACATGTATGTAATTGCTGTCTCCAGCGTCTCACCATAGATTTATTGATGCTAAGCTTGTGTGCAGCAGTGCGGTTTCCTTCCAAGATAGCAAGCTCCATATCTTTTAACTTAAAATGTCCACCACACAAACTTCTTTGTGCGATTTCCACAATGAAAAAGGATTTTAAAAATAATTACTAGTTAGTAATTTTTCACGAGTGTTCTATCTGCTAAAGAAAAAGTAGTGTTGGCTTTTCTGATTTGCATTGATTTTTTTGTCTATCTTGTTTTTGATTCAAATTCCGGTTAGAGCTCCCCGAGCAGTGGACGAAAAATCCACAGAATAGCCGCACCTTTGTATAAGCCGCATGATTTAAAACCTAAGAAAAAAGTAGCGCCTTGTAGTCCAGAAAGTATGGTATTATTAATGAAAAAAGGACGTTCTTTCAATACAAAAAGTTGTCATTTAAAAAGAATAACAGAATGAATAAATTAGCAAATCTTTTCCCGCAAAGTCTTTTTGAGATTTCATGGAAGCAGCCATTTTGAAATGAGAGGGAAAGCCCTTCTACTGCCTCTAGTGGAATGATTTTGAACTACATGGCAGAAAATATGGTGTCATGTGTTTTTTAAGTCCCATTCCAACCATAATTTTTTGTAAAATCGTTCACAGTGATCTTTTAATTATGATTCTGAAATCTTTAGCCAAAATCAAAAAGTCACATTTATGCACAGCAGCAGCAGCTCAGGAGAAATACCATTCTGGGTTGCTGGTGGGACTGTGGGACTGTTGATAGAATTCCCCTCCCTGTCGCTGAGAGCTCCGTTTGCACTAATTTGAGAGCTTGTAGCCTCAAGCTAACATTAGTTTTGCAAAAATAACGGCAAGTAATGTCGGATTGTCCAATTGTAGTTTTGAGCCAGAATCGCAATTTACTACAACACGAATGTTGAACACTCATTGTGTCTCTCACCCCAAAGCGTGATCGGGCCTGGGTGTGCGATGCTGTGGGAGGAGACTTTAGCACGCCCATTTTAGCAACTGCTTCATTAGTCTGAGCCTTGACTAGCATCTGATTTTCTGATTCAATGCGATTTGAATTAAGAAATGGTCAGAAATACTGTTTTAATTGTGAATTATTTTATATAGGTCCTCTATCATGAGAAAAAGACTGCAAGAACATGTTAAATACATAGAAATACCGTTTACATTGGAGTGGGTCTTAAGAATTGGAGTGGGTTGTTTAGAAATGAGTATATGGCTAATGAATAATAGAGTAAGTAAACAAAATGGTGAAGTAATAAGGGTTTCTGAAATGCTGGTCAAGTATGATGTGAATGCTGGAAAAAGGTCTATAGAAGCAGAACGTATCTTAAACGTAACCAACGGAACAAACAGAGTAAACAAACGTTACCAGATGAAACACCAGGAGAACATAAATAGTGCCGATCAGACTACTTGACAAACATGGGAGAAACTAACACCATTCAGCAAAGACTACAGACACGGTTTAAAACAAAACTTGTTCTTTTAGTGGAAAAACAAAAGTGCACAAATAAGATTAACAAATGAACAACAACCAACTGGAGCAAAGCAAACAAACATTAAATAGGTCCATTGTTTCTCCCCTGGGAGACTTGTGTAGATGGCGCCTGTCCAATTGCCTGACAGGAGTATTTAAAGGCCTTGCTGGATTGACGGCCTCTTTTGGCCAGACCTCACGGCACAGCTCCAGGAGCAGAACCTCAGCCACACTCAGGGCAACCAGAATCGTCCCCAGCAACTCAAACAAACCAAAATCAGTAAACAACAAAAAAGAACATATATATGCTATAAATAAACACTGAAAAAAAAAAAATGTTTTTTTTTTTACGAACTAAGAGTGCAAAATTGGAAATGTGTGCAGTTTATGGGGACTTAATACCAATTTGCCGTGGGTGTATGCCATGGGGTCAAATCAGGATTTGCTTAAAGTGAACAAAAAACAATATATATCAAATTCGAAAATATTTTTATAAATATAAAATTTGAAAAACAGAGATTGTAAATTAGAAAAGAACTGGACATTTGAAAGCAGTTTTAAACTTGAAAATATATATTGAAAACTTGAAAGAATTATTAAAATAACAAATAAATAAATAAATAAAAGGTAACATTAAAAAAACAATAATACTAAAAATGTATAAGACATATTTTGAAAAAAAAATGTAAATTTAAAACTTAAAAAGTCTTTTGTGTTTTTTTTACTAAATTCATTGTATGACAAGACGATGAGGTGAACTGACAGAAAATCTAAACTCTCAAACTTTTTCAATGCAAATTTTCAGCCTGAAGTGATTTTATACGAATATGGTTGATTTTTTTGTGAATGAGTTTTCCTAATTGACCCTTTGGGAAAAGAAAAGTAAACTATCTTAATGGCTGTGAGCTCTGCCATGTAACATTTCAAAGTAGAAACGCAGGTCCCCGGTGATGTTGCTTGATGTTTGCGTAGGATTTTGAGGTTTTTGTTTAAAAAAAGTACAAGTTGAAACTTTAATCCATCACTTATACGGTTTTGCCATGTCTCAACAGCTTGCATGTAAGCCACAAAATGTCTCGGTTTTTCTTTCCAACACTTCAACAAGATCACTTGGATTTCTTCTAGTTCTGCTGGGTGTTCTGTCAGTGGATGGCAGCGCAGGAAGGAAGGCTCCTCTGTCTGGCTGATTGGGCCAGTAAGATGCCTGCTGCCCTCCTACAGCCTGTCTGTGACTCTCAGGGCACTAATGAGAAATGCATCTGACATGCTCTCCAAAGTCCGCTCTCCTCTGCTCCCCATCAGTACCCACCTCTTCTTGTGCTTTTCCAAAATAATGACGGCAGAAAGGTTGAGGTACCAGAAAAGCTGAATAATTTAAGTCACAGAGGACACCTGGTGGGTCCCTCGATGTTCGCCTGATCATATATGACATCTGTCAATGTGTAAACACACAAGACAAGGGAATAGCTGTATGTTATGCACTCCGACTAGATCTCCAGAGTGTCATCATAACAATCATCTCTGTGTGTGAGTTTGGACTCGCAGTGATTTTCCTGTGATGGATATCTTACATGTTGAGATTTCTCGTTCGGAATTCTTGTTCTCGACAGTGTAGCATGTGTGGGGCCGGCTCCTACCACCAGATTGCTTTTTCATTCATGCAGAGATGGAGCTGCTGCTGCCGCTGCAGACAAGTCATCAGAAGAAACTCCATCAGAGTCGTGCACTGCCACTCGGTGGCCGTCCTGTTACACGGAAGGATGACACTGAAGCCGAAACAATCTGATGATGAACATTTGTGTTTGGAACAGGCAGTCTGTCAGTCTAACAACTGGGTTTTTGAAAAAAGCCTGGAAAACTAACAGCAACTCTATTGTGTGTAGGGCTGGGTATCGAAAATAATTTCCACGAACGATTCGACTCGATTCACCAGAACCTGGATCGAATAAATTCTGGTTTTTGTTTTTTTTGTCCGATTCTTTTGTTCCACTCAATTTAAGTTGATTCAGTTCAATTCAATTTTGAGTTTACAGATTTAGACACACTTGTTTAGACATACATCAATATTCTACTATATGAGGGTGTCAAACTCAATCGCACAGGGAGCCAAAACACACTGTGGGCTGAACAGGATAAACATTTATTGTACACTCTAAAACTACATTTTTAAAACTTTAAAACAGTAACTTTTTAACATTATCATGAACTAGATATAAAGCATTACCTGCAATAATGCTTTTGGGAATGCTGTAAACTGAATTTGGCTGCTGAAGATCATAGAGCTGATAGCTGAAGATGCTGAAATTGCTAGCTAAAAACGCTGAAGCAGGTAGCTAGTTAAAATATTAGCTAAATGACAAATTAGCCTAAAAAACAAAAAAAAAAAAAACCTCTTAGGTTAGTCAAAACAGCTAGCATGTAACTGTAATATAAGCTTAACTCCAAAATGGACAAAAAAAAAAAAAACTGAAGAAAAGACTTAATTAGTAAACAGAGCTTGCTGAAACTTTAAAATAGCCTAAAACAATCTTAGTAAATCCCAATATAGTCCAAAACACTGGCAGAATGCCAATTTTTAAAACATTAAAAACTTACTTTTTAACATAATTATGATCAATAAAAAGGCAGGAATTTTATTCCAGAATAAATCAACTTAAAACATTACATAACTTTCCATATTTTACTCACCATAAAATTATATTCTCTCAAAATTACACAAGTTAAAATAAGCGCAATGTAACATCGGACCATTAATAACTGTGGAAAAAAAGATCTCGAGGGCCGGATCCGGCCCCCAGGCCTCGACTTTGACACGTGTGTTTTATGTTTTGAATATATTTATATTAATATGATACAATTCACATGCTGTAAAATGTATTCCGGGGGGGGGTCCAGTTTGGCCACTAGGTGGAGCTCGCACTATAGCGGCACACTTATTTTCAAGAAGAATAAGCAAAGAATGAACAAAAACTGTGTTTTAGAACACAAATGATTACTTCAAAAATATTTCCTTTAAAGAGTTTGGAAAATTGATGTCTGTGAATATATAAAGTTCTTCATTTAGTCAGCAATGTATGTTTAGGTCGACTGAGTGTTAGCATTAGCCATTCTATGGGAAGTTCCATTAAATGTTAGCATCAAGCTAGCAGACTTTTGCTTTTTCTGCTAAGTCGATTTATATTTTTTATGAATCAATTGTTGAACTATTGAGGTTAAATCAATCAAATCGATAAATCAATATTATCAACCTAGCCCTGGTAATAAGTCAGTCAGCAAACTTAAAAAAGGTAAGTACAAAAGTAAAAAGTACACTCCTTTTTATCACAGCTGTAGTTTGATGGTGTCTGCCAGCAGCAGGAGTTTGTTTAAGGACCAGCCTCCTGTTTGGGCTTCGGTGGGCACTTCCCATTCTTTTTTTTTTTTTTTGCCGCTTGTTTCCCGAGAAGTCCTCATGTCAAATTTATTGGATCTGTTTTAGCACGTTCGCCTGCTAACTCTGGTGATGGGATTCTGCATAAATTATGCAGAGTACTTTTCAGTTCTGACATCGGGGGCGAGCAGCTGCTGAGAGACTGCTCCATGTGGATTATAAGGCATCAGCTGGTTGATTGAGATGTAGAAACATGTTTCAGGTACAGAAACAGAGAAATCCTCGACTCCTGCGTGTACTTAAAGATGCTTTTTTTTCTTTAATAGCGCAGGCTTTGTGCCCATTTTCACTTTGATTTATATATTATAGATGTTACACAGCACTAATGCTTCTCAGTCTAGCTCCCAGCTTGACAACAGCGCTGATGAATGGGGATTCAGATGTGTTGAGGGATGGTTCTGTAACCTGTGAACTCCTCTGCGTCTCCGTCAGCACGCACCAGCAGCTTGTGAAATGAAGAACCAAATTGATGTTCAACAAAGGGCGTCCTCCTGTCAGTATTAGCAAATTCAGCTCCAACAGTACATATATTGGCAAAAATAATTAAAGCTGGCCTGTTCTGCTCCCTTCAGTTGGTCATTACTGCAGCTTGTGGCAGCTGGAAAGTATTTTTCAGTAGTATATTCCTTTATTTGCCCATGAGGCTTGTAATGATACAGAAAATGGATCCCATTAATGATCAGTGTTGTTGGGAGATAAGCTAAACAAACCATGAGCAGCTGCTGCTTGGAGAGGATCGACTTTTTTTTTTTTTTTTCTCTGCTCTTCTTGCAAAGAGGAAACGCGTGTCTGACTGTAGCCTCAGTAGAATTAAACTTTAGATAGATATCCAGATGCCAGCAGCCTCCCTTCAATCATTTTTTAATGCGTCCTCAGCTGTGAGAACAAGTTTTTACAGCCGCATTAATCATAAAATATGTTTTCTAGAACTAAAGTAATTACACACTCAGGACACGCACCAAGTTATGGTGTACAATAAGCGTGTTTTATGACTTGTACTTGGGTATTTGGAGATGGAACTTGTTTTTAGGATGCATTTGTGAATTGTACCCACCAAACTCCAATCATTCATTTCTCACTGCTGATTTGTTTGACACCAGAATCATTGAAGTCTCAGTCTGCAGGGCTTGATTAACAGTTTAAATGTATCCGTGACATGGACACGTACTGTTTGATATAAGCCTGACTTTGAAATAGGTGTTTTAAATTACATTCTCCATTCAAACTCATTTACTGCTGTATACCTCATTTACATATGACTGGACTGTCCAGATTATTATCCAAAAATATAGCAGCTTGTCACTTTAGCCTGAATTTGCATTTGTCACCTGATTTTGAACAATCCTCAACTCAGAGATAACATTTCAGGAAAATGCTTTTACTGCTGCCATTAGGGCTGCCACAAATGATTAGTTCAATAGACGACTTATCACTGATTATTTTATCCGATTAGTCGACTAATTGGGTCAAGTGGATGTAAAGCTCACATCTCAACCATCATTAGCTTTAAATTAACTAAAAATAAAGACCTCCCTCCGTATTTATCTCTATATTTTTAATTTGAAAGACTACCTGCTTACTGATTTGGTGTTATTTAATCAGCACAACTTTTACCTATGCGATACTACCTTTATTTTGTCATTTTTCCGTCTTGTATTCACACACTAAACATAAAATCATACAACGAAAAATTCTGTCTGGGAAAAAGTGATTCATTTTGCTGAAGAAACCCCAAAAATATTAAACAAACCATTTGTACAGCGTGTAATAAAAGTTTTAGGTGTCATTTCATAAACACAACAAGAACAAATGTTGTCAACAAACTTAACATGTTTTTTAATTAAAATAAAAATAAAAAAATCTAGGCGAAAGTCACAGATTTGTGACTGTCAGACCTCACAGCTCCATGATGTGACCTTTCTTATCCTGTTATACAGACAGTGATTGTATTTCAGTCTGCCTGTGTGGCTTCAGCTACCAGGAAAACCACAGAATAAGAATTCGTCTTCTAAGAGCACTGCTGTCCATTTGATATTTTCCAGGAATTTTGTTATTTGCAGCTTTTTTTCTCTCTTATAAAATTTCCTCATTGTATCTGTGGAAAATGATACAAAAGTTTTTTAAGAAGTTTTTGTCTGTCTACTCTGAAATGCTATGGCAGCGGACACGAATTTCGCTGTAAATCACAGGTTTCCCGCAATTTTTTGACAACGCCGATGCTCATTTCGAGAAAATTAATTTTCGTCCCCATCCAAAATAAATGATAAATTTGCTCCTAAACATATATAATTTTAACAACATAGATGAAAAAGTGGAAATTACACCAATGGTTTTCAATTGTATCATTGCGTTTGTGAAGTAATATTTTTATGACACGATTTAATTTGATCATTTTGCCCAATAACTGTTCTGATTGTGATTTTTTATGTTTAATTTAAAAATTATAAACAATAATACTTTGACATCTTGTGGTAGCATCAGGTCATGGGTCACTCTAACCAGCTAAAAGAACATTATTGACTCATTGAAAGAAAGTTAAATTTGTTGTTCTGTTGGAAATACTAATGTTTTTCTACAATGAATGTGACACATTTGACTATAAGCGCCTCTCTGACTTCTTGATGTTTCGCCAAAGGGAAAATCTTAGTATATTTGTCTGTAAATATGTGGTTTTTTCCTCTCTGCTCGGTTGTTAAACTAGTTTTATTTTTGGCTGAGAACCAGAATTTGACACGACTCAAGATTAGCTCTTACAAAGGGAATTGGCTGCATTTGAATGAGTGTTCTTGAACTTTAATCAAATCTCAGTACATGATCTTCCATGCTCTTTGGTGTCAGAACTAGAGGACAGAATAAAGAAAACCAAAAGCCGTTCTGTGAAGCGGAGATGAGATACGCAGATACCTTTACCTTGACATTGTTGCTTACCGTGCAAATTTTTTTTTAAATCTTCAGATCATGTATTCAGTCTGGTTTGCCTCCTACATTTCTGTAATATGAGTAAAGTAGAGGTGACAGCATGCATAAAAGAAAATGAACTTTTTTTTTTTCTTCTTTTGCCCCAAAAACTATTTTTTAGCTCAGGAATAGTGAAACTGCAGCGAAGGAGCTCAAAAACTTCTTCACCAGACTTTGAGGAACAACAAAGTTCAGTTTACATTTTGGCTGCCATATTACATTTTCATGAAGACCGTCACCTGTCAGACTTGAGGATGTGTCCTAAATGTGATCAGAAAGGGAAACGCAGGCGAGGCAACCTGTCGGCTCAAGTTAATCATGAAGCCACAAAGTCAGAGTCAGTCATTTTTGAACGACAAAGACATTTCTGTGAGAGTTATCGAGTATGAGTCACATTCAGGCTCCTCGGCTCCCAGATATGTTGATCCCTTTGGGTATTTTTCAAGCATCTTTCCCCTTCCCAATCAGCTCAATTAATGCATATTTTGTGTTTTTATTAGCCAGCAAACAGCTCAATTTGTATGGAGAAGCTAAAGAGTGTGCCTGAGAGAATATCTGGTTTGCACGATAAACCATTATATATATATATATATACACATATATATAATTTTGATGTCCCTTAATGGCAGGGATCTCCAAACTTTCACACAGCCTCTCTGTCTGCGAAACTTTGAACCGAACAACGTAAGCGCGGTGCAGAATATGAATGAATCTTAGCTGAGCTGTTTTGTTTCCAGTGTAAACTCGTAATCTGCGCCGCCCTTGTGGCGTTTGGTTCAAAGAGCGCAAATTTTAGAAGGTTTACCGCGCAGGCAGAGAGGCACTGTGGACACGGATCTGCCGCAGATCTTCTGGTTTATTAATGACAGCCCCACACTACTTATACATTCAATCGCTCCCTGTTAGCGCTGATTTTATCTTATCTCAGTGAGACGCAGCTCTCTGTTCAGCGTGATCATACTCAGTCACGACGTTCTTCTTGCTGTAGAACTCAAGTTCTGCTTTGCAGGAATTGCGTCGGAGACATTTTATGTTTCCCACATTTTGAAGCTCCGTTGGCGTGTTGTTATGGTAGCCTAGCCGTCCCAGAACTTCTGGTGACATCACTACTGACCGGTGTAGGTAACATATGTGCTCGGCCTGTCAGAACGGCTCAGGGGCTTGCGACGAGTGATGACGTCTCAATGTTTGATTGGCTGTAAACCGAATAAATTTGTATTGCTAATACGTTTCCCCGTTATCAATATCTTCTTACTTGTTGAATTATATTAAAATTTGGTATAAAAAAACACCAGGCATTCCCTTAAATTCGAAATGGAATAATTATGAGGGAAAATAACTTTAGGTTACAAAATAAATAAATAAAACAAATGAATAGAACCCGAGCAGAAAGGACTTGTAAAGACATGTAGCAATGTGCATTTTGGCTGCACATATTCCGTGTGATCGACACCTGTAGAATATTTATTTATTTGTTCACTTTTTTAGTTCTTTTCTTTCTCTTATGTTTATTATGTTTTATTATTATTCTGTCTGATTGTTTCTTTTCTTGCTGCTTAAAGCCATGTTCTGTCAAGTTAAGTTGTTCAATGAAAAATATATATATATTATATATATTCCGTGTGGTCAACATGAATTCCTATAACTTTTTCATCAGCAAAAATGAATACAGATTTGTTGAACCCGAGCAGAAAGGAAACATAAAAAAAAAGAAAAATACGCAAACCCGAGCATGTTGCGCCCGAGCACAGAACCGAGCATCTTAACGACTAAGTAGTTTGTCTCCGTAGTGTGACGTCATCACTCGTCGCAAGCCCCTGGGCCGTACTGTGCGGACCGTAGTTGTAAGATAAAAACAAACCAAAAAACGACGCGTTGAGTAGAAAATTAGTTGTCGACCATTTTAATAGATGACTTAGTCGCGACAAACTGACTAATCATAGCAGCCCTAGTTAGAATACTGTGACTTTAAAGATATTTTGTATTCAGGCAAAGCCACTGGGATTACAGCATGATTAAGTATTTTACAAATAAAGGAGGCAAATGATTGAAAGAGGACTATTTTGTCATTTCGCTCAGTTCCAGAGGTGAGACTGAGAAGTTTTCCTGGTGAACAGAAATGTCTGAGCAGCAAAAGTTCCCATCCTCTCGGCTGTGATGATGTTTGCTGTGGGAGAGGTGTCAGGCGTTCCTGATGAATGTCTGCAGGTTGGGAACTAATAGAAAAGCCGTTTGTATTGAGCCTTCCGTCCAACTGAGAATTTCGGAGGAAACCGACCCAATGGCCTGTCACGTTTAATCAATGTTGCTCTTTTCAGAAATTTGTTATTTTTCCATCAGACGAGTGGAGAATATTAAAAAAATGCTGTCTTTGCTGACTGTTTGCACATCTAAGCGGTCCAGTACATTAACAGCAGATCTTCAGTAATTCAGTGTAGGTGAATCAGGTGAGTCAGGGAAGACAGATTGATGAGTGCGGGCATTAATTCAGTCCGTGGCCTCCATACAGTAAATTTCAGAGCGGACTCCCGCTAAAGGGGGTTTTACAGTAATTAATCAAAGAATTCATAAACAAGCTAACGAGAATTAATGAATGCAATATAAGTGACAACCCCTGCTTCATGTCTGCCTTAATGCAGCAGACGCAATTCATTTGAATGTAAATGATTGCATGAATCAAACTCTATTACAGTATTGAATTTCAAAATTATGCACATATGCCACACATGTCTCTGTGCTTTCTGAAGAGAGATGGGATCAGAAGGCGGGTCATTAGTGCTCACTTTGATAAAGTACAGAACCCAGAGACTCAAATGGGAGACAAACAAATGACGAGCATCAAGGCTGTCGCTGCTCTGGGATTCTCCACTGAGGTCCTAAACTAGCACAGAATCTGAGATTTACATTCAGAATTTGCAGGATATGACATATAGTTTTTCTTGGTCTTTTTTAAAGCTCTTGACTTAAAGACGCATTTAAAGGAAAATTGTCTTTTTGGGTTTTACACATTTTTTTGGAGCATTTTTCTCAAATTAGAGGACCTATACAAAATCATTTGAGTATTTCTTAACTCAAATCTCGTTGGATCAGAAAACCGGATGCTAGAAAAGGCTCAGACTAATGAAGCACTTACTGAAATGGGTGTACCAAAGTCTCTCTTTCCCCCTACGCTCCCATGTGTACACCCTGGCCCGCTCACGTTTAAAATGATACACAATGAGCCTTCAGCGCTCGTGCTCATACGAGTGTCAGAGCTCTATTTTCCCTCTGCTCACCGGCGAGAGCCATCATTAGAGTACTACACTCACTACATCTCCCAGCAACCACAGCGCACAGTCCCTAGATGCCACTCAACTGACTCCAATCAAACAATCACCCACCACAATACTTTGTGCAAAGTATCGATTTGTGCCACCCTGCCTGCATTACAGTGTTTCTATCTGGACCTGATCTTGTGTTTCTGATTCTTCTTATTCTCTGATTGCTTGCTGCCTGCCCTGACCTTTGCCTGGACTCTGACAACTTCTTCTCAGATGCTCCCATGCTCTGATTGACCCCTGCCTGTCTGACCCCGATTTAGCTTTGTGGACTTATAGCTGTGTTCATTTCTGTCTGAACTAATAAACCTGCTGCAAGTGGAACCAGCTGTCTGCCTGTTTGTTACACAGAGCCGTCCCCGGACTCAAAAATATACAACTGGATTGATCCAGTATTGCTCGTCGTTTATCACCGACACACTAATGCTAGCTTAAGGCTATAATCTCGCTTTTGAGCGCACAAGCAGAGCTTCCAGCGACGGGGAGGGGGCGGGGTTTCTCCGAGCCAACAGTCCTGCCTGCAACCCAGTATTGTATTTCTAATGAGCTACTGCCGCTGGGCCTAAAATTTGTCTTGAAAAAATGACTAAAGCTTTTTGATTTTAGAAACTGCTCAATCATGATTAAGACTGCTGGGAGTGACTTTACAAAAGAAAAACTATGGTTGGAGTGGGACTTTAAAGGGTAACCAAATAGGGAAGTTGGGAGGCTGGCTCCACCCACAGCCAAAATGTGAAAATCCAGTCAGAGGGGTGGGGCTGGGGAACAGGACTGTTATCATTACAGTGATCATGACGTGAAACTTATGAAATGATGTGTGACCTACATGGTTTGACCAATCAGGAAATTCAGCTGTAATAACTCAGTTCAATATGTAGGGGGCAGCCCACAGGTTGTTTTTGAATATTTGTTCAACAATTAAACAAGTTTATTTTAATTAGTCAAAAATTAGTCAATGGCCAACAGACAGAGAGGTCAACAGCCAAATAATGTTGATTTAGGGTTTGGTTACCCTTTAAAGACCCAAGATGAAGAAAACTGTTTTTAACAAGTTCTTGTGGCATTTTTCTGAAGACATTTTAGGGCTTAGATTACAAAAATTAAAGTTATGCATTTCTGATTATGTCTTTGACGACAAAATGTAATTTGAAAAAGAGCTAATTTTTGGTGTAGAAAATATACTGGGCGGGTCAAAAGCGCTCTGTTCCTCTCCATTCTGATAAATAAATAAATTTATTTTTCAGGGACAGTGCACATTAAAAGCATTACATGCAATGAGCCAGAATTAGCCCAACGGCTATTTTTCATCTGTCTCCATTGTAGACGACTAGATCTACGTACGTCGTCACTTTCCACATCCAAGCTGGTATCTGGCTCAAAACTTTACGTCTAAATAGCTCTGATATAGCTCGTCATTTTTGTTACACAGCTAATGTTAGCTTGGGGTTGTGAGGAGTTGTAAGCTAGCACCTGAGAGTGTAAACAGATAGTTCTCATTAAGAGGAAGGGGGAGGGGTTGTTCCGCCCAAAACTCTTTCTATTGAACTCCTGCAGAAACTATGCCCTAGAAAACAACACAGGATTTTTGAGTTTGCCCAAAAACTGCATCATCAGAACTGAAAATCTACGGGGAATGCTTTGGAAATAGATCACAAGATGATTACAGTGAGTCTTTAATTGAATGCAAACTTTGCAATAACTGTCCAAATGTTAGAAGTTAGTCTGATTTGAGAAAAATGTGTCCATTTTAAAGCAAGATAAGATCTGATACCAACTGTAAGTATCACTAAATATGATCAAAACTCAAGTTTTTAAATGTTTAAAGTTTTAGTATCAACAAAGTATCAACAAAAAGCATCCTGACAGGTGACGGTTTGCCCCCCTGTCCCAACCTTCAGCTGCTGGATGTAAGGTTCTAGTCTGAGAGCTCAAAGTGCTGTTGGGAACTTTAAGGTGATTAAAATGCAAGAGAAGTTTGTCATTAAAGGCTTTATTTGTAATGAGAAGGAGCTTATGCTCTTTTCATGAGGTCTCTTTTGCCAATTCTCTTCAGAAGTCTTGCTTCAGCATTTTGGATCAGCTTCAGGCTATTGAGAGAATTTTTAGGACACCAGGATAGAGAATTACAGGATTCAAGGCCGCCAGCAACAAATAATGGACTAGTTCTTCTGCATCACCCTGAGACAAACTGGGCGTTCATAGTTTTTTTAATATGAAATGGGTGAAAGGAGGTTTTTGTGCTTATTCACATGCAAGTACATACGATTTTTTTTTTTAAGTGACTCCAAGGTCATTCATATTAATATTAGGCTCCAAAGAAACATCTTTCATGTAGACGAGGGTTTATGATCACATCGTATCTGATTTTTTACTGTATCTGTTACACTTCTTTGATAGTGGTTTGCCTTAAAGATACCCTCTCTACCACACCTTTCTTCTTCTTCTTCTTCTCTCCTCTTCCTCTCACCTCTGGCTTTCTCCCTTCTCACACGTCTCACTCATCAGGATTTCAATGTGCCTCCCTCCTCCTCCTCCTCTTCTTTCAAACTCTGTTCCAACTGGCTTATAGAGATTCTGTGACTGATACTGCAGCTTCTAAGATGATGCATTAACTTTGCCTTTGCGTTGGCTTCAAAGAGTCGGTGGAGATGTGGAAGAAGAGCGCTTTTAGATGGACTGCTGAAGATGACACTGATTAGATTGCTATTGCTCCAGTTGGAGTTCAGCTGTAGTAGGGCAGTTATTTAATATCATTAACTTTAAATAGAAAATGAATGGGGACATTTTTTTCAGTTTATAAGTGGAGTATTTTACAGTTCTGTTAAAATGAAAGTTTTTTTTTTTTTAACTACAAAAAACAAATGTATTTCCTTATAATCTGGTATGTTTGTTTTTCTACTTACCACTTCTTTGTTGTGTGTTTTTTTTTGTTCAGCTTTTCAAGAGTAAAGCTTTGGAGTTGGGAGAAAAGCTGCTGCCTGCCTTCAATACACCAACAGGAATCCCCAGAGGAGTCATCAACCTGGGCAGGCAAGTCTCAGGCAACACTTGACCTCCGACTGTCCTCCATCCATACTGAGAAACCATAGAAACAACCTTAAACAAAAATGCAAAAAAGTTTCTCGATCTCAGCAATAGGTCAAAAACTGGTCTATAATGTGACCTTAAATTAATGCTATAAAAGAATTTTAGTCTTTAAAACTTTTGCCTCGAGTGGTTAAGAATGGACCGGTACGGTATTTTGAGCATTTCCATTATAAAATAGACGCATTGAGCCAGACCAACTTTTAGGTCGTAGGTCCAAAGGAAAATGGAAAGGACCAGTTAGGGCGGAGCTACCGTCGTCACATGATGAAATCCAATGATTGGCAGAAAGCGTCTTCCTGACATGAGATCCAAGCTTACAAAAAAAGGGGGGGGTGGCTTACTATCACCAGATATGAATGAGATGTGAATGAATAATGGATATACACAGTAAGCGCTTTGAGCGTCTGGAAAAGCCCAAATAACGCACAGTTTTGACGCGCCGCTACGTCATCCACCTACACCCCGCATGCACTTTGATGGTCCGACACTCGATGGAAACGCTTACTGATTTGCCCGGACCATTTTAAACTGGCCAGGAGCGGACCGATCCAGTCTGGACTGCTCGGTGGAAATGAGGCAATAATTTCTTATCATAAGAAATCTGAAAAAAGAAAATTTAACAAACTTTCAATGGCAAATATGTAAATAATAACATCAAATTGAACAGTCTGGAAAAATTTGCAGCAGTTGAGTTTTGTGAGTTTTGAAGCCAAATTAACTGGTTCATAACTGGATTTTTGGGTTTAAATGTGGTCATCTGGTCATTCTGAGACTAAAGTTAAAAAGACCCACCGATAAAGGCTAATGATAACACTGTCACTGTAGGAAATTATTTTTGGTAGCATATGCTCCTGCACTACTGAGCATTCTTCACTTTTACCACATATGGGACAAAAAAAAAACTACAAGTGAATGTGTAACCACTTCCTCTAACTTCAAATTGACTTTTATACATATTTGTCCTCTCTTGACTCATTTAGAGTAGTTTGCCTTTTTCCCACTTTCGCCTTAGACACTGTTGTATCCAACTTCAGAATTTGACATCATAAAAACAAACCAATTCACATCACTGACATTTCTAAAAAATGGTCGTGAGTCTCAGTTTGATGCACACCAGGCCTTTTGGAGGAGATAAACAACTTTTTATCTGTAATATTAATGAGTTTCATGACATGTTTACTGTTCTTGAATGTGTTTATTTTAAACAAGTATAAGGTAGAAATAGCTTTCCTGAGAATTTTCTAGTGCATTTTAAGAAATCTCCCAAAGGTGTTTTTTTGTTGTTGTTGTTTTTTTTTGGAGATTATTAAACTGATGAAGCCACATGGATGAATGGAGAAATATTTTAAATACGGCTGAGTTGAAAATATAGATTAATCAATTTGAATCAATCTAAGTCGAATAGATGAATAATTAATCCATAAAAATGTCAATCAATTTAGCACATAAAGCTAAAGTCCACTAGCTTGATGCTAACGTATATTGGAATTTCCGTAGGATAGCTAATGCTAACACTCGGTTGAGGTAAACATACATTGCTGACTAAATGAACATTTTATAAACTCACATGCATGAATTTTCCAAACTTTTTTAAGGAAACAATTTTAAACTAACCATTTGTGGTCTAAACCACCATTTTTTGCTAATTCTTTTTTCCTCTTGAATAAGGTGTACTGCTATAGAATGATCGCCACCTAGTGGTCAAACTGAAATGGCAGAGCAATGTTTACGATGTTAATGGTCTGATCATTTTTGTTAGAACTTTATGTAACACTGTATGATATTAACAATCTCATTGTTAAACTAAAACATTTTACAGTATGTGAACTGTATCCGTTTACTAAACAAATATAGTAATAAGACTTATATTTTATTAATAATGTATTTCTATCAAATATGTCTAGATGTATAAACCATGTAAACTCAAATTTGAATTTAATCAAACTGAATTGAGTGGATCAAAAGAATCGGGGAAAAAAATATGGAAATTAATTGATCCAGGCTCTGAATTTATTGATTTATAATTGAATGATTTTAAAGAAAGAGGACTTTAAAGATGAATATGAACCTTTATCAACAATATTAGCTAAAGAAAAATTAAAAATGTTCATGAAATTGTTGCTTAACACGTTTGTTGCCACAATAATTTTGATTTTAAGTTACAAGGCTAATTAATAATAATTTCTAAGTCTACCACTTTTATTACATCATAACTTCAGAAAACGTGCACATTTGTGATGTTGAGCTTTGCAGCATCACCAGCACTGACAAATAAAAGGTGATGTAGGGATTGATCTACTTTGGTAACAAAAATAAGTTAACTTTTTTTTTTTTTTTAAATGAATAGACTCTTACAACAGTTTAGACTTCCAAACATGAAAAAGAAAAACCTTAAACCCCCACTGGCACTGAAGCACAAATAACATTTTCAATTTGAGGGCATAAAAGGAAATTGCTCAACAATTTTATAAAATTTTTTATAGAATATAACAAAAAATAAGAAGAGCAAACAGCACAGCAGCTGCACAAATGAAAGTGGCTCAATCTGTTTCCAGAAACAACTTAAGCACCTTGGAGCCATTTGAGATCCTGGAAGTCAGAGCATGAGGAATCCGGGCTGCTTTTTAATTGCTCAATTATCTTTTCATAATATGTTCTCCGTGCAATCTGAACCGCTGAGTTTATTTAATCTCCAGTCTGGAGTCCTGACTGTTTACCATGTCGCATAATAACCCTGGCAGATGTGATCAGCTCATCCATTCAGAAGAGAGAGAAAATGCACCTTTAGTATCAGCCCATCGGGTCTGTTCCACTGTGTCAGAGTGAATTACGCTTTTCCTTTGACCAGTTTCTCCTCAAAAATGCCAAAACATCATCAGAATTCAGCACCTGGATTCTCATTTGCAGTGTGAAGCTGTAGTTACAGGTCATGCATATTCAGGTAGAAAATATATTCTCCAAATATTCATCTAAAAAAAAGTTAAATACAGAGAATTCGATTAGTTTCAGAACTTTCTGACATATGTTATCTTTCTTTTCATGCTCAAACATTTACCAGCAGTTTTAATAAGCTCCTGGTGACATGCATTCACACACCCCCAGACTCCTTTTCACACATGGACCCAAACACCACGACCTCCCCAGTTATTAACAATCAAGCAAAATTAATTATCCGCTATCTGATATCCTCAAACAACTCTTTGAGGTTATGTAAATCTAATTGCTGGAGTCCATTCTGCCTTCATTAATTACATGTGAGAGCCTGAGGGAGACGTGCAGCTGCCGCGCATACGCGTGGATAATCAGCAACGCTGACTTATACGTTGTTTGTGAAACTTCTCCGCAGACGTGAACAGTAGTCAATCACAAACTAATAGATAGTTGAGGTTATTTTTCATGGTTGCGACGGCTTCATTTTTCACGAGCATTAATTGAATTTGCCCGACAGGTTTTCATAAATGGCTGTGGCGCTCCGGCCAAAACCAACTGCCAAGTTAATTTTAAAGATATTGTAAGTAGCGATGCTATCAAAGCATTTACACTCCCAAGTTCCTCTGCCAACTTTCACTTCATCATCTAAACTGCAGCGTTTCAGCCAAAGATAAAAAGCTGTCACTGCTACAAATCTTAGCAATTCTGTGTCCGGATCTCCAGCTTCTTCTTGTTAAATTTGGCTGAAGTTTTTTGTTTTTTCTTTTCTAAAACTTCTAACAGTGCTCACTTTGCAGCTTTCAATATTTGTTATATTTAAAAAGAAAATCCTGGTTTCAGTTTTATTAAAAGAGACAGATTTTAACCTCTTGAATGGCAGAAAAATCAAGAAATCAACAGAACGTCATGAAAATGTGGTGGAGCAGGCAGCCCAGAATAAATGCTTCCTCTGTCTCTGGTCTCTGCAGCGGCACCAGCTGGAGCTGGGGCTGGGCCTCGGCTGGGAGCAGCATCCTGGCTGAATTCGGCACGCTTCATCTTGAATTTCTGCATCTGACAGAGCTGTCCAACAATCCCATCTACACAGAGAAGGTTCAACAACTTGAACACATTTTCAATATTGCTTTTTCAGAAATTTTTTACAGCATTAATGTAATCCTACTGATATTTGACAGAATTTCTGTGACTGAACCCCTTGTTTTCTGCATAAGCTGGAGTTTTCTCTCTGAAGCTGCTTCCTGATCCAGTTTTCATGTCTTTGCAGGTGATGAATATTAGAAAGCTGCTGAACAAAATAGAGAAACCTCATGGCCTGTACCCCAACTTCCTCAGTCCAGTCAGTGGCAACTGGGTTCAGCGTAAGTACACTGCAAAAACAGGAAAAGAGCACTAATCTTCTGAAGAAAAACTTCAGGAAATGGTAAAATGTTATGTCTATACAGCAAGTATTTTTTTACTTAACAGGAAATCTAATAATAATATATAAAAATCTAGACACAATGACTTCTACAAAAGCCAAGTTTTAGATAGAATTACCGAGAATTTAGTTTTATACAAAAGAGAAAAGTTGCATTATCTGCGATAATGCTTGTGTGAATGCTTTTTACTGAAAGTGTCTCTGAAGATGCTAAAGCTTTTTGCTGAAAATGGTGACACAATTTACTTTAATTGCTGAAGGGATTTTCTGAAAATCTAAAAACTATTTGCAAAATGTTAAATGTACTAAAAAATATTGCTTGAAATTTCATTAAAGAACAATGAAAGAGCGCTGAAGTTGACCGAAATTTCTGAAAAATTTGTAGTAAAATTGCTTAAAAACCATCAATCCATGGCATTTTTGCAAAGTATGTAGTGTGTTGCTTAAATATGAGCTAAACTCCAAATTAGGTCAGAAAACCTCAGTAGATGTTAATAAGCTAGCTTGTGCTTAAATACTAGCTAAACTCCAAAATAGTCTCAAATTCCTCAGTAATCTGAAAAACATTAGCTGTTGCTAAAATAGAGGCTAAACTCAAATCCTTCCTAAGCATTAACACTATTTTTAATTTTAGAACAAATTGTGCACAAAGTAAGAATACAATCTTAGTGCAAGTCTGCTGATCTTAAAAAATCCTCATAAAATCTAAAACAAGAATTTATTTTAGCAAAAAATCTACATTTTTGTTTCCAAAACATTCACGATGAATGCCATTCAACATTTATTAAACTTTAAAATAAAATCCTCTAAGATAGAGACTTTTTTTAATCTTACATTTGGTTTTTCTCTTGTCAAGAGTACGGAGCTAAAGGATTTTCCCTCATCGTAATATTAATGTCCTTATTTCTAGTTTCCAAGGTTTATAAGACAAAAACATCTCGACTGTGCGGATTCAAGACATTTTCTTAGAAAGTGTGTAGAGCATAAAAAAGTATATATATATATATATATATATATATATATATATATATACAGTATATATATAAAAAACTTCAAATTTGGTCAAATATCCTGAATGGCTAAAGACAAGGTTTCAAATCTTACCAAACAGTTTACTGTGTAGCATTTCGGAAATTGTGGCATTTTTGTGTGTGAAAAGTTCAGTGAAAACATATACAAATAAACCGTATCTGTAAATGATGGAGTTTAAAAAAAAATACAATGTATGGTATAATTTAGCAATTTACTGGGCTTTTTTTTGTTGTTTGTTTTGTTTATTGTCTTTTGTTAGTCAAATGTGAACACTGAGCACTTTAATACACCTTTACATTTTAAAACTTAAATGTTAGTTCTCAGAAATAATTATGTTGGTAATCCACCTCACTGTCTGGTATCAATATCAGGCTCATACATGAGCAGTGTTCATGAGACTCCTGAAAAGAGCTAAGAGGAAAAAATAATAAATGAAGGACGAGGATGCAGGAAGTTGAAATAAAATACAGATCTTTAGAACAAAACAAGCAGCTATTAAAAAAGCTGCTTTGTTATGTTTAAGTAAATACAAACGCAGGCTTAAATCCACCCATTTGACAAAAGACTTGCTTCATGTTAAAATATAAAAGAATCATTAAAATTTACTGAAAATGTTTAATTATTCTGATTTAGAAATATTCACGGAAATTAGCTAAAAAAAAACTATTAATATGGCTAAGGTTACTTCAGGATTTGACTAACTTGATCTTGTAAAGGTGTCAATAAGTGATCACCTGTTGATGAAAACTGACTCATGTCTTTTTAAGTCTTAAAGAACGTGTGTGTGTTGGTGTTCGATCACGCTCAAATACTGGGTTTGCCTTTGATTTCCCTCTTAGATCATGTTTCCATCGGGGGCCTCGGGGATAGTTTCTATGAATATCTGATTAAATCGTATCTAATGTCAGACAAGACGGATGAAGAAGCAAAGGACATGTACTACAGCGCTCTGCAGGTATGGAAATCCTTATCTTTATTGGAAACACTTCATGTTCCCTTAAAGGCATAGTTCACTTAGATAAACTGTAATCCACTAGGATACACTAGAGATTGCCGTCTGTCGCATTAACATTTGATGAACTAAATGAGCAAACCGCTTTGCATTAAGAGTAAACAATAAAATCACCGCTCACAATCTCAACTCGTCTGATGTGGGATAATTTAGCAGCTTTTTTTAGACAAAACTGTCCAGTAATAAATATAAGTCGGTGGTATTACAATATTTATAGAGCATAATTCATTAAAGCTGCTGCTGAAATGTTATCAGCTAACATCAGAGGGTGAAACCAAAGGTAGAAACTCTAATTAATAATTCTAAATCCCTCCTGTGTCTTGTTTTTTTTTTCAAAAGCCAAGGACACTCTTGTCATCAGATAAACCACTAATTAAAACACAATATTGAATTAGAAAAAACACACTTTCCTCATATGCTTTATGATGATTAGCACTAACAACAGCTAATTAGCTGAACGATGAATCCTTAAGGAAAAACTCTGACTTGATAACAGTTTTTTGTTAGGTTAATCTTTAATGTAAACTTTGTGATGGTTTTATATTCTTTATACGTTGAAAACAACCAGCAGAAATTGGAGGTAAAAGTAGAGAGCTCGAACAACATAACCTGACATAAAAGGACATCAAAATAAAACCGAGAAGAAAATATAACAACCCCTGAAAGTTGGCACCAAAGTTTTGAAGGGAGTTTCTGTTGGGATGGAAGATCATTTATGGATCAAATTATGTCAATTAAATATACATTTGGTCGATTCAAATGTAGATTTAAAGACCCACGCCAGCTTGTAGCATTTTTCTCATGATGGAGGACATCTATAAAGAAAATTAAAATAGCATTTTCTCAGGATTTCTTTATTTAAATGAATCAGGAGTCAATCAAATTTTCTTTTTGCATTTGTTTTGTCGAAAATGCAATAGTCCAACAAGCCCTGTTACACCTGACTGGGGAGGGAAATGCGTAGCATAAAGAAAAAAAATGGAAAGATTACCAGGAGGGATCAACAGCTAGGCAGTTTTTAACGTATGGCGTAAACAAAACCCAAAACAAGGAAAGCAAAAGACAGGTAGCCTATAAGAAGAAGAGAAAGCAACAACATCTCAGAAATTCTGACTTTTTTAGCAATGGGGTTATAACGGAAATACAACACAAATAACAGCATAACTAAATTAAATCACAACACAAGTTCAACAAAACCAGAGTTCAATGTCAGGGTAAAACTCCAAAGGTAACAGACGGGAAGGGGCAAAAACAGGCTAATCTACGCTGAGACCGACAACAAGCGAACAGATTCACTTTAGAAATTCAGCCGTCATGATGACAGGAAGTGGGTCGGGCTTACGCCATGCCAACAGTCCCGCCCACAACTCCCAGGAGAAATTCAGATAAACTTCAGCTGCTTTGCAGACACTATGTACTAGAAAATTTGGGGTTTTTTTTGTTATTATTTTGTGTAAAAATTGCGTAATCATAATTAAGAAACCACTGCGAACGCTTTGAAAATAGATCAAATGATCAGAGTGGGCTTTAATTAGAAATGTTTCATTGTTGTTTGAAAAGTGCAGCAGCTTCATTTTGAGATTTATCAGTAAAATGAATATATTTCATTCATTTATTTTTTTTTAAGAAGCTGTACTTGATCTTTGTGTTTAAACTGTTTGGCTGAACAAGCTGGAGTCCAAACTGCTGCTAAACATCAAGTGTTCCAAAGACGAGAATTGGACCTTTTACTTTTTTTCGTCATGTTTAAAATTTGCTGATTTTGAACATTAAATATGCATTAGTAATCTTCAGAATGTAATTGGAAACATTTATCTACTTTATTCAAAAGTCATAAGTAAACTTCCAGTTCTGGGTCAACAACAGCAGACGTCTAACTATCTTCACTTGTTTATTTATTATTCTTGCTTTGATTGCTTAATATAAACCATTTTCTGATCCAATCTAATTCAAATTTAACAAATTCAACATTGTTAATATAATGTTCCCATTTAAGTTTTGTTTTTTTCTCATTTCCACATCCCATCCAATCAAGGTTTTCTTGCTAAAATGTATTGTCCAAAAAAGGGAATTATTCATTTTAAACTCATTTTAAACTGATAAGACAATTTCAACACCTCTGGTAAAATAATGTTCTCTTAATGTTACTGCAGAATCCTGACATTAACTGATCATAGTATTAAAAAGGGACTAAAAAATACAAAGAACTTGGGTAAATTTGTATTTTTCAAAAAAATGAAAATACAGATTTAAAAACAGATACTTAGTTTCTTTTGTCTTTTATTGAGAGTAATGTTTGCTTTAGGTTACTCTTAAAGAAATCACCATAAAACAACAGACCCAAACCCAGATAATGTAAACCCTGCACACACTGCAGGTTCTGCTGAGAATCTCTGCGCGGGCTGGAGGGGAGTCTGCCAATCGATGCACTAACACGTATTTGCTTGGTCACAATCTTTAATGTTGCTGAAGCATCATTCCAGATGTTAGAGGAGAAGAAAAAGCCTAATTATCTTCACTGCTCATCTGCATCATTATGTTTTTACATGCATTTCCTCCCTTTGGTTTTCCTAATCTCTGCCAAGGTTAGAAAAGAAGTTTGAAGCAGCAAATGAACAAAGAACTGTAAAATAACACAGAACAGACAAATTGTAGTTTTAGATTTAACTTTTTTCAGTCTGTCCATCCATACTTTTTTTTTTCTTTGAATATTTTCTTTTTTTTTGCTTTTTTTATTTTTGTTATTTACATTTTTTTGTTAATCATGGATTTTTGCAGGTGAATACATTTGGGGGGGAAATCACAGCATTTACAAGCATTGCCCCCCTTTACCCATGCACATATTATACTTTTAGTGATCATCTATTCAAGTAAGACACCATGTATGTACTTTTTTAAAAGACGGCAGTCAGTGAGGATTCCCAACATTACACCTGCTTTGACTTTACTAGTTTAGCACACTGTTTAAACCGAAGGTTCAAAGTTTCCTGGCTTGCTCCTCCTGCAGGCAATCGAGGCTAACCTGGTGCAGAAATCCCCCGGAGGTCTCACCTATGTGGCTGAGTGGAGGGGAGGCATTCTGGACCACAAAATGGGCCACCTGGCCTGCTTCTCTGGCGGCATGATTGGCATTGGAGCCGATGATGGCGAACCAGAGAAGAGGCAACACTACCTCGACCTCGCTGCTGAGATAACACACACGTGTCACGAGAGCTACACTCGATCAGGTGAGTGCCAGCTCACAAGGTGCATTGTGGGATCAGAATATTCAGTTCTGAAGTTTGTTTTAAATGAAAAAAAAAGTTGTGTTTTGCAGCTTTTCCAGAGTTTTCTTGTTAGTGTCTCATCAGTGGCCTGCAGATGTGAAACCTAAAGCTTATAAAGTAAAAGCAACGCTGCTTAAAGAGGATATCACTCTATGCTCCACTCCATGCCCTGAGCAATAAACTTTTGATCAATCTCTTTGAAGCTTCGTCTACAAAGCTAAGCTTCTCACAAAATCAATTTAAAACTTAGGAAATGTTTATTTTTTTGGTCACAAATTAAATTATTTCTAACATTTCTTAACAACATTTCAATCCTGTTTCAAATATCTTAACTGTAGCTGAAATTTCCATGAAATTACAATTCATAAAGGTTGTTTTGCTAGATTTCTGTGTTTGTTAAAATTTTCCTTTGACTATTGAAATTAAAAAAAAAAAAGAAGAAAAAAAGCAGGGATTTAGGTGTGGTAACTCCCAGGCTTCTGTGCCAATAACGTTTCTTAGGATTTCAAATGGACTCAATATTTTATAGATTGTTAAAAAAAATCTAATTGTACTATTATTAATAATAATTAATATCTCAATTCTATGTATGAAACTAGAGTAGATAATAACTACTGCTTGAATAGCAATTCATTTTATTTTGTGTGGTAATATTCATTGAGAAAATCATACATTAGAGTAAATTGAGAAAAGAGAAATTAAGAAACTTTAAAACTTTGGGATGCAGCAAATCACTTTTCCCATGAATTTGGTTCAAACCTCCATTTTCTGGTCAGGATTACGGTTCAATATGTAGCATGAAACCATGGATCCCAGAACCTTAACTAACAAAGGAATTTTGCTGAGGCCATAAAGATCACCTCCCCCCCCCCCTTTCAACAGGCATTGGTCTTCACTCCCGTAACACCTCTCAGACTGGATGGCAACAGACCCCGAAACACTTAACTTCCCCCGCAAAGGAGGACGTTGGTAATCCCAGGTTACCATGACAACCAGCCACTCTGGAGCCTAACCAGCCATTTTGATTTACAGGACGTCCAGAAAAGTGCATTCCATTGAATAAAGTTCTTTTGAAGCCACAAGAAAATGCTCTCATTTGTTGACAATCGACATTTCACAGGTCTGAGGATCACCAACCCACCAGATCAAATTTACAGCCTTGCAGCCAACCCCCAGCTTCACTCACACCAGATGTGGGTTGAGAAGAATCCTCCTTTGTTCTGGTCATGGAATGTTTTTATAACTTGTTACCTTAACCGTTGTTTTTTTTTTTTCTTAGTGAATTTAACTAAAGTTGTTCAATCTTTCCACAGGAAGAGTTTCAAAAGAAAAAAGAAACAAATCATTTCGCTTTGATTCTCGCTTCATCTTGTGTGGAATTTCAGTGTGATTGCATTATCTTTTAAATGTGGATGCTTATTATTATTTTGTTTTCTTTCCAGAAAAAGGGGTTTCTACTTATGAGACGAGTTGATTAAAAAAAGGAATTAAATGTTTCTTTATTTCTTTAATGTTGGTAAGAGATGTTGGCTTATAAGGGCTTTTTCTCTGATACACACGCACACGCCCACAAACACCCCCATAATTAGGACCCACCCCCAGATTAGGAATTAACAAGCCTATTGGAGTATGTTAATTAGATGAGGGCGTAAGACGCGGCCCAACTCGTTTCTGATTGGTCAGTTTCAGGGCCTTTGTCCCTCGCACGTTCAAACTGAAAGTCAGTCAAGAGAAGGAGTTCTGGAGTCAATGAGGAAAGACCTCTCAGAAAACAAGGAGATAGCTTCAAGCAAAAGATTTTTGGAGGGAAAACTGAACAGAGAGAGCTCAGAACAAAAGAATTAACTTCTAAGATTTTAATAACTTCGAGATGAAAACTTCTGTGAGATTTTTCCATCTTTAAGATTAAACAAACCGAACCGTCAACCTTTTTACGTTTTATGCAATTTTAACTTTTCATTTTTCTTTTCTAATTTTTATAAGTGACAAAATAATTATTAAGTTTTTGTAGCCCGGCCAGCTTTGAAAACTTTTAATTTAGTCGCTAATTTTTGGAACCAAGCCTGATTTGACCACTTGATACTCAGACTCTGGACACCGACCTGAATCTTCCTGTGGGAATCGATTCTAACTCCAACACTTGGCTGGCTTCTCGGGAGAAGAGCCGTCTCTCAAAGCTGCAAAGAACGAGGGACCCTCTGGGCTCTTTGGAACCAGAACCAGACCGCTTTGGTGAGGAGACTTGCTCCAGCGTTTTACTGTTTGTGGTCAGAGGTACAGATTCTTTGATTTAGAATTTAACTAAGTAATTATTGTTCAATCACCAGAAGGACATTTATCTCGATTTTATTAAACATTAATTTTGCATTAGATCAGACACATCAGACATTGCAGTCATACACCTTCAGCCCATTCACATAATTTTAATTTGTTTTTAATTTCATTTTTTTGCTCTCTTCACGTATGCATTTTGAATAGTTTTAGAAAAGTGTTTTCTTTCTTCTTTTCATCTCTGCAAAGTATAATCAATGCTGTGCTTTCACACTCAATAATCCTTCTTGTTAATCCACTTTTATGCAATAAATGAACGTGTATAAGAAGTCGTTGTTCTGTCTCATAATTTCCATGGTTCACAAAACGTCCCTTCAAAGGTAAAGACACTCACGTTTCTTTTGGATAAGTAGACTGATAAATTTGAGTATTACTTTATTAATTAGAAATAACAACTAATAATTAAAGTGATAATTTCCTCCTTGAGGAGGTGGTGCCCCCTACAGGTGAATCTGAGAATTGCAGATTAATAAACTTTATAACTTTGACCAGATCTGAAGGCGAATATCACATATTCAAACCTTCATATGAGTATTAATTGCTAGCCATTCATGCTACAGTTATATTTATGGTGCCCCGTGCGAGGCCTCTGAAAACGTTTTGTGAACTGGGAAATATTGAGATAAACAGGTTAATTAGAAAGGTTTGTGCATCTAAAACGTAACTGCGGTTCTGAATGAAATTCCTGAGTACTCTGAGCTGTTGACTTTCCCTTATTTAAGACTGAGAACTGTTTGTGTGGCTTTGGAAGCCTGTGACGCTGTGCGATCAGCGTAACAGATGATTCTGTGAAACAGAACTTTTCTGCACGGAGCAGAACCGTGATAATTTGCATGCATTTGCGCATTTATGCTTATGCGTTTTAATAAGTTGAAAGGCCTTTGGAAAGATTACAGAAGTTCAGCGTGTTCCTGTCTTGTGTAATTCTTTCCACGGAAAGTTCTGGCTGTGTACCTGCGTGTTCCAGGACACAGGCCCGACTTCCGTCGTCCCAGCGGCTGAGGATTCGGCCGGACCTCACCCCATAGATTCTATCTATGAGTGGACGTTTATAAGACGTAAACGTCTTATGAAGTGCAGGAAAGCACTCTTGTCAGCCGTAGCGGGTTACTAAAATTAACAAGGATTTTAGGATATAACTGCGCGTTTTGGGCTGTGTGATAAGCTCTCTGAAGGAGAAATCGTCAGTCTGTTGGCAGACCTGACCCCCCTTTTTCTTGTGCTGATAGCACAAAGCACACGCAGGCGCGGTCTGCAGACCCTTTGTCCCTACTTTATCAGTGCAAAAGACACCTTAGAGATAGCAAGTTGTTACACCAAACTAGCTTAAATCCAAAAGTTGCAATCACTCCGTTTTTCCAGCTTTAGGGTTTGCTGTGAGTAACTGCTTTGTCTTCAGGGACGTTTAGCTTTGCCTCTGCTAAAAAAACTGCCTGCTTTAGTTTGTTTCGCGACGAGGCGCTGAGTAAAACTGAGGAGAAGGAAGGAGGAACTTCCGGGTCACCCAAGGGGTGTGGCTAAAGCTGTGACGCAGTCAGGGTCATAGGAGGTGGACCTCTGAGCCAGAGGTGTTACCCTCTTCTAATAATAATCAGAAGTTGTGTGTTGAACCAAGTTACAGGTTGGGATTAATATCCATAGACGTACTGGCCTAGAGGAGGCGTGTGTACTTGGACTGCATTGAACCAAAGCAGGTTGACTGTGGAAGCATAGATATAGAGACCTATATTTAATCCACTCAGAGACTTGAAAGTTTGTGCAATCTAGGTAGACAGCAGTAGGTGGAAGGTCTGCTAAGTCAGTGGTTCATTGACTCCCCTTGTGGCTTGAAATAGGTATCACACTTGTCATCTCCCCTACTGGCAGTGAGGTGTAAATGCTAAAAGCTAAAAGGCTAAAGCTAATGCTAATGCTAAATGCTAATGCTAAGGGGCTAAAAGCTAATGATATAGTGATTTGAAAGCTAAAAGCTAAAGTTTCGGTACTTGCTAATTGAGGCTAAACAAAGCTGTCCAAACCCTCCAGCTTCAGTCCTCATCAGCTGAGCAACAGATTTAGAAATGACTGACGCAGTTTCTTCTGAGGCCTCTAGCCATAGGGACCTTTTTGATGATCTAGAAGCTGCCTTGACAGAAATCACTGAAAATCACATTCCAGGTTTTGAAGATCAAGTTCAGAACTTAACCGCATCTGAACTGGAGACCAAGCTCTCTGAGGTAGTGGCAGAAATTACCCATGATCCACCGAAGGATAAGGAGTTGACCAAAACACTTGGTAGCCTAGCCATACTGCTCACAGCTCGACTCAAAACCGCTCATAGTTTGTTAAACCATGCGCTAGGGAAACTCGACATGCGCTCGCAGAAACTTTCTCAGACCCAGAGGGAAATTAAGCTTTTGCAGCATCAGCGCGAGGGTGCTCAAAGACAAACAGATGATTTGGAGCGTCAGGTCACTGCACTGACGACTCAAAATGAAGAACTAAAAACTGAAAATGATCAAATTAAAAGAGAAATAAAAGACTGCGAATCCCAGGCCCCAGCCTATCGGCATGAACTGGTAGCAAAACAGCTGCAGCTCATGGAGGTTAAAGAAGCTTACGAAGCTTCTCAAATAGGACTGCATGCAGCTGAAGACGATATAATTACATTGCAACAAGAAAATGCTAATCTAACCAGACAGTTAGATGACCAAAAAGGACAGGTTGAGCTAATGCAAGAGCAACTAGCTTACACACCACCAAACGAGAAGCCTCCGATCAACAATATGAACACTTGATGGTGGAACCTAAGTCTGCAACAGCAGACATCAAGCCATCTTTTGAATCTGACACCTGTCAGCCGATTCATCCAACTTTCAAAGACGAAAGGGGGTGCACAGGCTAAAAGGGATAGTTCTGGCGGATTACCTCTTTTAGCACCTGCACCTGCCTCCTTTTCTGCACGGACTCCAAGGTCGACACAGGCGAATCGATTCCATGACTTTAGGGCAGATGAATCTCGTCATCATGGTCCTTCTGATCGAGATTTAGACAAAATTTCTCGAAATCTTACCAGATTCGAACCAACCCCTGGTGGCTCTAATGATCCTCGAGCATACCTGGATGACATTGAGTTCTATCTCAGGAATATCCAGAGGCCACCATTCCAGATAAGATTTATCTTATCAAACGCACTTCGAGCCGTGAGGTAATCCGTTTCATCGAAAGGCAGCCAGAGTTTACCAGACGCGAATGGTATTTTTTGCGACAGGCCATCGAGAGGGAATTCTCTGATTGCCCTACACAGTCAGGTTTAACGGTTGCAATGTCGGTAAAACAAGGTAGACAGGAGTCTCCACAGCAATATTATTACCGATTGTTACGAGCATACTTTGGTACGCGTAATGAACCAGGAATGGAGGAGGACTTGAACTTCAAATTTCTTTTCCTTCAGAACCTCCATCCTGGAACCAGCCATCATTTGGGAGTTTTTGCGAACCCCCACACAGCAACGATCAGTCACCTTCGTGAATTTGCTGCTCTTGGTTTCCAGAAGCAGCAGCAGACAAATAGACAGGTGCCGCAGCCGATTGGCTCGAGAGACTCGACGGAGATTTACTGAAAGAGATAACAATGATAGCGACAGGTCAAGGGGGGGGGCCCTCGAGAAGAACATTAGAACAGAAACCTCTCTCTCCAGCCTTTCTCAACCTGGCGATCCTCTGTGAGGTTGCAGGCACTCCTGCCTAACCTGAACAGCTACTCGTATTTCTCTTTCTTCTTTTCTTTCCTCTCTATGTTGTTTTCTTCATTATAGAACACTTAGATCTAGACACTAGACTATTACACTACTCTAGTAACTAAGATTAAGTGAATATATAGACTTATTTTAAGATTTGAGTCACGCCTCTGACCACAGCGTAAAGTTGCAGGTACACCCACACCTGCCTGAGGACCGGCTGAACGTCCAACGCTCCAGAAGAGTCGCCCAGCACCCTAGTGGCTCTCGTGAGGATTACTCGGATGTTTGACCCCCTTTCACTGAATTACTCTGACCACTGTTTTCAGCGGATTACTCTGGCGTTCCAGCGGCTTCCAGAAGGTCATCGGGGAATCCATGTTTCTCTGTATCTTGTTGTTTTCAACTAATTCCACAGGAACAAGTCGAAACAAAAGGGGGGATATGTAGCATGAAACCATCAGGATCCCAGAACCTTAACTAACAAAGGAATTTTTGCTGAGGCCATAAAGATCACCTCCCCCCCCCCCTTTTCAACAGGCATTGGTCTTCACTCCCGTAACCTCTAGACTGGATGGCACAGACCGAAACACTTAACTTCCCCGCAAAGGAGGACGTTGGTAATCCCAAGGTTACCATAGACAACCAGCCCACTCTGGAGCTAACTAATCAGTAGCCATTTTGATTTACAGGACGTCCAGAAAAGTGCATTCCATTGAATAAGTTCTTTTGAAGCCACAAGAAAATGCTCTCATTTGTTGACAATCGACATTTCACAGGTTGAGGATACAACCCACCAGATAAATTTACAGCCTTGCAGCCAACCCCCAGCTTCACTCACACCAGATGTGGGTTGAGAAGAGCCTCCTTTGTTCTGGTCATGGAATGTTTTATAATTGTTTACCTTAACCGTTGTTTTTTTTTTTTTCTTAGTGAATTTAACTAAGTTGTTCAATTTTCCACAGGAAGAGTTTCAAAAGAAAAAAGAAACAAATCATTCGCTTTGATTCTCGCTTCATCTTGTGTGGAATTTCAGTGTGATTGCATTATCTTTTAAATGTGGATGCTTATTATTATTTTGTTTTCTTTCCAGAAAAAGGGGTTTCTACTTATGAGACGAGTTGATTAAAAAAAGGAATTAAATGTTTCTTTATTTCTTTAATGTTGGTAAGAGATGTTGGCTTATAAGGGCTTTTCTCTGATAACACACGCACACGCACACAACACCCATAATTAGGACCCCACCCCAGATTAGGAATTAACAAGCCTATTGGAGTATGTTAATTAGATGAGGGCGTAAGACCGGCCCAACTCGTTTCTGATTGGTCAGTTTCAGGGCCTTTGTCCCTCGCACGTTCAAACTGAAAGTCAGTCAAGAGAAGGAGTTCTGGAGTCAATGAGGAAAGACCTCTCAGAAAACAAGGAGATAGCTTCAAGCAAAAGATTTTTGAGGGAAAACTGAACAGAGAGAGCTCAGAACAAAAGAATTAACTTCTAAGATTTTAATAACTTCGAGATGAAAACTTCTGTGAGATTTTCCATCTTTAAGATTAAACAAACCGAACGTCAACTTTTTACGTTTTATGCAATTTTAACTTTTCATTTTTCTTTCTAATTTTTATAAGTGACAAAATAATTATTAAGTTTTTGTAGCCCGGCCAGCTTTGAAAACTTTTAATTTAGTCGCTAATTTTTTGGAACCAAGCCTGATTTGACCACTTGATACTTGACTCAGACTCTGGACACCGACCTGAATCTTCCTGTGGGAATCGATTCTAACTCCAACACTTGGCTGGCTTCTCGGAGAAGAGCCGTCTCTCAAAGCTGCAAAGAACGAGGGACCCTCTGGGCTCTTTGGAACCAGAACCAGACCGCTTTGGTGAGGAGACTTGCTCCAGCGTTTTACTGTTTGTGGTCAGAGGTACAGATTCTTTGATTTAGAATTTAACTAAGTAATTATTGTTCAATCACCAGAAGGACATTTATCTCGATTTTATTAAAACATTAATTTTGCATTAGATCAGACATCAGACATTGCAGTCATACACCTTCAGCCCATTCACATAATTTTAATTTGTTTTAAATTTCATTTTTTTGCTCTCTTCACGTATGCATTTTGAATAGTTTTAGAAAAGTGTTTTCTTTCTTCTTTTCATCTCTGCAAAGTATAATCAATGCTGTGCTTTCACACTCAATAATCCTTCTTGTTAATCCACTTTTATGCAATAAATGAACGTGTATAAGAAGTCGTTGTTCTGTCTCATAATTTCCATGGTTCACAAAACGTCCCTTCAAAGGTAAAGACACTCACGTTTCCTTTTGGATAAGTAGACTGATAAATTTGAGTATTACTTTATTAATTAGAAATAACAACTAATAATTAAAGTGATAATTTCCTCCTTGAGGAGGTGGTGCCCCCTACAGGTGAATCTGAGAATTGCAGATTAATAAACTTTATAACTTTGACCAGATCTGAAGGCGAATATCACATATTCAAACCTTCATATGAGTATTAATTGCTAGCCATTCATGCTACAAATATATGATCTGTGTATTACAAAACAACAGCAAATAACAAAAAAAATCAGAAAATATATTTTTAAATATGCTAAAAAGCAATTATTAATGAAAACATCATTTCAGTTGGCTTATACTAAGGTATAAAAATCAATGGATAATAAACCCATCTTATGCACTGAAAAATCTATATATTCAAAGTAAAAATACCCTTTTTTTTCCAAGACAGAAATGTCCTTTTTTTCTGTCTTGAAAGAACATTTTTTAATTAGGAAGCTATTAAATAAAGTTTAATAGGATTACGTGGTAAGACCATTTTTCTTACCCCATTGGCAGATATTTTGGTCATTTAAAAGTTCTTAATCATGCTATTGTTGATCCTTTCAGAGTAAACTATATCCATATGCGTGATAAAAATCCTTAACAAAACTTTAATAACCTTCATCTTGATAACAAATGATTTATTATGAAATATGAGTCATTTTCACAAGCTTTTTTCTCATTCAGAAGTAGAACGACTTGATCTCTAAGGCTCCGCCTTTCATTCCTAATGGGTGCTGCCCATTTTATGACATCATCCTAGAGCCAAAAAGTTGATTTTGTCTGATATATGCATGATAAGCGTGTAAAGAATTGTTTTTAATGTAAATTATTTGAGTCCCATTTCCCATGTTTTTGCAGCCATAAACATAGAAGTGTGCGAGGATACATGAAACTATTCTCTTTCCTCATGGTTGTAACATAGGGTTTGATTTTAAACCGAGAATCTTTTACCTCCCTTGTAAAAACTAAAGAAAATGTTGGAGATGGACTCTCGATAAGCAACAATTCGCTCCCTGTTTTTCGGCGTGAGGGTTCTGGCTCTCAGTGAACTGGAGCCTTTTCGTCTTGACTGTTTGCTGCCTGTAAGGCCTCGTCGTCACGTAGAAGCTTCTGTCTAACACTTTGAATACTTTGATCTGCAGCCACAAAAAGCTCCTCCAGTTTTCTCTTTCATCATCTTCCATCAGGTTCCTCTTACAGGGCCTGCCTGGAGCTTAGCGGCTCTTGGATTAGCTGATTGCAAGACAGAAGTGAGATTTGTGTGCATAAGGCTGTTCAGAGTTTACATCAAATATACTTTCACTTCTCCGTTTTATCTACAATCTTTTGCATTGGAGTTTTCTCACATCATATATATCGTGAATACTTTTCTGACTAAAAAAACGCAACTTTGATATTTTATTAAGGTTTTGAAAGGAAAACGACTAGAATTCAAAATGAAGAATTGATCATCTTGTTAGCTTGGTTTCTAAACATTCCCATCTCAAACCAAAACTCTGTATTTACAAAGATGTTTTATCTACATCTAAACGGTAATTTCCTCCACACCTTTTTGATTTTGATGAGATTTAGACATGCACAATTAGCCTGCATGAGCCTCGAGTGGGTAAGAGGATAATGTAGCCCGTTTTAAGATGAATTACGGCTCATTAAAAGTCACTTTTCTTATTTTCCAACAAAATAAAGTATGTAAATAAAAACCTTTGAAAAGCAATACACGTATTTTATGAGCTGTGGCAAGGACACCAAAGTGGGAGAGAATTAGCTTAAAATCCATCAGAAAATAGTGCAGCTAAAGAATGAAAGTTAAAGGCTCAGTCTGCTATGTTTTATATATTCACGGTAGGTAGACACCCTTAAGGGAATATTTTTCATTCAGCAACTCTGTGATAGATGAGGATGTCGGGTATATATTATCAATTTTGCCAGGCTTATTAAGATGACAGTGATGGAGTATAGTTAGAACCAGATACATTTAGAACACAAACCGTATGTTTGCAGGTTTATGGTATACATACTGTATGTTAATTGTTGAAAATGGATCCAATCGCTCTTGCAGTCTAGTTCGGGTCAGCACCGACCCACTTTAGCTTTTAATTGCCTAAAATAATCCCTTAAAATTAGTTTAGTCCATCAAGGCGTTTTGACTTTGTCAGGAACCTTGATTTTAACAAAATTACATTTTATCTACTGATTTATCTTCCTAAAAGGCTCTGGTTGAATTTATGTCATTTCTGGTGTTAGGGTCGGTTTTGACCCGGTTGTATAAAATAACTTTATAAAGCAATAATTAGAGCCAAAATTAAAACTATTAGTGGGTTTGAGCCACCTCCTCTTCAAATCACGTGAGCTTCAGAGGATTCTTATTTGTCTTGTGTTGTTGCAAAAAATAAAAAAAAAATAACTCTGGTATTTCAAGACACACAAAGACTTAACTTTTCGCTTTCAAATGCTTCTGGAAGATGTAAATGATTTATTTTGATCTGATTGTTTGGCTGGTTGTTTGTGTTCAGATGTTTGGATTAAAGTTCTATTGCTGACAAAAAAATATGTATTTTTGCATGGTCTGGGTCAAAACTGACCCATAACAACATAGAAGTTACTAGAGTAATCATTTTCAAGATTAAAAAATAGATCAATCAAATTCATTTCATTGTTGTGTTCTAAACCACTCAGTAAAGTTCAAGTTCGAATAATTCTCTTGAGGTTATTTTTTTCTGTGAAATGTTGAGTTATATTATTTTTTAAAGACCCAGAGTTCCCAGAAAAAATGATAAAATCAACATTTCCATGTATGAGGAAGCCTAACAAGATAACCAAGAGATGGCAAAAAAAATAGATGATACGTTATGGTTTTTACTGTATTTTAAAGCTAATTTAAGACATGGGTCAAAACCGACCCGCTAACGTCGCGTATGGCAACGGAAAGCTAACACAAGAGGAAGTTTAAAAACTCATCGAATACAACTTCATCCATTTTTTCTGCCTGCAGTTCATCGTGACTCCACTAGAGGCAGTAAAAGAGCTTTTCCTGCTCATTTCAAAATGGCTGCTTCCATGAAATCTCAAAAACAATTTTGGCGGGAGAAGTTCTGCTAATTTTCTAAACTTTATATTGAGAATAAATAACCTTTTTTTTTTTTTTTTTTTTTTAAATAACTTCTTGTTGTACTGAAATAATGCAACTTGTTGATATTTAATTCTGTATTTACACCACGTTAGGGATGGTGGGTAAATTAAGTTTTCTTTTTTTCCAGCACATTCACATCAATATTTTTACATCTTAAACTAACATAGTTTAGAGCAAAAATGTACCAAGTCACCCAATGAATCAGAATTGATACTATTTATTGTTAAAAAAAAAAAAACAAATAGATGATACCATTTTTGTGGTTTTTTTTATACCTTTATTTTACCAGGAAGATCAAATAAGAACAAATTCTAATGTGCAATGTTGACCTGCCATGAAGGACCAGCAAATGTAAAACCAGAATAAACCACAACAAACACGACGACAGTGACATTTAAACAGACAAAAAGCCTGAAAAAAATGGATCAACAAGTACTTTAGTCAACAAGGGACTTTTGCATTCTCTGCTTAAATAAATGTTACTATTGGATAACAGTAAGTTTAAGGGAATTTTGTAAAAAGTTCCAGTTGTTTGCTGCAGCAAAATGAAAGGAGTTTTGGCCAAAGATTGTACGGACTTGGGGAATAGAAAGTTTGATCAAAGACTAAAGAACACCCTTATTAGAAAAATAAAAAAAGTTGAATTTTCTGTTCATTCTTGAAGAGCCTCAAAGTGTGAGAAACCAGAATAAAAAAAAAAAACATCAAAGGTTGCTGTTAAGTATCTAAAATTTTATTTTCCGCATTCCAATTCTATGACAGATACATTATTTATTTTTTTTTTTATTTTTTTTTTATTTAATGCAAAGCCATTACATTTTCTTTCTTTATTTGGTCTGTTTTTTTATTAAGGTTAAAAACAACATTTTATTTCCAGCTGTGGCCTGGTAAAAGGCAAGAAAGAAAGGAGTTACAAAGAGTTCAATAGAATCATTAAAAAAAAACACAATCTGAGAATGTAAAACCCGGAAATCATTGCACTGACAGCAGCATATATTTTTAAAATGGTCATGAAGATAGGTTTTAAATCTGCTTGAGAAAAAAGTGACTTCTAAATAAATAATTAAATTATAGAAGTAGAGTTTTCACTTCACATTTGAAAGCAGACTACGTGTTTTACTATTTGTGTCTTAGAGGCATGCATCCCCATCAGAAACTCACTCTCCTCCTCTGTCTTGTTTGTGAGCATCTGTAGTTTAGGGCAACATGAATGTGTTCTGAAGCTGGCTTTATTTGGTTTAGCTACCATAGTTGGAAAAGAAAATCCAGTGGGAAATATTAGATAAATAAGGAATTCTATGGATTTGTGGGAAAAGATGACATTTATTGCTTTGATCTTTCCTCCTGCGCTGTATTCACACTGAAATGAGTGAGCTCAGGCAGAAGCCCCGCTTTCTGGGACAACAGCTCACCGCTTTAAATTGGGTTTCTTACCAATGACCTCAAAAGGAGGGTGAAAAATTAACCTTCCTATGGTGTTAGGGTCCCTACGGACCCGTTTTGAGTTTTAGGATGCATAAAAGTACTTCATACATTTGTTTTTTGCTTTGAAACTTTTTGACTTTGTCAGGGACTTCCATTTAAACAAAATAAAATTTTTTTTTTTTTTTTACTAAATGTTAAAGTGCTCTGGTGAAAAAAATGGCTTTTGTGGTGTTCGGGTCATTTTTGACCCGGTTAAAATTTTTGATCATAAAACAATAAAAAGGGCCAAAAATGAAATCATAAACACACAATCAACCAACAGCCTCTTCCCCCAACAACTTGAGATACATCTAGGGGCTTTTCTCTTTGCCTTTTCGCGAGAACAAAGGGAGACATGTCCAGGCTTGTCAAGCCATTTGAGTGTATATAAGTGGTGACTTGCAGAGTACACATTTCCAATTCACAGGATGCAACAATGAGGAGAAGATTAACTGTAAATGAAGTTTTGGATCACATTTTTGATGCAAATGAGGCAGAGGACACACAGGATCTTAGCGATGGAGATGAGCAGGCCTCTGAGAACGAAGATGATGTGGAGTACCAATTGGAAGAAACAGACACAACTGATCAGTCTGAAGAGGAGGTCACTGGTGCTGAAACTGCTCCTGCTGAATCATTCCAATCCAAACGTGGAAACATCCGTTGGAGCACAGTTCCTCCTGATGTGCATGGAAGGACAGCTGCTGCAAACATCATCAAAATGACCCCTGGGGTCACGAGGTTCGCTGTGACAAGAGTAAGTGACATCAAGACGTGCTTTGATCTTTTTTTGCCATTGTCACTAAAAAAAGTCATAATTGCTATGACAAACCTTGAAGGGAAAAAAGTCCATGGCAACACGTGGAAAGACATTGATGAGACGTACCTGGATGCTTACATTGGTGTTCTCCTCCTTGCTGGAGTTTACAGATCCAGCAATGAGGCAACTGAGAGTCTCTGGGATGCATCAACAGGCAGAAATATTTTCCGGGCAACAATGTCTCTTCAAACCTTTCAGATGATCTCAAGAGTCCTCAGATTTGACAATCGAGATACCAGAGCAAAATCTGACAAGCTTGCTCCCATCAGGGATGTTTGGGAGAGATGGGTGCAACTCCTTCCACTGATGTTCAACCCAGGGCCAGAGGTGACAGTGGATGAACGTTTTCTCCTATCCGAGGAAAATGCCCGTTCCGGCAATACATGCCCAGCAAGCCAGGCAAATATGGCATAAAAATCTGGGCAGCCTGTGATGCTATATTTGATAATATTAAAATTGAAATCTTTTTTTTGTTGAACATTTAAGAAATGTGTTTTAATATCTCTCAGTTACACTCAGGTAACAGAACAACTGATTATTTTGTTGCCTTCTTCTATGAAGGTTCATTTGACCATTTTTTAGACATTGGAAACGAGGGGTATGCTGTTAAAACAAAGGCCCAGGGGGCCACAAAAGAATATTTAAACCAATCTTTTCATGGATAAGGGAGCCCAACCAGCTAAACAAGAGTTAAGAAAAACATTGGATGATAAAAGATTGTTTTTAGGGTATTTAATGGCTGATTTATTACATGGGTCCAAAATGACCCGCTAACACCACAGATGGCAGCAGAAAGCTAACACCAGAGGAAGGTTAAATAAAGCAATAAAAACTTTTCACAGATGGGGTTATTTTGTTCATGAATCTTGATGTTTTAGGAGTCTAAAGAAGAAATCGGAACTCTAACCCGCTTTAAAACTGAAAATATGGTTGAAGGTTCTGGCGGTTCTTTATTTCTAAGCTCTAACACAGTTTTATACTTTCTTTAACTGTTTTTCAGACACCAAACTGGGGCCTGAAGCGTTTAGGTTCGACAGCGGAGCTGAAGCCACAGCCAACAGACTGAGTGACAGATATTACATTCTACGGCCAGAAGTCATCGAGAGCTACATGTACATGTGGAGGCTGACCCACGACCCCAAGTACAGAGAGTGGGGCTGGGAAGCAGTGGAGGTGAGGTTATTAACACCAGGATCATTACTGAAATTACTGACCTGAATGTAAGATGAGAACCCCTGAAGGTAAAACAGGCCTCCACACGGAATTTAAATCACCAATTAATTTAGCCTATGTAGAGCATTCTACTCCCAGATTTCTTTTTGCTTTTGGCGGGAGAACTAGAGTGCGGTGGTGCTCTTTACAGCTGGTACCTGATCTAAGGAGAAGGAGCTTGATTCATCCACTCAGATGAAAAGCCTGTTTTTGGTAATTTTAACCCTTTATTTATGTTGTTTGATTTACTGTAATTTTTCAACTATTAACACGATCAACATAATTCATCAGATAGTAGAAGCGTGATTCTCCGTTAGAATCTGCTAGAATTATGTTGAAGGTTTTGTGTTTAAGCATCACCGGTGACGCCTCAAGTGTTAATAGGTTAATGTGTTCTTGTGGCATTTTTCTAATAATGGAGGACAATAATTAAGAAAAGTAAACTTAAAATTCTGAACATTTCTTGGTTCAAATTATTGGTAAAAATTTGTTTTTTTAAAGATCGTAAATGTGACAGAAAATACGATGATCGTTCTGCAAGCTCCTTGTTTTGCTCCATTCTGATGCTCTCACTTGTAGACGACTAGATCCTCGTCCAAGCTGGTTTCTAGCTCCAAACTGTACAGCTGGAGAGCTTGCCATTTTTATTCTTTTTGTTAGTTTTGGGGGGGAAAAGGACTGTAAATTGGGTTGGGCACCAAAATTCGATACCCTCTAGGAACCGTTACGAGGCTGCAAATGGTGTCAGTTAAGGTCTATTAGTCTTAAGACATCTACTCTGTTAAGTACGTTGACGTTCTAGCCAATCCTTTCTTTATTTTAAACTTGTCCTGTCCAACAGAGCGGGCTCAGAGCCTCTAGTGTTGGGCAGATTTTACTGTCACAGCAGGGGTTTATTGAGTATAAACCCCTGTTGTATTTCATGCTAAACTTTATTTATATTAAATATATTGTAGCCAATCCTTCTGCCTTTCCTGCAATAATGGGCGGGCTCATATAAAAACGCTGACAGGAGGAGCATGCGGAGCGCTTGAATGTCACAGCAGATCAGAGGTTTGACAAGTCGCTCAAATCAAATACAAGCATTTCTGTCCCGCAAAACGGCGGCGGTTCCCTGGCTGGAGCCAGACTACCGGACACACCGGCAGACAGACACCCGCTGTGGCGAGCGGGGCAGCCTGCTCGGGTCTCCTGAACTGTGATATTTTACTTATTTTCATCGAGACAATAAAACAAAAAAGGTTTCGCCCCTTTTTTTCCCTCCTCGGGTTAATGCGGAATGTCTCAGTCACAGAGACACAGAAACACAACTGAAGCGTCTGTCATCCAGACACACCCCCGAGTGAGGTCAAAGCCCCGGTAGCCCCTCAGCTCAGGATCACGTTTGACACGTGGCAAGCAGTGAATTTTTCAGGGGGCGAAAGAGGAGGGGCCGTCTGTTTGCAGTTTGAAGGTTGGAGAGCTCTGATTTGATGGGAACAGTCAGCACGTCAAAAAACGACAAGTCTCAAAACGTCAATGCTTGACATGGAGGTCTTAACTATGTGTCAAAATGTGATTTGGGAATGAAATATGTTGATTTAGGAAGATGGAGGCATTATTTACATGACTGAAGTACCGAAATTGACACCAGAACCGAATAAAACCCAATTGGTGCCCAACCCTACAGGCGACTAGATCCCTCTTCCTCATCTGAGCTGGCGTTTGCCTCCAAACTGAAAGCTACAGTATTGCTCCCTATTTTTTTATTTATTTTTTTGTTAGTGTGGAGTGTGAGGAGCTGTAAGCTAGCAATAGAACTCGTGTCAAAGTTAAGGCCCGGGGGTGATTATGAAATACAATAATCACTGCTGGATAATATAATCCGGCCTGCCAGATCATTTCATGTTATTGTTATTAATGTCCCGATGTTATCTCATGCTGGTTTTATATTGCAAACACATTCTCATTCCCAACTCGTCACATATTAACTTTTTGTTAAGGACCTTCCAAGTCAAAAATTTATGTTTCATTTTTTGACGTCCAAATAAATCAAGGCTCCCCGACCTCCAGGCCGCAAACCCGTACTGATCTGGTACTGGGATGTGGACCACACCGGTGTCCTAATCTCAACCCAGTACCGGACAGTCAGTACTAGTTCCGGACACTGTACCAGACACGGACCAGGCTAGTGTTAGGGTACCGGTACCGGAAGTTCCCAAGGTTCGGTCCACATTAAAAAGTTACGTTTTTAGTTTTAGTGAGTTTAATAAATCTCTTTCCTGTTAAGCTGGCGACCTCAGGTCTGTTTTGGATTTTGGCCCCCTGTGTAATTGAGTTTGACACCCCTGCAATAAAGCGTGTACACGGATAGCTAAGTTGTTGGTGAGGGGAAGAGGGGGCGTGGTTGCTAAAGGTGCTGCCCACAACTCTGAGGTACATCTCTGATGAACTACTTGTACTGCAGAAACTATGTCCTTGGAAACTATTCTTTTTTGGCTAAAAACAGCATAATCATAATTAAAAAACTGCTGGGAACAATTTTACAAAAGATAAAATATGGTTAGAGTCTTTAAGAGACGAAAACTTTGTTTGTTCTGATAATTTCAAGTCACTTGTTGAACTTTCTATAAAATATGAACATAAATGTGGTGTATGGCTTACCAAGGTCAAATACCAGCCTTTATTTTTCCTCTGATCAAATTATAAAGAGTCTGTAGGAGGACACAAGAGCTGTTTTCAAGCGCCGTTGTCGTTATGGTAACATATGCCTGCTGAGTCCATTGGAAAAGTAAAAGCATCAAAATCTTGTTAAGGCTATTTACATTACAATTCCGAAACCTAATTTCCAAAACGCAACATGCCCTAATAAAAAAAAAAAACAATAGAATATTAGGAAATTAACACACAAACATGTTTTTTATTTTTAAAAATTGCTCTAAAGAAGTGTGGACAGCCTGACTTTCAGCAGAAATTGCATCAATAAACTGCTTACCTGTTAGTTTCACACATTTTTATTTGGAAGAAAATATAATGAACGATTTTATCCAATTATTTCGTAAAGTTTAGTTTGAAAACAAACCTGCTAAGACTGTCATAGCACTTGGTGGTGATGCTTTTTTAAAATAATGTTGACGTCCCAGATGCAAAATGCTTTGGCTCGACAATCATTGCATCACTTTAAAAAGTTTTAGATATCATTTGCCTTTGGCCCACTAAAATTAAAAAGTTATTTTGCAAAACATATTTTGTATTTTCATTATTGAACTAGGAAATATAATTTTGAAGCACATTTGTATGTGAGGTCAACTGTTCAAGGACTGTTTGCCAAAAGTGGATTAAAAATTACTCCAACCCTGCTAAGCAACAAAAAGAGGATAATAAAATACAAGTAAAAAATCATTTTGAACAGGAGTAGATTTAAAATAATATTTTATTACCTTTTCTACTTGTTTTTACATTTTTACTAAATGACAGGGTAAAAAAAGCTATTTTATACCTTTCAGAAAAAGTTACATCACTTTCCTTCAGTGTGATTTATTGTCAAATATATCTAAAAAATCTCATCCTGCTAAAGCAGCTATGTATGTTTTATGCTTCTCGTTCCCCTGAACCACAAATCGCTGTAAAATATACCTTTGGTCGCTGCAGCCAAGGAATAATTTGGTGTGCTGTTTATGCTGGAGTTACTGTACGATGTAATTTTGGGCCCCGACTGCTGTGTCTTACTGGTGACCTGAATCCCATTTTCTAGGTTGTACTCACCTATTATGTCAAGCTCCTTTAACAGCCTCTATTACCCTCGGCCACCTTCCCTAATATTGTGTGCCCCTATACATTAGCTGGCAGATCGAGCAGCCCCAGTAGCAGGAGGTGAAGACATCCGCGCAGGGATCACCGTTATTAAGGTGGCGATAGACAGGACTGGAAACTATAGAGCGCTGACATGAAGGAATTAACATTCATTTAGCAGAAGAGAGATCAGCTGATGAGCTTGACAGCTCTGTAATTATCAGGCGCAAATGTTGGAGGACGTACACAACAGTTTTGCACAGGAATGTCGAGCATTAACGTGTCAGGATCTTTGTTAATTAGCATGTATGAAGCCAGCTCTTTGTTACCGGGGCAATAATGAGCTAATCTGACTGGGTAGCTCAGCCAATCCCCATTCACTTCAATTGAGCAGCTGCTTGATATTTCACATCATTTGATTAGATTTTTAAAGCTCTTTGTCCCTTGGGGTGTGTATTGGCAATATTTTGTTGATATGATATGTATGATGATATATCCCAAACCTGTAGCAGAACAATTATTCATTTTTGTATAACTTAGAAAAAAACTACCTGAATAATAATATGCCTTTCATCTGATCCCACTACAACTTTTTTATATGATACTGGCCACATTAAAAGCAAAGTGACACAGAGTTTCAGTTTTGTACCCATCCCAAGTAAAAACTAATTAGTACATCTCTCATAACAACGAAAACCGCAAAGCTGACTGAACATCGAGCACAAGCTGGTTCTCACGGAGACCTGCGTCTAAAGAAACAAACCCCTGTTTGAGCTGAAATCTATTGAAGACAGGACACAATTTGAAGATATATGGGTGTCAAACTCAATCACACAGGGGGCTAAAATCCAAGGCACACCTCAGGTCGCGTGCCGAACAGGATAAACATTTATTGAACACACTAAAACAAAAATGTTAAAACTTAAAAAAGACTTTTTTTAACACAACTATGACTAAAAACCGACAGGAATATTATTCTAGAACAAAGCAATTTAAACCTTAAATAACTTTCATTATTTTACTCTCCGTAAAATATATTTTGTCAAAATTATTCAAGTTACAAATAAACACAGGATCAAATCAGGCAATTAATTACTTTTAAATGAAATGATGCGGGGGCCGGATAGAATTAAGCGGAGGGCCGGATCTGGCCTCCGAGCCTTGACTTTGACATGTGATATATGGTACTGTTCATCTAAAATGAAAGTGTTTGCTGAACACCGCGAGCTCTGTGGAAAAATTGAGTGTTGGTGTTACACTGGGGGTGGAGCTGTCAGAGCAGACTCTTCCTGAAAGGGGCTGTCTCACTTTGTGACATCAGCACGTGAGAACCCGCTCGTTTTTTAGGGTATGGGAGGGGCTGCTGTTGAGAGAGCAGTTTTTAGAGGATTACTCAGAAATGCATGAACAGATCAAAATACCGCTTTGGGATTCTTTATAGTGAGGAATGAACAGTACATTTCAAAGCTCAAAAAGTTGTTTTTTTGTGGTATGGCCCCTTTAAAGTACCTCTAGGATCCTCACACAAACTTTACTACAATTGTCTAACAGTTGCACTGCCTTGTTTCCACTGACCAGTCCACTCCAGGCCAGTTTAGAATAGTCTGGGCAATTCAAGTGAGCGTTTCCATTGAGTGTTGGAACATCAAAGTGCATGCGGGGTGTAGACTGATGATGTAGCTGTGCGCCATAACGGTGCGACTACAGCGGTTCTCCGTAGTTGTGGATTTGCCGTGTCTCCAATTCCTAACAATAAGGAGGGAATACTGAATGCAAAGAATTGAATATGAAGATATGAAAAAGGTGAAGAATACAGCTGAAAAGCTCGGATCTTGAGTCGGGGAAAGCGCTGGTCAAACGCCGGCTGTTGCTGTAAAACCTTTCCACCAATCAGTGCATTTCATCGTCTGATGACAGTAGCTCTTCTCTAACTGGTCTGTTCCATTTTTCTATGGACCTACAACCAACAGGGGACCATGAATGGTACAAATCAGTCTGGCCTAACGGGTTCGTTTTATAATGGAAACGCTCAAAATATTATACCGGTCCAGTCCGGTCTGGACCACTCCGTGGAAGCGGGGCATAAGTCTCCACTATGGACTGTTTATCTGCAGCAAGCCCATAGAAAAAACTGTATATGAGCATTTTTTTACTCTTTGGTCTCATCTACAATTTTAACATTTTTGTACAAGAGACGACCCACCCCATCTCTAAGAGCAGTTGTGATGATGTCTATTGATACAAATGGTTTTGTACACATAACATGGAAGTGATTTTGATTTTTTAGTCTCCTTTCAAGCACGTCTTCTCTTCTTCTTCCTGTCCAGGCACTGGAGCGATACTGCAGAGTAGAGTCGGGTTTCTCTGGGATCCGTGACGTTTACACCATGACGGTCAGCCACGATAACATGCAGCAGAGCTTTTTCCTCTCAGAGACACTCAAGTAAGTTCCATTTCCTTCCTTCTTCAATGCTGAGAGAAATGACATTTGCACACACACATCATCATCATACTGAACTCCGAGGATTCCTCTCTACCCATTTTTTGCAGAGCACACTTGTGCTGATAATGAGACAGACTCCATTTTAAATAAAACACCATTTGCCTGTTAAAGGTACAATGATAGGAGCCAAACGCTTCAGTTTTATTGGATTTTTGGGCATACCATGTTGGCCTATTTCAAAAACTTTTTATTCGGGTCTGCTTCACTCCACCTAAGGTGCTTTTCTAAATGTAAGGAGATTCATTTCAACTAACACAGCCCTCAATGTTTGATAAGTCAGAAATTCCAAAGATCTAAAACATCACATCGTGACAGACGAGTTTCTGAGTCTTCACTGGGGTCAGGATCAAGAAAATATTTAGAATGAATGGCTCTTAAAATGATGCAAGTTGGCAGCTCCATCAAAAAATAGAACAGCTATTCTGTAATTTATTAAAGAGAGAGCAGAGCGCTGGAGCGGGTGTGACAGACGGAGCAGAACGAGGTGGCATGTTTGCAGACACACAAAGAGCCAAACATGTTCGTGTTGATTTGTTCTGCTGGAGCTATTTCACATAATTCCAAATGAAACTGTTGAACTGCAGGATTTTAATTCAAAGTACGAGGCTCTTGTTGTCAGAGCAAATCTGCATCAAAACATAAATCTCATGGTAAGGTTCTTTAGCCTCAGCAGTGAACGCTAGATTTACAACGGCTGGCTTAACTCGGCAGATCTGGCAACGCGATGTCTGTTTTTGTTTTTCAAGAAACATGCACAGAAATTCTGACAACTGAGATCCGTGACTTCACATCCTCTTAGTTTCTGAATGTAAACTCAAATACACAGTTTATGTGCTTGGCTGCTTCCTTGTGGTCACACTGATTCAGATCTGTGTAGATCTGAACTGTGGGATCTCACTGGAAGGCTGGAAAAACAAAAAGAAAGTAGTTGTGTGTACATGTGCCAAATATCTTTAATTAGAATTGAATTGTGTACATGTGTCCTAAAAACTTTATCGTGTACATTTACATCTGCCACACGTTCAATCTGAATAAATAATTTTGACATGTAGCTTAAATAGCGACCATAGAAGAAGTAGTGACGGCAAAAACAAGCCGTCGGTTAGCATGTACCTAGATGAACTTCTGGGTGTACTTTTATTATTGTTTTACTTTTTTTTTTTTTAAAGTGACAGTTAACACATGATGTTCTAAATACTCACAGCCCAGAAGAAGGGGTGTGGCGGGAGTCATTTGGTCTAGTTTCTTACAAACCAGAACCCAACGAGAGCCACAAAGTCTCACTTTATCGTTTAAAATGCCCAATATTTATGCTTTTTTGGCAATTAAATTTATAAATGTAGCATAAATATTAAAGTAGCATTCATTCATTCATTCATTCATTCATTCATTCATTCATTCAAAATAAAACCCACTGTGTGTCAAAAAAGGTCATCGTTAACATGGTGTTTTTTTTATCATTTTTATTCCCTTTTACTCTCAGATAGAAACATTTTAGTAAAATCTTTTTATTAAAAAAAAGTCAAAACATTTTGAACAAACTAAGTTTTTTATTGTCATTCTCTAAGATGTGAGGCAGAAAACACATCATTAAATCATTTTCAATCCCTTTTAAACTGCATTTGTGCAGAACTTTATCCATTTTAGTGTAATTTACCAAAATAAAACAACGTTTAGAGACTTTAATTCACTAATTATAACTTAAAAACACAAATTTAAATAACATTTCTACAGTATTTCTGACGGTAAATAAAACTTTTTTTGCTTAGTTGTTTAACAAGTTAAAAGCAGAAAGAATAAATAACTAATCTATTATGTGTTCAATCGTTTGCATTTTTTATTAAAGCTAAAGAGCCTCAATAAAAGGAGATAAAAGAGCCTTCATGTAGCTCTGGAGCCGCAGGTTTTAAAAACATGTGAATAACATCAGTTTTTATTTTTTTATGACACAATTGGCAACACAAGTTCATGTGATCATTTACACGTTTTCAGAGGACTGCTCAGACTCTGGAGCGCACACCCTAAGAGAAAGACTTCCCTGCTCGCAGACACAAATCTATGAAGTCCGGTTGCAGTAATGACACAGAATCAGAATAACTTGTTTACATGCATCAGCATAACCCACCTATTTCATTTGGAAGGAATTTTGGTAGCACTTTATAATAAAATTCCTTAAGAAGCTTTATTAACACATTAGTTTGATATTTAATAACACAATAAACCAAATAACATCCCTAGTAAGATTCATTAACATTTAAAGTGAGACCATTGTCTACAAAAGTCCTTTTAATAAACTGCTTACGAGCTTTACAAATATATTAGTCATCTTTGCCTACATTATAATGAGTTTTTGCAGCATCTTATCTTCAGGAACTTTTGATCCGAATGAGTTTGATCGGGTCAGAATATGTCATGTTTTCATAAAGAACTTCTATTCTGATTTGGCTTTTATTCCAACAACTTGCTGCAATGTTCTAAATACATTTGAATAACAACAGCCAAACTTTACCAGAAAGTTCAAATTAAAGCCATTTTACTCATTAAAAAAGCATAATGTTTATTTCTTTTTAACCTGAGGCTTTTTTTTTAAATGTCTTTAGCTGTCAGGTTGTTGTTTAAATTGGATATAGAAATGAACTTTAAGGCTGTGTGATTTTGAGTTAAGTATTTAATTGTGGTTTTCATTTAAATAAAAATGAAATCTTTAGGGCTACAAACAGCTTTTTTCTAGGTTTACCATTATACATATATATATACTATATATTTATAGTTTTTTTTAATGAAGCATCGCCGCAGGGGGAAAGCTCTTTTCTTACCGGTGGATAATAAAAATTAAATTATCTTACAGAAAGATGGAGTTTATTTTCTGCTCCACTGTACTCTCTTCACATACATTTCTATATAAGATGAAATCTTACTTACATATACATATAGCAATTGTCCTCAATGTTTTTGTTCAAAGATTCTAATATATTTTTTTTTTCCTCTTGACCCGTATTGATGCAAATATACATCAAATCACTTTGGCTCTGAAATTACTTTAATTTAGCATCTTGTTCAAACCAAAACATGAATGATTTTTATTAATGTCTGAAAATATAGTACTTTAAAAAGTACTGTATGTGTGGCATTTTTCTTCTGAAAGAGAACAAATGTAATGAGAAATCCTTCCTTTATTGCATTTCCGAGTATTTCTCCTTTTAAGTCGGTGTCAGTCAAACTGTTGCAGACCGACTCTGTTTGAATGAATGATCTTCTCTCCATCACAACAGCTCTGCTGCACATGCACTAAACCCTCATCTGGCTCGGCTAGCGTGTCTATAGTTCCAACACATTCTCATGGTTAAAGGACCCTTCTCGTCAGAATCTGAAGAACTGGCTGAACCAATTAGATCAAGCCAGCCAGCCAGCCCCCCCCCACTGTCAGCGACTTCTGTAAAGCTAGAACGTGATACCCCCGGTCCGACTTCTGGTCCAGCTCACGGAAATAAGAGATTCAGAGACGCAGATTCTCAACCATAGAAATAACATTACTCCTTTTTTTTCACAGCTTATAGTTGCTGTCAAAGATAGAGTGGAACATAAAATAAGATGTTTGTGTTATTTTTGTCTTAGATGCTGCACTTGATTAAAACATTTGGACAGTAATCTGAATTGGATTAAGCTCAGTTATTTTTATAACGATTACAGTTTAATGATAAATGAAGAGATTAAATGTGTTCAGTAGATTATATGCCAAATTACGATTTAATTTTCAAATAAAAATCAGATTAATAAAGAGGATTGCTTTCTGAAAAGGGATTAGGTCAAATGGAATGTCTAGTTTTTTTTTTAAGATAAATATAAATAAAAAATGAGTACTTCCTGCCGTACATTTGCCATCTAAACTGTTTTTTTCCTCTCCTCCCAAGGTATTTGTACCTGCTCTTCTCTGACGACGACCTGCTCTCCCTGGAGGACTGGGTCTTCAACACGGAAGCTCACCCGCTGCCCATCATCCGCAGGAGCTGCCTGCAGGACGACACGACACAGGAGAAGATGCTCTCTGAGTAAAACGGATCCAGCAGCTTCTGCACAGCTCCTGTGGACTCAGAAACTGCCGTCACCGATTCAGAGCAGGTTCAGTCTTTTAAGGAGATTCACTGACTTGTAATTCCTTTCCAGTAAAGGATGTTGTGATTTTGCGCTGTGATTGTATAACCTTTTTTTTTTTTTTTCGCTGGGGGAACTTCCTGCTGGCCCTTCTCTTTTGTGGACAATCAAGACAAACATGATTTTCATGAAGATATATCTTTTTTTCCTTTCCTTCTTTCCTCTGTGAGGAAACTGCATAACTTACAGATCCAAATGTGTGCGAGGGCCTTTGAAATATGGGCTACAACATTAGAAAAAGAAGGTTTTTTTCCCTCCTTATGCCGGACGACGACAGTTTATTCCCTTAAATCTCAACATTGCAGTTTGGGTTTTTTCCTTTCGTGAAACACACACTTGACCAAAGGTTCTTCCTATTGACATATTCACCATACCTGTTTTTGGAGCTTCAACTAGGATCATCTAATACCTGAATTAAATGAACACGCAGACAAACATGAAGTGTGACCCTCAAATCCACCTCGAAACTAATTTTGATGTCATGTTTCTTACTGAAACACGTTTGAATGAATTTTTTAAAGGTCAGAGATGTCAGAAAAGCAGCTGTGTCTTATGCATCCAGGGACCATTATTAAAAAAAAAAAAAAAAAAAAAAAAAAAAAAAACAGCTTGTTTGTGTTCGCACTCCGTGCTCGAGTAATTTATTTTCAGCAGAACTGTCCTCTCAGCTTCTCACATCTAAATGGAGTCATCTCAGTCCTGTCACTGTACTGCAAGCATAAACAACAACACGTCTGCGATCCATCTCCAAATGAGTTTCTGTTGTAGCTCTCCAGCTTCAACTTGCCTTCACATGCCTGCTGACGTCAGCGTTTCTAGCCACTGATCTCTCATCTTCTGCACAGTGGAGGGGTGAATGTGCTGTACATACAGACCATGTGAGTGACACCCCCATCAGATCGTCTTTTTTCCTTTTAATTTGTTTTCTACCAGTTCAGTGATTGTTGTTTCTGGGTTCTCTTAAGTTTCTTCCCTCAGGTGTTTCAGTAAAAAAAAAAGAAAGAAAAAAATCTTTTTATTTTAATTGTAGTTATTGTTGACCTTAATTATGATTACTTATTCTTACTGTTTGCTTTCATTTGAATTGTTAAATATTTTCAATTACTGATAAAGAAGATCTGTACAACTTTGTGCATTTAAATATTGCAGTTGTTGTGTCATTATTGGGCCTTGACTGAAACAAACACACAAAAATACACACATCGTTACTTTCGGCAACACTTCTCTTTCAGTGACGAGTCATTTCTCAACAAAAACATGGCTGCATGTTGCTTCCAGGAAGTACACTGCTGATCTAATTAGAAGAGGAGCACCCCAGGGTTGTAGTATTCTAGCAAGGATGAGCAGAACATGACAAATGTTGTTGTCTTTCTGTTTTTGTCAACCCAACAAAACAACATTATCTTCTCTAAAGGATTTACTTGAACTAATATTTATTGATGTCCTTCTTTATGTTTTCTAAAAACCAACTCCGATCATCTTCAAACTTTATTTATAAAAATGCGCCCCTACTTGTGCAGCTCCAAGAGCTTCACAGTTAAAACAGAAACAGACAATACATGAATAATCAATAAAAAAATAAGAAATCCAGTCCATCTTTTATCCACCCCCTCCCTTCATTCACACACACTATCAATGACCCCCTCTAACTTCTAAAATAAACTTAAGGCTCGGCTGTGAGGAAACTGAGTTTTGGGACATCATCCCAGTGCCCATCCAGACACAGACAGAACCCCGACAGAACCCCGTCCGCCCCACAAGGGGCCACAACCGCGGCAGTGACCCGAGACAGAACCGGCAACCCCTGACACGGAGGATCCTCAAAGGAAACACTGGAGCAGAAAACTTTAAAAGTTATTAAAATGTAATACATATGAATCAGAAAACTTAAATACAGAAATAACATTAAATACAAAATAAAATATAATAAAATTAGATACAGAGAATAACATGTATTAAAATTGAATAATTCATAAATACGCATAAGATGATCTAAAAGCAATGTTAAAAAGGGTCTCGAACCTCTTTTAAAAAATCTTTAGAGATATTTAAAAGGGTTTTCTGTGTTTGAGGTTTTTAACCAAAATCAAAACTTGTGTTGTTTAAGGGCTGGAGCACCAGGACTGCATTAGGAATTTGAAAGAGGACCTGGTGGCAGACAAGATGGATGTTGAAAATCATTTGAAGGAAACAGAAATTCCACAGGATTTCAGACGGTTTAGTGTTCAGGATTAGCTGAAAATGTGTCAGAAAGATTTTGACAAAAGTGTTAGATTTGTAAAAAAAAAAAAAAAAGTGTAAAAATGTGTTTTTCAGAGTAACCATCTGTACTCTGGTGTCTCTTTCTATCATATTCTTGCTAAACCTAATTTTTTTTTCATTATATATTTACTTTCTGACAAATTATTCAAGTTATAAACTGACCAATCAGATGACTCAATGAGAGCATGTGGTGCCCGCTGCCTGAGATGCTTTATCTGTTTTAAGTCTCTTTATTTTGTGGTTAACAACAAAAACAGTGAAAGAACATTCCACAAAAGTTGTTTTTTAGTCTACTTTTTTGTTTATTTTTTTAGTGGTTCTTCACTCCTCAATCACTTCATTCCGTCTCATGCACCAGCCCTCCTCCCTTTATTTCCCTAAAACCTCAGAACAAATGGGTTGATTGATAAAATTCAGGGCCGACAAGAATCTGTGAATGGTGCATTCACTGAACTCCGGACGTTATCGAACTCAAACAGCCACTTGACCCAACTCAGTCCGCTACTATCCTTCTGTCATTTTTATACAATCTGCAGCAAAACAAAGCAGTCTTTACAGAAAAAAATATCAACACTATTTAAACAATCTATTTTATATGGATCAGTTCTGATGTTCATATTTTCTCCGATGAACTGCTTTTTTGTGCTGCTAATGTTCGGAGCTCTGTAAACGCACCATGTAGAAATGCTCACCAACCCCGGGTTCTGTCAATTGACCTGTATGTTCGGGGCTAAAGGGAGGAGGCGGGTGCATGAGATGGAATTAAGACATTTAAAGAGCATAGATTCACTAATGAATAAGAAATAGACTAAAAACAACGTCTGCTAACCACAATCTAAAGAGGCTTAAAACAGGTGAAGTCTCAGCGTCTCCAGTAGAAGGGGAGGATTTATTCTACGTTCTTCATTATCTCATTATAACAAGAAACTGATTAAAAAAAACAAAAAAAACAACAGCAGGCCGATTTTGGATTCCGCAATAACGTTTGTATATTGGGGAAAAAGTGTTGCTTGCCGGCGTGAAACCTCTTTCAAACAGCATCGTAGGTTTTGACAGAGACACCTCGGGTGGTAAAAGTTCAACCTAAAACACACAAACACACACACACACAAAGACTTAACTTAAATTTTCGGGGGACCAGAAGGGTGGTGGTGATGTTCCGGTTCAGGACTTCTTTCTGGGTTTGGATTTTCAGCCGCCATCTTGTCTGCCACCAGATTCCCCTCAAAATTTTTCTTAGAATTGTTAGTGCAGAGCAACCCCGCCCCCCTTCCCTTCCCCATTGCGTAGCGAGGCAGCAAGGTTGTGACATGCCCAGTGCGTTTTCTACGTCACAAATAAACTTTTATTCAAACAATTTTACATCTGCTTCAGTTTCACAATAATCTTAATTTTTTCTTACTATTTATCCCGGTTCATCAGAAAAACGCCACAAGAACATGTTATCAAAACCATTTTCATCACAGTGGGTCTTTTTCCTTTATAGAGCAATAATTCTGAACTATTACATGATAAAAATCAGGACACAAAGCCTCACAAATGCACCTCTATAATCTCAAAAGGAGGATTCCCCACCCCTCCACCCGAGACTATCAGAGAGGGACAAACGCAGTCCTCCCCTCCCCTCCCCTCTCTTTCTTGCATCGATGCTGCTCGTAAATTCTCCAGCAAGCCAAAACAGACTCCTGTCTGCCTTGGCAAGACCTGCAGTCAATGTGTAATGAGGTGGGAAAAGCCAGCGCTATCTTGCTGTCACAGTTGTCCTCCGACTCCAACAGCTGTACAGCAAAGAACTGGCACGTAAAGGATATCTGTTTCCAAATATTAGCAGCGCTAGGAAAAAAAAAAAAAAAGAGTCCTGAGGGAGTTCACCTTCTCCTGAGTAAGACGTGCTTTATTCAGCCATTCGAGTCATCAAACACACCCACTTCATGGGCCCTTCAGGTGTAACACGCCTCAAAATTGTTTATGGGAGCGGCCTGGGAACCAATCTGTCGGCTTAAAAACAGTCGTGCCTCTCTTTCATCAGACATCCAAATCCCCCGCTGAAGTACTGACTGTGTCCTGTGGCTCACTCAGCCATTTTTACTTCATTCTCCTGGGCACCGCTAACTACTTCCAAACAAGAACAGGAAAAACAACAGCCAATTAATGCAGAGGGAGGAGCATGAAGAGGCAAATCTTTTCTGTGATAAATGATCATTTTCTCTAGATTTGCCTAACAGGCTTTTGTGCTCAGAGAACTTTATGGATCTGCATCAATCCCTATCAGTGGATATCTTCAACATGGAACTTTATTTTAGCGATCAATGAGTTCATTTACTGCAGTTATTGGATTATTTGTCCATGATGGCAATGACTACGATTATCTATTTGAAAGTAAAGAAGAAATTTTTTTTCCAGTCACAACTGAACAAATTTTAAAAAGTAGTACAGCAACAAACTAGTAAAAACAATATCTAAATAAATAATAACAATAAACACAAGCCTTAACTCACCGCAACAACTAACGATTAGAATTACTAACAATTTTAAAAGACAACTAATAATAGTGAGTCTACATGTTTATTCTAGTAAAAACTCCAATATCAAATAATAATAAATAAGCAAATACTAAGCCAGATTTATAACCTGGTCCTTGCATCTTTACATCCTCCTCGACTAATCCTTTGCTATTTAATTGTTCCTAGTCGACACTCGAGATCCAGGCCTCGAGGGCCGGTGCCCTACACGCTTTCCAACCAATCTGCCATTGAAGCTCCTTATTGGCTAAACTCACCTGATCCAGGTAATCAGCAGCAGATAAGACAGGGTTACACCGAACCGGAGGCCAGCCCTCCAGGCCGGGATTTGGACACTCCTGCTCTAGATTAAGAGAGATGGTAAAATGAGGAGAGCCTCACAAAAAAAAAAAAGAAAATTAGCACATTCCATCGCCCTCTCAAAATCACAGTAAAGCTGCCTTAAAAATATAGGTTATATAGTAGCTGCTGTCCAGCAAAATGTATCAGTTGGTCAAAAAATCACCAAAAATAATATTCATCATATGCATCAACTGTAGGAGACAAAGTAAAAATAAGAGGGAAATATATTACATTGTTAGATTTTTAAATAATATATTAATAAAAATACGCTCATGGTGAATAACAAACACCAGTAAGTCTGGTTATTGATGACAGTGGTCAAAGGTTTCCTCTTCTCAGCACGTTTGCATTGTAGTTTCTATTTTGATCATTAGTTCAATGCAGATCTTCTCTAAAGATTGTCAATATGACTTTCAACTCCTTCCACAGATTCTCTAATGAATTGAAGTCAAGAGCCTGCATAGATCCTTCCAGATCCTCGAGAGTTTGGTTGCGATCATTATCAATCCAGCCACATTTGATCTCACTGATGGATAAAGGTTTCAGTCGAGATATCTCCATGCATAGGTCCGTTCATCTTTGCTGTCCCCTTTGCAGAAAAGTGGCCCCAAATCATGAAGTTTCCACTGTCGTGCTTCACAGCCTTTGAACCAAAGTGTTTAATTTTGGTGTCATCTTGGATCACGTCATTTTGGATCATCCAGATGGTCTCTGGAGAACTTCAGCAGGAGCTCTGGAGGATTTGAATCCATGAAGATGCGTGAATCCATGACCAGCTCTCAGGTGTAGTCCCTGGTGTCCTTTGACAGCTCTTTGGTCTTGGTGGAGAGGTTACAGTCTGATGTGGACGGATGTCTTGTACACAGGTAACCAGTTCAAACAGGTGTCACTAAAACAGAGTGTAAACGGGTCAGAGAGATCCAGAATTCTTGTATTTGTTGGATCAAAATACTTATTTTCTGCACTATTATTCAAACAAATTCTTTAAAGACCATACAATGAATACATTTTTATATTCTGTTCCCCTGTAGGAGCGCATCTATGATGAACGTGACAAACGTTTCATCTATAGGCGGGAAACTTGCAGAATCAGCAACTCTTGGCCCAGCTGTAAACAGCATCTGGCACAAGCCTGTCAGCGTCCTCACAGAACGGATGAGTCCAATATGGTTCCTTCCTGGAGCAGCCATCACACCATTTACCTGACTTCCCATAAATCTCACTTTATAGTTCATCTGCTTTTTCTCATGAAGACATTCTGTGCTTTTATGATAAAACACAATTAATACATTGCCTCCAATTTAAAGCTAATCTGACAGTTGTTGTGTGGGAAACATCTGTGAAAATGTATAGAAATGAGATCCTGCAGCTACAAACATCTGCTAGTTTAGGTATTTGGACATCTTGACAAGGCATCAAGAGAAGAACTTTGCAAAAGAAAAATGCTTCTGGGAAACAGAGAGAATTAATTATGTTTTAATTTTGACCCTGACTTATTAAACTAGTTATAATTAAGGAAATATACAGTTTTAGCTCATATTACAAATGAGCTTTTGTTGTGCTAGATTCATATTAAAGGAATATATAAAAAAATCATATTTTCATCATATAAATTAGTGACTATTCATGTATTAAAAGTACGGAGTGTAAAAAAAAAAAGTATAAAATTGTCCTCTGACTGTGAAGAATAGATGAATAACCTCCAGGAACCCCTCAGTGCAGCTCTTGTCTGTTCTTTTCAGAACACACTGTGCTTCTCTGCATCACCAAAGCATAAATGTCTGCCAGGCTGCCCTCATCTGCTGCCTCAACACCTTGTTAGTGGCCAGAAGGGAACACAACTGCATAATCAGCTGCTAATAGTGCAAAAAATAACACGTTCAGCTCAGAGGTCAGAAAACCAAGGAATAAATCAACAGACTGCAAGCAAATATCCTCATAGCTGGATTCTGGTTCATTAATGATGGTTTGACTTTTAAAAATGAAAGAAAAAAAAGCAAATATCTTTTAATCATTGATGTATGTAAAAATCATAATTTTTCAAACTCAAATTCTGCTTTTAAAGGAAAAAGGGAGAACCTTTTTGATATATTTGACCTCATGAAACACTGAGAACAAGGCCAACACCTAAAAAGATAATCCTGACCCAGTAATTTTATTAAATGAAATCCTGAATATGATGTAATTGTTCTCTGAAAATATTAATTCATGGTCATAAATTGTATTTAATATGCACAATTTAGTATTTAGTGCACAGAAAATTAGCATTTTAGCACTCAAATTAATATTGTTTGGAAACACGTTTTTAAATTTTGCACTCAAACTAGTATATTTGTTGCCAGAAATTAGAGGACGAGTAAACACAAATGTGCAAAAAAAACTCCCTGATGTGCCCAAGCTAACATTTTGTGTGCACAAGTTTGCGTTTGGTGGCCATAGTTTTTTTGTGTTAAAGTTTCCATAAAACAAAACACAAAATGCCAATTTGTGCATATCAATACTACTTTGAACACAATACTAGCTTGCGTGCACAGAATGCTGCGCAGAAAATACCAAATTGGGTCAACAAAATGCTATGTTGTGCACATAAAATACCAGTTGGTGTTACACAAAATGATAGCTTCTGCTCATTTGCACAAAATGCTAGCTTGCGCAGACTAAATGCTAAGTTATCCGCTCAAAATACTAATTGTGGCTACAGAATAGCAAACTGTGGCCGCTAACTTTTTATTTGAGGCAGCAAATGATTTCATTTTTAATGACACATCCAAGGTTTCTGTAATAATCTGTATTTTAGGTCAAAACAATTTAATTTTTGAGGATTCAACGTTTCCTTAAAGCCCTTAATTCACGTTTCTAAAAAAACACTTTTAAAAATTTGAGAATTAAAAAACAGAATTGCATGTTGATAAGACTTTGATTGAAGCATGAGACTGATGTCTAAGTATGGAACAAAATAAAATTACGGTTTTATTTTTTACCTTCTAAAAATAAGGGGAGGATTGTTTTTGTCAATTATTTCAGTTTTTTTTTATTCCAACCTGTTTTTTTTGAAACAGTAAAATTAATTTTCCATTGCATCAAAAATAATTAATTGGTTACTTAAATTTAGAAAATGAACTTTGAAGAGGATTGCAGCTGGTCTAATTTATTCCCATTTTATTTTACTGTTTTTGTTTTTTTTTGTTATTTTTTGAAATGCAACATTTTAGAAACTAATGAAAAAAATGTTCAGGCAAACTAATGAGATCTTGAAGGAATAATCTTTGCATAGATGTTTAACAAACTCTACAATTCACTTTAGATAAGATAAATGTAAAACATTGAAGTTCTTCAAGATCAAGTTCCAAAAAAAAAAAAAACCCCTCACCTTAATCTCTGTCCAAGTCCATTGTGTGATCTTTATTTCTAAAAAAGTTTTTTAATTTGAACTTTTTGGATGATATTTTTCTTTGCTTTTACATTTGTATCCACACAAAGACTGATGATGTGTGTGATTATTCACACGTGAAGTTACTCAGAGGAACTGGAGAGATAAACAGCAGAACAAGGACACACATCTTCCTGTTCTGAAAACCTTCATTAGAAGAAAAAAGCATCATCCTCACGTTAGGCCGTGTCCCCTTGTGCATCTTTATCACAACAGGAGACCCAAGGATCCCGAAAAAATGTAAAATGTCTGGCAGTGCCTCAGAAATAGTTAGTCGGCCAACTGAGATTCACAGGTAACAGGCAAAAAGCCAACACTGAGTCTGCATGCTTCCTGCACAAAGTCATCATGCGCTTTGCTACAGCCAGGAGTTTTCCTTCATGTTTTCTTTTTTATTTTCTTTAAAACAAAAAAAAAAAACAATTTTAGATTGTTTTTATATTGTGATCATTTAAACTGTCACATGGGGAAAACTTGTGCTAAAAACGAAGGCATTATTTATCTTTTTAAGTTCAATTTCTCAAAAGCATAAATTATTTTTTTTATTTTAGTTTAGCTGTTTATCCACATTTATGTTCGTAATATTTAAATATTACAAGCACACATCAATAGTCCAGACAAACTTCCCTCGTTTCACTCACAGAAACTATACGTGTTTGTTCTCAAAAGTTGAAAAAATATACACAATTGTTGCTGTTTGTGTCTTTTATTTACCAGCAGATTCTCTTGAGAGCATAATGATCATGTTCTATCACAAGAGAAATTAATCTCAATTATAATTTCTTGAATTGAACTTTATTCATATCCCAAGGGATTAATGTATCTGTCATGGCATCCATACATCTAAACATTTGCAAATACACATAATCTTTAATCTAATTCTTTATAACAATAAAGAATTGTTCTCCACTAATCAGCAACTTGAATAGCCAGTTCATGTATTTTAAAAAATTCTCCATCTAAAATGGTCTTAAAGGGTTTTCTGAATACTTTGTTTACATCTTTGAGAGAATAACTAATCGGACTGCTTGGAAATATTAAGAATAAAAAAAAAAATTTTGAAGTTTTTACCAAAGGAAGAGTCAGAGGTGTGTTAAAAGGTTCTTGATGATGTCAGATGTCAGTTTTAACCTCGACACATCATCTATCAACACTAAAGATAGCGGGGGTCAGAAAAGGTTTGGGAAAAAAGATGAAAGAAAAGAGTGAAGTCCAGGCGATCTTCTTATCAAAAAGAAAAGAAGGATCAAATATTTACTCTGCACTCCAATCCATTCATCCCAGAGTGTGTTTAGTGTTGATATGAGGATCAGTGTTTCAGTCTCTGCTCATGTTCAGATTTGGCTCCTTGCTCCTCCTAATCATCAGGAGTTAGACAGTATTTGAGAGCGGGAAGGCTCAGGTAGGCAAGATCGTGGGAAAATCCTTTGTAGCCTCCAGAACTGATCCGAACGACAAAACAAAACATGTCATTTAAGGCCAAAATGAACAATCTTACTGTAAAACAGAAGAATCAGCAGAAAATGTGGATATCAAATATAAAACATTAATAAATAAAACAATGTTTTTGTCAAAAAAGATTTCCTATTAATTTGATGGAATTATTTTTTTTTTTAAAAGTAAAATTAGTGTTTTTCGTTTAAAAAACTGTGGCAATTCTCCAAGAATAAAACAAACGCTCAGAAAACTATAAAAACTAAAGTTGACTTAAAACCTACAATGTTTACCTTATTATGTAAAATAACTAATAACAGATCTAAAAGATCTAAATTAACTCAATTTTTAAATTTTTTAATACATGTTCTTTTAAATCTTAAATTAAGTTTTATAATTTCTTAAAGAACTATAAAAACTGACATTTTTGAATTAAAAAAAGTTTGATCACAGATTTTTGTTCAATTCTTTTTAGGAGTAAATTTTTGATCCAATGTTTTGAAACTGAAATGTACGGAAGAGGATTAAGGCCACGGAAGAAAAAAAAAAAAGTCAATGAAAAGTTCTGATTTTGATCTCAGAATTCTAACTTTAAAGTCAGAATTCTGAGAAAAAAGTCAGAACTTTCCATGAACTTTTTCTTTTTCTTCCATAGAAATGTTCAAAATGCACATATGATGGTTAATTCTAGTTACACTGTTATCCTTAAAGTAGTCACTTAAATCAGTCATGTTCTTCAGTCTTTCCACACAAATACTGAAATAAAAATTAAACAAGTGAAGAAAAAAAATCCTTTATTTTTATTTTTTGTTTTATATTCTAAGAATATCCATACTTTTTAACTTTATGTGAATTTATATGAACTTTTTTTATATATCACACACATTTAAACAGTAGGAATACAATTTATAATTTTTATATTTTTATGTATTAATATTTTTAAAGACTGAATCAGCTTCTTCTAATAGCTCCTGTTCACACAGAGTGCAGGGGGGCATTTTTAAAGCAGGAAAGCCAGAAATCAACCTTCTAATGACGGCTCATAATTGATGTTTTTCAAGAACCAATTTCTCCCCCAGTCTGAGATGTTTCATGATTTGGACTTAAAGATTAAGTGCACCTCCTAAAATGATTTCCAGGACTCTACCAGGAGGGATACATCAACAGTGCGTTTCATTGAATCTTATTTCATATGTTGCTCTACCTCCGGTCTAAATCACCTGGAATCGATTAATCTCGTCAATCACTGAAGTGATCGCAGCTCGTCTCAAAGATACAGTTGGAGGAATGAGGATGGAAGAAGTATAAATGAGCAATATGGGGGAAAAAAATTATATTTAGAGATTATTACCAATAAAAACAAACCAAAACTATTGGTAAAAGTGAAATGTACCACATATACATATATACATAAAGCACAAATGCATATATACACAATATTTATATTTTAGCTACAATAAAATGCAAATATTTATTATTATTATTATTTGGTTATGAAAGGCTTAGTCAATCAAATTCCTTAACTTCAGATTTATTTTGATTGTTATTTTTAAATAAGATTTTTTCATAAGTCTCACTTATTTTTAATTATATTGAGTTAAAAAAAAAGAAAAAAACTTTACTACCCAAAACTCCTTTTCATATATTTCTCTTATTTCAATGTATTATTTATGTGTGGCTAACTGCTTCACAATTGGTATTTTGTTATAACGTTGTATTGATGCCCAGCCTTTGATCTGTTTGCAGAGCTCTTTGAATTGAAAGGTGGGACATGCCTGAAGCTCCTCTCATGTTGGTTAAGAGGGTACTTGGCTAAAACAATTTTTCACAAACGGTGCGTAGTTGGAATAAAAAGGTTGAAACCATTGATCTGAAAACCATCCGATACTACAGGCTGATCACAGAGACAAAAAGGGTCGGGCATCTGCTACAAAGAAAACAAAGGTGCAAAAGTACTGCTTGTAGTTTAGAATAAATCTTTAAATAGAGCATCAGTAGCAGCAGAACAAGAATTCCTTATGTAGAATATCAGCTATTTAAACTATAGACCAATTTACTGAAATCTTATTTTTCCCCGTTTAGGAACATTTTAGCTCATTTTTATGGTCCATCAAACTGTCTGATTTAAGTTTGTCAAATTGATCTTTCAATAGATCACTCCTGCAGCCTCACTTCCAATAAAGGTTTCACAAATCAGAAACTGTGTTTAATATATTATTTACTATCTAAAGCAGGGGTGAGCAATTATTTTGACTCGTGGGCCAGAAAGGGTTCTAAAATTTGACATAAGGGCCGGACAAGGAGCAGATGGAAGGAGTGATTTGGTAATGAACCTCATAAACTAAAAAAATAATATGGAATTTAGAGAAAAACATGCTTTAATTTGGATTCAAATTCACATATTAATTTAAAAACAGAAAATTTGGGAGTTTTAATTTCTAAATTTTGATTTTTGTTCTCTTTTTGGTGATCCAATGGGTTGATGTTCTTCAGAGGAAAATGTGAACTCAAAGAAATGCTGCATTTATGTGGTGTAGGAATAATCCGAAAAATCACCATCTGACTCAGAAAGGAACACACACGAACGTCAGAGAAACAACAACATTCATGGGAAGAAACCAGAAATACAATGAAAATAAAACAATAATTAGGGTTTTTGATTCAATGTATTTTAATTTGGAGGGCCACATTAAGTAGCTTAAGGGGCCGCATGTGGCCCCCGGGCCGTAGTTCGCCCACCCCTGATCTAAAGCATCATTTGTGCTGTCCAGGTCCAGGGGAACAGTGGAACGTTCCTTTAGTGCCCTCGCGAATCGTAAGCTAATTTCAGTGTTGTTGAAAAAGCAAAAGCTCAGGTTTATGAAGCAACAACTGATATATATGTGGGTGATCCAAAGTCTCCGCTCTCCACTCCAGTTCTGAATCCTCCACTTGCAGATAAATAGATCCATTCATGACCGGACGACTGGATAGCTTCAATATTACTTGCTTATTTTATTTATTTTTTTTATTTTTTTTTTGCAACGCTGCTGTTAGCTTGGGCTTGTGATTTGCTATAAGCTAGCTGGAGAGAGTGTAAATAAAGGGATGCTGGGAAATAAGCGCAGCTTACTTGAGCGCCACACAAATATCATATAAAATATATGTTATATACAAATAAATTATAAAAAGTAGCTCAAAATGCATTAATTAAACAAGATAAATATACTATTTAAAATAAAAAAAAATCAAGTGTTATTTCTTTAGAAATGTTTTTTCTATGATTATCTATTTTGTGAGGGTTTTCAACATAAAAAGCAGAGAATTTATGATTTTCTTGTTAAAATTAGCCAGATAGAGCTGGGTGAGGCAGCTGAAGCCCCAGCCTCACTCATAACTTGTTCATCTCTTGCGATCAGTCTAATTATTTTTATGCCAGTTTGTGATTCATTTAGTCTTTTTATCCGCTAAAAATGCACTTTAAAAACACACTAGATGCAGCAGACAGTCCGCTGGTCTCACTGCAGTACGTATGCCACAAGGCAGAGGGCGCTGGTGAGCCCAGAGAATGTATGTGATGCCATGTTTATTACCGGTAGCAAAACAAGTGCAGCTGTGTCCAGGGACCCCGTTTCAAGAAGCAGGTTTTGTTGGAACTCTGAGTTCGTAAACTCCAAATTCAGTAAAACTCTGAGTTTCAGGTTTCACAAACGGAATAACATAAACCCATGAAAGGGGGTGACAATCTTATTTATATCGGGAAAAGATTTTGAGGACCCGAATCGATTGACTGGAGTTTCCAAATACATTTTTTTTTTTGTGGGCGATACCGTTTTCCGGGGACTCGGTGCTCCGTGTCTTTCTGGCGTAAAGCATCTTCGCCTCTGATTTGACCACAGAAATGTGAATGGTGGCTCATTTGAGCGCAGTCAACGGGAAGATTCTCTTCTCCTCTCTAGAACCTGAGCTCCGCAGGCTTGCTGGGGCAGATGAGGAGGGGTTTTGACGTAGTAACTCCCCATGAATTCAAACAGAGATTCTCTGCGACAGTTTGATTGACAGCGATTTAAAAGGAGAAATACTCAGAAATTTAAAAGTGAAATGATTTCTTACTATATTTGTTCTCTTTCAGGAGAAAAATGCAACACATACATGTTAAAAAGTCAAAAAACAGGATTTTCATCAGAGCAGGATTTTATTGATTGAGAATTAAATTTAAATAAATGCTTATTTTATCATATTCCCTGCAGCTACGGTGTTTCTTTTTACCGTGCAGTGACATCCATGTGTCTGTATGTGATGGTGGGTGGGGGTGGGGATTAAGGAAACCAGTCATTCATGCGATTACAGAGATAACTGGTTAAATTATTAACAGATCAAAAACCCTTCCTGACTTAACAAGTTGACAATGCTTGTAGGAAATCATCAGTTTCTATCACCGTAGGTATGAAAACCTGTTACCATGGTGAATCGTGCTGTCTTTGCTCCATTGATCAGGGCTTTTTATGGTCGCGGCGCTCGCACCTGACTCTGGTTCCAACAACTTCAAGTTGATTGAATCAACTCTTTTCAGCTGTTCTGAAACTGAAACTAATTTTGAGTCCATGGACTCAGTTCAGGATTGAAATCTAAATTTGTTTAACCTGCTTCTGCAAACGGGCCCCAGTTACTCTTTAATATTGGTTTAGCATCAATTTCTAAATGGAAAATTTTGTTTTTAAACCCCTAAACTCAAGAATTTGTTTAGACACATCACTGGCAGTGGATCTTCATTGAGGCAGAGAGACTTTGAACACTGAAGAAAGAAAAGGAAGACTTCTACAAACAGCTCATGTGTTTCTTCAGAAGGACAGACTTCATTCATAAGTAAAAGTAAGTCAATTTCAACTATTTTGGTGATTTATTTTTTTTTTTTTTATGTTATGGTTTGTAAAAAGAAGAAAAATGTTCAAATGAAATTTTAAACAACACACTTTATCTATTATCAGTCAAACTGCAGGCAGTGTTTCCAGATAGTGTCAGAGCTTTGTAAAGTTTGTAAATCTGACTGAAGACGTCAGTGCCTCAGCAGCCATGAACCTCACCGCACATCACTGCCATTAGCACACCACTGATAGAACCTTGTAGCAAGCTGCCCATAGTTGTCTGAACGCTAGTAGTGATTCTCCTGCTCCATTTTTCAGCATGGGAAAACTCAATCATCCTTTTAGCAATTTCAGCATTCAAGGTATCAAAAGGTTCAGCTTAACGTTCAAAGCTTTACCTAATATTTTAGCAACATGCTAATGCTTTTGGCTAATTTGTTATCAACTGGATTTAATTTAGAGTTTAATTTATATTTTAGCAACGGGCTAACAGTTTTGACTGATTTAGTTTACTGTAGAATTTTAGACTATTTTAGAGTGGAGCTAGTATTAAAGCAATGAGCTAGGTTTTTTGGCTAATCTGGCATCTACTGAGGGTTTTTGAGCTAATTTGGAGTTTAGCTCACATTTAATCAACACAATGTTTTTTTCTTCAAAATTGGCATGCATTAGGGATTTTTAATAAATTTAACTATTTTTTAAAAAATGGTTCAAAGTCAGTGCTCTTTCCTAGTGCTTTTACGAAATTTCCAGACTTTTAGCAAATTTATTATTTTGTAAATAGCTTTTGCATTTTCAGCAAATCCCTTCAGCAATTAAAGTAAATTGCATTTCCATTTTCAGCAAGAGGCTTCAGCATCTTAAGCGACAACTTTCAGCAAAAAGCATTCACACTAGCATTATTGCAGGTAATGCTACTTTTCTAGTTTGTTTTATTTTCCGATCATTTTACTCCTCACTATCTCGCACCACAAACTGCCTGGTGGGCAAACAATGATCCTAACACTAATGTATCGAGGAGGAGACAGGTGTATTCTCAACTTAAGCATCAAACAAAAATGTTGAGTTTTTTTCTAAAATCTACTAAAATGTCTCAAAACAAACTATAAATATTTGAGTTTCTTTAACAAAAAAAAAAAAAAAAAACATCCCTTCATTATCATCTTACAGTTTTTCATGCTGGCAGACAAGTTTTAAAATGTGACTTTTAAAATTGCCAGAACACAAAATGATTTGGTTTTATTGTAAAATATCTGAACTTTACAAAAACTTTCAGTTTTAATTCAATTTAAAGCATCCAACAGTGTCTTCATCAACATCCCTTTTATCAGTAGTTGCAGGTTTTCTTATACCCTCTAGAGGCCGTCATCCCAAACTGCACATTCCAAGCAGTCATCACCTCCAAATTGCACAACTCTAACTGATAAGCCTTTGCAGGGGAAACTTCTCCATTTCCATGAGTGATGAAAGATTTCTCGCAGAAGTGAGTTTTCTCCAGGGTTCTGTCTCCTTTGAAGATGCTGCAGCACCCAGGTGTAAACCGTGATATAGTTGCTTTTAAAATATGGACACCCCGACATCTGAAGTCTGGCAAATAGAACCAATCGCAGAGCCAGAGCCCACAGCGCCCCTCTTCATCCAATTACTCATGAACCTCTTCGTCTTCCCTCAGCTGTCTACTTGCCAGAAACGGAGAAGCCAAACATTTGTCTCAGTGTTTTATTAATGTCTCTTGTATACAAAAAAAAGTACATACTGGTTTTCTTGAAATCTTTGTCTCTGACCCCAATAGAATTTTTCTTTTTGGTTCTTTGATGACCTTCGTCAGAGTAAGAACCAAAAATAAAAACAAAGTTTTTCCCCACCGTCTCTCATAAGAAATGTTTCTATTTTTAAATCTTGAAATTAGAAAGCATGCTCGGAATCTCTGCTCCACTGACTGAGATCAACTTCATCATCTTGTCCATGTGCCGCTGATGTTAAGTGGGAGGTGAATTAGGCTGTGAGAAACAGAAGGGTTTCTGGATGATATCATGCCCCTGCCAAGGCCATCTGTACTGTTGGAACAATCCTCATTTTTTAAGATTAGTCAGATTGTTTGCTGCATCTGCTGCAGGTTTGTGTTTCTTTTTTATCATTCAGTTGTTACAACACACTTTATGTGCACGAATTTGTTTCCATAGCAGCTTTGAAATGACTTTTCACTATTTTATCCCATTTAGGTGAGTACATCTTCATGCATGTAATTGCAATGGTTCAGCTGTTCTTAAATGTACCAAAGTGCAATGACAAATTAATAATCCAACAACGTCCAACTTTCTATTTTTTTGCAACACTTTTGAGGATTTGCAATGTACGCATTCATGTCCCGCTCACTTCATTGGCCATAGTTGATTTCCGTCATGTATACAGCCTCTGTACACACTCGAGAAAGACTGGTCCACTTTTTAGAGATCAATATTTAGCTGCTAAATATTACAATGCTTCTTATGGTAAACTGACAAAGTAGAGGGTCAGTGGATGCTGGGGTGGTGCACAGTCATCGCCAAATTTCTGCTAAGTAAATCACCACAGACCTCAAAGCATCCTGTGGTCTTCAAATTAACCCCAGTACAGTGTAGAGATCTTCATGGAGCTGGTTTCCATGGCAGCTGCATTTAAGTCACACATCCTAACATGTACTGTAATGCAAAGCATTGGATTTAGTAGTGTAGGCAACAGCAACTGTGGACTTCAGAGCGATGGAGACGCCATGGAGACAGACTGATTAAAAAAAGATCTGGTTTATGGTTCCTGTCTGACTGCATTGTGTGGAGTGGGGAGTTGGATGGAAGGAAGATTTTTGGTGGGATGTTGTTTTCAGGAGCTGAGCTTGTAATCTTTGGTCCAGAGATAGAAAATGTTCATGACTCAGTATGCCATGACATTTTGGACAAGAAATAAGGAGAGGGAAGGTGTTGCAGAAAGGAAAAAATGAATAAATAAAATGAAAAGTTTGGCAAAGAAGACATAAGTAATATTCAATTCAAGGTTTATCATGATTATCGCTCTCTCTGGTGAAGAAATAGGACCGCAGTTTGTTCCACTGATGACTTTAATCCTCTTCTTTGTCCAAAAAGTCACTGTCAAACTTAAACACAAATAATATAAATACAAATTATGATATAACAAATTATATGAAAACAAAATAAAACGTGTACCACGCTGGCTGCATTCACCAAAAAAAAAGAAAGAAAGCAAGAAAATCTCTCCTTACAGCTTTTCTAACTGTTAAAAGGTCTTCTCTCTGTCTTTTTATCATATTCGTCATAATTTTCCATTTTCTTTGCTTGATCTGTTTTGCAATATGGAACTTGACAAGAGGCGTTACAACAAATGTTTTCTCTGTGCTACACAGTCTAACAAAAGTTCCGCCCGTCAGAAATATACATAAATATGCAAACAAATAAAGAACAAATTCTGACACTCTTAGTGTGGCAGTTAAAATGATTACCAAATACATTTAACTTTTTTTTTTGTTTACAGACACCCTCTAAGGTCACACATAAACACAAAATAACACACAACTATTACTGCAAAAACCTTTATACACGTGTATGCAGACCCAAGCATTTACACATATTACATGTATAGACGGAGTCACACTCACCTACAAACATACAAACACATGGCCTACATTTTAGTAGGGGCCTAGTGGTAGACTATTGGTTCTAATCCCCAGTTGGGTCATTAAAATGATCCCCAATACCTTCCTGTTTGACCCTCATCACTCAGCTGGGTAGGCAACTTTAAACAACTTTCCCACAACTAATCGTGGTTTATCATACTTGCACAGATACATGTTGGTGTGAGGGTGAGCAGACACCTGTGCACAGGTGAGTGTGTGTTTACTAAGATGTATAACAATGTTACAGAATGCAGAACAAAAAAGGGGAACCAGGGCCCAAAGCAGAACAAAACCTGACACCACCCATCAACAGGAACAGTTGGTGCACCACGGGAGCCTCAGGTGCCAAAGAAGAGAGAGCAAATCCAATCCCCCCCTCTGGAAGCTCCACCAACTCCACTTGCCACCATCCAAGAGGGCCGAGGCCCCCACAACACTCTGGTCAGGTACCAGCAGGTTACCCTGTGAGACGACTGCCCCACACAATCTGCAGGGAGGTAAAGAAGTAGAGGTCCCAAACAGTAATCGGTAGGTCAGTACTGCCAATATGGTGAAGAAAAGTCCCTCACAGGTCAACATGGTGGAAGCAGAGATGTTAAATGAATTAAAACTAGAAGAAAACTTCCCTCAGGTTTGTTTATTGACAAATATGATGATTAAGTCATGCTTGTGTTTTTGAAAATGTACATGTTAAATATTTAAGCAAAGCTTAAGCTTCTTGTGAAATGAGCCATTTGTGTTGATTGACGATCCTCAGCCAAACAAGGGAACCATTTGGTGCGCGGCTCACCCTGCTGGGTAATAATACTCCCCACTCTGCTGCCCGCGCGCCCCTCGCCATCTGGGGATTTAATCATTTCAGAGCAGGGCTGTTCATGCCAAATGATTGCAGAGCTCTGTCGGTCCTCCTGGTTGGTTCAAACCCTAATGACTCAGATTCTTCAAACCGGAGCAGCATGTACCAGACATCATGTTCAGTTGAGGACACGTATGACATGTATAATGGTAGTGCAACTGCTCAACACAGGCGGCGTTTTCACTTTCCAATTAAGCCGTTCACTGTTCATTGTTTGTCAAATAAACTCTAATTTTTTAAAACCCCAAAATGTTCACAGGAACAGCAGGAGTGAACTGAAGTACTATGATTTTCTATTTTAGACTCCAAATTGGCAGATTATCCAAACAACTCTTCATTAAGCTGTTTTCTGATATGTAATTACTAATGTATTTGTTCAAAATGCGTTTTTTTTTCTCCTACCTATTGTCAACATTTTTTTTTTTAAACTACTGTAACTCTTCGACAGTTTATCCAATTAATGTAATTCCAGTGGATTCTGAAGCGGAGAAAATCAACACTTTTTTCAGTAGTTAAGTGTTGATGCAATCAGCATAAATCCACTTATTCTGTTGGAGAGAAATGGCTTTGACACAAAGCCAATATGAAAAACAACTTTTCATATAGTTGAAAAGTACTAAAAGGGCCATACCATGCTTTAAATTAGTCTTTCAGAGTAAACTATATCCATATATATGATCATATATTACCTTAGTAACACTAAAAAACGAATTATTTATGAAATATTAATTATTTTTGCACATTTTTTTTCATACCTGGATGTAAAACGACTCGATCTTTGAGGCTCCTTGATTTCATTTCATGAAATCATCCAAGAGCTCATGTGTCAGCACATCTCTCACGAAAAAAAACATCCAATCAACCATTTTTGATGTACATATGGTGTTTCCTGGGAATTTAATGCCAACATTCGGCACAGACAGAATGATGATGGCTCATGGGTTCATTTTGTTATCAAATCTGGTCAAAAAATGTGGACAAAACCAGATGAAAATTTCAAGATTTATTGAAATACTGAGAATCATTTGGTTCATTTGTGGTTCGTATCATGAATATCGTGGCTGTGCTCCTTTACACAATATATTCTTTAAAATTCTGTAGATTTGCTAAATAAATCAAACTCAAATACTAATACAACAAACCAACCAATTAAAATATTGTTTTGTTATTAGTGCAACAGAACTGGATAGATTCTAATGGACCATAATGAAGGAAATGTTTGTATTTTATGGTTTTGACCTTTAATTTGCCTCCGCTTGGGTTTACTGCTCTTTTGAACCCAGAAAGTCTAGCAGAGCAGCAGGCACAATTATCAGAGGAGAATCAAAGTAGTATTTCTGAGACATGCAGCACGTTGACACAGCCCAGGAGAAACTAATTAACCATTTTCCCTGTGCTCCTCCTAACTGACAGCACACAGATAAAAGTGCTGCCTTCCCAGTTGTCCTTTTAACCAAGCAGACTTTGTAAACACAATTTAATTACGTCTTTTTTTTTTTTTTTTTTTGGTCACCCACACTGGCCGTTTCATCCTATGCACCTTTGATTTAAATCTTTTTTTTTTTTTTTTTACCTCCAACTTTGTCAGACTCATCAATTATGTCCCAGTGAGCTAAAAGGCTAATGAGAAGCTCCATTTCTGTCTGCTGCTTTTTATAAACACTCCATCACTGCCTCTGTCTCCTCTCAGTTCAAATAATTTCCCCTTCAGGAGACCCTAAAACCAAGCTCCACAATTGTACCGGCGCCGAGCTCCTCTTTCTGCACTTCTTACCAGCTGAGACTGTAATTAACTTGCGCTGATTGAGCCATCAAGCCCACTCAACGAGTGTTCCCACTCGTGGGCACCCCATGGTAGAGTCAATATGAAACACGAGGCGTGCTGCTGTTTGCTTGATGGCTCCACTGTTCTCTTTTTTTTTTTTCATCACAACTATTTCATTTCCACACGGCATGGAAAGCAGATAAAAGCAAGAGTTTTGTCACAAAATGGCAATTCATCTACAGAGGTTTTGTGTGGAAGAGGTCACATGATCAAGCCAAAAAATATATATATATAATAACTTGACAAAGTCTTTACATCTAACTTTAATTCACATGCGCAAATTTTGAGCCATGGAGTGAAAAAAATAATTTACATAAAAACAATCATCTCTGTGCAGAATCCAGAGTTTTCTCTGTTCATTTTTAAAGCAGATTTTGATTTATACATCTGTAGCTATTTTTTTTTTTTTTTTTGTAAATAAAAAAAAGTCTGTTTTGTTCAAATATCTGAGGTTCATGCTAAACAATAATATCTTACTGAACACCAGCAATGAAAATGTATCCTCTGCAGAGGATTTTACTAACCTGGATATCTCCCAAACACTGCATACTCATTTTAGTGTCTACAGAGGACGTTTAGGGCTGTCAATGATTCCAAATGGGAAGGGGTGGAGCTCTGGGAATTGTAGTTTTTGGGGGATTAAAAAAAAAGAAAATACTGGACACAGTTTTATTTATCTGGAATTAAGGAGGATATAAACATATTTCTGAAACAGTATTTAAAGTTAAAGTCATTTTATGTTTCACTAAGACGACAATCACGTATCCCTAAATGCCATTTGTAGTCGCATTTTTATAAACCACACAGCAAACGGACGATCGTTCAGTGGCTTCCTACGCACATTTGGGCGATTATAGTATAGTGCACAATAGTGCTGTCCAAATCTACAATTACAAAATCGAGTGCTCTAAAAATTTACTAGAAGTCTCTGTGAAACAAAAAACCAATATGCATCGATAATCACTAGATTAACAAATATAGACCACAATGCACTGCGCTTGAACAATTTTTGTGGAGTGTTTAAATTTTAAAAATCGTATGCACATTGTCATCATCAGGACTCAGTGGATTCATAAACAAACATCGTGAAATTTCCGGATCATTTTAGGAAAAAATAAAAATAAAAACAGTGTTGCAGCATTGTTTTCTAGTATGGGGTGGGAATCTGGACATGACCTTGGAGGTTGTGGAGTGGCAGTCCAGAGACAGGCAGGTGTCAGGCAGGCAGCAGCAAGATCACTGACTGATGGAATACAATTCAATTGATCATCCGATTTTTACTGCCACCCTCCAGCCACACCCCTGCCACCTTGCTGCCACCTTGCTGCCACCTTGCTGCCGTCCCCCTGCCACCATCTGATTGTTAGAACTTGTCTAATAGCAGCGTGGCTGCACGATAAGGACTGTTGACATGGGGCGCGAGCCCGGTGATGACCGGAAGTTGATCTGGCAATCCCGGCCGTCCTGAGTCCAAACGGGGAGACGCTATTGATGCTGCAACAAACGTATCATGGCTACAGCGACTCAGAGACCTGCGTATTGGTGAATTGCAGTTGATACTTTCTTGGGAGACATGTTGTCAACAAATTAGTAAATTGACAAGATTATGAGCTCAAAATCTGAGTTCAAATGACCAGTGATGCAGAATGGTCCACTTTACATATACCTTCCCAGCTGCCAGTGGCGCTTTATATGGACGGCTCGACATTTACAAATCGTCCAATCAGAGCTGCAGCTGGCTGGTGATCAGGCTGCCGCCATCCAGCCATCACCTAATTTCGTAACCCCAGTGCCTGATGACCGCCTGACTGACGTCTACATTCATGACCATACCAATGACTTTCAAAAATATAAATAATCTGGTGGCGGCAAGAAATCTTGAAGATTCTGCCGATTGGCTCTCCATCCCGCGGTGGGAGTTGTATTTGGGATCCAAGCATTAGTAGTATCAGTTAGATATGGAGGTCAGGAGGTAAGGCCTTTGTTCTTTCTTAAATGTGAATATTGGATGTTAGGGCTGTGGCGCAGCAGCAGGGCGGTCAACCTTCGGATTAGAAAGTTGCAGGTTTGATTCCCTCCTTGCCAAGTGTGGAAGTGTCCTTGGGCAAGGCACTGAACCCCACATTGCCTCTGTGATTTTTACATTTCACACTCTCTAAACAAAGGTGCAATGTAATGGCGTGTCATTTGCATTCTTGAATATTCAGTTGGCCACTCAACTTAAAAAAAGTGTCTTTTTTAGACTTGTCAAATCAACAATTATATTTTTTAAATTAGTCATTTTAGTGTAAAACTTTTTAATAGCGTCAGTGTATCAGAAATTGTGTTGCGAACACAAAAAATTGGATTTCACTTAAAGGTTTAGACATTTACTATTTTATTTTTTAGTTTTGAAACATGATTTTATTCTGTAATATTCTTATAGTTGCCAAACAATGAAAACTCCTATTATAAATAAAGATTGATTTGATTCAAAACTTACATCATAGGAAAGAAAAAGGTCATTCTTTTCAACTATTTTAAATTTGAATGTTAACAATATTTTTGTCATTAAATTGACTGATTGATTAAATTAACCCTCTAACACGAGGCGTCGCCGGTGACGCTAAACACAAAATATTTAGCATACTTGTGTTGATAGTGCGAACAGTTCAAAAAATTACAGTAAATCAAAGAACACAAACAGAGCCCAGAACCGATTCCACCCCTCCGCTTTTTGTGCTGTTGCAGAAGATGTGTGAGGTGTAGCTCAGGATTTGTAACCAATGTTTGGGAAACGACCGAGAATGAAATTAAGAGAGACAGCAGTGAAATGAATCCTGGTTGGTCTCTCGCTCCAGTTAATCAGATAACAGCAAAAGCAGCAGAGCATGGTGGAATCTGTCAGCGGGAACTTACAGTCCTGAAACTGTTGAAGAGGCACAAAGAGATGGAGCCCAGAACACAGCAAACACTGCATATTTGAGGAGCGAGTGGAACAGCAAACATGAACACACACACACGCATTCGTTTAGCATTTAGGCTACATTAGCAGGCGCTAGTAATTACACACAAAACTCGATTATTTACACTGATTCTGACAACGTTTCCACTGTTAATTCCACTTTCTTCAGGAAGTAGGAAATCTTGGATGTCGGTTGATAACTTAAATCTTAAATTTCCGACTATGGAACATACAGTGGATCTGCTTTATTTATATTAGTAAAGATTTGTCCTATTCAACTGAGGTTTTATCCATGAATCCTAGGTTTTTCAGCATTGTATGTTGCCAGCGTTGGGTCTGAATAGAAAAATGAAGCTTTAAGTTTATTGGACACATTGACCAAAATAATATCTCAACAATAGATGGAAAAATTCAAGTGTTAAAGTAGGAAAGATGTTAGTTCAATCTATTCAGCTACTTTCCAAAGGCACAATATTTTTTTTAGATAAGTAAAAGAAAATGTAAAAAAAAAAATAATAATAATAATAAATCGAAACATCTGATTAAACCCCCCGAAAATAAATAGTTTTCATTAAAAAAAAAAATAATAATAATAATTGAGAAATGGCTCAATTTGGAACGTAGCCTCTAGTGGTCACTTAAGGAACTGCAATGTTTTTTACTTCGAGGATTTTGTCACATTTAAGAATAGCATCCATAGTTTGGTTTTAAGTCCAGCACAAACAATAATTTCTGACTGAGTATAACAAATATTGACGAACTGAACACAAAATAGAAAAAAATTAATATTAAAATTAATTAAAAGTTCAATTAAAATTATAACGTTTTTGATGAGAAATTGCTTTCTGATGCTTCCGTACTGCAGGTTAAGACCATCAATTAATTAATTTTCCTCAGGATATTTAAAGTATAATTAAATTCAATTTAGTTGCATCCTTCAGGTATGCAAATACATTTAAATGAAAAAAAAAGGAAATTTTTGTATAAAAACTTACCAAGACCACAAAAATAACCTGACACTGACAAAAATAGGTAGAGAATTACTGATAATTAGCCAATAAAAAAAAAAATCAAAGGATGCGAGAAAAAGAAGGTCTGAGTTGGACATGGCTTCTGTCTTCTGTCAACCTTTGGATTTCAATGAAATGTTTGTATTTCACATACAGTGAATGACTTTATCCATCAGCCTCTCTGTCACCGTTCCCTCCAGTCTGACTCCAGTGTGCTTTGTTTCCTTTATTCCCTATTTTTAGCTCTAAATCTCTTCCAATTCCTAATTTGACTTTTTTTTGTTCCATTGAACTGCAATATATATAAAAAAAACATTTTAATGTCTAAAAATGTCACTAACAGGAGCAAAAAACCCAACCATCTAACCATATACAGTAAGAGTATTTTAAAGGTTTAGTTCTACAACACACTCGTATGTGGTAAACTGTTGAATCTGTTTTTGGTCCATGTTTCCTAAAACCCGGCAGCGCTCAGTAACGTCATGGATTTCTCATGGCTGGCAGACAGTAAACGGGCCTCAAATCATTGTCAAGACTGACCTTTATTGAAAACAGGCCCACATGCACTCCCTATAGTCTGAGTATGTGGAGTGCAGGCATAACAGTTAATATTTATGAAAGTGTACAAGCATACTTCATCTTCAAAAAAATTATGAAATAATCCCTGTAATCAAAATGCCACGGTCATTACCCTTTATTTTCTCATAAAGAAGGAGGGGAAGGGGGGGTAACAAGTTTACAAAATCTATTTGCCAAAGGTCACAGATGCCAACTCTGACCTCCATTTCAATTTTCTGTTTTTTGTGTGTAATCTGTCCAAACCACCATCCCCATTGCCTTCTAAAGCAGGCACAGACAGTGGCTGTCATCCTGTACCAACTTACAGGAGTTCAGAATTTCCTTCTGGGGGTTGATGGAGTGAAGGTGAAGTCTATAAACCCAAATGCAAATCCTCCACAAACATTTGAGTATCAGTCCAGTCTGTATTAGGAATCTCAGTACATCAAGTCTTTATCATTTAAATTATTTTTGCATTTTTGGGTTGTCTTGGACTATGGAGAGTTGTTGAAAAGAGTGGCTTCATCTCAATGTGTTGAGATGTCTTAAAAATGGAACGTACCATTGTCGTGCGTGTGGTAAACATATCGTAAAGCATTTGGAAGTTGCACACGCTCAGTGACGTACGGTACACGCTCAGTGACGTACGTGCTCGTAAAAAAAAAAAAAAAAGAAGAAATTTTCATGAACATTTTTGCTCCACGCATTTTTTTTTTTTTTTAAAGAAAGAATTTTAAGCGTGTTAGAAAAATGTGGCAGGGGTCACTTAATTATTTTGGACTTCATTTTGATTTGTTAGATTTACATTTCTGGCAGAGATGCACCAATAACAGTGAAATTAACTATTTTTATTTAACCACTCCTGACATTATACTTCTTCTGCTGCATATTTTATTTTGAAAAAAACTTCTGTCCAAAGGAAAAAAAAGGCTATTTTCTTGTAACGTTTGTGTTTTTATTTGTTCAAGATGAAAAACAGTTAATTTATGTCTATCATAGTAGTAACAACAGCATAAATACAAATCAGTGTCTTTTTTTATTTTTATTAAGGGTGAAGGAAGATTTTGTTACTTTGACTGGGCTGTAATCGGTAAGTAATCAACCCGAATGGCTTCAGAGGTCAAGGTTGCAGATCTATACATATAAGGGCAGTTACACAAAACATTTCAAACAAAGGATGAAAATCTGAGAGCTGCGTTCAGATAAATTTAATCAGATATTAGATTTTATTAGAACAATCAGCATTATTCTGATTTTAAGCAAAGCAATCCGTCCAAAGAAATGTTAATGTTCATCTTAAATCATCTAAATTAAGAGCATAAATCAAAAACATCTTAAAAATTGCTTATTTTTTTACCTTTTAGTTCAAATTGCTTCCTTTAATATTTCCAATGTGGGTGCAGAATTGTAATTAATTGTACATAGTGCATCCTGGTGAGTTCAAGCTGATAATGAGGAGGATTTACATATTTTATTGCAATATTTACTCTTATTATGCTTATCTGAATTACAATTGAGGTAAAGATATGTATTAATAAGTTTAATATACTCTTGTAAAATCCACAGAAAATCCTAAACCTGTCAGCCTCTCAGATGTGATGTTGCAGTGCGACGCTCAGTAATCATAAACTCAAGTACTTGCCAACAACGCCATGGAAGATGGTAAATAAATTTCACCAGACATTTCACTGACGCGTGTCTTTGTCATCCATCTTTTTAAGCTGTTCCATCAGTCAGTTTTCCCTCAGCCTTCTGCCCTCACAAACACATCCATACCGGAGTCATAATGATCTAATGGTAATTAATGGATTTAGATAATGCCAAGAGACAAAGCCAACAACACAAATCACATTACTTTCCAAATCAACAGTATTAGCCTCTAGACACAGTGTTATTCGAGTTCACTGGAAGCATCATTCCCCATTAATTTCTGAAAAGGACACATTGAACAGCTCTGTGTGCCCTTTAGGTGCCATGTTTCCCCTGAGGAAAATAAAAAACCTCTAAAAATACCAGAATTTGTCTTTTAAACGAAGAGTTTGGGCATGAGTTTAATCCATGTTTGTGTCTTTTGGGATTTTTTATATTTAACAACTGATTTGATTGATTACTTTGGTTTATTTCAAGCATAAATTGTGAGAATACAGGACAAAGTACACAAATATTTCAGACTCTTTACAGAAATAAAGAAATGCATTGATTAGAAAACAAATAAACTAAAACAAAGACACACTTGTGTCACATTTGATTCATTAAATATTGCAGTTATTAAAGTCAGTAATTGATTGCTTGAAAAGGAGTGAGAAGAAGCAAATTTATGTAACTCCACCCGTATTTTACTTCATTTTACAGTTTTGCATGATTCTGTAATCCGGTTCTGATCAGATCAAATGCAAGTTTTTTGTTTGTTTTTTTTCACACCACAATTCTAATTGCTGCAGTTCCTTTAAAGTTCCTCTCCAATTGTCTTTTGATCTGTTTTAAAAGTCTTCCCAGTGGTCTTTTAATTATGATTATGCAGTTTTTTTCCAAAGCCATAAAATTGTTTTTTTCTAGGACAAAGTCTGCACAGAGAAGCAGGAGTTCATTAGAAATTCACCTCTGATTTGTGGGCTGGACCGCTTGCATGGAGCAGTCCCGATCCCCTTTCCCATCACCCATAACTAAGCTATTTGTTTTTACATTCTCCCACTAGCTTACAGCCCTCACATCCCCAGCCAAACATTACCAGAGCAGCAGAAATGGTGAATAACATTGGCGCTATTCAGCTGTACAGGTTTGAGCTAGATGCCAGCTCGGGCTAGGAAAACAAAGACACACATGAATCTAGTCGTCTACGAGTCGATGCAGCAGTGAGGGTGTAACCCAACTATTGTACTTTTTACAGCACAAATGTGATCTTTTTCAAACTGCATTTTTTTTTAGTTGCTCCTGAATCTAAACAAATTGAATACATAAGTACTCAGAAATGTAAATTTAAGCTTAATTCTCTTTACATATGTACTTTACAAATGCCACCAGAATGCAGAACCACTAAAAACACAATTTGAATCAGAGTGGGTCTTTAAAGATTGAGCCTTTGAACTGCCTTCAGCTCTTTTAATAGAATTTTCAGTAGAGAGAATCTGTGCGTAATTCTTTATTTGTCACTCTTACTGTATATTTTTTGCATAAGTACAAAAATTATGAAAAAATTTGAATTACAACAGCTTGAAAATAACTATATGTACAAATATTTGAAAATTACTCACGAATCAAAATCACTAAATTACGCACAAATCAAGAATTTCACTTGCACAGATTGTAGCGAGTCTGTTTTCTTTCCATAAGTGTCCTTTTTCCATCTTAACAGTTTGTCAACGTTTTTTATTTTAATCTTTTGCTCTGACTCATTACTTAGCATAAACTGTTTTAAAATAACTTTAGATGAATTGCAGCCCCTGTCAATCTTACCCTTTGATTAGTTTCACCGAAGGTCTCCTGCACAGAAAAGATGAGCAAAAGGGAGGTTGAAGGTGAGAACAACACAATTTAGGTCTCACATTAATGCATTTTAGGAGAGTTGCAAAGATTGGACGGTTTAGCTGGATTTTTATTTTTGGACAGAATAACCAGGAAAAATGACAGAATCATAAAAGCTGCTCATTTGAGGACAGTGCTTCCAGAAACAAGAAATCAGACACGGTTTTACCTGCATATAAACTGACACTTTAGTTTCCAGGCAGAGCAGGATTCCCCCATTTGATCCATTCTGAGACTTCATGCTTGCCAGACTATCTGATAAAGTTGGAATGTGCCCTGAGACCTGGAGAACGTAATTTGAATACCAGTTTTTTTTTGGGCCTCGGGGTCATGTTACCTCTGCCCCACTTTCACTTTTGTCACAAGTGTGTAATTAGTCACTGTAAGGGCGTTCTCTTTATTTAATTGAATTTTTAATAACTAGAGTGTCCGTCCTCTAACATAGGACAAGAGGATCTTTACACCCTGAACAAGACAGCTGAAACCAGCAGCCTTGTCATCTCACACCATCTGGACAGGAACAAGTGTTTTCTCCTAAAATACTATCTTAATTAAATATATTATAGTATGTGCAAGGACTGTATAAACTTACAACTAACTTACTTTCTCAAGCAGCTCACGGTACAGCATGGGTGTCTAATCCCGGGCCTCGAGGGCTGCTTCTTTCCCCTTTTCAGTTTTGATTGGTGGAAGTTATTAGGTAATCAGCGGTTGGTAAGGCAGTAAGGCAGGGTACCGTGAAATACAAGCACCAGCCTCTAGGACGGGGAATGGACACCCATGTGGCAGTGCATTACCGCCGCCGCGGGACAGAGTTTGAACCATTTCGCATCTGCATGAGACGACAAAACCCTTCATTCCTGCCAGGCTGTCAAAAAACAGCAGACTGCTGTGAGCACAGACGCCAAAGAATGAAAAACATGAAGAAACATGTAAAGTGGAAGACAGCAGCTATCAAAATGGTCCTAGCATTGCCTCTTTGAAGGGAAAAAATCAAACTTTTGCCAGTTAAAAACATGTTTTTTCAGTTTGGTATTTTGCCATTAGAACAGAACGTTCTTCTAATGTCACAAGAACAAAGGAATTACTCTCCATATTAGTTTAATGCTACATCTATGTCAGAAATTAAACAAGTCATATTTTAATGGAGTAAAAAATGTTAATTTTTTTTTTTTTTGCATTCAATGGGTTTTTGTGAGATAGATGAAATACATCCTAATCTTTACACCATTTGTGTTCGATTTATAGATTTATTTATTTTTTGGTCTTAAAACAATTTTTTTTGTAAACTACATGAAGGAACTATGTGGATTGGATTACTAGTCATTTTTTACATGCTTATTTGGCTAAATGGTCTAAACACAGAGAACTTCTGAACTGCTTGCATCAAAAAAGTAGAGCAGATTTTGAAAGTGCATTTTTTTTTAAAACGCCTCAACGCCTTGTTGTCGACCGCGGAGTTACCGCCAAAGACTTTGTTTGCTGCCACATCATGGAGAACGTGGATGGTGTTGAGGGAGTTGATATGTTTTGGAGAGCGTCGGCATGTATGGGTTCAGTGCGGTGGACTTCACTCCTGATGGCCGTTTTAAACGTTACATCCGTGTGTCTGAGGCCCAGTTTGAGCATTAACCCAACAGAGGAAAATAAAAAAATGAAATTGGAGGATTTGTTTATCATTTTCTTGATGAAAATAAGAAAAATATAACCCACAGGGCAGGCCGGTGACCTGTCCAGTGTGTTTCCCCCCTCCGCCAGCAGTTACCAGGACAGTCTCCGACAACCCAGCAGCCCCGGCGGGTAAAGAAAATGAATGGAAGTTCAGGACAAAGTCCTCGTATGGAGCGGCCATATTGAGTTTATTTCTATCCTTTGATCTAGTGTTTGAAAACGTCACGTGTCCAAACTTGAGTCTTTGGCTCATCAACCTCGCCGCCCGCTGCAGGAACTCGGATCGCGTCTGTAAATTGACTTAACATTAAAACTTGACTCTCCTGTTGTTACATTCACGGTGTGAATGCAGCAAATGGAGCCATTTGTTTGTTCTTTCATTAGGTTGATGAAGGGTTAAAAAACATGTTTTTCCTTTCCTCTTTTCTTCTTTTGAGCAAATGTTCCATTTTTTTTTTTTGTTAGTTTATTTCTTAATCCAATCTGATCCCAGCAGGTTAACAAGCTTTCCTTCCCGAGACTTTCTCCACTTAGTTTCCATTCACAGCCGATATTTGCTGCTGAGTATTAAATACAGTTTTTGAAATTATAAAATAAAATCTTAAATCCAAATTCAGATGAGTTATCAGTAACACTTTATAATGAGAGTTCTTAACAAGATTTATTAACAAACATTGTTAATGGGTTGATGGAACATTAAGACATTTATAATAACGGTTATTAACATACTTTATAAGATCGATCAACATCTATTAATAAATTGCTTGGAAGCTTAACAAATGGATTACTATTTTTACTATTATATTAGTATTATGCAGCACCTCATTTAAAGCATTACTGTGTTATCAATACTTTTCTTCTAGTATGTGTCTGACATGAGCTTTGCTGTGAGATAATTACAAAGAACAGATATGAATAATGACTTATGCAGAAAATATTCAAATTGTTTCACATTAAAATGATTGCTGACTTTGAACTTACTATGATTTCAGAAAGTCCTCCGATGTTTATGTAAGAACTGAAACTATCAATCATGTCAGAATCCAAATCTAATTCCCTGTATGATAACTGCAGAAATTCAATATCTGTGCGATTCCTTTTAACCTTCCAACAAACACTTTTTCCCCTCAACATCAGAACACCTGACTGAATATTTTATTGACAACAACAAACAGAAAAAGTTGAACTGACACTTTTAGAGGAATTGAAACTCCTGGATGATGTTTGAGCTGCAGAGTTTCTCCCAGTGAAATTGATCTCGCCGTTTCAGACGGAGTCAGAATCCGTCCGGTCCAATTTGTGTTCAGTGAATGAGATCAAAGCTTGTACTCGACTTTGTTTCTCAAAATTGGATGAAAAGGTAAGAGATGCCAGATAAAATGGATTTGATGTGAAAGAGCAAAGAATGATCCACTGATAGTGATGATTCAGTGAAGTGCGAGAGCCAACAGAAAATACCATCTCCTCACTTCATGCCCAACATCAAAGGCTTGCTGGGAATGAACTCGGCACAGATGGACAATAGCGTCTGAATGTCCTGTTGGTCGTTCTTTCTCTGGCATATCGATTAGCTAAAAATATAATGAAAGGAAATGATAAACACAGTTTGATCAGATCATTCATTTAACGCCTTCATTTTTTCCAAATATGAAATTTCTCATATTTTTGCTCTTAAGATGCCAGATTGAAGCAATTTTAGAGCGACATTTGGAAAAAAAGGGTTAATTGATTGAACGAGAAAAAATTGGAGAAAAGTAGTGGAGAAACATAACTTTATCATAAAATATAACACTAAACTTCACTCTCACAAGTGATTTTATTGTGTGATTTGACAGACAAACTATTATAACATTAAACAAAGTTATGCAAACTGTGATAAACGAGTGGAAACAGGAGCTGAAAATCTTTTTAAAGTTATAGATTTCTATTTAACTTTCACTTTAGAATACATCTAGCATTCACAATATATTAGCAACAACAAATGCACTCTTAGAACAAACTACGATGGTATAATAAAAAATAAAATGAAGAATGAGGGACTTAAACGTCTGTGCACACATTAGTGTGCTCGTGTTTAGTGTCTGTTTAGAGTTCACTAACAATAAAAAAAGAAGAAAACTCAACATTTCATTCCCCGCTTTTTTAGAAATAACAAATGCTACTGTTCCTCAAAGACCGCTGCGCTCTCATTTCACAAAAGGAGCAATTTTCTCTTCAATCCACCGTGTTGAAGCCCAACTTTACAACAAAAAAACCGATTGGCTTCAAGAACTTGTTCAAAGTTCAGTGCTTTATTTTCAATTTGTGATAACGCTGCAGGCGTGTGGGAGGGCAGAACAAAAAAGGTTTATTAACATGATTCGGAAGATTCATTAACATCTAAAGTGAGGCCATATTTATAAATTACTTATAAACAAAAAAAAGTATTAATATTCTTTGTCATATTGAGTGTTTTGTAGCACCTCATCTAAAGTGTTACATAAGAGTCTTATGCAACTATTTCATTTAAGTTATATTATCAGTAAATAAAATGGTCTTAAGTGGGATATGTCGTATTTAACAGAAATAGGCTTTACTTGGTTCTATCTGTGAACCAGACACATGACTGAGTAGTACAAATATAGCAGCACATAACTGTGTCTTACTCATTCAAAACTTACGTCACTTCCAGTAAAACTCAGAAAAAAAAAACCTACTGCAAAAACCTGAAAGACAACTACAGAGGGAGACAGTCGCCTGGATAGGAGAGACGGTGACAGGTAAAAGGAAGTTGAGATACTGGAAATGATATACAGGAGGGCGGAGTATAACAGCAGTAAAACAGGAACCCGGCGGCAGCATGTGCCAAAGTACACCTGCACACCTGAGGAAAACCGGCTCCTTTCCCAGAATACACCAGAGATTGTTGAGAGCCAGAGATAAGTGGCTGCTCTGAAACCAAACCGTGTTTTCGAATGGATTCTGGTTCTGTTTGGGATGATTTCTGGTTCGAGGACTTAACTTGACGCTTTTAAACGCTACATTTTGGGGGTTGATTTTCAAGAGCTTTCACTTTGGACTTTACAACTCACCATCTGAACTCAAGGAGGAGGTGGGAGTTTTTCAGCTTCTTCTCTCCAATCAAGATGTGGAGCATGGATGTTATGAAACTTCTACTGCTTTGCTATGGTGAGTATATAAGAGTACATAAGAACCACCTATAATTTGACTTAAATCTTACTATTGTACTTAATTATTGTATTTAAACTAAATTGTCTTAAGCGTTTATTGGGAAAAATCAAGTAATCAAGTTTAAGACCGGCTTTGTCAACTTCAATCTTATCTAGTCTGATCTTGACTTTCTTTACAAACATTTCAAGGAAGAATCTCAAGTTCTCATGAAAATGTACATTGTCCTATTTCCAGTAACACTTATGCAGATATCAAGTTCCTTGTATAGAAAGAATCTGATCCGCATAAAAAGACAAGTATATTCACTCTAAGATGCAAAGTCCAGTTCCGCCAGGTGTCAAGTTTTTAGGGAAACCGTTGGAGTTAAAATAATTAAATACCTTAAAGTGGTAGAAAACTGAAATGGAAACAAATGATTAGGATGTAACTGAGTATTTAGAAGTGGACGTTTACGTAAAAAATTAGTTAAAATGAACAAATTATGGATTAAATAATCAGTTAAGTTGACCAATAACGTCTGAACAAAACTTCTAACAAATTTTCTCCATTTCCCATCAGCTTGTCTGCCAGTTGGAAATGGTCAAGTGTATTTTGTCTCCAGAAACTTTTACAACGTCCTTCACTGGGATCCAGAGAAGCCGGCTTCTCCCGGAGAAGAAGTGCGTTACAGCGTGCAATACTGGCGGTAAGAACGAGATTAAACACATTTCATACAGTATGATCGATTCTAAACATCATTTTCTCTACAGAAACATCTATGAAAAGAAGTATAAATACAGTTAACAGTTTCGACTTTAAGTTTCAGGTTAAATAAATATTCAATCTGCCCTTTGAGTGTGTTAGTTAATTCATTTGGAAGAATTTACACAAGAAACTGAAACATAGAGATTCAGATCTGAATGATAGTTTGTATCCACCTTTGTTTTGGGTTTGAAGAGTGAAAGAGTAGTTCTGGCTACTTACATTTGGGGTTCAGGTTGAGAAAAAAATAATTAAACGTCTTTTGGCCACAAAAGGCTTGGAATGTAGTTTATCAAGGATACTTGAGTAAAAGTATAGCGTAGTGTACTATAGACTGTGTACGTGGAGTGTAGGAAGTCTAGACTGAGCATGTCTTCCAATTGAATTTTAACATTTTATTTAATAATTATTATAATATTTTTATTTTATCATTTTCAAGTGTTTTAAAACTTTTATGAGGACGTTCTCTTTTTCTAACACGCTTAATAAAATCAAATTGTTATATCTGCTCCTTTTTCTGGCATTAATTCATTCAGAAAAATGTGTTTACAGCTTCATTAGCATAACACGTCCATCAATTATACCTCAAACTTGGTGATTCATGACACTTGACCACTCAAAGCAAAGCTTTAATTGTTTCCTGATAAGACAAAACCCATTACTGATCTTTAACAACAATAAAAGGAATGAGACTAATCGGTGCAACTTATAAAATACAGCTTCTATTTCTGGACAAAATTGTGAGCAATCACATTTTTTTTTTGGGAAATTAAATTTTTAAATTGAAATGAGTTGATTACATATTATTATAATAAAAGTCTCCATAAATCTGACTGAAATCCTTCCCTTTACAGTGATGATGAAGAACCGTACCAGAAGAAAGAGGAGTGTCAGAACATCACTGACTTGTCTTGTAACTTGACGGCAGAAACTCCCTCCCTGCACGATGTGCGCTACAAGGCTAAAGTGTGTGTTAACGGCACTGCCATTGGCTTTACCACGAGCTTCATGCCTTTGAGAGACAGTGAGTCCTCACACTCTTACCGGTGTCTTCTTGAAGCTACTTCCATTCTGTCACAACGCTCACTCACTCCTCCCCATGTCTTCAGCTGTTCTCGGACCGCCGATTTTGTCTACACACGCCACAAAGTCGGCCTTGCATGTCAAAGTTGCACTTCCTAAGGGGCCAAAAGGAGACTCGGTTGGAGACATCATCACAAGCAGTAAAACCGGGTTCTCCAGAGTGACAGTGCTGTATATCCTGAAAATCACCCACCCGGAGTGGGCTGCTCAGGTGAGCGTTCAGCTCGTCATTTCCAGATAATTCACTGTATAGAAGTGGTCCCCAACCTTTTTCAGGCCACAGAACTGTTTAAATTAGATCATATTTTCATGGACTGGTCCGAACTTTGCAGAAGATTGGATTTTTAAGCTTCCGGTTTCTAAAAATGTATTTTCAAAAATAAAATGCTAACGCAAAAAATGTTGTTCAAAGTTGTCTAAAATATCTGTAGATTAAGATTAAGATTAATTGAAGCAAAGTTGTTGATTTGTAGAAGTCGTTTCTGATTTTAAACAACTCCATAAAGGAAACATTACATGATTTTTTTTTTCTTATAGAATGCCATTTTAACATTGAATTCCAGCTTTGATTATCTTTCAGAAAAAAAGAAAAAAAAATTGATCATATTTTGTCTTTGCATAAATCCTCATTCGTTGGGTATTTTGTTCATTTTCTGTGCTAAAGTTGCTTTAGGAAAATTCTCAAATGTCCAAAGACGGATGTTGTGAACAGAATTTTGCAGTTTTCCAAAATAAAACTTCCATCATGATCAGAAAATAAACTAAATGGAAATAATCCAAGTTAGCACAAGTATTTCTTTTTTTTTATGTTTGTGGTCCAGTACCAAATGGGTTTGAGGATCACTGCCAGACTTATATTTTTAGACTGTTTTGTTACTCGTAAACCATTTAATGATAATTTATCATCTATGCTTTTTGTCTCTAGGAAATCAAAAACACGTCCGGACAGTTTGAAATCGAACTAAAGAACAGCAAGACCGTTTATTGTGGATATGTAATCTACAACAAGAGTCCAGAAATTGGTCACGCAAGTCAGAATGCCAGTTTCTGTGTCACTTTGCCGGGTATGTATGGTCGCAAGCTTCTAAAATAAGTATTGATGTTTATGAAATGCACAGCAATTTTCTAAAGTTTTGCTTTTTGTTAATATTAATTTAAGACATGCATTTAAAAAAAGTCCCCGCCCTAACGGGACATTACCACGATTGTGGTTTTAGACATCCAAAACCACACCCCCACACCGCGCCCACTACATTAATTTGTTTGTCTCAGTGTCTGTGTATGTGTCTGTTTTTTGTGTGTTGTTTGGGTGTATATAATAATATTTGCTTTTTGCGTTTCTTTATTCGCAGTTTCACAAATTCGCAGATTTTTTTCAGCTGCACGACTACTCCAGTTTGTCAATAAAACTCAGAAAACTCGAGAGGCTTTTATGAAACTTTTGCTTCAAAAGGAGCTGTGGGAATTTTTCATGAGGGAAGTGCAGTTGAAGAGCACGCTAGCCCGCCAGCTACGCGCGCACACTCACAGCGAGCCTGCATGGAGAAATGACATTAGCTGACTCTGAAGCTCGAAAACGTACTGATATTCGCGCAGTTAATTTCTCCTCCATGAACTATTTTCAAACGGTTAACACTTTGGTAAATTAAAAGCAACAGCATCCATGCATCACTACCAAATCCAAATCCCTGATTGGTCAAAGTTGAACCTAATTTAACTTGCTCAGTGGCAGCACGTTTTGAACGCAGAACCAAAAACAGTCAGAAACTGGCTTAACGACGTGTAAACTTGAGAGTTTTGAACGTGGAGCCCAAAAACACCATATAGACAATATATAACATTCTCAGCAATATAAAACAAAATCAAGAACTGTTCCTTCTTTCCTATCCTCCTAAACTCGTACAACAGCTGATTGTTTGCATATTTTATTAAGCCAGTTTCCTACAGGCTGTGCAGGGAGCAGATATTGTCATTGACCTGACTCTAAAAACATCCGTCTGTAAAACAGAAGTTCTTTAAATATTTTCTTCTACATGTTTTAATTGTCATGATGACAGTTTAACATCACACACCCTCAGACTGAAACTAAAAGCATGCTGGTTTTTCCAGTCAGGCAGAGATAACGCTGCTGGCTTAACCAGCAGAGTTCAGTCAATCAAGTTACACAGTTACTTTTTTTCTTTTTTATCCCCTCGTTAATCATTATTTACCGGAAGGTCAGTCTTGACCTTCTAATGAAGAATTTCACTTTCATTTTATTCTTTCTTTTTTTTTATTGATGCAAAAAAGAGAATAAAAATAACTTCTATCATAGATTATGTTCTTCTCACATTCACTGAACTTTATTAAGTGAACGCTTAGTAAACATTCACACTAAAGTGATTGTCCAGCTCCTTTTTTTTTTGTTTTGTTTTTCAGCATGTAAAAACTCAATCACACTTTCAGCAATTTCAGTAATCTTAGTATCAAAATATTTAGCTAGTTCAGGACATTACTGTTCGCATTTGTAGTATTCATAAACTTTTTTTAGTTTTTTAAATATAGAGCAAAAATGAGAAATTAATGAGAGTCTTCAAATTTTAAAATCTTAAGTAGATTAGAAACCAATTTTTACATTTATTCATGGGCTATGTTTTTATCTTTTAATGAAAAAAGTGGCGTTTAGCTAATATTTTAGCAACATGATAAAGTTTTTGGCTAATTTGTTATCTACTTTTTTAGGCTAAGTTAGAGTTTAGCTCCTGTTTTAGCAACAGGCTAACATTCTTGACCAATTTAGTTTACTGAGGAATTTTTAACCTATTTTAGCTAGTAATTCAGCAATATGCTAACTTTTTTTGGCTAATTTGGCATCTACTGAGTTTTTTATGCTAATTTGGAGTTTAGCGAATATTTTAGCAATATGCTAACATTTTGGCTAATTTGGTGTCTACTTGGATTTTTAAGATGTTTTAGAGTTTGACTAATTTAGTTTACTGAGGAATGTTAGGCTATTTTGGAGTTCAGCTATGCAATAAGTTAGCTTTTTTTTCTAGCTAAATTGGCATCAACTAAGGTTTTTTGGACTATTTTGGAGTTTAACCTATATTTAAGCAACACACTAAATATTTGTACAAAATTGGCAGGTATAAGGGATTTTGAAGCAATTTTACTACACATTTTTCAGAAATTTAGGTCAAATTTAGTGCTCTTTCAATTTCCAGTCCTTTAGCAAATTTTACATTTTGACAAAGCTTCAGCATCTTCGACTACTTTTAGCAAAAAGCATTTAGGCATTATCGCAGGTAATGCAACTTATCTAGATCTACATTTGCTTCTTTTAAAAAGATTAAATAAAAAAATAATGTCTTTGCATATTTCAAGGTTTTACATAACAAATTTCTTCTTTTGGAAAATAAATTTAATCAAATCTATAAAATTACCTGACTTAAGGTGGCTTTTTTGATTCAGAAATTCATAGTTGTAGTATGAAAAATGTCACATTTCCTCACGTCTTAATCAACTACTTTCATAAAAGATGGTTTATAACAAAATAAAATCGGATTTGTCTCACTTAAATTACATAGAATATCAAACCACGACTATGTCTAAAAATTAAGAGTTTTTCACTTTTATAATCAATTAGCCCCAGTCATTTAGGCTAAAATACTTGTTATAGCCCCTTAATGTGTTGATGTATCCAAACACTTTGGCTCCAAAATGACCTTAATTTAGCATTTACTTTTTTCTTTTCTTTTTAATGGCTAGAAATAAGTTCAGGCGTCAGGGCAATAAGTCCATGTGAGAGATAAGAACTAAACTGCAATACTCTCACAACAAACCCAACAGTCGGGAATACAGCAGAGTTTGGTTTTCTTTCAGACCTGCCCCCCCCCCCCCCCCCCCCCCCCGTCCATTCCTATGCATTCCTATTCCTATACACAGTACAGAAATAAAAACATGACAGCAGACGAGTGACTGTTGGGTGAAACAGAGCAGTTGGGAATCAAAACTGTTTGTGATGGAAACTCTTTCCCTCTGCAGAAGACCCGGCAGTGGTTTGGCCATGGCTTCTTCTGTGTGCTGCTGTTGTGTCCGGCGTGGCTATCATATTAGCCGTGTCCATGTGCAACTATGTGAAGGGTGGGAAGACAAAGACGATGCCTCAAACACTGGTGAGATTATTCTTCCTTCGAAACTGCACTGGGAAATGCTGCCTTACAGGAATATCAAGTCTTTGTTTCCAACTGTTGTTTTAGTGAGGCGTAAAGCACAATGTGTGAAGCGGTGACGACAGACATCTGTTTATTTTGGATGTGCAAATGTTTTCTCTGCTCTAATGGATCCATCATCAACAGGTTCACATCTGTGCACCCCAAAAACTCCCGTACTACCTGGATAAGAATCTCATCATTTCTGAGGTGGGGGTGGACCGTCCCAGCGACGGCGGCGACACAGCCAAGCTGCATGCGTTCTCACATGGAGGTTATTCCCCTCAGAGGATCCTTGGCAGCATCTTCCAGGGCAGTGCAAGCTCCTCGGTGGGCCCAAATCTTGTGGAAACAACAGCCCAGTCAGCTGAAATCTACGGTGCAGTTGCTGTCCAGGTTGAAGCCGAAGACAGTAACGGCTTTTACCAGGCGAGCCATCAACCAGTTGCATCCCAGCACTCACTCCTGGTGACACCGGGGAGCAGTAAAAGGAGCAGGGATACAGCTGGAGCACCGCAGTTCACCGATTTGGAGGCGAGCGTGAACAACCGGCTGGTGTTGAACACTGTACGGAACGACAACGGACAACTGGTGTTGTCCTCACTTGATTTCCAGTTCCAGACCGACTGTGCTGACGCTGGATCTCTGGTAAACCCAGAGAGGAAACCTCTTCTGCCGTACCTCCTTCAGTGCCCGGATGGACCTTCTTTGGAATCCTTGCAGAGCATAGAGAGCTCAGAGGGGGTGGACTCTGGGTGTGAGATTAGCACTGTGAACACACCAACCAGCCCGTACTGTAACACACACTACACCCCTTCTCACCACGATCTTTCCTATTTCCGAAGATCCCAGACGACACCATCCACCGTCTTTGAATCCAACTACAACAAACAGACCTGGATGCCTTAACTCCGTTTTGTACTTGAAGAATTTTGGTGAGATTTGAAATTTAAATTAGCCTTTTCCTACATTTCATTAAATATCTACGTCGTTTATAAAATATAGAAGGAAGAGGAAGTCGGTGCAAAAAGTGACAAGCACTTTGGATAAAACGCAAAACTGAGCAGATGAATGGCTTTGCTGCGTTGAATGCATCTTAACTACTGAAGGTCTTATTTAACAACCAGATGTGGGTACATGTGACACTTTGTTATATTTCAGATTGTATTTATTAAAGTACATATGTCATAGGAAAAAAAACTTACCAGTATAAGGATAGTTTCTTGAATTGCAAAAGTAAAGGAAATGCAAATGTTTACTTTTACACTTTAAACAGTTAACAAAACACCAGTTAAGTGTATTGAAAAATGTGTGTTTTCTCAGACTTAAAATTTACTGACAAATGACAGGAATAAAATATTTTAACAGGTTTACTCAAATATTCATAAAAAAAGCAAATCAAATGGCCACATTGAAGTCCCCTCCAATCCTATTTTGATCTATTTTAAAAGTGTTGCCAGTGGTCTTTTTAATTATGATGCTGTTTTTGGGCAAAGTTTTTGCTTCTTTCCAGAAATTCACCTCTGAGTTGTGGGTGTTGAAAAGGAGTAAGCCTGCTCTCATTTCCCATCATCCCTCTGTTTTCATTCTCTCCCCCAAGCTTACAGCCCATCACACCCCAAGCTGACAAAACCAATGCCACAAAAACGGCAAACAGTTTTGGAAGCCTCCAGACGTAAAGTTTTGAGCTAAATTCCTGCTCAAAGAAAACAAAGACGTTCACAGATCTATTTGTCCGCAAGTAGATGCGTCCAAATGGAACGGAGCTTTGCAGCTTGCTGTTTGTAATGTATAAAAGTAACAGCTACACGCTTTTTCAAACAGCATTTTCATATCTGCTCCTTACTTACCACGATAAAGAAATACTCAGAAACGCAGTTTAAATCTTAATTCTCACTATATTTGTCCTCTATCATCAGAAAAATGCTACATGAACATGTCAAAAACACAAAAAATGTCATTGGAGTTGGTCCTTAAAAACTTATTTTGCCATTATAGCTCTCAGTGCTTTTAACAGTGGAAAAAGCCAGCGCACAGTAAATGCATTCAAAGGTGCGGCCATTTGTTACATTATCAGCTGTCTGGGCTTTAATAGCATGACTACATGTAGCTATAAAGTAATAATCTGCTGTGCTGAACCTGTACAGTGAGTCATTTGAAGTTGCTATAACAGTGGATCAGTATGTATCTAAAGCACGCCTGTAACATTCCAACTGGTTTATGATCCATGCTAAATATTTTGCCTGAAGATAATAGAAAGCTACAAAAAAAAGAACTGTATTTAAAAATGCTGTTATTAAAAATGTGACAAACACATTTGGGATGTTGTTTTTCATAATGACTGTTAGTATTAAACAATGAAGTATTGTAATACGTGACACTACTGGGCAAAGTCGACCGACTTGTATCTAGCTATGACATTCTGAAGATTATGTAAGCTGATCTCAGGAACAACACCTATTGTTAGTTTTGTTAGTCAAATGCTATATGATAGCCTGAGATATTTTAGTGAAAGCTTACCCTACATAGGTACAGATAAGGTGAAAAACAAAACTAATACTGATTTTTTTTTTCTAAAGGTGAAAAGTTAATAAAAATGAAATAAGCTGAAAAAGAAGTCAACGATACAACATTTTTTAATCAGAAAATATCCAGCTGTCCCCAATCTTATTTTAGCACGAATGTATAGCGATGTCGTTCCATCAGTAGAGTGACGGCAAAAATGCAGAGACAGAAACTTTAGCCTCAAGAGAATTCATTCATCAAAAACACTCCTGATCCTGCTTTGTAAAACATTTATTGAAGAACATCGGAGTATTGCTTCACATAAAGAGTTCTTCTTTTATTTAAATTCAGTACAAAAGACTGTAGTGCAGCCGCAGCTTAATTTATGACGCAGATGACGAGTGTCTCTCTGTCCCTTAAAAACACTTCCTCCACTATCAATTAACAAACATCTGGTGTGGATGATAATTATCATCCATGATTATTTTCTTTTGACCGCTTCTGAGTCGACTGATGCCATTTCTCCATGGAGGGATGGAGAGAGAGGGGGCACTCTTCTCTTAGAGGAGCGGGGGAACACCGTCCGCGCTCTCCCGTCCCTCCATGCTCTGATGTGCGGAGATGCACCTCAGCAACGCAGCAACTTCAGATGCAAAAATTTCATACAAGCATCTCGAGTTGTCAAGTTTTTGAAGAAACACGAATAAGCATTGTGTATATATATAGTTTTACTGTAATCATATTTATGGAGGTTTTAGCGAACATTTAAAAATCTTGTTTCATTTTATATACATTTTCTGTACCACAGCATGAGCTCATTAGAAATTTGCCTCATTTATGTTGTTTTTCCAGTGTTTCTTTGTTTACACACTCTCCCGTTAGCTTAAAGCTCCTCACAACCCCAAGCTAACATTAGCCTAGCAAATAAATAAAATCAGAGCTATTCAGCCTTACAGTTCTGAGCCAGATGTGGCAGCTCTGATGTGGAAAATGAAGACGTTCATGGATCTATTTGTCTTCATGTAGAGAATTTAGAATTGGAGCGAAGCAGGGAGCTACCATTGCTGTAGCTGAGTCACAAACCTGAACTTGATCAATCACAGTTTAAAATAAAAAACTCACAAATCTTAGTTTTAATGTTAAATTATTTTATATACAGTCCTCCATCACAAATAAAGTGATCCAAAACCATGTTGTTAACAGTTAACACTAGAGGTAAATCTCTGATATAAATAAGTTAAAGAGAACCAAACAAAGTGTTCTGAAATCAGTCAATAAAAATTATATTCATAGTGAAAATATCAAAAAGTACAGTCTGACATATTTTTTTGATTATAACTTCTAGAGCACATAAAAACACTCTACTAACATTTCCTGTTGCTAGTCTTGTTGTTTGTTGCTAGAAGGCAATTTCTGTTCTGGGAGACTTGTTGCCTGAGGGCAGATTTTGCATTTGTGTTTTCCCTTTTTAACAAGCAAATAACCTGCATTGAACGCTCACTAAATAAGATTTTAGATCTTGTAAATTATGAAAATCACTTTAAAAGACGTATATATTTTTTTATTCCTAACCATCAGTTTCCTGTCGTCTTCTCAAAGTGTTGCACCATTTAAACGGGTGCATTGCAGAAGTCTTACGGGCCTGAGAGGGCCTTGTTGCCTGAGGACAACGCAGTACCGCGGTGAGTTCAGGCTGGTCCCTGTGAGAGGAAAGTTGACGTTGGCGGAGCTTCTGCAAAGTTCAAAGTACAAAAACAACTAAATAACAATAGACAAACAAAATGGGAGGTGTGAGGTTACTTCTGTGAAACAAAAAGAAAATGAGATGATCCCTTTAGAAGGATAAAGCGGAACAGGGAAACAGAAAACAAGAAACAAAGTAAAATTAAAAACAGGCATTTTCATGATCTAAACAATTGGACAAGGTAAAAAAAAGGTGAAGTTTGTACTTTTTCCTGCAGCTTCACAGATATCTAAAAAAGACAGAACCGTTCTAGTCTTACTAGCAGCAGTGACAGATTGGATTCTCTGCGTATGACGGCTGACTTTTTCCCCACTCTCAAATCTCCAAGTCAAAGGGAAGATCAAATCAGAAAAACTCTCGAGTGCCGCAGTCAGGAAAGAACATTGGAAGGGCAATAATTGTTCACTGAGAGAATTTCAATCACTTCTGTGTGCGCGCGAGTCCGCCCTAGATCAATGAATACATTGATGGACTGGGATACTTTGCCACTTCAGTCGTGTAGGAGAAGCAACCAAGTTCGACCTTTGGAAATACTTATGTCAATCACTGCCAGAAGACTCCTGGACTCTTTGGAAATGCAAAAATAATTTAAAATAATACAATGTTTGATTTCTTTTTCTCTCATTACTGAATAAATGAGATCAGACAGCAATGAGCTCTGAGTATGTCGGAAATATTCCTTCTGAACTGTAACAGTAGAGATTTTCATTTATTCAAGTTTAATAGCTCTTATGATTAACTTGTATAAGTAAAAGTTATTTTAACATTTTAAAATTAGTTTAGGATTTTTGCACAAGGTTTTGCTGCTCTTGTTCAACCAGCTTCTTTTCTCTTTCCTACTAACAAACAAAGCTATTTATTTGAATAACATGTTCGGAAAGATCACTTTCTTCTCAATGCAAAACAAGAATACCAGAAAGTCATTTTAAACCTGATAGGAAAGCCCTTCCTGTTTATTGTTCAGACGTGTAGCACAGTTCCAGAAAAATACAAAAGCACAAAGCATGCTGTGAGCTGAATAATATTTGTTACATGGCAGAAATTGTTCCCCATTTTGACATTTATTCAATTACATGCGCTCACTTGTTTGTACGAGGCCTACATTTGGAAAATGAAATGGTTTTCTGAGCTGACAGTGAAGGAACATGCAGCATGTTTTAGGTTTACTGTGGTCTGTCACAAGGAGAACAGTTCTCCATGCAGATTCCTAAAAACTGGATCATAACACATAAAAAAAAGAGATCAAGTCTGTAAGTTCAACCCATTGTGTTAAAGTCAAATCCAACTATATTTTTTCTCTAGTAAAATTATTACTTTTCAATTATGTTAATGACATTTTTAACTAAAATAAAAAAGCTTGAGTCATTAGTTCTCTCTATTCTCTCCCGCTAGCTTATAGCAACTCACAATCACAAGCTAACATTAGCTTAGCAAAGAAATGAAACAAAGAAATGATGAAATACACAGAGAAATTTGTTTTTGGGTTGAAGGAAAGACTATCTTGGCTAATCTCCCAGCATTCCTTTGTCACACTCCGTATAGCTTATATAGCTCCTCACAAACCCAAGCTAACATTAGCATAGTTTAAAAAAAAAAAAAAAGCAAACAATTTCAGAGCTATCCAGCCGTACAGTTTAGAGCCAGATGACGGCTCAGATGAGGAAAATTAGGACGTTATTGGATCCATATTCTGTAAAGTGGATTCATCAGAATTGTAGTGTATGCTTCCCTCCTCTCTATTTTTACATTTCGCCCTCCAAACGGAGAGCTATGGAAAAATAGTGTCTCAGAATTCCACGTCACTTCCAATCGATGATATCGCCAATAGTCGCTGGTCAGCTAGCGCTAGCGTGGAACTTCCAGCACTCAAATTTACACAACAGTTTAAAAGGTCAAGCTACAACAAAAAGTCATTACTTACATTTAAATGTAAACTTCTGTGCGGCACAGCACAACGCGGCTTACCCTCACAACGCAGGGCTTTGTATCCCTTTGGTTGGACGGTGGAATCTTAAAAAATATATTTTGGACACCACTTCCACTACAAATGCCCCTACAATTGTAGGGTTAAGGAGAAGGGATAAAATCAGATTGGGCCTTTGATCCACCCCCCATTGCAATTGCTGCATCACAAACCTGAAATTTTCAAACATCTGGTTTTCATTTGCTTCTGATCCAAAGTAATAGTGATTTAGATAAAGAAATACTCGGAAATGCAGTTTTAATCCTAAAAATATTTTATATGTCCTAACAATGAGGAAAAAAAATACATCAGGAACATTTTATAAACGCTAAAATTCCAATTTAAAATATATATATTTGGTGTTTTTAACAAGTTTATAAGCTCAAATTGCATTTCTGAGCATTTTTTTGTACAAATCTTTGTGAATTAGGAGTTGACTAAAAAAAAATGCTGTCTGAAAAAAGTTTGTGGCAGTGACGTAGGAGGTACAGTTGGTGGGTGTCGAGCTCCCCGCTTATTGCGATGCATCCACTTGCAGACAAATAGATCCATGTACGTCTGGGGTGTCAAATTCAAAAATCCAGAACTTTTAGGTAGAACAGGATCAACATTTATTGAACACATTAAAACTACATTCTTTTAACTTTAAAGACATAACTTTTTAACGTAACTATGAATAAAAACAGACAGGAATATTATTCCAGAATCAATCAATTTAAACCTTAAATAACTTTCAATATTTCACTCAACATAAAAGCATATTTTGTCAAAATTATAATCAAATGTCTTTACTTTTTTGTCATTTTATATGAAAAACTACACTTACAAAAATGTTTTATCTCAATAAAATATTTCCTGTTAAAATGATTCAAACATGAACATGTTGCCATAAAAACAAACAAAACCTGGAAATAAAAATAAAATAAGTGTTTTTTTTAGCAATAACATATCAAATAATTTTGTTTTCTTTCCTCTGTATTTTGTTGTCTGGCTGCTTTACTCTGTTTAGCCCTTTACTATTTTATCCGGTTATATTTATTACTTTCTGCACCATGATTGGGAGGGAGAGGATGATGATCACCTTGTGATGTAAACGCTGTGTGTTCCATAGATCATTAGAACTGATCTCTCAGCCTCCATAACCATAGTGTTGCTTCAAAGTGTTACCAGTGCAAGATAACATCAGGCCATTAATAGCAATAAAATAAGATGATCTGGAGGGCCGGGTATAATTATCCGACGGGTCAGACCTTGCCCCCGGGCCTTGACTTTGACACGTGATGATCAGTCAGCATTGGCCCTGTACAGTAAATATTTACAACCTTTTCAGCACATCTAACTTTTGGTGCAGAATCGCACTATAAATATATCATCAAGCTAATACCAGACGCTGATAACATCTGATTTATTAAACAGAGAATATTACATTAACGAAAACAAATAAACAAGCCTCTTTCAATACTCAATTACTTCCACTTTATTGGGTCTTTTCATTTTGACACAAGTAAATCACAACCAGCAGGCCTTTTCCTGCCATCCTGTTTGAAAAGGAACCAAGTTTTTCCCTTCCCAAACCCAATTACCTGATAAATTGAAGTCTGCGTGTAATTGGATGCAATCACTTTGCCCCTTCCCTTTCCTCTCTTGCATTCTAATGGTCTCTTAATGGGGCCTTGATTAGAAAAAGGCATGGAAACAGCTGTCAAAGCTGGCCAGGAAATGATTGATCATCTCTGAGACCTTAGTGTCCATTTACATCTATTCTGGGCCCACTCTTCCGAATATGAGAGGACAGAGGGAAAAAAATGCTAGCATTATTAATTTTGAAATATAAATAACGCACAAGTCTATGTGGTATTAAAACCTTCACTATGAATCATAAGAGACGAGCAGAGCTGCATTACGCTTTTACTCATACAGTTTTTATTTATTTTTTACAGTTTTTTTTCTCATAAACTAAACAGGGTTTAAATGATTCATTGCATTTTTGAAACCATTTTTTAAAAACCTGACTGACTTGGGTGACATAAATGCAACTTATTTAATATAGTAAAGTGGTGATGGAGTGAACCAATCCCACTATAGATGGAGTTAATGTTGAGCAGACAAGCTTATTCAAGCCCTCTTATTTTTGGAAGAATTCATTCAAAATTCCCCCCTTTTTGGTTAGAGAATAACACGTGTGTTCACTTATTTGTACAAAGTCAAACATAAACATTTTCTTTAAAAACTAATGGTGTATTCATGCTGGACACATTTGGTTTGCTTAAAGTGAACCAGCTTGTTTCCCCCAATAATCCAGAACAAATTTTTAGTCTGAATACACCCAAGCGGACCCTGATCCGGGACCAGGAACCGCTCTCTTTCAAGGTGGTCTCAGTTTGTTTCCAATCGGATTTTGGTCAGCGAAATCTAAAATTTGAATAAGTGAACTATCCTGACAAGTGTAGGACTTCCATTATTCTTTCTGGTGTTTCTTTACCCCGCCCTCGTAAATTCTGGCCAATGACTGAAGATAAATTTAGTCAAGTGGTTTTGTTTACAAGTTTAACCCTCGTGCTCTCTTATGGGGTCCAGATGACCCCACCCCTATTTTGATTTGTGATCCCTCCCATTACACAGGTGGACAGGATTTTATGTCTGTCACAAACACCAGTGGAGATTAAGATTAACACCAGTGGGATCCCCACATAAAGACCCCGCTTTTAATGTAAACATGCCGAGGATAGCACGATGGTTAATTTGAAATACAAAAGTGTGGTAGACGGCACTCTGAAGACGAAACGCAAGGTTCAGGACTCGATCAGTCACAAATGAAGTAGGCTCGGTTTGGACCAATGAAGGGCAAGCACCAACTACTCTTCCAGAAATTATGATTTCGTTTGAAAAAAGAAATACCAGAACAAAATTCAAAGTTCTTGGCATTTATTGCAGAATCACATTTAAATAGAACTATTGTATACTTGTAAACATCACAACTTAAATGAATTGCAAGAAATGAAGCCAAATAAATAACAGAAACACGAGTAAAGTGCCCTTAGTATCATTTAGCTGTCAGTCCTTTTTTTCATGTACCCCTTAATTTTTTTTGCAAAAAATAAATATCTCAGGTGTCTTTAGCATTTTGCTAAAACTTTTATTTTGCCAGGTTCCGACTACCGTGGGAGGGGCAAGGTAGTTTCTGGCTGGGGGGAAGTGGGCGGGATTTTTTATAGCATATACCCTTAAGGCGCCTCACAGTGATACAGAATAAATAGAATATGTATTGTGAAAAATGCCATATTGAATTGTCAAACGCGTATCGAACGTTTTGGCTTCATATTGATTATTGCTGTATCCCTATTGGTTAGTCGGAAAGTCTGAGACTAGCAGAGATTATCTACTATTATCATCTACAGCCTGATGATCCTTGAACAGTCGAGTATAAAAAAGATAGAAAATCAAAGAAGTGTAACTTACAATACTCAACTGCAACTTATTATCCGTCAGTGGGAAAATGTACAGCAATACAGTTTATATTGAGCAAAAGAACACAGGATGGATCATTTAAAAGAGCATATAATGCATCAATTATTTAGACAATTATATAGAGAAAAGGAATTGAATCACTGCACCATGAAAGAGAAATATTAGTTGGAACTGAATAGACAAAAGTACAATTAAAATGCCTTTTGACAAACTATGCAATAGTTTTCATTGCTCTATATTCCCACCAGATTTTTTTTTCACTTTCTCTGTGCATGAAAACTGATAAAGAATCAAAAATAAAAAATAAAAAAATACTCGTTACATACTGAACTGCTCTCCATCAGAGAATGAATATATATATATATATATATATATATATATATACATACACACACGTGTGTAGGTGTGTGTGTTTATTGCAAAGGCATTTTGTAGAAGAAACTAGATTTTATTTATTTTCTTGCTTTGAAATACTTCAAATGCAGGTTTGACATGTGTAACCTCTCAAAACTAAACATAATAACTTTAAATTTGGTAAATTTGTTGGCAGATGAATTGTTAAGGAATCCAAAGTACTTGTGTTTTGTATCAGCCACATGTAAAATACAACAAAGAAAGCAGAACAATGGTAAAAAGAAAATAATAATATTTTTTAAACACAGATATTTTCTTTGGAACTAAGTGCAACTTAATAAGGCTAAATTCAACTTTTGCCATCTTTTTTTTAATAAATGCACTGATTTTTACAGAAACACTTGTCAGTTAAGTTAAAGATTAGTTAAATAGATAATTTGAGCTTCTTATTATGGAAAAAGAAACATGTTTGATTTTCACTCATTGAACTATTTCCATGCAATAGAAAAATTGATTATTTCCATGCAATAGAAAAATTGATTTTTTTTTCCTGCATACATTTCTATTGTTCTAGAACTTTAAAGATGTTGATACTGTGATGAATCTTGTTCTGCACCTCTGAACACAAGCAGTCACTCAGTGCTTTCCTGTTCCTAAAATCTGACCTAAATGGCGTTCGGTTGTTCCTGAGTAAAACATTAAAAGTTGGAACATCAAACGGTGGATAAATGTTTTCTGTATGGACCCTCAGAGTCATTTATAATTGAATATATGTAGAAAAAACAAAGCAAGATTAATCATTTATATCATTGAATATTTCATGTGACATTCACAGTCATTTGTAGGTAAAGCAGAGGAATTCCTACTTGGCTTTCCATACATGTTTCTTAGGGTTTAATGTATTATGTATTATTGATGTTGTGCTTCAGCCGCACTGTAAACATGCAAACAAACTGATTTGCATAAATGATGCGAATAAATCAGACACTAAAATGACAGATGCTGCACTTCAGCTCTTCTACATGATTCCTAAGCAACTTCTAGAAAACGCAGCTGAACTTTGATGAGTAACATGAGGAATCCTTTAAAAATGCCTGAAATCCAGTTAATGTTTTAAGCCAAAAAAATACTGAGATTTGAAAATTACTTGCGCAATTATAAACAGACAGGAATGGTCCTAAATTTAAGTTTTCATTTACGTTTCTTGTCTGTATTATTAGCTTTATTTTTGCGCACGCGTTCAGAAAAAAAACGTATATGTTCTATGCTTTACTCAGTCGATTATTGTGTTATTCTGTACTCTATTTAATGCTCTTAACATTTCAAGAAAATATGTTACACGACACACAGTAGCCTGGAAATAATAACCAATTTAGTTTAGGGTATAGCTAATTACCCCCCAGCCAGTTAATGAAAATTGTGTTTTTACATGAGTAATTTTTTTCTTGATGGAAAACCAGTATTGGGTAAATTACTTTTAAAGAGTAATTGATTATTTTACTTTAGCTACTGGGTGAAATTGTAACTAAATTACTTTACTGGTTATATATTTCTTCCTTCTACTTTAGTATATCCTTGTAAAATCTACAAAATAAGAACCTAGTGGCTACACAAAGGCAATCAGAATTTTAGCACCACTTCATTAATTTCACCACATGAACATGAGAAATCAGAACTGAATAGTTTTTGCCTTTATTTTCAATAAATTGGAAACAATTACATTTTAGTTGCTGAATTTCTCTACAAATTCTTCTATGCCGATAGTTCTGCTTCATTCATCTTACTTTGACCCATCTTTATCTCACACGTAACATGTTTACATAAGTTAATTTGTTTTATTAATCATCTACAGCTTCACTGCTCCCAAATGTGGTAATGAAGTAACAAAGGTGTCTATAGTCTGGTAATTGTAATTTATTTACCTAAATTTGAAATGTAATTTACTATGTTACTCTGTTACTGACAAATGTCATAAAACTACAGTAATTTGTTACTTTGTTATTCACCACCCCAACACTGCGGAGAACAAATATAAGAATATTCATCTTAAAATTGCATTTCTGAGCATTTCTTTGTTCTAATTGTGGTAAATCAGGAGCAGACGAAAAAAAGCTTGAAGGTGTGACGTATAAGACAACGAGCTGAACAAATAGATCCATGTACATCTTCATTGTTTCATCCAAGCTGGCTTCTGGATGAATATTTTACAGCTGGTAGTTCTGATATTACCCGCCATTTTTGCTGCAACGTTAATGTAAAGTTGGGGTTGTGAGGGGTCACAAGCTAGCGGGAGAGAGCGTAAACAGAGGGATGATGGGAAATGGGGGCAGGCTTACTCCTCACCAGTAAATTAATCTACAGCTCTGAGGCAAATTTCGAATGAACTACGTTTCTTTGCAGAGACTATGTCTTTGAAAACCACTAAGTTAAAAAAAGAAAGAAAAAAAGTCATAAATAAAGACCACCAGAAACGAAACATCAAAAGATGATCAGAGTGGGACTTTAGGTCCAGGTCTCCCTTGAAAAAGAGATGTAAGTCTCAACGGGATTTCCTGGTAAAATAAAGGTTAAATAAATAAATAAAAATTTAACACCAAAGATGTCATCGGCGACACCTTAATTATGCTTGTTTTTGACATACCAATGTTGCACCGATATTAGTGCTGCTAAAAACAATTATTTTAATAGTCAACTAATCACCGATTATTTTTTCCGATTAGACGACTAATCAGGTCATCAACAAACTGGATGTAAAGGTGGTGAAGTTGATAATCAGCTAAATTATTAGTTAAAAGCCAAATTAGCCTAAAAAATAAAGAGCCAAAGTTAACAGCTAGCGTGTGGCTGAAACATTAGCTAAACTCAAAATAGCCTAAAAAAAAAAGAAAAATCCGAAATTAGCCAAAACAGCTAGCATGTAGCTGAAATATGAGCAAATCTTCAAAGAGCCTAAAAAAAAAAAATGCTTAAGTTAGCCAAAACATCTAGCGTGTAGCTGAAATATTAGCTAAACTCAAAAATAGTCTAAAGAAACAAAAAAAAATAGCCAAAATAGCTAGCATGTAGATTAAATATTAGCTAAACTCTAAAATAGCCTAAAAAAACCTTAATAAATGCCAAAATAGTCCAAAGAAATTAGATTAATACCATAATAATACATTCGATTAGTCATTGATTAGTCGACTAATCGTGGAAGCCCCAATCGATATGCTCATATCTGCATACACATTACTAATGTGTTACATAATGACGTAAATCAGCTGATTTCTGTTGAATACGTTGGCACTTCACTAAAGTGTTGCATATCAGCTCAAGGTTGCTTTTCTCTGCTTCCAAATGTGCTGGAATCATGTTAATGTAGTGGACTTTAGCCAAAAAATGCCTTTAACTCTGATGTTCAAGATTTTTAAGGAAATATACGTGTTTGGATCATTTCTTGTATAGCAAATTAAAAGCTAATAAAAATAATTGTGGAGGTTGTGTTTGACACAGTGGATGAAGAAAGTTTTCTAAAGAAAGAGGAACGATTACAGGAGTCGCTGAGCTGTTTTGTTCCAGTTATTCTTATAATAGTCACCGCTGTCGTGTGATGAGAGAAAAGGGCCTGGCAACCCGAGCTTGTATTGTGCACAGATACTGCAATGGCAGGTGTGGCCACGAAACGCTTAAAAATAAACTCTTCTCTTTCCACACAATGCTGGCCTTGAAAGTCTCCGGATTCTTTTTCTTCAACTTGGAGTTTGTTTTTAGTTCGAAGTCAAAACTAAACACAGAAGTAACTTTTCCAGTTTTTATCTAATTCAAATCCTTTTGACTCAACTAAACTGAACTCGAGTTATTTTTTTCCTCAATGGAAAGCTATGAAAATAAAACTTAAAAGTGCTGGTCAAAAAATAAACAAACAAATAAAAAAAATAATTCAAATCAACTTTGGATACATTGTTCTTAAATTGATCAAATCAAAGAAAGTTTGACTTAAACCACACAAATCCTGCCAAAAGTGACATTTAATGCATCTCACAATCAAAAATCAGAAGTTACATTTATTCCTACTAATTTATAACTTTGACTAATCTCAATGAACGTGGCCTTTTTAAATCAAATTAAAATGAGAGTCCACTTGTATTATTGTTAAATTAGCTCCTAATCAATTAAGAACATACACTGTAAAAAGTTAAATATTGGATTAATTAACAAAGGTTTTGTAATTTGTTACATTTGAAATAATTAGTTTCCATCAAATTAAGAGTTTATGTTGATGTTTGTGTTTAACCAAAAACTGTAATTTGACAAAAAAAACCCAATATTTTCACGTTTTACAGTGTACTAGTAATAAAATAACACTAACCATAGTAAAAAAAAAAAAAAAAAAAAGTAAAAAAAATCTGACACTGTTGGAGGAGAGGTGTTTAATCTTCCCTCCTATAGTTCAATATTTGCAAAGAACAGCTCATTTTTGGATGTGCAGCACAGTTGAGTTTGTGGGTTGAGGCCATAAAAATCTGTCAAATCTTCTCAACTAAACAGTCAAATCTACCACTGACTCTTGTTGGATACATGATGGATGTAAATCTGACCCTTAAAGTCACTCAAACTACTCTTCAACCGCTATTTTTCAGGAACACTTTACTAGTTCATCTCCACACCTCAACATTTCACTTAGATTTCCATTAGCGACATTTGAAGAAAACGTTTTCTCCGTATGTTCAGAGCTGTTGTGCTTTGGCCTCGGCAAAGAGGAGTTGGAATAAAAAAAGTTGCAACCCAAATATACAGCCCTGCATTTTCACTACAATTTTGCACTTTTTGAACGAGATAATGAATAGTTTTTAAGCACTATCTACCAAACTCGAATAAACTTTATTAGCATTTGTGCTAAACTTGGTGAACCACCAGTACAGTCCCTACTTTATTCTGGTTGGCAGAGCAATGCTAAAGTCTTATTGAACATCACTGAAATTTGTCAAAGTTCTGAAAGGCATCAAGAAGTATTATTTAAAACGGTAACCTTGATTTGTTACTTTTTCCCCACAGTGTGCACATTTGACAAGCCAACAGTTTGTGCGTCCAACCCCTGCTGTGTTTTTTATTGTGTGTCTGAATGTCAAACTGGACCACTGAAACCTGAGCTTGTTTCTATTTTCACTTCTAAACACTCATCTACCACCATTTAATGCAGCCTTTAATACATCCCTATCATCATACCATAATAAAATGCTGTACATCCTTTTAAAGCATTATGATGAAGTACTTTAGTTCCTCATGTCACGAGGCGATAAACACTTTCTTTTAAAGTTGTGCAAACACAATCACAAATGTATTTCCCATTTGTTGTGTTTACTTTGGTTTTACATGCATTTCCCCAAAACTCAAAACAATAAGTGTGTACTGACTGAGTATGATAAATGAAGTTCATCTTTTTTTTTAACCTTAACTTGTTTTTTTTGCTAGCCCATTACAAAACCGCATCCTGTCCTTTTCCCTCTGGTTACGCATCTTTTCTGGTTCAGTTTTTAAGACCCACTTTGATAAAAAAAATAATAATAATTTTCTTGTGGCATTTTTCTCATGATGGAGGACATATGAAAAAAAATAGGCTTAAATATCAAATTTCAGGGTATTTCTTTATTCAAATGATTGTAAAATCAGGAGCAGAAGCAAAAATACTGTTGGAAAAAAGCTGTAGGTGTGAAGTAGAAGCTAGCATGGCAAACCATAAATTTCCTGCTTCATTCTTAGATCCATGTACGTCTTTGTTTCTGGCTGGATGGCTCTCATATTGCTTGGTAATGTTAGGTCAGGGATCTGCAGCCTGCAGCTCCAGAGCCACATGTGGCTCTTTTATCTCTCCATGGTGGCTCTCTGGCTGAAGAAAAATAAACTTATTGTAAATTTAAAAAAAAATTGGAGATTAGCTATTATTTTAGCAACATACTAACATTTTTGGCAAATGTGTTACCTACTGGCTAATTTAGAATTTTAGCTTCTATTTTAGCAACATGCTAACATTTTTGGCTAAGTTTTCTGAGAATTTAATGCTAATTTGGAGTTTAGCTAATATTTTAGTAAAATGCTGATGTTTTCAGCTAATTTGTTATCTACTGAATTTTTTTATATAATTTAGAATTTAGCTTCTATTTTAGCAACATGCTAACGTTTTTGACTAAGTTAGTTTTCTGAGGAATTTTAGGCTATTTTGAAGTTCAGCAAGTAATTAAGCAACAAGCTAGATTTTTCTGGCAGATTTGGCCTCTAATTAGTTTTTTATGCTAATTTGGAGTTTAGCTAATATTTTAGCGATATCCTAACATTTTTAGCTAATTTGTTATGTACTGGGGGTTTTAGGCTAATTTTGAGTTTAGCTTTTACCTCAGCAACATGCTAAAATTTTTGGCTAATTTAATTTACCGAGAAATGTTATGCTAATTTGAAGTTCAGCTAGTAATCTAGCATCGAGCTTGCTTTTTTGCCATTAAAGTTAGAAATTTAAGAAAATACCTTTTTGAGAGATGCTAATATCTTTTTGTATATCGTTTTGCTTTTGTTCGTGCCGAAATAGACAATAATTACATTTATTAAAAGAAAAAAAAAACAAAAGGAAGTTATGAATGCAAATCCAAATTTCTTAAAGGCTAACGTAAGTCAATGCGGCTCCTTCTAGGTTTTGATCAGTAGAAAACGAGCCCAAATGGCTCTTTTTTTTCTGTGTTAGGTTGCGGGTGTGAGGGGATGGTTGAAGGCAAAAGGCTAGGATTACTCCACACCACAATTCTAAGGCAAATGTACTAATGAACTACTGCTGCTCTGCAATAACTATGTCCTAGAAGATGATACGAGTTTGTTGATTTTGAATAAAAATTGTGTAATCATAATTAAAAGACCACTGGGAATCTTTGAAAATACTTGTATCAGACTGCTTAATTCTTGCTGTACCACCATAACACCTTCACTCTCCTGTTTTCAATAAGTGATCCAGCCCTGACTGACCTTTTCTGGTCTTCCATGTTTTAGAGTATTTGTTCTAAAGTGCTACAACTCCAATGGAGGCTGAATTCCACATTTGCATTCCTCTAGTATCAGTACACAGAGCCGGGGTCACTCCAGCTGTTCCTTCAGCTGCTCAATAAGGAGCTACTGTGTCACGTCTGAGCTGCTTGTCCACAGAGATGTCACTAAATTGATCCGGCTGGCCGTGATAATCTCCAGGAGAGCATGTGTCCTTGCTGGTTTGTGGGTCCGTTTAAGACTAAGAGCAGCGTTAGGTCGAGCTCGTGTGGCACCGGGAGCGAGTCACCGTCTATATTTACCAACTTAAGAATGAAAGAGCATTGTGTCGTCTGCATACTTGGCACCAAAAGACACTTTGTGTTCAGGGTCACCTTGTTGCTTCATCGAGAGACGCACAAAGAACAGAGGGAAGTGGACGAGGAAAGACAGAGCTGGGCCAATCAGACTGAACATCTTCAGGGTGAGACACAGACAGATAAGGAACTGGGATATATCCGTCCTACATTTCTGAAACCCAGAGGACTTCACCTGTTTGTGTTTTTAAAGAGTAAGTCTTTTATGACGACTTCATCTTGACTTCATTTAAACTGACTTGCCTTTAAAATATTTAACATATTAAAGTCAACATTTGGAGACATTTACCTTTTAAATCTCAAGGGATATGAATGTCATATCACCTTTTTTTTTTTGCGAAATGGATGTTTCAACACAGAAATGGAGCAAACGGTGTTTTACTCTAAGAGCATAAGGGCAAGGAGTGAAACCTCCAAATGCTTTTGTCTAGTTTCTATAGTTAGTTCAAAAGTGGAGAAAAAAAAGGGCTTTCTTGCACATGCTCGTGTTTTTTTTTTTTTTTTTAAAACCCTGGGTGCTACAGGCCCTTTAAAGCAGGACTTGAAGGTCAGACAACATCAGAGACAGAATGCCACACTAGATTCACACTTTAACCCTACAAAACTCACATGGTTTGTACTTATTTGGTCCACATATTGTTTATTTTTTGTTTTGTTCGTTTCTTCCGTAAGTTAAACCTCTTATTAGTTTTCCTAACAAATGTTGCTTTTCAAATAAGTTTCATTGTGTGAATGCTGCTCCTTTCCGTATGTTTTCGGCAAGTAAAAACTCAATTCCACTTTCAGCAATTTCAACAATCTTGGTATCAAAACGTGCAGCTCATTCAGTTACTGGTTGTACTTTTGGTTTTCATAAACTGTGGAGTTTTTGAAATATTCAGCAAAAAAACCCCATAGGACATGAATGAGAGAGTCTTCAAATTGTGTATTTTTAAGTACATTAGTAGCAAACCTTTAAATATATGTTAACATGTTATTGAGCTATGTTTTCATCTTTTATAGTAATCTTCAAAAACTTTGGCATTGAGCTGTTATTTTAGCTACATGCTAACGTTTTTGGCTAATTGGTTATCTACTGGGGTTTGTTAGGCTAATTTATAGTTTAGCTTCTATTTTAGCATTTCAGCATCAGGCTAAAGTTTTTGACTAATTTGGTTTACTGAGGAATTTAGACTATTTTGGAGTTCAGCTAGTGCTAATAAGCTACTTTTTGGGTTGTTTTTTTTGGCTGATTTACTGATGTTTTTTTGGGATAATCTGAAGTTTAGCTCTTATTTAAGCAACACACTAAATATTTTTCCAAACCTGGCATGTATTAGGGATTTTTAAGCGGTTTTACCACCATTTTTTCAGAAATTTTGGTTAACTTCAGCGCTCTGTCATAGTTTTTAACAAAATTTCCAGTTCTTTAGCAAATTTGAGATTTTGCAAATAGCTTTTGCATTTTCAGCAAATCCCTTCAGCAGTTAAAGTAAACTTTCTGCAAAAAAACTTCAGCATCTTCCGAAACCATCAGCAAAAAATATTCTCACTAGCATTATCACAGATGTAATTCAGCTTTTCTAGTTTTCTACTGAGTTTTTACTTGTTTTAATGTTGTGCTTAAAAACCTTCATTTTTTAATTCTTAGATTTAAAAAATATATGCATATTTCCCTCAAGGGATCCTCCATTGGAGACTGATCGATTTGAACGTGCCGCAGCACAGCCAGATATGTTTCCGTTTGAACCAATGTGTACAAGAAAAATTAAAAAAAACATGAAAAACCATCTGGCACAGGATCACATTAGCACATTAACTAGTCCTGTCCACAATGTAATCAGAAGAGATGAGAAGAAACAACCGATCATGGTGCTAGCGCAGGTGGGTGCTGTTGGGAATAGATGAATGAAGCCATCACTCAGGCCCAGCCTGATTCTGTTTGTTGGGCGCTTCCTGCGATCACTTTCAGAGAGCAGCCACATGATTAATGACAAGCAGGGTGTGAGCAGCGGCGTTTCAGTCCTCCACTGACGGATTATTAGTGGCTCAGTGACCTACAAAAGGGTAATTCATTTAACATAGGACTGCAACATGGGTTGTCAAGACAACACCACCTCAAACCATGCTAGGCAAACAAGAAGGACGAGATTTATCATACTCTTAGTGCCTGAATTCTCCAAAAAAGGTGTCTGAATCCTTGTGTGTATTTTATTTTTGTCATGATGTGGCTTTCCCTTCTTTCCCGCTAAAGTTACCACACTGACAGCTTGGTTCAATTCTATCCAGGAAGTGGTCACCATCTGAACACAAGTGACATAACATGCCATTATTAATCAAGTCCACAACATGTATTCAATTAACTATGGAGTTTTGAAAATTTATATAGTTCACCTGATGGAAACAAACATTTTGAAAAAACTCACATTTATCGAAAAGGAGGAGTAGGTATATCAAAATTGACACATTTCGCAAAACTGCAATGGACACACTTTTCAAATTAAATGAGTCATGTGACCAACAGTGACTGCACCTCAAGAGGTCCCACAGCGCCACACGGCTCATCAAAAGTTAAGCATGTCATGTGGAATATTTGGATCCGCAGCTGCTCTCTAAATCAACAACCATGATTTCCCAAAAATCGGTTCATTTAAAGCCGTTCCACGTAGCTTGCCGCTCCATGGCCTTAATAAGATGCAAATGTCTCCTTTAATAGATGATGACGAGCGCTAGTGCCATGGCAGAAATTTGGTTGTATCTGCTGTAAATCATCTTTGAATGACTTATCGCATGATTTAATAGAAACAGCATAATTGCAAAATTGTTTTTTTTTTTACATTTACGTACCGGAAACGCAGCTAGTAACTTAAATATTAATTATGTAAAACTTATTCAAATTTTTCATTGGCTTTTTCATTTAATTAAAATTAAGGGAAACGAGAACATGGACTATTTAGTGTTTGATCACCTGGACTTGTTCCAATGCAAATCATGGTTTCTTTAACCCGAACACTTTCGATTTAAAGCGTTACACCATCTTTTTTTTAACCCTGTAAATTTAACTCAGTATAATATACCCAATTAAAAGTATATGTCATAAAAACAGATCAAAATAGGACATTACATGATAAATAAGAGTATTTTTATTTTGTTTAAAACTGTGGTTTATGTAACAAAATGAAACATAGGAAGATCCTAAAAATATGTTTGGAAATTGCTGAAAAATTAGGATTTTTTGTTTGAAAACTCCTCAAAAAAAATTTAAAAAAAAAAAAAAAAAAGAAACTGGAGCCTTAAACTTTGCCCAGGGACTTGTGACTCTCAGAAAAATTTAACATATTGAGAATCGTGTAAAAATTTTCTGCTTTGGTGAAAATCAATAACCCAGCAATAGATCTCTTGGCCTTGGGTAAAACATACATTATAGTTTATAAACATGAACACAGAAAACTACAGCTAATCAACCTTACCAAGGTTAAGCCTCAGATCTTAAGATAAACAGAAATTCAAAAGAAAAATTCAAAAGAAAAAAAAATTGTCAAAAATAATTGGGACTTAATCTGTAATTATAACAGAAAAAACATATTTCTCATTAGATATTAAAAAGATGGAAAATTACTTGTTTTAGAATATGTATATAGTCTCACCTTCCCGTCCTCACTTTCAATTGCAAATTTTCCTTAAAATATGTATATTTTTTTACTTTGGTTAACTATTTTAGGAAACAGATGATGAGGCTATATTGAACCAAAAGGCTGTTTCATGAGCCTCAGTGTCTCTAAATGTGGGCCTGTAAATAAAAAATCCTCATGTCATTTAATGAAGTCGCACCTATAAATAACCATCACATTTGCTGACTCAGCAAAACACTAGTGTGTCTGCAAAAATAAAAAACTAAAGTGTGAAAAAGCCAGTGAAGATTTTAGTGATAAATATCCAGACACTGCAGTCACAGTCATATTCATCTAAGCATTAGATGTGGACATGAGTGCAAAGGAATCTGTGGAAAATAATGTTTTCTAATCAGTGTGAGGTAAAGTAAAGTCCTGCTGTGAAGTCAGTCATCATCTCTGCATCCTACATAACCTCACTCGTGCCCGTTTCCCCCAGGTGCCAGTTGGGGTAGGTTACCATGGAAACCAAGATGGTGATGCACAGAGAGCAGGAGGAGCAGTCGTCCCAGATGCGTCAAAGCATGCAGCTGTCCTCGCAGAGAAAGAAGAAGACGTTCGCTTCCAGGTGATCGTGGTTCACAGTGACAGCATACTCGTTCCATTTGTTATTGAGCTCAGATGGATGAAACTGGTGAGCTTCAGTAGTTTAAGTATTATTCACAACAGAGGAGAAAACAATTTATCCCAAAGGTACCGTTCAGGTTTTCAAAAGCGGCAGTCTTTCTAATCCATTTCCTACCCAGATACAATTATAACATCTAAAGTAGCCAAACTGCTGCATTGGGTGACATAAAGACAAGTCACTGAAAGGGAATTTCACAGCCTCAATAACTTTCCTTTAAGAACACCCTACTGTGCTATTAAGAGGCTGCAGAATGATTGGCCACTTTTATGCTAATTTTTTTTTTCAAAATGCTGCAAAACCCTTTCATTTTTTGAGAAAAATTTAATGTGAATGTCTGTAATGTACTAATTTCTGCAATTCTCCAAGACTTCAAGACTTTTCTTGGTGATTAAATTCCAACACTGCTTTTAGTTTGTATAGTTTTTTTGATGTTTTCTTGGCTAGTTTGATAGAATTAGCCTTGAGAAGACATGGAAAAGTGACTCTTTGTTAGTTTAAGATTGAGGGATTCAAAGATATTCAAACATTTAGTAAAAGTAATAAAGAAAAGGTCAGCCTTTTGATTAAAATCACCCAAACTGAAGCAAAAGTGATTTTCAGAAAACTTCAAGTCCAACTTTGATCATCTTTTAATCTATTGTAAAAGTGTTAATTATGATTTTTTTTTTTTATTTAGAATTAAAAATTATGGTGGAACAACTATATTAATGTTTAACTGCAGCTAATAGATCCTCTAAAATCCATGTTAGCAAGAATTTGCTAACTCAATAGCTCTGCATATTTCCCAATGTTTTTATCTGAATGGGTTGCAACAGCGTATCTTATGTACGGTTTTTAGGATTCGTTTTGATCACGTGGTCAGACGACCTCTGGCGCATTTGAGAATGCTGGTTAAGGTTAGGATTACATTTATGGTTACGGTTCTAAAAGCAAATTGTACGTTTGTGCGGATGTTTCTGATGCTCACGTGTCCATCAGGGGATGTGTCAAATGTGGGAAAGGTATTTAAACACATTCAGAACCGTGCGTATTATATGAACGCAAAAAACGTGTTTCTCGTATATTCTGCACGGTATTTCCAAACTAGTGGAATATGTACGCATTTCACTGAGATCGGGCTGCAGGGGCGGAACTACAGGGGGGCAAAGGCGCCCCCACACAAAAAACGTTTCCCACCCCGATTTTTGACTGAATATTAGCACCGCCAATGACAAGGATTAAGAAATGATCAATAAAGCTTCTTTAAGTATTCTAGCATCTCAGCGAGAAGATCTGCTGTTTTAAATGATCAAATACACAATTTTTGATTCTTCCACTCTGCTGTTCTCACTTCAAAATCTTCTCCCTCTTGACTCCCCCATATAAAATGTTCCAGCTCTACCACTGGTTTTTTATGACATTTTGTCCGATTGACTAACTCAGATGAACTGAAGCTAACTCAGACTCTCTTTTTGTGATTGTAGTTTATATTTCTGAATTTCCTGATTCACTTTCACAAGGCTGATTTTCACGTTTCCATGTATTCTGTGGCTGAAAATACGGAAAAATATCAAGCAGAAGGCAAAAAAAAACCCCAAAAGAAGCAGTGAACCAGAACGATTTCAAGCAGGACCAACAGGAATCACTCTTGGCCCACCATTATAGTCTCAAGTCAAATTTGCCTTCAATTTTAAGGCCCGCTCTGCTGCGAGTTATTAAATTAGGCCAACCCGTGGGGCTACAATCTCCACTGCAGAATAAAAGGAAACGGAGCCATTTCTCTCTTCGGGGATGATGAAAATAAGCAATTATTCTATCAAGTTCAACTCAGCTTCGACTTAGAAAACCATTTTCTCTTTGTGTAAAAAACAATCAGGAGGGACAGCAGGTGAAGGGTGAAATGTAAACTCATGACATCCAGATTTGGATTCAAGTTAGATTAAACTGTGTGGCATCTGTTTAGTCGGCATGAAGGGAACTATTTTTTTTATTTTTACAACAGCCCAGTACCCTGTAGCACCAATCACTGTGTTACAGGAAATAAAACAATATAAGCAGATTACTCTGCCCTACTTAGTTTTTCCCCTTTTTTAGTTTATTCCTGTTCATATTTAGAGGAAGTCGGTTGTTTATTGACACATAAAGACACATCCTTAATGCACCTGTGCACCGGCCTGAACTCATGCATATCTAAGTGAACTTTATAGCATATACCTGCATTGACGGCGTCCAGCATAGTTCAACTGTGAAAGCCTCTAAACAAACACTTGATGGGAAGCTCAACAAAAAAATAAAATAATAATAATCAAGGAAAGCAGAAGTTGTTCTTCGAGTTAAGTGACATGGGGAAATTTCCCCGCTCCCAAACAAAAGAAAACGAGAAGTTATGTTCATTTGCATTTCCATTTGAACAGCCGCTGGCTTGAAGCTAGAGCGAGGGGTGGGGGGGGTGTTAGCGGTAACGGTTTTGCAGGAGTTGTTTCTCACACACCTGGATCAACAGATCTTTCACGTCCTTCAGAGTTGCAACACCCCATTATGCATTTTTATCGGACATTAAATGAAAGTATTACAGATAACAACATAAAGTAATCATTAGAGCAAATCTAGACCAACAGTTGACAGATCAGACACAATTCTTACTATTTAAAATCTATATGTGTTTGTGCTACGTGTGCCTTTTTCCTGAATGAATGAAAATTAAAATATTTAGTTATTTGTAACTTTATTTAGAACGCAAGATTAAAATCAAAAGATGCAAATAAAATTCATTTTGAAGGAAATAAGTTCTACTCATCAGTTTTTCTGTCAACTTCCTGGTTGACCAATAACCTTCCTGGTTCACCTATAAACAAAACATAAACATCACTGTTGCCGGGGATCATTTTAAAACAGATTCTAAAATGTTCTTCACAGTTTTGTCTGCCCTCAGTTTTGTTGACTACAGTTATTTCAAGATAGTAAATGGAGACACAGCAACAGCTAAAAAAAGAAATAACAACTTAAAAAAAAAAAAAAAATTTAATCTAAACCAGGAATGTCAAACTCGATCACTCAGGGAGCCAAAATCCAAAACACACTGAAGGTCGAGAGTCGAACAGGATAAACGTTTGTTGAATAAACTAGCTCTAAACTTTAAACTAAACAAAATTTTAATTTATTTTACCAATAGAAAATTTTATTCTGGAATAAATCGACTAAAACCTTAAATAACATATTTTTCTTACAATAAAAATACATCCTGTCAAAATTATACAAGTTAGAAATGAAGTAAATGTTAAAAGAAGAAAAAAAATTTCACATCAAAGTGCGTATTTGATATTTGTTTCATAGCGCTGGCCCGTCTGAGAGTATATTCTTCAATTCCAGCCACATTTGCTTCTCAAATGAAACTCACGGGTTTACCAGGAATGTCAGAAAACATTTATTCTGACTCCAATTGTTTTTAAAAACTCTGTGTTCCAGAATCAACCTTTTCTCTTCGACATCGAGAGGGTTAGCGAGAGCGTTCGCCAAGGTAGCTGAAGAGCTGCATTATGGGATCAGCCGTCGATATGTCCCCGGGTCATGAATAACAATAATATAAAACGATCTTGACGCATGTGATCTAAACTGACAATGTTTACGACAGATTTATTTTATTAATTGACTTTTTTTCATTTTTAGGGGAAGTTTATCACAAGATTTGTCCATCCCTGTTCTAAACTATGTATCATTTTTAATATAATTTTTTTTCAGAACTTTTTTCAGTAAACTAAACTTCAGTCTTTATTTTTTTATCTACAAAAAAAAAACAGTCGACATATTTAATTTGAAAAGCTTCAGGAAACGCTTTTCCCTCCAATCACTTTAATACATGCAGTTAAGTTTAGTACTTCAAATGCAATATTATTCTCCATTTTAGAGAGAGCTAGCCTAAAGTGTATATTTTGTCTACATTCCTTTAGATTTATAAATATCACCAATGGGCCATCTCAGACGTCTCAAACATAGTTTTATGGGGAACAGATCGCGAATATCCAAGTACTCGGATACTCGTTCATCAATACTTCTGTTATATGAGTTCTTAAACAAAAGTTTCTTGTATTATTCAGTATTCAAAGATTTTATTGTCATTTAATTGCCCCATGCTCAGTTTTTTTGTGTTTTTTTGTTTTTTAAGGTTTTGGAGGATCCCTGAATGATTGTATGATTATTTTGTGTCCTAAATAACAAATATAATGTCAACATGTTCACCGACTTGTGCTTTTGTTTGGCTAATCATGTTCAAAATGTGTTCCAGCTCACAAAAACAGACCAATTACAAGCTGGCACTGTAAGAACAGAAAACTGTGGTTGGATGACTGCATACAATAATGACATGACGAATGAAAATCGCCGCTGTAGCATGAAAATCCGTTGGAGATCCAAAGCCCCTTGGCACTCGGTCCACATTGTTAGCATGTGCGTGAGCTCACATCAGTAGCTGCAGTTCCTCCTCATTACATAAGCTCCCTGAAGACAATAGTGTGTACAGTGTTTGCACACCAGCGAGGGGAAAGAGGAACTCTGACGGAGCAGAAGGAGCCGATTGTGGTTACGACATTCCTCACACTTCAGCAAAAAGAGGTCATAAAGTATGTCACTGTGTTTCGGCAGCCCGACTCAACTTTGGTCAAGATGCAGAAGGTGGACAACCAACTGATCCATTAGTGCGATGTGGGTCACAAATGCCCACATTAAATATTAAATAAAACAGTTACGATTACATTTAGAATGTATTAATTATTTCTTTTGTGTCTCTTGTGACTGTGGGAACATTTCATTCAAATAATCGTTTTTATCCTTGGATTTTCTGTCTCACAGCAACGTATGTATGCAACCTTTTTATCAATATTTCAGAGTCATGTGATTTGCTGGATTTGACATCATCAAACAGTTTTCCAAAAGAATGAGCAAAGGTATCATATATATATATATATATGTGGTTTTTTTTTTTTTTTACAAGATAGTCAACCTAAATAAAAAAATCTCACTGTACTCCCTGCACCCCTGTTACCTATATAATCAGAATAAAACAAATATTTTAATATATTTTTTTAAGTTTGTCCTTTTACTCCTCAGTTTAATGCTACGGTCACAATACAACTGCCACCGTTTCATGCTGCTGCGTGATTTTTTTTTTTTTTTTTTAATCGTTGGGGTGTTCATGAATAAAGACGATGGTGGTCAGGCGGCTGTCCCACTTTTTATATACCCCTTGGTGGCGGCCGGTAGCGCTTAAATGGACAAGCGGCGTCCGCAGATATGCGGACGACGCCAGCCGACGATTTTGGCTGCCACTCCCTGTGGGCGCCAGCTGTCATCTGATTTTGTGATGGCGTCATCCCAGCCTGACACTGGACTGCTACCGACGGTTTGACCCCAAACTGTGCCCAGATGTCAACTTTTAGAGAAAAATCATTCAGAGGTCTATACAGTTTGAACTTTTTCTTAAAACCTGCGTGGCCACGGCACAGCCTGTAAAAATTCCACCTGAATAAACTCCTTCAGGTCAGCATTTTGGGACATGCCACTATAGTCTAAACCAGTGTTTTTCAACCTTTTTTGAGCCAAGGTACACGTTTTCCTAGACAAAAATTCTGCGGCACTCCAGCATCCAAATATGTAAAAAGTCTATAAACTCTATAGTCTGCATTGAGGTGCAGTTCCTCCATAATCTCATTACAATTTTTTATTTATTCAGGCAGAAAAGCTGGAAGTTGCAGCTGTGTTTCCAAAATGTTTTAATAAAGTTGTGAGTGTTTTAAATAATAATTTTCAACTTAATTAGTTGAAAATTTTCTCCTTTATTAATTAATTAATAACTTTATTATTATGCAATTTTATGTGACATCACCAAAAAAACAATAAAATATTCTTTCCAATGAGTATTTTTTAAAATATTTTTTTTAAATGCTCACAACATGTTTGTTTTTTACATAAACACATTGTATTCATTTTTATGTTTATTTATACAACACAAAAAGTGAACATTTTGAATTTTTATTATTTTTGATTTTGTCTCAAAACAAAATGCGACTTTAACAAAAAATGTTTTATTATGTTTTGGGGGAATAAATTGTTTTATTTTAGGAGCACAGTGCAGATGTGCATTCACTTTAATCCAATGCATTATGGGAGATGTAGTGTAATAACTCCCGTCCCTGAACTTCATTTTTTTGTTTACTTTTTCTACGGTCTGATACCAAATCCCACGGGAAGATACAGCGCTTAACACAAGCTTTAGCTGTTACTTTTGTTGGGACTGTGAGATTTTATAAGCCAAGTCGCATCAAAAAAGTGAGGATGTTAACTTTTTATTGGTCAAGCTGATGACATGATCAAGCCTCCAAGAATGATTGGCAGAGTATTTTATGGTCTCTCATATTCTACCTATTCAGTGTTTTATCAGGGCCTGTTTGGATGAAAACAGAACTGATCTCCTGGTGATAGAAAATGTTTTTAGATCAGTGGAATGAATAATTTCCCACGGCACACCTGAGCATCTCTCTTGACACCAGACTGCTTGAAAAACACCGGTCTAAACTACTATCTTCTTAGAGAAAGCTAATATTAGAACAGATTTGCAATCCCGTCTCCAGAGTTTTTCTAAAAAATATGTCATGTAACAAAAAGAGCTGATCAATGAGCTAAGCTAATCAAGCCTTTGATAGCATATTACTTATGAGTGCCTTTTAATTCAGTTTTTTAAAAACTTAATTCTTTACATTGGTGCCACGCATTGGATAAATGTATGGATGGAGTTGTTGTTTTAATAACTTATTTGTTTACTTGTTTATTTAAAAATGCACCAGAAGAAGACGACACTGCACTCAATTTTGTTGTAAAATGTACAATGACAAAAAAATTATCAAATTGAATTATTTATGAAAATGTAGCAGAAAAATCAGGAAAACAAAGTTTTATTTTTTATGAACTTTGAAGCCCAAATACCTCCAATTCTGCAATGACCCGTTTATGATTTTACAACACATGCATTTATGTTTTGTTGTGATTCATGTGTAAACACAAGCTCAACCTGAATCAGAAAATTCTGCTGTACTCCCCATTTTTGTACAGTTTATACAGTCAACCACAATGAACCACATCTTGAGCTCAGAGCCACAAAAACAATCTGTTTATCAAAGTGTGACCAAAGTTGCTGGGATATTTCCTTAAATGTAAATTCTCTCATCTCATTGGTACATTTTGCTTGTTTTTACCTTGATCTTTTTAGCACACTAATAAAACCAATAAAGTTCCATTGAAAGTTTGTCGGAAATCTTTAAAAACTGAATCCTGATTGATGCAAATTCGCAACATCCGTTTAAAAATAGTTTAAAATAATATACAGAGTAGCATTCAGAGTGTAATAATGGTAGTAGGATGTTCTTTTTAAAAATCAATCATTTGTCGAGTCCACAACAAAGTAAATAAGAATTCAAATAAAAACACTTGAAGCAATCAAAAGTCCAATGTTTGTTGTTTATTTTTCTTTGTGTCTTCATAAAGATTTTCGTTAATCGTGTCTTTTGTCATTTCTTCTTTATATTTCTACCCCTTAGTGACGAGGACGCCTCCTACTCCGATTTCCATCCCATCATACCAGCAGATGTGATGTCTGTTAAAGAGATCCTCAACATAAGCAACTTCCCTCGCCATAGGACTTGGTGAGTGTGACAGAACCACAGTGGAACATCAGAGACGATTCTGTTGATCCTAAACAAAACAAACAAACAAATAACACAACAATTTCTGGAACCAAGATTGCTCTCTATGAACTGGAAAATTTTCCCGTTAAAGGCTTAGCTCCTCCCACAATGAAAAATACTTCAAACAGGATTTAAAATTTTGAAATACAGAGATAAAAAAAACATAATTTCAGATAAATCACTTCCTGTTTCTTGTTATAAGTGGAAGATGACGCTTTGGTTTGAAAGTTTGTGGCGGGATGATGAGTACAGTTCTGTTTAAAAGCAAGTGTGCACCCTCAGAAACAAACTGAATGTATGGTATAGTGAAATGTGAGTGATTTATTCGTATGCATGTGAGAGGTGGGCGTGTCCGGTGTAAACTATAGACTGCTAATATCTCAAATGTTTTAAGGTTCATGACTTTTATGATCTCTGTGTTAGGAAACCTTAACTTAATACTGTGTTCATATTCAAGTAATTGTTAAAATGCAGAAAAAGACTAAAGTTAAAAAAGATTCCTCAACTTGATTTCAGTCAATCTTTCACTTTGAGCTAATCATACATTATAAAAACATTAACATTTCTGCAACTTGTTAAACTGAAAATTTTTAGTTTTCATCAAATAAAAATTTTGAGTTGATAATTTACTCAACTTACACATTTATCTTCCCAAAAACTATTTCTTAAATGTAACAAATTACAGTTAATCCAATGTTTAATTTTTACATCTTTAAAGATTAGCTAAAAACAACAACTTGGATCCCCTTTAACTCACATTTAGAATTTTTATTAACAAAATCTAAAACCCTTTAATAAATCTCATTCTTAAACCAAATTAAAAATTGCAGGGTTTTAGAAATTCAGGCTTCCGGGGAGGCACAAAAAGAAGTTATGCAATCAGCCAATTCCAAAATAACAAAATGACCGCCGCACAGAAACTTGAGACAGCCATCTGCAGCTCTCCATGCTTGATTATATACATTTTTCATGCGGGATGAATCTTTTTGTGAAGACAAAATGCCCCGAACTGTGTCAGAGACTGCTCAAAAGGAATGAAAGCCTTTGCGCAAAGCTCCAACTTCTATGTGGAGTGCTTCCTTCCCAAATTATAGGTGTCTGCCGTGACGCTCTGCGTTCAGAACTCCCATCATCCCGTCTCTTCATTTTAGAAAACAAGACTGGGTCCAGTTCTCAGACGAGCAGTTTCCCCTTTCCAGCCATTACAGAACAAAGGCTTGGTCTCCAATAAAAATTTCAATTAAACAGAAATCAGGGCTCTTTTTGTTCGTTCTCCTGCTCGTTTTGTTCTTTCGTGTGTGAGGACAGCTGGGTCGCTTTATTCACAGGAAAACCAAAATCCTTCAAATGAGTCACACAGCTTAACACTCTAATAATAATACCGTAGGGGAAAAATGTAGAGAAAAGCTGCCAATTTGACCAAAAATAAGAATATGCCAAAACTGATCTTTAAATACCTTTACCCAACACTTTATTTCATGATTTCTCTTGATTAGAAATTATTCTTTTGTTATTGTCTGGCATGAGAATTTATGGTTTTAGATGGAAAATTAAAAAAGCAAAAATTGTCATTCTGATAATAAAACTATATTAATAAAAAGATTAAGTTTTCCAGGATGCTGACTCGTTCTTTTTTTCTCTCCTTGATCTTAATATTAAGCAAAGATTAGATTATGCTCTGAATGTTACATTTATCTATTAGGATCTGATATTAAACCAAGGAATAAAAATAAAAAAAACAGTCAGCTCTTTTCACTGTGTCATCTTACAAAATGATGATATTTATTAATACAAATGAATTACACTCATCTGAATCTAATTGTTAAGTTTCATTGAACGAAGCTTTGCTCCTGTGCAGTTCAGGCTTTCAAATAATGCATTCAAACTCTTCATTTAACTAACCTTACCGCGGTTGTATTGTTTCGATCTTTCTATCATCATAAAATACGCTTTATTTTAGAATGACCAAATTTACTTCTCTCTTGCCATCTGTCTGATTACGATGCCAGTTTGTGACTCATTTTGTCTTTTTATCTGCTAAAAATGCACTTTAAAATCACTCAAGGTGAGGCAGACAGACCGCAGTACATATGCCACAAGGCAGAGGGCACTAGTGAGTCCAGAGAACGTGTGTGACACTGTGGCTAAACAATAGTAGATTTAGCGATAGCAAAACAAGTGCAGCAGTCCAGTTTGAGGTCCCCCTCTGATTTAAATCATGTTTTTTGAGGTTTTAACATGTATGTGCGGCATTTTTTTATTAAACAAGAGAACAAATATAGTAAGAAATCATTTTGTTTGTGCATTTCAGAGTATTTCTCCTTTTGAATCACTCTGTTTTATAAAACTTTATTGTAAACATCAGTTTCAGTACAGAAAAACTATCCAAAATAGCCATTAATATGTACATCTATACCAACAGTACAAAAAAAAAAAAATGTAAATTCCAGGGGTAGAGACAAACAAAAACCGTTATTGAGTAAGTAAATAAAAGAATCAAATAAATTGCAGAGATTACATTTTGAAATTATTTTATATTGATAATATATTTATATACATTATTTTATAATGAATCAATAATTTAAAAAAAAAATCAAAAGGCTGTGAAATGTCTCTAAATTTGCGCTTTGTAAAGTTTGTAAAGTTTGTAAATCTGACTGACGTCAGTGCCTCACCAGCCGTGAACCTCAGCACACGTCACTGTGCGAGGAGATAAAAATACATTTTAAATAGTTGTTACAGTAGTTATGACTACCTTTTATTATTTAGGTAGAACTGTGTTAAACAGTGTTCAGTTGTCAGCTCAGCCGGTCTAATCCTGATGTTGCCATTTTGTCTGACATCATATATAGAAAAGGGTTTGTCACTACAAGAATGAGGCTGACCTTCACGGGCAGTAATAAGTAAAAGAGGGACTTTGGTACCAGGTTTGATTTAAATAAAGTTTCTGTCAGATGAGTTTGACAAACTGCAAAAATATAAAAATTCTGCCAAGTAAAGAGTTTTCACTTTTCACTAAAAACTTGTCATTTTTTACCATGAAATGCAGAAAATGGAAGCATCACTTAGCTTAAATACATTTTAGATGTACCAAGTTAAGTTTTAATACTGAATCTGTGCAACATGAGAGGCTTTCAGTTCTTAGTTTTTGTTCTGCTTCTGGACATGTTTAAAAAAGAAGAGGAAAAAGTCCTATTTAGTTTGAAAACAATCAACTGAGTCATCATAAGATATCTAACATCTCACGAATGGAAAAAATACTATCTGACACCATACACTGCAATAGGATTTAACCCTTCATAGTTCTGAGCCTTTTAAATTTTAAATCAATATCTTTCTTTTGAGAATGCTTGAGCTTCTTTTTTTTCATTATATTACACAATAAGTCCACAATAAATCGGAAACTGTCAAAAAAGTAAATTAGTCATTTTTTAACTTTAAAAATGGCAAAAATTGAGATCAAACTGTTTTTAAGTTGTGTAACAAAAAGATCAAATTAGTTAAAATGTATAAATCATAAGAACGATGCATAAAAGAAGTCAAAATAATTTAAAGAAATGAACAAAAAAGAAATGAAGCTCAACAAGACTATATTTAAATTTTTATGAATTTATTCCAAGGAGTATCACAATAATGTGTTGTAATTTTTTGTTAAGTTTATTATTGTTACAATTATCTTCTGTCTTTCTTTTCTGCTTCAAAATGTTACATTTTTTTTAACAAGGAAAAAAATCCCATTGAGATTCATTGATCTCTTTTTGTAGGGAGTTCTGGTCAAGAGACAAAAGTTTCACAAATCCAAGACATGTCGCAGAATTCAAATATGCTAAGAAAGAAATATGGTGAAATAAAACCGGAAAAACCTCAGATGAATAAAGTACAAACAGCTACAAATTCAACAAACAAGTTAAGGGAAATTATAAAACTACTCATCTTCTCTTGTTGTGAGGAACTGTGGAAAAAAGTTTGACAGTTTCCATATTATGATATTAGTAAGAAGTTTGTGGTGAGTATTTGTGGTTTGCTCTAAAGTGTTTCTACTGATATCTTATTTGGTTAATTAGAGCATTCGGGAACTTGTGTTATTTTTTTGTTTTCTTAAAAAACCGTCATAAATCCACACATTTGTTGTTATACGTTGATGTTTTACAATGAGACGATGTCACAAATTTAAAGAAAATTCCTCAAAATGAGGATTTTCACAGCAATTATTAGGTTATAAATGTTTTCTATTTAAATAAATTAATTACAGGCCACAAAAAAGCTAATTGCACAAAAGCACTTAGAAAAACAGTACTTTAACTAAACATCATAATCTATGTTAATTATCTCAAGAAAAATCAAATGGAAGTTTCAGAAAACATTTCGGGGCCTGAACAAGTTTGAACGCCGCCGCCGTTGTGGATATGCTGCTGCTGTCTCAAAAGTGATGTTTCATTATACTTTCATTTGCATTGAGCAACAGAACAGATTTACTTCGGTTGTCCCGGCAGCTTCACCTCATTTTGAGGAGAGGATTAATTTGCCGTACGTGTAACCTGAGGGACGCCAAGACATTTCCTGACTACATAAAATTCCTCTTCATGCATCAAGCAACAACAACCCTCTGCATAATCTGATTCTTTTTTTTTCCCAGAGTGAGGTACACCACTAGCTTCATTCAATGAACATAGTCACATCCCATCTGTTATTTTTTCTTTAACCCTGAAAGCATGGATTAAATACATGTCAAATGTCAATGTACTCATCAATTTAGGTGAGTCTTCTTCATATGAAGTATTTAGATTGATCCAGCTGAGTCAGTATAAATGTTTGAATGTCAGAAAGTGAATATGAGATCTAAAATAATCCCCAGATCCAGACGATGGAGTTTATTCCCCCTCCTGGATTTATGTGCAACAAAAAAAAAAAAAAGATCTTTTGTTCAGAGGTCACTTTGTCCTTTGTGAGTCAAATCTTTGTATTTTGTACAAAGAGCTGGTCTCTTTCATATTTGTAGATTTCATAGCAATGGACCTTTCTGTTCTCCAATCCACAGAAAATGTGGTTACATACACTTTTGTATCAAAAAGGGCATCTTCACCAAGATTTCCGGATCATGGATTTGTATCTTGGCTAAAAATACATCATCCTATTCTCAAGCCTTTCAGAGTAATCTATATCCATATATACATATGATAATATATTACCTTTTGGCACACTGAAGAATGAATTTTTAATGAAATATGAGTAATTTTTGCAAGCTCCTTTCCTTACCCTAAAGTAAGACGCCTCAGTCTCTGAGGCTCCGCCTTCACACCTCGTGGGTACTGTCCATTTTATGACATCATCCTAGTGTCAGCCTATGGAGTCAAATTTAGATCAACTAGAAGAAAACAAAAATGTAGATCAGCTAAAAGTGAATAAAAAAACTGGATTATAGAGTGGAAAAAAATGAATGGAAAATAGGAAAAAAAAATAAAGAAAATTCGAAAACAGTTTTAGATGTGACACATTGTAAACGTGAAGTAATTATTAAAATATATTTAAAAAAACAATATTGTAAACTTGTAAGAAATATTACATTTAGAAAAAGAAATAATTTTAACAATATCACTTCACCATAACCTCTGGGAATCATGGGAAATCATGTCCCGGAAGCCCCGCCCTTACGTAACAATAGGTTCAGCTTGGGAGGGAAAACTTGAAAACTGAACTTAAACTGAAAACTGAGCGCTGGAATCAAAGAAAACTCAAATAAATTGTCTTTTAATTTGTTAAAACTTTTAGTTTTTTTTATTCAAGTTTTACAATTACAATTATGTTTTCAAATTTTCAATATTTCTTTCAAATTAAAAATATTATTTTCAAATTAACAACTTTCTTTTCCATTTTTCAACAATTCTTTCAAGTTTACAGTGTGTACTTTTGAGTTGAAAATTGTTTTCAAATTTTTATTTATTTTTTTTAATTTACAATCTGTTATTTTATCTGATCCTATTTTGACCCCGTATCGGCCTGCGTTTCAACCTCAAAAAAACATCAACATCATAACTCTTGCAAAGATAGATGTGCAGATTAATTGAAAGGATTTTGATGATCACCCCTACTTCCTTAAAGAAAGTGGGTGTCTATATTAGCCTCTTCCTAAAAGGGGCTGTTCCTCACTTCATGATGTCACAATGTTGGAGCCGCTTATTTTTGTGTTGGGAAAGGCTCAGAGCGCAGGGATGTTCATGGAGCAAAATACTGCTTTGGGATTGTTTTTGTGATGAATTAACATTATAAAATTGAACGCATTAACACTATCAAAAAATCAATGCATCAATATTTATTAATGCATACTGAATACACCTTGTAAAGCAACATATTTCTGCTTTTCCCCGGATGGTTCAGGTTTCCACGGCGTGCATTAAAACATTTCGTCCCACTCACACCATGGTCACTTGCAAAAAATAAATATTCAATCAATACTTAGTACTTTATTATTGCTATTTTTGTCCGTTTTGATCGCTTTTTCACAAGAAATGGACTAATCAATACATGGTCCGGCACGTTGTCACGGTAACACGACATTGGGTCAAAGAGAAAATTCCTCTATTACCGCTTGTTTTTGTCCAGAAGATGAAAGAAAAGTTTGTTTCAAAGAAACCAGCGCAGTGATTTAGAATAATTGAGCCATGTGACCGAAGAGGAGGGGTTTCATCAGCCAATCAGAATTGAGTATTCACCCGAAACATGCCGTAAGATCATTTAAAGTGCAGAAACAATGTTTGTTTTCTTATGGCTGCATGTTAGCATCTTATTTTTTTTGGACTGAAACTGCAAACATACAGTGAAAGTCTTTACAGTTTTGCTTTTCTTACTGTTCACGTGTTTTGTGCTCACAAATGAGATATCAGAGTTAAAACTTGATCAATTAAAACATTTCAAACAATAATAATGAAGGAAAAAATTTATCTGAATTTTTGTTACACTTCATGTCACATTTCTCTGTATATTGTCATATAAAATGTATCTAGAAAAACATTACGAATAATAATGACAGCATTAATCCTAATAAACTTAAAAGCCCATAAAAGTTGATTTTGCATGAGATGGGTCATTTAAGAGGGTGCATTGGTGCTATATATTAAATTTGAGCTTCCAGTGAGACTCAAAGGAAAGCAATATTAAAGTTCCAACTAAATGTATTTTAAAAATAGATGTAGAAATCATTATAATTGGGATTCACTTGATGAAGACGATAACAGGAAATACTTCAAATTGAAGGCAGAAAATTAAGTAATAAAAATGATGATTCATTTACTCATGACAAGAGCAGAAGTGATAAATTAAGCTAAAAGTTCCTGAGGGCAAAAGTCCTTTTATTTGCAGAGTTAACGAGACAGAAAATTCTGATATCTATAGAGGGAAAAGGAAAAAAAAACCTCTTCAACTAATAGTTTTTTCCTCTAAATTGATCATGTTTTAGAAATCCCCATGGATTGTGGAGCAACACGTTTTGCCTGTTTTCCTTCAAACTGACTGACTTGGGGAGACCCAACTCCATCCCCTCAATGCTTAAAACCTCTTACCCTTGAAAACGGAAACACTCCATCAGCCAGTGGCATCTTAAGTAAAGCAAATGACTTAATTTGCATACTGATCTACACAATTTGTGCATTTTATGAAATCATTTTCGTCAAAGGGAAGGTTGTTAATGCTCCAGTGGCCGTCAAGGAAGGAATTTGTGTGAATACCAAAGAATCTGCCTCCGTGTTCTTTAACGTATGGACGTGTGAAATATTCTCTCATATAATGAAGCCCTAAGGACCGTCAATCAAAAATGACTCAGGATACACACCCTTCTGGTGATGAGATGGAATTATTAAACCTCAGAATCTGAAATGCGGACAACACGCAGGACTGTGTGCACTGCAGGGCACGTGAATCAATGCATATGGATGAACTGCACGTACACAGGAATGTTCAAAGATAAAGCCCTTTATGCTCATATACCAGTGGACCCAACTGGTTCTTCCACTTTTACCATTTATTAGCCTTTAAAATGAACTTTAAGCACAGCAGGAAACAGATCACTCACACTAAAAAGGTTAGAAATCTCTACAGATCCACATAGAAATAAAAGATTAAAGAGGATTTTCAATTTTTGTTCCACATTACAACAGGTGGTTACTAAAAGAGACCAACTGGACCAATTCATGAACATCCATGTGGTGTGAGAAGATATCATTAAACTATCAGCCCTACAGTTGTAATACATGAGCACTGTTACTCTGCCAAAAACATCAATTTTTGGCTTCATAAAAAAAGAGAATCAACATTTTTGCCAAATATTAAGTCACATTTAAAGCGTTAAACACAAAGAGAAATACAATCTAAATGAATACAATTTTCATTAGCAGCAAGAATAAAAATAAAGTTGTTAGATGCTTCAACCAAAGTCTTGGACTGTATTTATCAATCACTTTTCACTTTTGTTGAATTTGTGAGCAAAATGCTCCAAGATTCCTTCAACGCAGAACATTACATATATTTCGAAGGCAGAAAAGTGAATTTAATCAAATTCAAATACTGTACAATTCCAGATGAGGGAGTCTTTTTACTAAATACTAAATTAATTGTATCAGTTTTGAATAATTCAACACACAAAATGCAGACTTTCTGCAAAAAAAGCCCATAAAACATTAGTTTATGGATTGTTGATTTTGATGTTGCTTTAAAAAAATTTGAAGCTGTTGTCTTGTGAGCCTCCTTTCAGGCAGCTGGCAGCTCTCAGAAACTTTTCTTGTGATTTAGCTGAGACTTTGGGTCTGCCTGACCGCTTCCTGTCAGTTTCCTCCAGTTTCTGATGCCGACGTAAAACTTGCTCAGTGACACCTTGACTTTCTTTTCAGTTTCTCAGTAGAAGAAAGACCAACATTTTTCAGAGTTATGACGGTCTGACTCTCCTCCGTTGTTAGCGGCTTTTTTTTGTTGCCATTTTTGAGATGCATTCTTATCGCAGCTGTGCAACTCACCGTCACAAAAGCTGTTTTTATGCAGACAGAAGGTTTTAACCCATTAAGACCAGAACTCCAGTGTTTACGTTCTATAATTTACTGTTACTTTTCAACCGTTAACACCATCACGCCACTTTTCTCCTTCAGAATCTACTGGAATTACATCACGATAACGCCTCAGGTGTCAAAGGCCAACCGAATTTGTGTGGAAATAATTTCGTCTTGATTTACTTTAGTTTCCTAAACCAGGGATTTTAGTGTAATTCAGAAATGAACTCCAATTTTCTGATTTAAGTAAATTTTGGATAATTTGGGAACCTTTTTTTTTTTTTATTTCATTTTTATTCATTAAAAAACATACAACATAAACTTGAGTTGTAAACTCAAGCATGATAGAAAATGAAGGAAAAAAAATGAAAAGGGGACAGAAAGATGAAAAACTTAACTAAATAATATATAATCTAACTAAAAGAGAAGCTTTAAATAATGAGATGTTCTACTAATTTTGATTGGTAGCATATGAATGCTTCTTATTTTCTTTATTTTTTGTAACTTTCTTAGGGAAATCCTGCAGGAGACGATGAGTGCAGATGAGGAGCATCACAGAGAGTCGTGGACAATGTTTGGGAATGAGGTCGAGAAAGTGGAGCTGGACGTGATCAGAAACCAGCAAATGCTGCGGACTCGCATCGACAAAATGAATATTCGCAGGAAGGTACGGTATTTGTCCAAAAAGTTAGATTTATTTCATTTTCAAGCACCAGTATTGGGAGGTTTTGCTCGACGATTATCTGAAACTTGGATTTTTGGAAAAATTATGCAAGTTTTCATTAATATGCGTTTGTGCTGCAGGCTCAAACGAAGGCGGCTCAACACATGACGTATCTGGAGCGGCTGAGTCAAAGGAGCCCAGACTTCCCCGTCCCTCTGAGGGCGCACATGGTCTGGGAGGGAATGACAGTGAAACTTTCTTGCACGGTTCAGGGCTGCCCACCCCCAAAAGTCACATGGTAAGAACGTGCATTGATTAGATCTATTGCAAAAAGATTCTCAAAGTAAATGGATTGCAGGCTAAAATAAATAGCAAACTGCTTTTAAAATTGAGGATTGCCACTATTCCTATTAATTTGAGACTTTATAAAGTCAGGAAATGTTGACATTTGAGTATCTTTGAACGGTCTGATCAAAAGACTGCGTGCCCCGCTGGACCTCAGAGTGCAGGTAATTCATGAACGTTACCGTCCCACGTGGGAGCATTTGAGCTACATCTCTCTTGTTTCTCCAAAACAAAGACAGAAGAGATGAGAATCTCTGATGAATCTCAGCTCTTTGATTCAAATAGTCTTAGCGGAGTATCAAGTAAGCAGAAGAATGACATTTGATATTGTGTTGTGCGCTGGGGCTGTGACCAGAAGGCTAAGGTTCAATCCCAGAAGGGCAGAGGAAAAACGTCTCGTCAAAACCTTTCCAAACAAGGATGATGGAGTGTTAGGGACATCAAAGAAATAAAAAAAAACACATATTTATAAGAATAAAGACGTGAAATGAGAAAAACAAAAGTTACAAGAAGAAAGTGTTAAAAATTAACAAGAAAAAAGTCAGTTTTACTGTTTGGCTTCAAAATGTGTTATTCAAGAACTGGTTTTAAGTTCTAAGTAACCAAGACGAGGCTGAAATGATTATTTCTCCCTCCTCTAAAGGCTTGATCAACCTTAAAGGGCTTTAACTTTGTGTTGGCTGATGTTATTCGCACGCATCTATGTGCAACCACCACAAAAAACTGATGGAAATCATGTTGGCAGCTTGTATCATGTCCATACAAGGCTAAATGTTGTTGCTGGTCACACGTATTAACTGAACTCTAACCTTCGTCCAAGTCTGTGTGCTCAAGAGAAAAGCACTGTGTGAATTTAGAAAAAAATTAAGTCACTATCATCAGTTTTACTTATATTTTTTTAATTCTAAGAAAACATTTTTAATCATTTACGTGATTAAAGTTGAAATATTATGAGAAAAGAAGTTGTAATTTTACAAGAATAAAAGACAGAAAATTTTCAGGAAAAATGTAATAATTTTACTGAAATAAACTTGGATAATTATCAAATCAAATCAACTTTATTTATAAACCGCCTTTAACTCATTATAAGATTAAAGACATACATTTATGAGGGAAAATGTTGTTTACTAAGAAGAGCAGAAACAACAACAACAAAAGAACCAATATTGTGTTTCAGTAGAGACGTGGAGCGTTGTGAGGCGTTACCTCAGCTTCGGTTCAAGGAAATACCAAGTCTTTCAGTGAATCAACAATGTTTTATTGTGAATCGTGTCAAAGTCAAGGATCCGGTCCTCTGGGTAATTATATCCGGCCTTCTAGATCATTTTATTATTGTTATTAACGGCCCGATGTTATCTTGAGCTTATTTCTAACTTGTATAATTTTGACAAAATATAGTTTTTTTGAAGAGGAAAATATTGAAAGTTTTTAAGGTTTAAATTTATGTAAATATTCCTGCCTTTTCATTATTCATAATTACATTTAAAAGTTACAGTTATTATGTTTTAAAAATTGGCATTCTGCACGCTTTTTGGACTATTTTGGCATTTACTAAAACATTTTTAGGCTATTTTGGAGTTTATCTAATATTTCAGCAACATGCTAGCTGTTTTGGCTAAGTTAGGTTTCTAGTGTTTTAGGGTAGTTTGGAGTTAGGCTAATGTGTACATGCTAGCTTTTTTGGCTAATTTAGGCTATTTTTCAGCTTTTTAGGCTGAAGTGTAGCTGTTTCTTCATCTACATGCTAGAAGTTTTGGCCAACCTACTTCAGTGGCCAAATTCAGCTTTGCCTACAGCATTCTTACTAGCATTATTGCAGGTAATGCTATATATCTAGTTCACAATTATGTGAATAAGTTACGGTTTTAAAGTTTTAAAAATTTCTTTTAAGTGTGTTGAATAAATGTTTGTCCTGTTCGGCCCGCGACCTAAGTGTGTTTTGGATTTTGGCCCCCTGTACGATTCAGTTTGAACTCCCTGCTGTAAGTATAAGGGCATGGAGAAGAATTTGCAGGATGTTCTCCACTCTCAGAGTGGATTTCTTCTGTTCATGCTGTCAGTAGTACAAATAGAGAGCTCCAAATGCATTATGGGACATGAATTCATATGATGAACTAAAGCCTCATGGCATCACCATAAATGAGTGAACTGATTAATTTAGTCTGCATTGAAAATATATATATTTTCAGAAAATAATGTTTTTTTCCTTGTACAATTACGTCTTAATTCTCATGATTTTCATTGTCTTTTCTCATACTTTTATGACTTTACTCTTGTACATCGTTTTTTTTTTTTTTCCTTTTATGGTGGCCCTAATTCTCTTCTATTCAAGATACAAATCATCACTTTTTAAAAAAAAAATATATTTATTTGTTTATTTGTAGGTACAAGAATGGAGAGCCACTGATCATGACCAACCTACCGTGGAATTACACTCTCCAGCAAAGTTTTGGTCTCAATTTCCTTGAGATCAGAAGGTTGGTTACCACCTTAAATCATAGTTTCTAATCTTTCTGTAATCAAATATATAGAGACGAGCGCAAGAACTGCAACTGAGACATCTTTGCCAATTATGAACTGAAAGAAGCACAGAATAAAAGAGAGGACTAACGAGATCAGATTACAGCTCCCCGAGCGCCATCTTCTAAAGGTTATCAAAATTAAAAACCTGGAAAGGGTTAGTCGCTTTATCCTCTATAAACCCGAGTTGGCGATGCTTTGCATAATAAATTAGCAATTTCTTTGTTTGTGTTTTCTTCCCACTTTCTAACAAGTTAAATGTTCTTCACCAAGGTGCTCTCCTGATGATGCTGGCGAGTATAAAGCGATAGCCAGGAGTCCCTTGGGGGAAGCTGTGACCTTCGGGACCCTCGTGGTAAACTGTAAGTTGTCCGCTTTAGATCTAAACATCACAATTCTAGTGTCTTCACACTAAAAAGTGGTGCCAAACTTCAGAGATGTTGATGTAAGAGGGTCTAAACAACATTAACCGTAAGCAGAGGACACATATCTGTGCAGGTTTATCCAGAAAGATAGAATGTTAAAGAGATTGTGTAAATAAAGTTTTCTCCTTTAAAAGGGCAGGCAGAGCATCAAGAACTCTCTTTAAAAGCATGCATTAAATGTAAGTTATAAACAGAATTGTAACTCAGATAGATTTTATCTGATTAAGCATTTTAGTATAAGTACATGCCATGTGTGATTAAAAAAAAATATATAAGAGGCTTTAGGGAGCTTGGATAAATTATGCAGATTCTTTCTAAATGCACTTGAACCACAAGAGACTGAAATATTAATTGTGTTTTATCCGCTTAAGCAAACGTTTCCAGTAAGGTACTGCATGATTTAGTTTTGCACAAAATTCAAGCTGCATCCTTTAAATAAGCTTCTATTTTATTTTTTTTACACAAGATAATCGCACCTAAAAATGGTAGGACAGAGAGCCGGCTCGCAGCCATCACAACACTTCACAGAGAGCAAAAACAGGATGAGCCAGCACAAGATTGACAGCAGCCGAGTCAAAGGAGCACACAGCAGCGTGAGATGGATAGATAACCGCAGCAGTGTTTAAAAAGCAAATTAAGCTTTGCTCGCCACTGACTGAAGCCTGTACTGTTGGTATTCTTCAGTCATCTGTGCTCCTGCAGCATCTTCAAGGTCATTAGGGAAATGGAAGTGTGCATCTCTCTCCTCAGCAGCACTGAAACCAAAATAAGCGTCATCCATCTTAGGAATAATCACACATCCTCGTCGTAATTTGCCCTGCTGCATAATCAGCGTTACTACATGAGCAGTCTATAGATGAACTACCTACAGAGGCCCAGGTGAAAGCTTGACCGCGTCTTTCCATCCATGCAGCAGCTAAATGAGGTCAAAAACTTTTTTTTTTTTCTTTTTCCTACATAAAAGTTCAAATGAAATTCAAATTTCCACTAAAAAGCACATGTCTGATCAGAATATGTTTCCTTACAGTAAAATCTACCCACAAGCTAATTGGTTACAGGTGTGTGATTGAGCTAATGAAGCCACGCCCATCAGAGAAGCAGGCTGTTCAAATTGATTATCAAAACAAAGTTTAGATCCCATCATCCCATTTATTTTGTTTTGCTTTAAAAAACATTTGACTTGATCAAGAACTAATCTTATATATTCAATGTATATATATATTTTATTTTAATCCCAGATTTTTTATTGCCTGAAAGACTTTAGTAGAAGTTAAAATGAGCTAAAATGATCCCACTACAAAACACAGAATCATATTAATAAGGAAAATGTGTCCTATTTTTTGTCTGGCAAGAAAAATAATCTCATAAAAGCAGCTATTTTGGCAGCAAAATAATATTAATTAAAAAAAAAAATGTCATAGTAACGAGATTTCCTTTCTTGAAAAAATAATTTTTGATAAACCGTTTTTTACCCAGTTTTTTTTTTTCCTATTTAAAGACAATTTTCCTGATAAAAAACAATGAATTTATCTCTAGGAGGCCTGTTTTTGTAGTGTATAAAAAGAGATAGTTCCAGCTGTCATGAAATGCGTGGAGACAGCTCTCACATTTCTGCATTTATTTGTTTTTTTTTAAACGACCAAATTGGTGACAAATGTTTTCTGAATTTTATTGAACAAAAGGTAATAAATCACAAAAAAAAACTAATTATTGTTTATTTAGAAAGTCAATTATTGCTCTATTATTGCTCTGCTCTTTTTATCCAAGTGTTCTAGTTTAAGAAGAATACATACGACCTGGGAAATGGAGGAATAATTATGGAGAGAAAATAGACTCATCTCAATTTTTGCGTATGTAGTTCTTGATTTGTTACTTATACAATACATTTTGTGTATGGGTACAAAAATTAAGAAATTCAAAAAATACAAAATACAATTTACTCATGCATAAATGAAAATTACAATAGCTTGAAACTAATTACACGTGCACATTTTTTCAAATTGCGCACAAATTGCTTGTTACGCACACACACAATCGCAGTTACACACGAATGTAAGGGGAAACTCTTTCTAAGTCTCCAAGATTTGTCAATAAGTGATGCGTTTAAGTGCTGCTAGAATGCTGGGTCATCAGTTTTTTATCAGCCGATTTGAACTGAAATTGTGAATAATATCTGGTGAAACTTAATATTTCCTCTCTTTCTTAAGCAGATATACCCGATCATAAATATAAATAACTTTACTTTTAAAGAGATAAATGTTTAAAAAACGCATATTTAAACTTTTTTATATTAATTATCACACCATATCAGTTTAAGAAGTGGGAAAATATCAAGTTTCACCAGATAATATTCACAAATTAAGTTCATAAGAAAACTCGCATCGACAAAAATGCATCTTGGAGACGTAAAAAGAGTCTCACGCCATATTTGTGCATCAATCCATTTCTTCTTGTTCATAACAAACGATTTGTGTGTAATTTTTAAAGATTTGTGTGAGTAGTTAGCTTCACGTGCTAGCATAATTTCTGTAAATTATATTTTTTTGAATTTCATAACTTTTGTACCAATGCAAAAAATGTATTGTTTGAGTTATAAATCAGTAATTTCGCACGAATTGGGGTGAGTCTATTTTCACTCCATAAATAATAGCTTTATAACAGCTAAATTCTATAAAAAGTACCAATGTTTGGTCACTTTTTTTTCTGCACTGTCTCTCCATCTACTTCACTTTCACAATGACATTTTTCTCTCCATCTCTGATCCTTCCCGCCTTCCTCCGACCCGTCCCGCTCTGCCTCTTTGTGATAAAGCGTATCAAGGAGCGCTGGCTGGTTCAGAGAGCTCGCAGACCACCGGTAAGTTTCAAGGCAGGACCTGAGAAAGATTGTCCCCTTTCATTTTCACTGCCACTCTTTCAAGCCGCTCCCTCCCCTACTAAATGAGGCATGACTCTGTAACTTTGAAGACTGTGGCATAATACAGTGCTTGCATACTGTCTCTTCTTCTTAGACTCAGATGAGAAAGGAGTGCAGCAGCGATGGTGTGCGTGTGTCCTTAAATTTTTGTTGGATTTTTACGTCTACTGTGGCCCTGAAGTGCCAACTACATCAACAAATCACTCAACACAACACAAAAAGAATACTGAAGATCAATTAAAGGGACGAAGCAAAATAAATAAGAAAAACTTAGATTTTAGAAACCAGAAACCAAATTTTAGCTCCAAAAAAAGAAATATAGTTCCAAAAAAAGAGAAACTAAATTAAAAAAAAAAAAAAATTAAAATATGTTTAAAAAAATGTTGATCACAACTTGAACTGGAGTCAAATTTGCATGAATGAACATGAATGTTGAACTTGAAGCTACTAACCCTCTTCAAGATCTTCAAGATTTCCTGCCGTCGCCAAATTTTTTTGGTAATCGTTGGTGAATCATGAATGTAAACGACAGTTGTCAGGCATCGGGGATGATGCCACTATCCACTATGACAGCTACTGGATTTCTGGCCACTGATCCCACGAATTACGCACAAATGGCTTATGACGCACACACAAAACCACATTTTACGCACAGATCTGATGTGTTTAAATGCTGATAGAATGCTGGATCATCAGAGTTTTCTTATCAGCCGCTTGTAAAATTAGATTGCGAATGATATCTGGTGAAACTTGACATTTTCTCACTTTCTTAACAAATATTAATATAAAAAAGGCATAAATATGGGACTTTAAAACTCTCAACTCTTAGGGTTGTGCATTCCCTGCAGTTGATCAGCCCTACACCTCGCTTCAGAGCAGGGAATTCTGGTCCGCAATTATTTCATTATTTTTTACTTTTGTATGAGTTACAAATCAAGAATTACGTACGCAAAAATACAAAGTTAGGCACAAATCAAGAATTAGGCTTACACAAATCAGGGTGATACATATTTCTCTATATATTGGAAACCCTTCCTATCAGTCAATTATCACCACTACCACCACGCTGCCTCAAAATGTGCCCGGGCGTATCCGGCCTCCTGACATTTTTTACTTTTTCTTAAAAACTCTGCTGCCTTGTAAAAATGCGATGCTACTTCCAGATTATAAACGCCTGCCAAATTTTCAGAAAAACTTGCATTTAAACATTTTGGGATATGTAACCGTAGTTTAAGTGAAACAAAGAGTAATATTTCAGACTTTATTAACTGCGTACTCAGTGATTATTATCGTGTTTGACACGATGTTAGCCACATTAGCATACTCACAATACTAGTAACTCCCATTCTTGTTTGAATCAAATAAAAAAAAAAAAACGGACTGATTCTGCTATACATTAACCATATTAGTGTATTCACATTAACACCCAACCTTGATTGAAAAAAAACATTAAGGCATTAAATTGTGAAAAATACGATACCCATCCCTTCTTCCCATTTCTTATTTTGTTTCTTTTGTGTTTTTATTTTTATTTTTGAACCTCACTTTTATTTTCCAAAATGTTTCTTGGTTTCAGAAATTATGCTTTGATTTAAGAAAAAAAAAAATTTTGTAATTATTTAACATGTGCTCTTCAGGGCCACCGTAGAAAAACGATTCAGAGACGAATGGATTGATTTGTGCTAATCTGAGCTAAACCCACTTATCTAAAGTACATTTTTTCACATTCAGAATAAATTTTTAGGTCATTTGTGTAAAACAAAAAAAGATCCTGCATCCTCAGTTTCTTTGTGATCCTCTAAAGACAACAGGACTGTTTGTTTATTTGTTTGTTTGTTTAAAGAGACAAAGGTTAATGGTTTATCAGACAAGGACCTCTTGTGGGTGTGTGAAAAATGACATCCAAAAACGGCTCAAATGCTGTCTGTCATCACTGTTGGGGAGCTCGATGTTGTTGGAATTTTATGGGAAATTCCCAGTTTTTCTATGCTGGATCTTAAATGCAGCACAGATGGTGTGTTTTCCTGGCTATACAGGAGAGCTTAGCTTGTCATAGTTCAAACGTCTGCGTCACACTACTCCATAAAACACATCGCCATCCACAAGATATCTTCTTCATCATTTCTCATGCGCATGATATCATTTTTCCTGCTGATAAACAAAGACAGTTTAGTTTATTTAAACTCATAACGTCCCATTGTTTCTGTGTATTTGAGCTACTTTGCGTCTTGTTTTTTGCATCCTTAAGTTTACATAATACATTTGAGTTAGACGTGAAGTATTCACATTTTCTTTACGGAACATAAATCAACTGAGAGGGATTGCTCCTTCGGTTCCAACTTATTGTTTTTCTTCCAAATGATCATCGGGCCAAACACAACCGTTTTAAAGAAAAGTGCTCAAACAAATTACGTCTCCGAAAGCAACGCGCTCAGGAGAAACACGGCGAGGTGCAACATGATCCGCCACAGCCCTCACGCGAAGAAATTAAGTGGCAATCACTTTGAATGAAGCTTTATCAGCTTGTAATGGCATCGGGGAACGCTTGCTGTGAAAATGTGCTGAGGAATTTCATGCAGCCATTTTTGTCTAACTGACACTTTATTATCTCAAATGAAGCAGACCGTCCTTGCCAACACAAATCTCTCAATAAACAAAAGCACAAGTGTGGAAAATGTATTGTTGTCCTGCTGAGAGAAGCACGGGGTTTGAATGATGCAAAGACCTGAGCTGTTTGTTTTAATAATGCTGTGTACACTGGAGCCCCGGATCATTACAAACCATCATTACTTCACTGTCTCTGTGCACCATTCACGCTCACACGGTTTCATTCCTTTGGTTCTTTGACAAATCAAAATTATGATTGACTGTAGAAAAAAAAAAAAAGAGTAAAAAATCCCACTTTCTGCTTTCTTTGTACTGGTCTCCTCAAAGCGCCCACAGAGGAGCGGGTCATCCTTTATCCTTTATCAGAACCAGTCAGCTGAAATAGAATTTTTAGACCTATCGTTTTCCCTTTTTTTTTCGTCCTGCAGCAAAGCAAACAGAAGCTGAGAGCATCTTGTAATGGAAAGATTTTATTTTTATTATTGTATTATTTTTGGACACTCAGTGTTTTTTAATATCAACTTTAGGCTCTTATTATTCATTGTAATCATTCGATTCAGTGTGACTCAGAGATAAATACCTGATAGTGAACATTTCTTGTATTTCTTGCAAGATAATCGAGTGTAAATTAAATATGTGCTTAAACAAACACTTTGAAAAGAATTAATGCCAAATCTATTTAAATGTAGTGTTTTTTAAAGTTCAGCCCACTGTTGTTTGCCTCATTGAATTAATAAAAATAGAACATGGTACCACACTGTTTGATCATATGTCAGCACAATTCAAAGTTTTTTCGGACTGTATTGATTTCCTGTGCCTTAATCCAAATAGTATTTTCCGATATCAATATAATCATTTTATTTCAATTTGAAACAATTTTATAATGTTGCCTCAGATAAATTGATCTGGTTGGATCATCCGATGATGACATCCCATTCCTAACTCAGAGTTCAAAAGGATGTTGGTCCACCTTTTTGCAGCGATTACAGCTTCAACTCTTCTGGGAAGGCCGTCCAAAAGGTCGAGGAGGATGTCAAACTCAATCGCACAAGATTTATACAGTCACTGGCTGAACAGGATAAACATTTATTGAGCACACTAAAACAAAACTTTGAAAAACGAAACTTTTTAAACTTAAATATGAATAAAAACAGACAGGAATAAATACCTTTTACTTAACTACCTTTAAAAATGTGTTCTGTCAAAATTATACAAGTTTGAAATAAAGCAAATGTTAAAAGAAAAAAAGCATTCGCATTTATTTACTTTTATGTCATTACATTAAAACAAAGGAATGTAAATTTTAAATATCCCAAAAGATTTTGCTCTCCACTTTAAAATAATTCCTGTCAAAATTATGCAAATATGCACATCCAGCTGAACAGAACAAACAAAACATGGAAATAAAAATTCAAGTTGTTCTGTTCAGAAAAAAAAGAAAAAATCCTTTGTTCCTCCAATAAGGAAGCATCCAACCAAACCCAAACCCGCCCCCGTTATGTCCACTCCCCCAAGGCCATTTTTGCCTGTAAATTTAGAGCCTAAACCGTCCAATTGGGCTGGAAATCTGGCAACAATACTGTTCAGTAAGGCAGCAGATGCGATCTGTAGTTAATTTGTTACCAGAGTGACATGTTGCCAGCAGGGCCATTAAAGCCAACACTATAAGATGATCTTGCAGGCTGGATATTATTACGTGGCGGGCCGGAAACGACCCACGGGCATTGAAGTTGACTTACGTGGTTTATAGGAATTTTTGACCAATCTTCAAAAAGCACATTGATTAGTTCATAAAAGGTTTACACAAATGTAGAACAAAGGCAGATTGGAACCTGGATTCACCCACATCAGACATTCACACCAACACATCCGCATCTCCAAAATCCTGTCAGTTTTCTCCCATTTGCTTTATTTCCTCTGATCTAATTCACACATTCCCGCTTAAATCTGAGTGTCTCTCGTCTCTTTTAGCTTTGCAGCTGCTACCAGAAGCCCAGTTTGACTCCACCTTCTCTCCAACCTGGGCTAAAGAGGGCACCAGCTTCACTCTCCAGTGCACCTTCACCAATCCTTTACTGTCGTCCCAGCAGGATGTCAGCTGGTTCAGAGATGGTGAGAGAGGGAGCCTGGTTTATTTATTTTTCGACATGTTTCGTTTTGGTTCTCAAGGATTTTATGTAATTCTCCAGGTGTACAGCTGCATCAGTCCAGCTCTACAGATATTACAACCTGTGACAATAAGGCAACCATCACTATAGGATCTGCACACAAGGAGCATGAGGGGTTTTACTCAGCCAAGCTGAGGACCAGGGATGGAGTCCAGGAACACAAGTCTTTTGTCTACATCAAAGGTAAAACCAAGATATTCTGGAAAAGGTTTTACTGCACTCCTAAATCTTTAGTGTTTATATTTCAAGAAATTCTATTGATATATTTTGCAGCCAATATTTCAACATATGATCTGACAACAAACACATTCTCACTCCCAACTTGTCATTTATGGATGCGTGGTTCGGCCCCCTTCAGCATTACTTTTTGACATTTTGGGTGTCCCCAACTCGTCGTTTTTCAACGTTCCCCTTATATCAGGGACTGCCTAATTCAGCCTTTCTGTTGGTGAAATTCCTAAATTTCCCTTTTACAAGTTTTCTTAGTTCAGAAACATCTTCTGCAGGTCAGTAACTTCACTTGATTGAATGTTGATTCTCTGTTAAATGTTTGTATTTCCTTTAAACATTGACTTTATGATAATTTTCCCATTTACGTAAAAGTGGATGTAAAGAATCAGATGCTAACTTCAACTGCGTCCGTTTCAGGTGCGATGAAAAAATACATCAAAACAGAATGACACAACCGTCATAAAACTGATATTTTCTGAATAAAATAAAAAACAAGACTATTGTGTCTATAACTTTATTATTGTAAGCTTATATAAAACTAAAGCAAGTTGCTCCATATTATGCAAAACGGCTTAGCACGTAAAAAATCCTAAATTAGCCAAAACAGCTAGCATGTAGCTGAAATATTAGCTGAACTCCAAAATATCCTAAAAAACAAAAAAAGCTTAAGTTAGCCAAAACAGCTACCGTGTAGCTGAAATGTTAGCTAAATGCAATAACAGAATAAATTAAAAAGCTTTAGTTAGCAAAAATAGCTAGCATGTAGATTAAATATTAGCTAAACTCCAAAATAGCCTAATAAACCTTAATAAATGCTGTTGCTCTGCAGAATTTATGTCCCAGAAAATTATTTATTTGTTTTGTTATTTGGACTTTAAATGACATAATCATAATTTAAAAAAAAACACTGGGAACACTTTTAAAATGGATTGAAAGATGATCAGATTGAGTCTTTAACAGATGGAAGTTGGTTTGTTGTGGAGGTTCAAGTCAGACTAACACAGCAGATGATAAAAATTGTTAGTGAAAACTGAGATTTAACAAATAAAAATCACAAAGCAGACCATAAAAGTTAAATGTTAGAACTGTTTGTCTTTCTAAATAAAAATGGACGCTAGTCTGCAATGTTAGTGCTTACCCCAAGAGCCTGAATGTTGCTAAATCTGCTGTCGAAAACCAAAAAGACTCCATAATGAGCAATGTCAGGAAATATAAATTATTACTTTGCTTTCTCAAATACCAAAAGTGTATGAAAAATAAGCTGCTGCCTTTGCAGTAATGTATTTTTTTAGTTTTTGCTCATGCATTTTGATAAAAAAAAAAACAAAACAAGCAAGTTCTGGTCCTTGTTAGCCTGCCAGAAGGCTTTGAAAACGCTGTCAGGCCTCAAAACAACCTGCTGTTCAAAGTTGTTGCATTATCTCTTTAAAAATCTGACATGTGCTTGGGAGTGACCTTGAAACGGTTGAGGGTGAAATCTCTGTTTGGAACGTCACGCTGGATAAATAGTGTTTTGTGCAAATCCTCTGCCCCAAACACCATTTGTATTCCGGTTCTGCCTTTTATTTCTTGTCCGCGACCAGCGAGGGATTCATATGCTGAAATTGCACCATCAATCAAAGTGTTCTGCAGCTGAGAGCTTGTTAACGTTTTCCTGTGAAAGTATACATTCTTCATGGACTCGTGTTCCTTTTGTATGCTGTCTGCAGCGCATATAGAAACCAGAGGAAAGCTGTCACTTTGCGAATCTCCCCAGTGTTGCGGGACTCTTGGCACACAGGCAGCTTCTGCATTCTTACTGGTGCTGATGAAACGGCGTGATATTTTGTGGCTCATTCATGAGCTTTGTTACTGAATTTTAAGTACACACATTTATAGCTGGCAAATAAATCTCCTTCAGCGTCGAGTTCTCATTCGAGAGCCGTGTCTTTATCGCACTAATTAGTAAACGAAGGAAGTTCTGTACTTACTATTTTTTTCCCCCTTTATTCTGTTGCTGTGTCTGCAGTACCAACAAGCATGACAGTAAAGCAAAACTAAATGTAAAAAAAGGATTTAAAGCTTATTTTTAATTTTTTTAAATAAAGTACAGGGGCGGAGCTACAGGGGCGAAAGGGGGCATCTGCCCCTTTCATCAAAAAAAACTTTACAACCCAATTTTTGAGTCAATATAAATATAAATACTGATAAAAAAGATACAAGCTACTTTAAGCAAAATAACAAAAGTAATATTTTTAAATAATGTAAAAACAATAATAATGAATAAGCTTATTTTTGATTCTTTCATTTGTCATTGCTATCCACTCTGCTTTTATCCTTTTCCATACTTAACAAGGTTTTATTCCCCCCCCCGTATTAAATCTAGCTCCGCCCCCTGACAAAGTTTTAATCCAAGGAGTGCAAGGTCTAACAATAAATCACATTACATCAGCTTTATGCACTCACAATGACTTTGTTTTTCAAGTTTTCTCTAATTCACATGGTTTATTTTTCTGATCAACCCCAATATTCGACTTCAGGAAATCTGTCACTTTTACACCTCTCGACTTTCCGTCCTTAGATGCGTCTGCTGCAGCGTTGGGCGGTCCTGCTTCTCCTCTGGCTGTGCAGGTGTCAGACGTCAACAGAGACTACATCTTCCTGACCTGGCAGCCGCCCAGCGCAGATGGAGCGTCACCTGTTGAGGGTTACATTGTGGAAAGGTATATCTCTAAACCTGTATTTCTGAGTATTTTTAGATTAAATTCACTGTGAATTGGGAACAGATGAAAAAAATGCAACAATCATCGGGGCACAAGCTCCCCACTCTGCTCCATTCTGATGCATCCACTTGTAGACAAATAGATCCATATATGTCCAGCTTGGATGGCTCCCTCCAATATTGCTCGACATTTTTCCATTTTCTTAACCCACTGCTTACCTTCCAGGGTCAAGGGGTCACTGGAGCCTGTCCCTTCTACTGTTGGGCGTAGGCAAGGTTCACCCTGGACAGATTGCCAGTCTGTCACACAGTCGGGCCCACACAATCACACCTTGGGAGACTCAACCTATGATGGTTGATGGTTGCGTTATGTAACGACTGAATGAATTCATTAAGCAGAAATCACTGAGCAACTCAGGCTGTTCTTAGAGGTGACTGTGAGCTCCCATTCAGACGAACCTCTTTCTCACAAAACGTTATTCCAGGGCTCAACTTTCTGGAATAGAATAGCAATAATAACAAGATAAAGTGGTAATTTTGTCATTAAAAAAAAAAAACAACTGAAACTGTGGCTTTTGGAGTCTCAAATGTGAAATCATATATGACCAGAAATGAAAAAAAATAAAGAAAAGCAAGCTCTGATTTTTAAAATTATTTATTTTTTTAAATTTTCTTCTGTATTTTATTTGTATTATTTTGCATACTCTCTTTTGCCTGTGTTTTTATTGTGAATTATATGTGTACTATCTATTTCTTAAACTCTTTTTCATTTCTTTAAACATCAACCTGCCAAGGGTCTCCAAATGGAAATATTAGCCTGCAGCTATAATCTGGCATATTTACCGCACATTTTTTTTAATGTTCATTAAAATGCATTGTCCCTTTCTTAATAAAGTCAAGTAAATGAAGCATATTTTCAGGGCTGTAGAAAAAAGTTAGAGAGTGTTGATGTTAACCATTTCGTTTTTGTTGCACTGGTAATGTTATTTTAGCCTTATCAGGGGCTGTAAGACAGTGGAAGAGCATGTAAACAGATGGATGATGGGATATGTGAGGAGGCTTACTCTGCGCCAACAGCCCCACGCACAACTCAGAGATGAATTTCTAATGAAATCTTGCTGCTCTGCAGAAACTATGTCCTAGAAAACAATACATTTTTTTTAATTGTGGCTAAAATTGGCATAATTTTAAAACTACTAAATGCTTTTAGCGTATATCAAAAGATGATGATGAGAGAGAAACTTTAATAAATGATTTGCAGATGTTTGGTAATTTGAGCAAAAGTTGCTTAAATGGAGAAACTTCTAATTTTACATTGTTGCATATTAAAATGTTGTAATACAGTATAATGACATTAACTTGTTTATCATTTATTATTAACATGCAATGAGGCCGTCTCCTGCTGTTATAAGAGCTCCGTGCAGAATTTCTATTCTCACTAAGTTTCCAGCCGTCGGCGTCTTCTGGCCTCAGAGGGAGCTGACTGACAGTCCAATATCTCCGACTCCTGAAATCTATGCATTAGTGTGTTGAAGGGTTTCAGTGCAGATGCATTTTCATTCTGCTTTGTACATTTCAGAGAATATCTTTCTGCGTGTTTGCCCTTGTAAAAACATGCTTTTCCTCATTGTTGGTGGTTATAAAAATGTGGGATGTCTACTAGTTCCCTAGCAACCCCTTTAATGGACACAAAATTGCACCGTTTTCTTTCTTTGTTTTGTACAAGTGGAAATATATTTTTTTTTATTCAGTACAATCTGAGCCGAGTTTTATCTTTGAAAATCTTCTTTGCTTTGTGCTTGTAGGTTTTCTGGAGATGATCCTTCACAATTGTCAGCCTTGGCAGTGTCTGTGCTGACGTGCTGTGTGGGCTGCAATGTTTTACAGCTCGTTTTATGATGTTGTGGCCTTTAAGGCTGCTCATAACATCACGCGCTTGCTTTCTTGTTTACCTCTTATTCAAATGAGGCTCTCTTCTGTTTTTGCTGTGGCATCAACATTATTTCTGCTGCATTGATTAATGTCTTTCTCTCTCAGATGTGAAGAGGGTCAGGATGAGTGGGTGCGCTGCAATGTGCATATTCAAAAGACGTGCCACTTCCCGGTGTTCGGGTTGAAGGACAGAACTCTGTATCGGTTCAGAGTTCGGGCTGTGAACCGAGCCGGAGCAGGACGCCCATCCAAAGCTACGGAGGCCGTCCTGACCGGAGACCCTCTGGAGCACACCAGGACGATGGGTATGCTTTCAGTTATCTCAACATTTGGTTGTCGGATAAAGCGAAAACAATAATTTTCCAATTTCCGATTTTCCATCAAATACTAAATACATGTTAGTGGCTTCTAAAAATAAATCATATAAATTTACATTATTTTATATAATATTGGTTTCATTTACATGGCAGACATTATAAAGATCAATCCATTAATTCATAAACTTTATTAAATAATAACTTTTCATGTAAACATATCCTCCTAACTACCAGTGATACATTTATTTCCTCTGTAGAGGACATTTCTACGCCTAAATGTCTCCCATCCACTCCAAACTACCGAATCACCTCCTTTTGGTTTCTACAGAAAACATTTGGGACTTTTTAGTGAAGTCAAATGCAAAGGGGCGGAGCTCCGGAAAGTGTAGTTTTTGGCAAAACAAAATAATTTTGGTTGGTCAATATGTATGTACATTTTCTTTTGGATAATAGACTCAAAGTGTTTTACATGACCCAAGAGCAATAAATTACAGTGACGGAACAGAACTGCGAATGGCGGCTCATTTGACTGCAATCAATGGGAGGATTAATCTTTCTTCTCTGGCACCTGACACGCTAGCCGGACCAGATGAGGGGTTTAGTGCATGTGCAGAAGCTGTTGTGACGTATTAACAGTTCATTAAGTGAAACAGAGCCTTTCTGCAACAGTTTGAGTGACAGGGATTTAAAGGGAGAAATACTTGAAAATTCAAAAACAAAAGGATTTCTCATTACATAAATGCCACATATACATTAAAAACTCAAAAACCACGATTTTGATCTGAGAGAGACTTTAATAAATTCAAACAATTCAGCCAAAAAAAAAGGGGAAAACATTTCCTCTCTGGCCTTCTGATGGACTTCTCCTGGTCCCTGTTAAGAGACTTCTTACTACTATGTGAGGCATAGACAGATATCTGACTGTTTTTATTATTTTATTGAAATGTTTAAGCTGGGTTGCCTCTTATTGACCTGCTAGCTGTAACTTTATTAGATACTGAGCTACATATATTGTTCCGTATTGGTTCTTTTACAGGCTTTGGTGGGTTTAACTGAGGGGTTGCTAAATCTGCCTTTCACCTCTTTTCTTTTCTCTTTCCTCATCTCTTCCTATGGAGACTGGCATTACCATTAAGCCGAAGGCGGCTGGGAAAAGTTTCATATATCTTTAACTTATCTCCTTGTGCTTTTCTCCCTCTAAATTCACTTTCATTCCTCGTCTTTATTTTTTTTTCTCATATCAATACTGGAGACTGGTATTAAGTGATGTCTTTTAACAGTATAAGCAGTTCATATAGTGTTTTGATATGGAAAAATAGCCAATGTAGACTATCTAAAGATGGGGATCCTGATTTCTAAGCTTTTTGGTGACTCAGAAGGAAAGCGGTCAACCTTTGGTTGCAGGTTGGGTTCCTGCTCTACCTGCCCATGTGCATTGAAGTGTTCTTGGGCAAGGCCAGATGGCACCTGAGTTGAAAGCTATATGAACATGTGAATGGATGGTTTTTAAAAAGCACTGTTTGGTTTTAAAGAAGGTGAAGCTCTGAGCACTAATCCTTTGAAATTTGTTTGTAATTAGTTATCCTCAAAAGTACAATTAAAACTAATAATCATGACTATATCTGTACATTATCATGGGGTCTGTTTGCTGAAATCTTGTGTTTGTTGGAGCTTTTCTTTAAGCTGTTCTCCACCTGTTTCTTCATCATCGCTTTAGCTCAGCTCTCGGCTCTTTCCCTGCTCTCTGATGATGAGCGCTGCCCTCTTTTTACAGCCATGAACATCAGGACAATAAACCAGCACAGAGGACTCAAATTAAACCATGCATAAAAAAATCCATTCACATAAATTTCCCACAATATTCATCCAAATTCCTAAAAAATCCATTACAATGTTTTTGTTGTTTTAACATGTTCTTGTAGCCTTTTTTCTCATAATGGAGGACCCGTTAAGACTCCCTGCTATTCTACATTCTGCATCCACTAGTAGATGAATAGATGCATGTAGATCTTCGTTTTCAGCCGAATGGAGAGGATGGGGGGTGGGGTTATTCCGGTCCCGCCCACAAATTTATAATAAACGTCTGCTGCTCTGCAGAAACTGTATTCTAGTAAACAACACTTTTACAACACCTCAGCAGAAGATTGGAGTGAAACTTTTATAAAATATCCAGAATAACTATATCTCCCAGGTGTGATGAAGCTGCTGGTCACCTCACCTCTGATGTCTTCACCAATGGTCTCTGTATCCACATTGTTGCTATGCGAGTTCCTCTGCTTTGCCTTTGCGTGTTCTTATGGAAAGGCACTCAATGGAAGTGTCTGCTGAATATATTAGGAATGTAAGTGTGAGGAAAAAGTGGTAAGCAGCCAGATGTGCACCCCCCGCCGACACACTGCTGCATACACAGCTCGGTAAAGGAGTCTTTATAAGTTGTTAAAGTAAAGCGAATTACTGTGCATGAAAATGTGCAGCTTATATTTCTCTCTGATGGTTAGGTGTGTTTTTATGTCCAGCATCCGTCTGTGGTACAACTGAAGTCTCGCTAACTGCCTTTCCATTACATATATGTGCAAAACTTTATTGAAATGCTAGAAATGAAAAAAAAAACACAATTTTGCAATTACACTGTTTTCCATTAAATTGTAATCATGTGAAAAAACACAAACCAAATCACGCGATAAGTCATTCAAAAACACGGCGACAGATGTCAACTAAGCTTTGATGTACAGCAGATACATCCACATTTCTGCCACAGCACAAGCGCTCATCATCCTCTATCAAAGGAGACGTCGGCGTCTTATTCAGGCAATGGAGTGACGGGCTATGAGGGAGGGACTACAGAAGAAGAGATTTTGGAAAATCAGGATTTTACAGAGAAGCTTTGGATCCAACAATTGAAAAGAGCCAATGAGGAAACAGAATAAAAACTTCAAAATAAAAGAAAGCTACATTAAACAGAAAAGTGTTTATGGATTTATTGCAACAATTATTCCCAATAATGCATGTTATTCAGCAACCGGTCATCTAATGTTATGAGAATGCTGCTAATAAAAATGCTCAAACATTGGATTTATGATTTTATTTAGAAATAATAACCGTAAGCGACCGTTTTTTTTTTTTTTTTTTGGTACTTATTCATCGCAGTTTACAAGTCGGACAAGACTGAAATTTGGCGTCTGACTTTTTTTTAGCTTCTGCTTTGACAGTTATGGGTTATGGAAAATCTATATCATATTACTGGTTTCTGTGCAAAATCTAGTGATAAATCTGACTCGGGGCAGCACAGTTGCGCAGAGGTTAGCGCTCTTGCCTCACGGTAAGAAGTTTAAATCCCGGCTGGGGATCTGGAACAGAAACATCAACTGGGGACATTTCTGTGTGAATGGGTGTGTGGTTGGGCCCTGCGACAAACTGGCGACCTGTCCAGGGTGGATCCCGCCTTCGCCCATCAGCAGCCGGGTTAGGCTCCGGCACCCCTGTGACCCCGAAAGGGGCAAAGCGGCCAAGAAGAAAACAGCTGGGTGGCACTGTGGGACCTCTTGTGGTCCTCACTGGTTGTTGGCCATGTGACTCATTTAGTTAGAAAAAAATGGGTTTCCATTGTAGTTTTGCAAAACATGTCATTTTCAGAGTGCCTCAAAAAAACCTCCTCCTCCAAACTCAAAAACAAATTTTTGATAAATTTAAGTTTTTTTTAAAGTTTCATGTTTCCATTTAGCGAATTTATGATGGCAAATACAATTTCACAATTTCCTAGTTGGAAATTTAGAAGTCAAAAAAATCTGCTCAACACTTAAAACCCTAATGATGAAAGCAAGATTTTGTCTTTCAGATTTTATCATTGTTTTCTTGATAGCATGAATATATTTTCGTCTTAGTTTTGCTCCTTAAAGCACCTAAGATGCACCTCCATCCTGAAAGTGGCGCTCAAAATTACTTAGTTCACCTTTCAAACCATCTAATCTGACTTGTATACTTCACCTGAATCTATGTTGTCGTTAAAGGCTTCCAATGTTCTTCCCCTCCTTTTATCCTCCTCCTCTTCCTGCTATTAAAGCAGAACCAAATCTGGATGAGCTCCTTTGATCACCGTAATTAACTTCAACGCTCATTTGTCTTAAGGAATTTAACCACTGCTCTTACAAAGACAGGTGTCTGCAAAACTCTACATCCCGAAAGGCTTTACGTTAATTTGTCAGTCACCTCCATCATCTCTGCGCTACAACAAGCATCGGCGGCGTGATTATCCACCTCATTTCCCACAGTCACCCCTGTTTGGAACTCGCAAATAAATCTGCGCTGCCAAAATAAAGGCTGGCCGTGACAGGGGTTCGGTTGCATCATCAGCTGGAATGCAGTTTTTATTTTAAGATGTTTTGGTTGAAATCTTTATGTGTGTGTGTAGCGGTGAGGACAGATGGACTGTGGTCGGACGCTGCGGATCATTAAACACACATGAAGGACAGGCAGGAGGTTGATTTGCTTCTGGCCTCGTCTTCATCCTCCCGTGTTCCCATCATTTGCCTCTTCCTGTTGGACTAATATAACACAAAAAGGGCGTCTTGTGTTTGTCACTCTCATCTGTCTGACTCTTTTTTTTCTTCCTCTTAGTGGTCCAAGTGGGCAGAGGAAAGACCATCATCATCACCAAAGACGAACTGGAAGGTGAGAATGCTCTTCTCTCATTTAGAAAATGATTTTTTTTTTAATAAATGGGACATTTTCAAAGAGCATGTTTTTCTGGCAAATGTCACAGCACCTCTTCCAGCTCGCCGCAGGCTCGTGTCAGTGTCGCAGCTTCACAATGAGCTGCAGTAAATGCGTCGAGGTGGCAACGAACATTTGATACATTTACAGAAGCAGAAAAGTGAGGAGACCCCCCCCCCCCCCTCCTCCACCCACCCCTCCCGCCGATGTGGTGGTAATGCACATAATGGCCCGGGGGGCAGTGAAAGCCTGTGAGGGGGAGTGATAACCTTGACAATGAGACTCACAGATGGGGTGATGAGAACGGAAGCGGAGAGGGAATTTGTGTTCAAGGATGCCACGGGAAAATAAGATGTGGGCTGCAGTCTGTTTTCTGATTGGTGGAGCACATTTAGATATGCTTCTGTGGAGTATATCACATATTTCCATGATGTACGTGGAAACATTAGGTAAAGACTAAACAGCTGTTTGAACATTTATTAATTTATTTACATTAAAAACATTTTAAATAAACATGTAGGCAAATTTTTTTTTAAATGACAGCTGCGATGCAAACTTTATTTTACTAAATATTAAATACCGCTGCAATTTAATAAATATTTTTTAAAAATCCAGTCCCATATAAAAGTATAAATATTTGTTCATCTCTAACAGATAAACACAGTAAAGAATTCACTCCCGCCTCAAACAAACATCTGTTCTCTTTCATTTATCCTCATGCAGGATTTTTCTTTTGAGCAGATCTTTCAAAATGCTTTATAGTTAACAAGGAAAAATAAAAAAAACATGCGTCTTAAAGACCCAAATTGATCTGTTTTAAAAGATAAAATTTACGGTTTCTTTTGATTTCATGGACACTCCCACAAAGAGCGTCTCAGTTAATGAATTGCAGGAGGATTCTGGCGTGCAGAAGTCACAGCTCAGGGAAGTTAAGCAAATAAAGAGTAACTTTTACAACACTTGGCAGCAAAGTTCAGGAAGGACAAATCTATAAACATTGAGAAAGACAAATGGACAAAATAAGGTGTGGAGATGATGCAAACATGCTTTTTACAACACATGTTAGAAGATGTTGTGGGGGGGTTGTCTTTTATTGTCACTGCAGCAGCCATCTCTGAACTAAACAAGCTCTCTGGAGTTTAACCTGCACTGTATGCAATCAGCCCCTCAAACACACACAGTTAGAAGATGTTTCTTTTATTGTCACTGCAGCATTTCTGAAATGAGTGCACTCTCTTCTGTGTGAACTCCTGGATATCCACAGGTTCGCCCGCACTGCTAACTCTTCAGGGGATGCAATCACAGAGACCCGCAGAAACACAGGCAGCACAAAAAAAAGAACGGCCTCGCTCCTTGATCTCCTTACAGGGTCGGTGAAAGTGTGCTGAATCAAATATAAGTGTGCTGAGTCATCTTTTACTCAGGTGAAACCATATTGAAGAGGTGGGGCTTATCTCTCCAGATCTGAGTTTGTATCAAATCCAGTGGATGGAGCTTCAGCGCTTTAAGAGAAAGCGTGAAGAAAAGCTGCAGCAGCAGCACCTTCTTGTCTTGTTTTCTTTTCTCCTCATTTTTCCTACACATATTTTTTGCCGTGCAGGTCAGATTAGAGTTCCTCTTCCTCCCACCGATGTCCATGCCTGCGAGGTGAGCGACTCCTACGTAGTGTTGCAGTGGACCGAGCCTGAGCCTCGAGGCAGAGAACCGCTGACCTTCTACGTGGAGCAGGTCAGACTCCAGATGATGCACAAACAAAATACATCTGCTTGGCATGTAAATCATATCGCTCTGCACCCCTTTCAAAAGACACTTTCAAAAATAACTGTTTATGTTCAACATATGGAAAAACTGGAAAAAAAACAAAAAGAACAAATGAGTTTCTTGTGCACACCAGATAGTAAATAGTGTGCAGCAGTTACTATCTGGTGTGCACAAGAATTTTTTTTTTTTTTTTTTACATCGATGCTGTAGTGTAAAAAAAATGTGGATCTTTGCTCTACTTAAAATTCTTTGTTTTGTTGCTTCAAAAAATAAAATAATACCATCAAGGAAAACTGGTTCCTGTTTTAAAAACAAGGAGATTTCACTTAGATTTCTGCAGATTGGACCGAATGTAACATGAGGATGTTCCTGTTTTGAGCTTCCTCTGGAAAGAGCTTTAACACCCACATTTTTGCAGTGCAATTTTCTACTGTAGCTACATTTTTTACAAGTAAAACAAGATGTCAAATTCTGCTATACCCCTAGTAGAAGACTACTGCATATACAGATTGACGTGTGTCAAATACTGATGTCTAAATTGTAGTCATATCATTTGGTAGACAATTTCAAAATATTAGCGTTGTACAAATCTTTTTTAACTGTGTATTTTCCAATTTTTGTGAAGGTAAGTTGTTCTTTAAATCTATTCTGAGCTCTGAGGCTGGAATACAAATTTGGGTTAAAAGAGTTAAAAATAAAGAAAATCCTTTTGATGCTAAAAGTAAAAACTCATATCTAGATGCTATTTCTTGTGAAAATACACTTAAAGTGATATGAAGTATTCAGTTATTTCAGTTCTTTGTAAGCTTTTTTTGCATAAAAGGAATTGTTTTATTGTGGTGACTTAATTCTAGCTTTTTATTTATAATTTCTATTAGTGATTTTTATCTATTTCAAAGCATTCCCAGTGATATTTTAACCATGATTCTTCCATTTTTAGCCATAGTTAAGAAGAAAAAAAATACTTATGTGTTTTCTCTCACATGTTTTCGCTGAGTGGCAATGTTTAATTAAATTCACTTCTGAGTTTTGTTTAGTACAGCGTAAACCTTCCCCCACTTCCCGTCATCCATATGCTTACATGCTCCTCCACTAGCCTACAGCCCCTCACATCCCATAAAAAACTGTTTCCTCCTAATACTAAAAATCCATATATCTGGATGTTATTTTTTGGGAAAATAGACTTTTAAATAATATTACGAGTCGACAGTTATTCCATTTCAATTTAAGATGTTTAAATTCTTTGTTCTATTTTAGTAACACTCTTCTAAAACAATAAGCTTATTTTTCTTAGCCAAAGTTTCAAATTAATACTAAATAAAAAAACATTTTCTAATTATCAGACATTGAAACCTGAACTTTCCTTTAAAAAAAATAACAGCCTTGACTCTTTAATATCCGAATCTTAACATCTCCTGACTTCAATATGCACAAAACTGCCACAAGAACTGGATTTAATTGACATTTTATAAGTTACTCGGGTAATAAACCTGTCAAATGGATCTGAAATGACTAAAACCAGCTGTCTCATACGGCTTATATAATGAGGGGAAGCATTCAAATACCCTCTTTGCCCTCAGGTCTGAACATTATAATCACTTTTGGATGCTTCATTCTGCTGTGTTTTCCACCTGAAGCTGAATAAAAGACCGTACATTAAAGATGAACAAACTTTTTTTTTTTCATTTTGTTTTTCTCGATTTAAAATGTACCTTATTTGTTTATGCATGAAGCAACCACTCGGTAAGCCTCTGTTTTTCTTTGTTTGCAAACTAACTTAAATATCAATTCGTAATGTTAAATCAACTAATGAGAAGAAATTAAAATGGTTGGAGTTGAGCTCCGTCTGAATCCTGCAAAAATATTTAAAGGTTGTGGGATAATGAGTATTTTTTTTTTGTAATGATTTGGTCGGATCAGTCGTTGGTGGGACAGAACAGCTGGGGCCTGGCCAGTTTGGACACAGTGGTGAGCTCTCCGAGGTTCCCGGTGTCGGACCTGGTGAAGGAGAAGCAGTACTGCTTCAGAGTGCGCTCCGTCAACAAGTACGGCGTCAGCGACCCGTCTGAACCCAGCGCACCCGTCTCCCTCGCAAAACCACAAGGTAAGAGGATATTTCTGTTCCTGCTGCTACCCATTCATTACCCTGCCTTCTGCAAAGGTCAGTTACTTTCTGAGGAACTCCGCTTTCAGCATTTCCCTGTAGCATGAGCTGCTGATGCAGGAGCTGCACACATAATCTGGTGGATCTGAGGGGACTTATGTGGGCCAGTTTAAACTAACTATGCAGGTCACCAAAACTTTCTGAGCTTTGAAAAGAAATAAGCACATGTCACCTTTGACCCTCATGATTAACCTTTGAATTATTGTTATACGGTTCATTTTACTTGAAATACTTTTAACTGTTTTTATTTTCTTGTGATGTTCCCTCTCATCCCACGTTTCAGTTGAAACAGAGATCAAATCTCAATGGGATTTTCTGGTAAAATAAAGGTTAAAAAATTATTTTATCAAAACTTTATTGTAGGAATTTATTATTGGCTTCTAAAAACATAAATAACTTTGTGACACATTATTTCAGAGACTTCAAATTCACTCTATTTCAAATAAATCTGTTTTTTTACATATAATACGTAACCTTTAATGCTAAAAGAGCAATGTGACTTTGTTTTTTAGTGACCAAATCCAGCCAGAGGCATAAAATACCACCTCACTGTATAGAACTATATATTTTGTTTATGTGTGTGTGTTTATCAGAGCGTTTATTCATACAATTTAGCCTTAACATATTTATAAAACTTTCATTATAACAGTGTTAACATTTTTTTTCACTTTAGACAGTTGCACATACATGTTCTTTTCAAAATAAAACACACTTTGTGTCAAATAAGATCCTCCTGCTGCAGCAGATTTTTTTGCAATCATATTTTTTTAAGAAATTTTCCTCCGACAGCAAGAAGACACTGTTATGCAGCTGAAGATAAGATTATTATACTCTAATAACAATTAGTTTTAACTATCATTTTGCTTAGTGATTTAGATGTCTGGTAAAGCACACAAGGATCGATATTGATTAAAAAAAGTTAATTTTAATAATATAAGACAGCTTCAGTTTAAAAAGCTAAAAAAAACAATTTTGTTTGTTTTCTATTTTCTAATCAATACATTTAGTTATTTCTATAATTAGTTTAAAATATTTGTGCTTTTTTTCCTGTATTTTTCACAAATAAACCAATCAATCAATCACTCTTTATGAGAGCAACATCTGCAACCACACCTAACAAAAACTTTACAAAAGTTGCACCAAGTGGTTAAAAGCCAAAAAGATTGGCTTTGTGATAAATAATACTTTCCTTTATATTGTTTTCAACTCTTGTCTTTATTTCAGTTTTGGTTTAATTTCATAGACAATCTCATAACGTGATTCTAGTTATTTGTTGGTAAGAGACGCTCCTGTCATTTTTTTCCCAGCTGTGCCGGCTCCGCCCCCCTCAGTAATGGCCGTCAGAGACACCGACACCTCTGTGCTGCTGCAGTGGGAGGAACCCACAGACAGAAATGGCATTCTGGGATATTATCTGTACTACAGTGAAGCTGGCAAACAGGACTGGAAGACCGTCAACAACAAACCCGTGGTTAAAACCAGGTCAGAGTGCCATACTTTTGTTGGATAAAAGCTGGTAGTGAAAAGTGGAATCCTAACTGAATGGATGTGTTCAGGTTTACAGTCCACGGCCTGAAGACTCGCAGGGAATACGTGTTCAGGGTGAAGTCTGTAAGCCGAGCTGGAAACAGCAGATATTCAGACGAGTCTCTCCCCATCATGGTTAAATCAGCTATTAGTAAGTACAAAAAAAGACAGTAAGTGCCTTCCGTACATCCGTCTGCTCCTGATTTGTGATGCAGCTTCCACCAAGTGGCTTATCAGTCAGTGTAAGGCCGACCCCTCTGACTCTCTGTGCCGTCTCATATAATATAATGTGCTCCCTGCTGGCTGCGGTACAGTACGGTGATGACTCATTTGGCTTGCCAATCACTCCCGGCAAAATTCTCACATCTCTTCCGCTGCTCTGGCATCACCTGGGGTTGCATGGCACCAGCCCAGATCCTTGTGAGAAATACATTTTCATCAAGCTGAATGCATCCTTCATTGTCATCTGAGCATCCTTTGTGCGGCGCCGACAGTGGAGAACTTGCAAATCGAGACAGAAGCCGAAGTCTCTCAGGGAGTCCCTCGAGTTTCTTCTTTCTGTTCAGGCGGTTTCTCTGTGTCGTTCTTTTGTTCCTGCTCGTGATTCCCGTGTCTGTCCAGATGTTCCCTCCGCTCCCTCGGCCATCAGCCTGCTGCTGTGCTCTGGATCAGAGATGGTGCTGGGCTGGAGGGCTCCGGCCTGTAACGGAGGGAATCCTGTTCAGGGGTACTACCTGGATCAGAGAGAGAAGGGCGCGGAAACCTGGCGGGAGGTCAACGTCAAACCAGCCAAAACACGACAATTTAAGGTTAGTGACGCCCTCAACTCTAGGAAATCCTTTTCAGTCTGACAGATGATATATTGAACCAATTATAATGAGTATCCAACTTTTTTCAAGTGGACACGGTATTTGGTTTGATGATTGGTTAATTTAATTAAGAGTTTATTGGATTACTTAATAATCTCGACACGTGGTTTGCAATCTGAGGCTTCAAAGCCACATGGGGTTCTTTTACCCCTCTGGTTGAAGAGAAATTCAATTTTTAGAACTTTAAAAAATACTTTAGGGTGCTTCAAATGAAACTGAAACTGGCTTCAATTCATTCACTCTGCCAGACTCCTGACTACCGTACCCATAATGCTCCAACAATCCATCAAGCACTGCAGCTCCCCAGTTTACCAAAGTCAAACTGAAACATTTTGACGTTTTTTTTCCATGCTGTGTACCACTGAAAATTTATTTGAGATCAGCAAGCAGCCAGAATACAGACATTTTTGAAATAATTCAAGGTTCTAAAAATTAAAAACAACAGGGTTACTTTTGCCTCGTCTCCACTGAGTGGTTAGGACCGGACTGAACTGGTATGATATTTTGAGTGTTTCCATAAAAAATTGACCCATTAGCCCAGACTGATTTATACCATTTTAGCCCTTGTTTCCACAGAGCAGTCCGGTCCGATCTAGTTGAACAGTTCCGCCCCGTTCCCAATCTTTGTAGTTCCATAGAAAAATAGAGCAGGACGGTTGGGGCGGAGTCACTGCTGCCAACCGTAGTTTGTCAAAAAGTAATGACAAGATTTGAAAGCACCAGTGTAGCGCTAAGCTAGCATTTCCGTTTTCCTCTTTACGGAGGTTTTCTTCTTAGTCGCTCACAATCTTCTTTCAAACAACCTTAAGTTCCTGTTATACGCAATTTACCAGAAGTAAATCAAAGAAAGACGAGCTGCTGGACGACCTCCTTTATTGTTTCTTTTCTCGTCGTCGCTCCACAATGATGCGATGACACGCTGGCGGTCTACACCACGCAGTGAAAACTAAACCACTCAGAGGGAACGAGGCTAAACTGAGTGGAAACGCTCGCCATAATTTACTGGTCCATCCCGTACTACTCCTCCCGTATAGGACTGCTCAGTGGAAAATAGGCGCAGGATTCCCCGATGGTTCTAGATAGTAAAATGGAACAGACGAGTTTGGGCGGAGCTACTGTTGTAACACAATGAAATCCATTGATTGGTGGAGAGTTTTGTCCTCTTTTGGTCTATATTCTTCTTCTCCTCCTAAAATCTACTTATGAGTATTAAATTCTTTGTGTTCAGAGGAGACACGCCATATCTACAAATACGTTGAACTACTAAAGTTGCACTGTTATGACGCGCAGCTACCTCATCGGTCCACCTGGATGGGCCAACGCTCAATAGAAACGCTCACTTGAATTGCCTGAACAATAAAACTGTCCAGGAGCGGACCAGTCCAGTCCGGACAGCTCAGTGGAAACGAGACTTCAGTCAACTCTGATTTAATTTTAGTTAAGTTAGGTTACGTTAAATTACAAACCATTTTTAATATTTTGAAAACATTTTATTTTAATCTTTATGTTTTATATATGCTAAAAATACAAAAGTTAATTAATATTTATCATGATAGCAGCATAATAAGTAGCAGTGTCTTATTTTTCTAAAGGGTGAAGGAAAACTGTGTGGCTTCTACAGGGAGAAATCAACTCGAATGACTCTTTAAGTGTTGAAGGTCGCAGACATAAAAGAATTAGCATCTGTAATAAAGCTAAAAAGTTGTCAGGAGTATGTTTCCCTTACTTAAAGTATTGAGATTTGTGGATTATTAATTGTGTTTTATTATATTTTAACACAAAGAAAGAAGATGTTCTTTTTTCTAGTGTTGTTAGGAAAATGTGTTGAATTAACAACACAGAGAGTCTTGTGAGGTGGTCCTGAAAGCAGGACAAATGTGAGCAGGCAGCAGGAAAAGAAAGATTAAAGAGAATTAAAAAAAAAAAAAAAAGCTGCACGAAAAGGGAAGGCCGCAAATACAAGCAATTAACTTATATAATATTTTTAAGATGTGAAAACATAAAAAAAACAAAAAAAAAAAAAAACAAAAGCAACACAGAGTGAGAGATCTGAAGGTCAAATGCAATAGAAATCTAATTTTTAAAGGAAATTTAAGTTGATGTCAACAAAAAAAAATTTAAATATTTGGCAAATTAGTCGAAACTCTATACAATATTTACAAAACCAACAAAACATTCCTAATGTAAAAATGGCTGAAATAAAACATTTATTTACCAAATAATACATTTATACAAAACAGAATGTTCTTTTTCCAATCATGACAGTATTTGCTAAAGCTCCTTCACTCACACTGGCTGTGTCACTAGGCAACAAGCAGTGTCCATGGAGACCCGGTGGAAAGTAAAATCTTTGACCCAGCGAGTACAGGTGCCCCATAATTAGACATATTGCAGATATGTGACTGGCTGCTTCTGTCAGCCGCATTAAACTCAGTTGATTCGAAGAGAAACTCCGTGGATCACAATTACGGTCATCCTCGAGCGCTGCAGGTCACCTCGCCGGACAGATGTTTCCTGATGAAAACTTGCAGCAAAGCAAGACTGTTCACTGAAAAAAAAAAAGCATTGGAAGGTTTATTTAAATCAACTTTCTGGCTTCCTGGAAGCAAATTAGACTTATCGGAATATTGATTAGACTCTATTTGTGGTCAGGGACACTTTACTAATCTTGCTTTAATTAGACTAATAAATTAGCAAACCTTTAAAGTGAATGGAGCTTGTGCAAACACAAGAGTGTAAAGCTGAGCGCACATCCTGCAACAAATTATGTAATATTAGTACTAATGTAAATTAGATGCATTGAAACACCTTTTTAATGTAGCGAGGGGAGCTGGAGCTCATTGTTTTATGCATCATAAGACTGTCTTGGTTTAATATTCATCATTAATTTTCCCTTTGGATTCATATTTAAAGCTGCGTTTAGAATCTGAAACAAGCTTTTACGCAAAAACCCTAAATAAAAGAATCAGATTCCATAAACATCACTCTGCACCGAAGCAGCTAATGGGTCATAAACAATCCAAACTCAGGACAGGCGCATCAAGCTTTCTAATCTGAAGCAGTAATTGCTTGTAGTAAACTGGGTTATAATCTGCACAGAAAGATGCACTCAAGTTGTGAATCATTGTTAAGTTGCCATCGATTAGAAAAGATTTATGTCTTTGCTTGAAAATGTTTCAGTTAGTGCAAATGAAGTGAGATTTATATATGAGCATCCTCACAAAACGGTTTACAAAACTGGTCCTGCAGAGGAGGACGACATTTTATGCACAATTTGATCGCCATCTAGTGGAAGACTGAGGTACATCCATGCATCTCCAGAACCCAACAAATCTCTTTTCAGGGTCGTGAGGTTGCTGGAGCCTATCCCAGCCATGGTTGGGCAAATTATAATTGAAGAGGATTTTTAGGATATATTTTTTTAAGTTTTTCTTTTTTTTTAAATTATCTTCATGGATTTACTTTTATTGAGGTGTATTGCCATTGTGATGTTGCTTTTTGTTGAGATGTGCGTCTGTATCTGCAGGTTTCCAACTTGACATGTGGACACTTCTACCAGTTCCGTGTTTTTGCTGCTAACCTCGCTGGTGTGGGGAAACCATCTGATGCTAGTGAAGCTTTTCTATGTGAAAAGTGGACAATGCCACAACCAGGTGATTGACTTTTTTATGACACAAAAACTGTTTTTTTAAAGAGTTGCAAAGAAACTTAAATCGTGATCTATGTGCTTTCACTGCAAATCGGTACTCTTTTATTGTCTGTTCTAGATAGATAGATAGATAGATTACTTTATTAATCCCGAAGGAACTTGTAAAAGTCATCCATTGCTGCAAACACACACATGTTAAAAGCATGAAACTGTTAAAAAGGGATATAAAGTAATAACAGCAATAGAAAAGTTAGATTAAAAACATTAAAAAATCTCTTTGACCGAATCCAAATTCTTCCCCTCCCCCTCCAGTTGTAGAGGCATTTGGAGCTTTAGTGGTGTCCAAAATTGCTTCTTTTAAGGGGAGTCTGTAGGGACCTGAGGCTGTGACTCACAGAAACTCACATTTCTTCACGTGGGTATGCTCTGAAGCACAAAAGTTTACACTTTATTGTAAGTAATGACTTTTAATTTTAGGAAGACTTTTTTAAGCTGTAAGGCCGATGTATTTTGAAAGTGTTAACAGTTACACAATAATGTAGATGGCCGATGACTATTGATGACATCATCAAGAAGTAGGAACGTGCAAATTTAAAGACACTGGTTGTGTCCGAATTACCCCTCTAACTCCCAACTAGTTAAAAACGACATAGTGCCCTGGATTTTAAAGGTAATTTGGACACAACGTTACTGATTTCATGAAGTGAAAATTGAATAAATACAAACATTTCACAATGTTTATTTATGGCTCCACTGTGTTCTGATGGTGAAAATGTGGATGGCTTATTCAAATATTACATTTAAACACTCTTTTTGTTCAAAATTGCAATGCATTGTGGTCTATATTTGCTAATCTAGAGAGCATCGATGCATGCTAGTTTTTCGCAAAGACTTCTGGGAAATTTTTATTGCAATCGATTTTGGAATTAACATATTCGGAGAGCACTTCAAAATGGCAAACACACTATAGCCACTAGCTATGTTTGAATTTCCTACCTTCTCCCTAACAACTAAAAATCATACTGTAACTTTTCAGTTGTTACCATGATCAACGTAATTCCAGCAGCTTCTGAGGGAAAAAGTGGCGCGAGTCTCTTTAACGATGAAAAATTACAGTAAATTAAAGAACATACACGCTGGAGCTTCGGTGTTAAAGTGTTAAATGACGAATATTGCAATAAGTGCAAACGTAATAAATACAAGCTTTTTATGAGAATTATTTCTGAATCCACTGAGTTCTGATGATGATAATGTTGAATGAATGAATGAATGAATGAATGAATGAAATGGTTTATTTCAAGCAATCAGGTGCAATACATGAAAATACATCACACAAGTAGATCGCTTGAAAGGGATTGGAAGGAAGCGAATTTATATAATCCCACCCCGGCTCGACCATACCATTTTCTCTACATGAATTATCAATATCCAGTTATGGACTTAATATCAAATATTAATAGATACAGGTTATTAAGGATCATTAATATCATTGATGTTATCAAATTACGACAATTCATTATATTAATCAGTAACAATAATCTAGTAATCTCAAAATACTTGTGCAGATCGTATTCAAAGAATTATAATAATTCAAGAAGTAATAAGCAAATCATCTTCATTTTCTAATGCAGGAACAATCTAAACATTCTCATTAAAAAAAACAATTGGTACTTTATGTATCAAAGAATGATTAAAAAAATCAAAATGTAGTTATTAAAATAAAAAAAAAAGAAATACAATTTGTTCAGATTGTGTTCATCAAAGAATGATTATAATGATACAGAAATAAGTTGAAAAGATCATGAATTTGAGCAGAATCAGTGCTACATCACAGCTTAGAACAAGTTTAAGGCCACGTAAACGATCTTGTAAACCACCTTCGCTGTAATGACTCAGAGACTGTGAAGGTCTCATTTCAAGGGAATTGTGCTCAAGTTCTGCAGACTCGGGCCAGAGTTCACATCAATGTTGATGGTTTATTTAAAAAATACAAAAATGGTTCAAACTAAATACATTGTTGCCTTGTGGTCTAAATTCTAGTGAGCATAGATGCACTCTGGTTTTTGCAGAGAATTCTGGGAAATTTCGAAAGCACTCAATTTTGGAATTGTAGGTTTCTATCTGAATTCCTTCATTACTCACTATATGCTACAATATATAGTGCATTAGCCATTTTTTAGTGCCGTCCAAGAAATTTCCCAGATGTTTTTGCCAAAAACAAGCGTGCATCATCGACCCAGATGCAAGGACCAAACAAAGGCTCAAGTTCACAAAAGAAGTTTTTAATCTTAAAAAAATCACCTCAATAGAGGGAAAACTAAAGCCAAACCAGGTGAATGCAGACAGCTTTGTGATCAGCCACAGACGGCTGAAAAAAAACAAACTAAAACACAACAGAGAAAAACGTACTCATTTTTTTCACAATGAAATAAAATCCATCAAACTGAAAAAGACACTTTTACCTGTTACCCACAGTTATAGCTGTTTGTGGTCATTTACAGCTAAATAAAAAGCCTAGGATGTAACTCCGGCATGATTTGCTCATCGTGCCTTTAAAGTACACAGTGAGCAGTGGGGGTCTGCAGTTAAGTGAATAATAAAGTCGCTGTAATGGCGTCTAAACTAACAGCCCTGAGTTAGCTTTTGGGTATTCATTAAAAGTTTCCTATGAAAAATATTCTAATGTAATTTCTGAAAGAGGATTCAGAAAGAAAAACAACGCTTTTAAGGGAACATCTTATTTTTCTCTCAATAAAGTCTGCAGGAGGCCTAACTAATATTACTACTGCGCATATAGGATGAGAAGTGACTAAATCCTTGCCGAATGAGATTCTGCCCTCGCTGTGCTCACTGCTGAGCGTCTTATATCCACTTAATTAGGACTGAAAAATTACACTTTTGAGGACAAAGTTGTGTATTTTACTCCAAAATGTGATTAAAACGGAGCGTGTCGTCGTTTAATGATTTTGTTTTCACTTTGTGGTACGTTTCAGCGTGTCTGGGACCGCTCACATTCATTTTTATAGGCCATTAATATTGAAAATGGAGACGGTTTGAGTAAAAATGGACATCTTTTGGTGCACAGCTCATTAATCTTGGCAAATGGACTTTCCTGTGTTCCATTAATAATTTAAATGTGATAGAAAATCATTACACGACTAGTTGATTACAACATAGAGAGAGCAGCTGTGGATGAAAGTTTCTTTTTTCTGGTTTGTTTTGACTCCTCACTGGAACAAGAAGAGCAGAAGTGACCTGAAGCTTATTCAACTCTGTGTCTCTCAGGCTGCCCTTACGACCTGGAGTTCAGGGAAGTGAGGAGCGGCTCTTTGGTGATGCTGTGGGCCGCTCCACTGTATGAAGGCCGGGGGCCTGTCAGCGGCTATTTGTTGGAAATCAGTCGGGGTGACGATTCAGAGAGCTGGACTTCTCTGAATAAAAAGCCAATCTCTGACACACATTATAAGGTGAGACATGTATGTTCATGTTCTGACCCAGCAGGGTCTGCTGGCGTAAACAACAAGCATCGTCTCCATCAGTCTTTGCTCATATATTTTCCCCGGTAAATAATTGACTTCTTTCCGTGGCCTTCAGGTGACGGGGCTTCAGGCGGGCGAGACCTATCGCCTCCGCGTCTCCGCCGTTAATGAGTGTGGAGTGGGCCGCGCTTCCCCGCCCTCCGAGGCCGTCACGGTTCGGACCCGACCCGGTCAGTCTGCTCGACAAGCACGCGGTTCTGTATCGACTTTATCCCGGTCGGGGTCGTGGAGGAGCTGCCGGCTCAGCCAGCTGTCATTAAGAAAATGTTAAAGGAACTAATGCTTTCTGCTGAGGGACGTCCTGTTTAATTATAAGGAAGAAAACAGAACGACTCGAGCGAGACTGAAGTCAAGAAGGAGAAGTGTAACGATTGGAAGCAACAGATTCCTGGCAATTAGAAATGCAGTTTTTTTTTCCTTTAAGTTTCCGGAAAAACTTTAAACCATTCCTTTCAACAGCATGCTACCAAAAACAAAATGAATTTGTTTATATTTCTATTAAGTAATGCCACTCTATAAAATAGATAAATTCTTTCTTAAGATTAGTTAAAATAAGAGAATATTTCTATGTTATATATACTCTCCTTTCTGCCAAACAGAATAAAATCCACCACATTGAGTTCCAGATAATAATAAGTCTCACTCCAATCATCTTTAGTTCTATCCTAAAAGAGTAAAAGAGGTCTTTTAATTATGATTAAGACATTTTCTAGAACATAGTTTAAAGAGTTCATCAAAAATTAGTTGTGGGTGGGACTGTTGGCACAGAGTAAGCCTGCACTCATTTCCCATGATCCCTTTGTGTACACTCTCCCCCACCAGTTTACAGCCCTTCACAATCCCAAACTATTATGAGCGGTGTCACAAAAAGGGAAATTTTGTCCTGCCGATGGTAGTTTGAATTTAACAACTACAAAACCACAATTTGAAAAAAAGAAGCACAGTATCCCCCCTTGTATGGCTGTCAAGTGAGCCCTCCCTCAAATACTGAGCGCCGCTTTCGTCAACGCATTACGGTGGAACCAGTTGGGATTTGTTTTTTAAAAAAAAAAGCAAAGCGTAAAGCACTCTCTTTTAATGTCTGTCATTTTATTGTTCCTTTATTACTAAAGCTTATATGCAATATAACTTATATTTAGGTAAACTATGTGTATTTGTGTGTTCTGTTTCACTAGGATCAGTCTGAAACTTTGTGGGTGACATTAGCAGATAGGATTCTATCAGTGAGAAGTGAAAGGACTGTGGAAACTAGGATTTTTTTAATTTTATGTATATATCGACATTGTAGAAAAAGCACTTTAATAGACAGTGGAGATACACCTCAGCACCTTCTTTGGATGCTAAATTTTCATACAAGCGTCTTGACTTATATGAGGTTTTGAGACAAACCGGGAGGGTCAAGTGACGAAAAAAGTGAAACTGTGAATAAAGGAGCTTGAATAAGCAGGGGAATACTAAACTTACTTACTAATTTTATTTTCTTTAAATGTGTCCATCACAAGAAATGCTACAAAAACACGATTTTCACTGGAGTGGCAGCGTGGCTTGTAAATTTAGTTTTCTTACAAAATAATTAGTTGAAAAAATTAAAATATTGCTATATTATATATATATATATATATATATATATATATATATATATTATTATATAAATATGTAGTTTTTAACTAGATATTTAGTTTAGTTTTTTTGGTTTTTACTAAATATTTACTTTCAGTATTTTAATGTTTTAACTAATTATTTAGTAAGAAAACTAAATTTAAAAGCCGCAACGCTAACGTAATTTTTTTGTGACAGTGATTCTTATGTTGGCTTTACAAAAAACCTTGATAAGATATTAAATAACAAAGTTATAAATGAAAAGACATTTTGCAGGACCAATGAACCGCTCACCAGAGTTTTTCCAACCATCTGTTCCTCTCAGAAACCAAAGACATTGAGATCGGCGTGGACGATGATGGCTTCATATTTTTGGGCTACGAGGCCTCTGAGATGAACACCGAGAGCGAGTTCCTCTGGAGCAGAAACTACACCAACCCCATCGATGCTAAAAGGACGAAAACAGAAACCAAGAACAATCGGTAGGCGGTTTGTGTACATCTGTACTTTTATAACTTAACGTCTTGAAGATTAAAGATCCAGCAACCAAAGGCAATTAAACAAAAAAAGGCCATCGTTCATGTAAAATGACAATCTCCAGTAATTGTACTCATCTGCCAGAGAAGATTTACAGCCCGCGGTGTGATGGCTGACAGCCTCGGCTTCAGGGTGGACAGATGAACAAGAAGCTCTATATATGCATGTGTCACTTTTTCTTTTTTTTTTCAAATCTGCCTGTCAGGTCGGTTCTCACCTTCAGAGACCCGTCGGTGGAGGATCTGGGGCTCTACACTGTGGAAATGAGCGATAACCCCCACCTGTCATCAAGCTACGATTTCACAGCTGAAGGTACAGCCACAGCGCGGGGAGGGAGCGGCCAGTGAAAGTTGGTGGAGAAAAATGGCATCTCATTTGTCCCTCCCCAACCCCCCTATTTTACGGAGGAAGCTAATGGCAGAAGAAAAATACAGAGCTGTCACTTTCAAGGGTTAATGAGCTTTCCTACCAAGCATGTAATTACACGCCTCACAGCCATTTCCACAAGGTCACACATCCGAACAAAGCATATGTCCCCGGTTTACTTTTCTGCTTAAACGTGTTGTGTTTGCTGCTGCTTTGGTCCAGATCAACGATGAATTAACCTTCTGCTTCTTTCTTCTTTTTTTTTTGCAGACCTTGACCAGCTTAAAGAACTCAGCTGGCAAGTCAGAAATCCATGTATGTACAACTAAAATCCTGTATCTTGCAGCAAAATGACAAAAAAAGCATCCTGCAATTTAACTGTTGTAGCTGCAAAAACTGGATCTTTAGAAAATAAAAAGACTCTTATTTTAAGATTAAAAAAAATATGTCTTGAATAAAAATAATCTTATTAAGATTGTTTATCAGTTGCAAAAGTTGAAGAAAGCGTGTCTTAGGGACTAGAATATTGTTCTTAAAGTCCCACTCCAATCATCTTTTGATCTACAGTAAAAGTGTTCCCAGAGGTCTTTTAATTACTATTATGCTATTTTTTTAACAAAATTTTAAAAATCTGTGTTGTTTTAAAGGACAGAGTTTCTGTAGATTAGTTAAAAATGTGCCTCTTCATTTCCCATGATTCCTTTGTTTACATGTTCATCCGCTAGCTTACACACAACCCCTAAATGACATTAGCGGTGCAACAAAAAGGGGTCAGATGCCAGCTCAGATAAGGAAAACAAGGAAGTACATGGATCTATTTGTCTGCAAGTGGAAGAATCAGAATGGAGCAGAACAGGGAGCTTATGGCCTACCGACCAAAGTTTGTTTGTTCGTAACAACTACAAGCTCTTTTGAACTGAATTTTTTTGTCCAATCCTAATTCACAGTGAATTGAAAAAAGATATACTCAGAAATGTTATTTAAACCTTATATTTCTTTAAATATGTTCAAAATATAACAAGAACCTGTAAAAACGCCTTTTTCATTCAAGTGGATCTTTAAAATAAGAATCTTTTCTTATGCTTATTTAAAGAAAATCATTCAAATTTTAAGAAATTCAACCTGTTTCCTTTACATTCCTCTGAACATTGGTTGATCCGCTTTTGTCTCCTCTTGCAGTGATAGCGTTAAAGTCCGGCTGGGAGGTAGAAGTTTCCGAGAAAGGCAGTGTTCGTCTTTGGCTGCAAACCGAGAGTCTTAGCGACGCTGCCGAGCTGCGTCTCATCTGCAACGACCATGAAATCTGCAGCACTCCGGTGTGTCCTCCTGCAGCTTTAGTTGGGGAAAAAGGACCAGAGTTCCTGAATTCACTCCTTAATCTTTGAAGTAGATCTTTTAGGGCAGAAAAATGTCATCACATTTGAGTTTTGTGAACTTCTTCAGTGGTTTTTTTCTAAAAAATATTATAGGAGTCGTAACAATTTACTTATCCTCACCCAGAAAAATTATGAGAGTAGTAAGAAGTAAAACACCAATATTAAAGCATGTTTGCTTTTATTTTTGCACACCAGCTTTGCTACATTTAAGACTTGAGTCTATATATTTTTTTTATTTGGTTTCAGAAAGGAAGCCTTATTTAATGTTTTAAATGTTTTATGCTTATTTCAGTTGATGATTCACAGATTTTTTAAATGTTTCAAAATAAATTGCAAGTAGAAGTAACCTAAAAGTAGGAAAAACACTAATCTGAAAGGGTAACCAAACACCAAATCAACTATTTTTATCTGTTGACCCTATAAATGGTGACAATAATAATTAAAAGATCCTTTAGTTTCCTCAAGCTAACCTCAAAGTCACTGTCAATCACAGATCTAGACCACACCTCCCCCCTCAATCTGCCTCCCCTAGCCCCGCCCTCATTTTTTGCATTTTTCATATCTGGACTGAGTGCCTCCAACTGTCCTGTTTGGTTACCCTTTAGGAGGAAAATCACCAAAAAGTACAAAAAATTTTCGGTCATTTTTACTGAACAAGAAATTTTATGATAAGTTATCAAACCTAAAAACAAGGAGTTCCACACGATCATTCAAAATGGGAAAAATAGGCTTAAAAAAGGCTAGCTGTTAGAATTATCTAAAATTGAAGATAAATTATTATTTATTTTTTGCAAGTTCTAAGCAAATTGATTTTATTCTTTGAGTTTTTAAGTACCTAATCGTAGTAATTTTGATTGCACTAATACGAGAGAAAATGACTTTTTTTGAACAAAATGAGAGCAAAAGGGATCTTGGATAAATCCTCATAAAATCTCAATCTGTCACTTATTCTTATTTTTTTGCATCCAAATTAATGAAAATGAATGTCAGTATAAAATGTCAACATTTATTTAACTTTAAAATAGCATCATCTAATAGAACCAAAAAACACAGAAAATTTGAGTTTTAAATCCTTTTTTCTATTGATAAGAGTATGGAGAAAATTGATTGTGACTAATCTTAATAAAAATATCCTTATTTTTAGATCCCAGCTCTTAATGAGACAAAAAAAGTATGATTTTGAAATAAGATTGTAAAACAAAGAGGAGATAAAACTATTAAAACCTGGAAAAAATATATATTTATGTCCATAAGTATTAAATAGTGTACTTCAGTATCTTTTTTTATTTCAATGAACTTTTTTTAGAACTTTAGAACTACAAATGTCTGTTACGTAACATTAAGCATCAAACAGTTATTATAAGAACTCTGAGGAAACATCAGGACTGATGTTCACAGGTGGATGAATCCATCTTTATGAAAAGTCAACAGTTATCCAAAGCAGCCATAAGTGTTTTAATAAACAGTGTAGGACAGGAAATTAAGGTTGTCAGCAAAGATGAAGAGCAGGTGTGCAGAGCACGAGTTAATCTGATGAAGTCTGGTGGGGAAGAAGATCACCTGAGGTGATGTCGGCAACCGCAGCCACATCTGGCAAAACGTCGCTTTTGGTTAATAGTCGGGGAAATCACCCGTCTACAAAAAATAGCAAAAATGATTCTCTGTAGATTCATTAGAATCAATAGAAAACGATAGAAAGTGAATTCCCTCTTTAAGACATGCACGAACTACCCCAAAGTTAATTAAACTTCCTCATCTGCATCATTTCTGTTGACGAAAATAACAAAAAAAATCCATTCTCATTATTAACTGAAGATGAAAACAATACAAATGATGAAATATGATGTGGAACGCGCCGCTTTAAAATACAGCTTAACCTCTAAAGGCCACAGAAATCAAAATAAATGTAGAAAAAAATCCTCATTAAGCATGAATATGTGTCATGACGGCGAGTTCAAAACCATCATTAGTGCTGTCAGGGTTACTGAACCACCCTCCAGAGCGGGCACAGAAACAAAACAAACAAACGCAGCCCAGAATATTCCACTGCATTATGAGCCTGTATGAATGCTTCACACTTTCATTTTTATTCATTCCATTATTTCCCTGATATCAGAGCTCTGTCTGAACAGCCCTGATTATGCATTATGTCTCGGTGATTACAGCGGCGGTTTGTGAATTCAAAGGCTGTTTAGTTGATTAGGGCCTTGGGCTTGTCATGCATTGCAGATCACATAGGCTGCTGACACCTATCAACATGCGAAGCAGATATTTATCTCGATGAGCGCAGAAGTCGTGAAGTCGCTCAAAAGCTGTTTCCTCCGCGTCGCCGCTTGTTTATGTGTCTGGAAATAAGGGGAATAATTTCTCTGCGGCGTGCACACGTTGTTTCAGACTCATAACGTATTCCGTCTATACAGCAGCACTCGGGGATCATCTGTCTGTTGGCGTGCTGATTTGTACTGTTGCAATATTTGTTTGCTTTTTCTGCAGCACCGTAAAATCAACTTTGACAAGGCCAAAGGTCTGGTGGAGATACTGTTTGATTCGCTCTCTCAGGAGGATAAGGGCTCGTACACGGCCCAGCTGAGGGACGGCCGGGCCAAGAACCAGTTCACGTTGCTCTTAGTGGATCAAAGTGAGTCGTATTCATGCCACCTGCATTATGGATCACAGTCAAGTATCAGCTCTAGTGATGAAGTAACCAACAAAACGAGGATCGGCCGCTAGGAAAATAAGACGTGTCCCGAGAGACGCTTGATAAATAAATCAAAAACACGCTAATGCACAGACTGGCAGCAGGATTGATTTAGAGTCCCACTCTGATCATCTTTTGATCTATTTTCAAAGTGCTTTTATTTAGTTATGATTAGGCCGTGTTAGCCACATTGTGTCATTTTCTGGGACATAGTTTTTAGGGATGTAGAGAGGGAGTCGATTCAGATTGAGTTACCGAGATCTTTCATTTGGTGATACTTGTATCCACATACATGAAATGTTGACATGAGGATATTTCATTAATTATTTATTTTGTCAACGAAGCGGGACATAGTTCTTCTCAACTTCACAGTAATCGATTCTAGGGCTGGGAATCAGTGGGTACCTCACGAGATGATTCGATACATTGCTCACGATGTCGATGATATCGCGATATAACTCACATTATATAGAAAAGAACACATATTTTTCTGGAAAATATATCTCCATTCATTTCTTTGACTTGAACACAATCATAATCAATAATGACTAATTTTGTGCAACGTTGCTGAAATCAGTAATCCTGTGTCTTTGTCAAGCATTGACACCAATTGAATTTGAATTATCTGTAAAATTCTGTTCCAACAATAGTAAACATGAACAGGACTTTGTGCAAAATTCTTGTAGTAGCTTCAAGTAGCTGCCTGCCACATCAATGCTCACGACAGTCAGTCTTACAGTCTATCTTCAAAGGAACGTCTCACCTAAAGATCACAAATATAATGTTTAACAGCCTCCTCAAGCGAAAATAAAAGATCGATACTTGATGAGAACTCAAGAATCAACCACAGGACTAAATATTGCGATTATATTGTAATATCGATATTTTGGCACCCCCCCAATAGATTCTAGTTTAGCGACCTGATGAATCAGAGTGATGTGAGCAATACGCAGAAAAAAGGCCGTCGTCGTGGCGATTAACGGTGAAATCCGTGCTAGATATAGCAATGTTGGAAATAAACAGCACTTTATATCCTCAATCATACAGTAAAACCTTATTGGTTAAGTCCCATTTGTTCTATTTTTTTATATTGAAAATTATTTTATAATAGAAATCAGACTATGTTGATCTTTCCCTTTAAAAACAAATAATTCTTAATTTACCAAAAGTAAAGTACCATGAATCTGTGGGTAAAAGCAACTTGTACATGAGACACAATTGCAGCGCTTAATGTTGTGATCATTAAATAAAATGAATTTTACCATTTTATTACAATGAGAGATGTAATAATATTCAGATGTAGTTTTTTTAAGTGATACTCTGGGAAAATACAGTCTTGGATCATGAGAGACTCTTGCCAATATACACCCCTAAGTTTTTTTTTTTTTTGAGTCATACTCTTAAAATTAGTGAAAAAAAATGTTTTGGTACAGACTTCGGATCTATTTTAATGTATATCATATTGTGAGACGTGTATCTGGATACGTATCGTATCACCAGACTCTTGCCAATATACACCCCTAATAATTTCTGCAGAGCAGCAGCTGTTTATCAGAAATTAGCCTGAGAGTTTTGGGCTGAACTGCAGCCACAGACTGTTCCCCCCACTTCCCATCATGCCTTTGTTTCTCCCGGTAAGCTTAAAGCCCCGTAATCTAACATTACGGGTGCAACAAAAATTGCGGGCAATATTAAGCCGTAAAATTTAGAGCTTGATTTTTTCAACTGATTTTGTGTCTGCTCCTGATTCACAACTATTTGAATAAAGAAATACTCAGAAATGCTATTTTGAGCTTAATTTTCTTAATAAATGTCCTCCATCATCAGAAAACTGACATGAACATGTTAAAACCCAACTTTGATTAGAATGAGTCTTTAAAAGAAGTAATCCTTCATGACCACATTTGCTCTCATATGTTGGGATTCTACTTTCTGGCTTCTCTGTGTCTCTTTCAGAGTTCCGTCAGACGCTGGCCTTGGCTGAGGCGAACCGGCGGGACGTGCAGAGGAAGGCTGGTGAGGCATCACTTCAAACGGAAAATAGAACATCAACATTTGACATAAGAAATGAGGGATTCCTCAATCCATTACAAAAAAATCTCCTTATTTTGACCTATTTTTTATTATGCATCAGAACGTTTAAGTAGGATTTCTACTGAAATGCTCTATTTAAGACCTAAGAAAGGACAGAGTGAATGAAACGAGGTCGTTGCTGCTTCTCATCTGCATGTTTTCATCATCGGAGATGTGATTAAGAGGTTCTGACTTTGCGTGTAGAGGACAAACTCCCCAGTTCCTGCCTGGGCAAGTGGATTATCTCACACAATGGTCACTATTTGAATTCAAAGGGGGTCTCCAAGCATGGAAAACCCATTCTGATGATTGAATTTAAAATTTAAATGCATTTGAATCCACCTTATTCATTACACGGGCATGTTTTCACAATTAGCTTCTTTTAAAGAAATATGTTTTATTGTTGTTGTTTTGTTTGTTTATTTTCCAAGGACCGTATTTCCAGGAATTCCTGACATGGAATGTGAATGAGGATTGTGAACTAACCATAAAATGCAAGGTATTTTTACATTTCTAAACGTACAGTAATGTGTTCAGTATTCACAGAATTTTCATTACATTTGACATAATTAAATTCTAATATTTTTCTTTCTGATTTGAACTTTTAACCTTCAATGACAGAAAATATTGTTTTTTCTGTTATTTTATTTTTCAAATTAAGATAAAAATGTGTCTTTTTGTAGGTTAATTGCCACTTGATGCATATTGGGGAGGATTTTTTTTATTTATAGATTATGAAATTATAATTTGCTCCTAAACTGAAATAACAGTTGTTTTCTCACATCTGCATCCAGCAAATATGGATCTGTCAATATTAGAAACTAACTCTAGTTTCAGTAAAGAGAAGATCAAGTCTTGACCCAGATGTGACATCAAAATAAATGTCTGCTCTCATAATTCTTTAACACCCCCAAAAAATAAATAAATAAATAAATGCCCCAAAAAATATATATTTTTTCTACTGCTTATTGTCTTGGTACGGAGCCCCTAAAGAGACATAAAAAAAACAAATTGCCTAAAAATACATAGACAGTTATCCAGATTTTTTCTTCTTTTTTTTTTAGGAAAAAATAAAGTTCTGGTTAGCAACTGGTGTGCACCAGATAGTAAATAAAAAAAATGTTTTTCTAAGAATTGAAGTTAAAAAAATAAATAAATAAAAATACTAACTGTTGTGCACCAGTTATTATCAATCAGTAACTCGATTTTTTTTTTTTTTACTTCAGATTTTAGGGAAAAAAATGTCTTTTTTTTTTTACTTCAATTTTTTTTCTTCCGTGTCCTTTTAGGGGCTCCATGCCTTGTCGAATAATACACACAATCAATATTTTTAAAAACATGTCTTCTAAACGTTCCCCACCATTTGGTTTAGCAGGCAGTTAAAGGGTTAAAGAAAAGAAGGAAAACAGGAGGTACATTTCCTACCTGCAATCATTTGATGGACTCCATTTTACACATTTAATTGCATTCCATCCAGAAAATGCTCTAACCTTAAGATCAATCTTTCAACTGTGTGATCATTTAAAAAGAGGCCGGCACCACATAAATTTATAAAAAAAAACCAAACTAGAGTAGTCAAAGTTTATGGTGCTGCCAAGGATAAATGAGGAATTGAAGTTATTTTTTATTATGTTTGGCTCGGGGCAAAACTCTACCCAGTTATAGTACTATTGCATCAAAATGCAAATGCAGCTGCAAAAATCCAAAATCCATCATAAACACAAGTGTTTCATTTAGACCAAAACTAAACTAGTTATCTGGACTAGCAAAAGTGTTGAGCGAATAGAATCTTTTTTTTTCTGGGGAAATCCTAAACATCAATTAAATTAAAAGTGCTCCCCTCCCATGAGTCTAAAATACATATATATCGATTTTTGACCAAATTAAGTATGACACAGCTTTCTTATTATGTTTTTTGTAGGGATTTAATTACTTCGTTTTTGAAGTACAAAAAATGTGGCTGCTCTATCAGAAAACAACTTTTATGAATAAAAAATGTACCTAAAATAACTAAATTTTTCAAAATAAATAGGGAATTTTTTTCTTTTTTTATAAAAGTTATTTCAATTCTGGCTCTTGTTGAAATTAATTACTAAAACAACAATTTGAATTTATTATAAAGTTAGATTTTTAATCAACAAAGGCTTGAACATTTCAGTCATCTAAAGGTGTGTTTTTTTTTCTTACTCTAGATCCTTAATACAAATTTAACCATTTCATTTCTCAAAAGCCTTTTGAAACTACAATGATTTCCGCTCGCAGGTGACCAACATGAAAAAGGAGACCTCTTTGAGGTGGTTTAAGGACGATGTGGAAATCCCACAGGCTGACTACGATCCGTCATCCGGGGTCAGCTCACTCTCCGTTCCGCAGGTATTGGAAATGACAGCTCTCTCCATGAAGGAGAATACCGAGTGACATTTATAAACTGTAGACTGTAAAAAAGAAAAAAAAAAACACGCGTAAACACAGTGATGGGCAGTTCTTCTGTGTCTCAGTGAAGTAAAGCCTTTAAGAAAGGATAGATCAAAATGTGCTGATTCTTTTTTCTTTGTCCTGACATAAAATATTTAAACTGATGTCAAATATTTGCTGTCAGGTTACGCAGAAAGAGGCTGGTTCGTACAGAGCTGTGGTGTGTGACGGGAGAGGAGAAGATGTCAGCACTTTGGAGTTAGTGGATGACGGTGAGACGTAACCTCCCAATGTTTTCAAATAAAACAGTTATTTAAATGACTTTTTTTCTCATATAACAGAGTATTGCAAGCTCCTGCAGCAGCTGAGTAAACAGTGTGGTGAGTTGAACGTCCAGTTCCTGTGGGATTGAGAGAAAAACACTAAAATGCAGACAGTGAACTAATAAAGCTTGTGTGCAGCATTGTCTGCCGGTCCGCTGAGGATCCAGAGCTCCGCTGAAGGTTTCAAGCTCCACTGCTCTTTCAGATACTACCTGAGCTCCCTGAAGACCAGCTGGCACTTCAAGTGAGTCCCAAAGCAGGACACCGCTCGCAGCCAAACAACCTGCCAATCAAAACAAAAAGAAACTGTTTACAGTCAATATGGAAACTGATGGGTCGTTGAATCTGCTCCAACAATTCCAGCTTTATGCACAGTTACCAGACATATTTTTCGATACCCCCCTTTAACCTTCAGAACTGCCTTAATCCTTGGTGGCAGAGATTCAACAAGGTACTAAAGGTGATTTATTGGGTAGAGATCTGGTGACTGTTGAAGTCATTTGAACTCTTTTCATGTTCAAGAAACCAGTCTGAGATGATTCCAGCTTTCTGACTACAGCGTACCCCTCAGAAGATGGAACGCTGTAGTCATAAAGGGATGGACACGGTCTGTACAATACTCAGATACGCTGTGGTGTTGACCCGATACTTTATTGGTACTAAGAGGCCCAAAGTGTGCCAAGAAAATACCCCCCACACCATCACACTACCACCACCAGCCTGAACTGCTACCAGGTAGGATGGATCCATGCAGAGTTGCTGGAATCTCCTCTGATCTCTGCCATCAACAAGGCATGAACTGCCGCTCACTGGATAGTTTCTCTTTTTCTGTCCATTCTCTGTAAACCCTAGAGATAGTTTTAGGAGAAAATCCCAGTAGATCAACAGTTTCTGAAATGCTCAGACCAGACCGTCTACATCAGGAGTGGCCAAACTACGGCCCGGGGGCCACATGTGGCCCCTTAAGATACTTAATGTGGCCCTCCAAATTAAAATACATTGAATCAAAAATCCAAATTATTATTTTATTTTCATTGTATTTCTGGTTTCTTTCCATGAATGGTGTTGTTTCTCTGACGTTCGTGTGTGTTCCTTTCTGAGTCAGATGGTGATCTTTCGGATTATTCCTACACCACATAAATACAGCATTTCTTTGAGTTCACATTTTCCTCTGAAGAACATCAACCCATAGGATCACCCAAAAGAGAACAAAAATCAAAATTTAGAAATTAAAACTCCCAAATTTTCTGTTTTTAAATAATATATGTGAATTTGAATCCAAATTAAAGCATGTTGCGAATCTCCTCTGATCTCTGCCATCAACAAGGCATGAACTGCCGCTCACTGGATAGTTTCCTCTTTTCTGTCCATTCTCTGTAAACCCTAGAGATAGTTTTAGGAGAAAATCCCAGTAGATCAACAGTTTCTGAGATGTTCAGACCAGACCGTTCATAGTCACTCAAGTCCACTTTAACTGAGCTTCATCTGCTTTGAAGAAAACACAGACCTGAGAAAAACAACTGTTACACAGACTTTAAATCGGTTTGTTTATGTTATTTAATATGGTAAAAGCACCGGAATTCTGTAATTGTCTCTTACTTTGAAACTATTTTTATTGGTAATACTAACACACAAAGACAGAATCCTTACAGGATTTACAGCAGTTCGGCTCTCATCATCCCATCCTCGCTTCTAATCGAGTTGCTGTGAAGTGATTGGCTGAATAGAAATTTGCCTTTAACGAGCAGTTGGACAGGTGTACCTCATGAAGTGACCACTGAGGGTAATTAATCATTTACAGAGACCGGAAACATTGCGTTTGTATAGAAATGCTTGTTTTGATTCAAATATCACTATTTTTTTTTTTTTAAAGGAATGGAGACTGCAAAACAACCCAATATTGCACATTTGTTTTCCAATGGTACAAATTGTCATTTTTCCATTTGAGCAATCCTTAAAAGTAGAAAAATTCAGATTACATTGTCAAATAGTTTCTTAACTTAAGCAAAATATAAAAAAAGTGAATGCAGTTTTTCTTTTTTTAAGTGTAACATACTAGTTTAATATGTTTTAACAAAATAACTTACACGGGTCTAAGGGCATTGATAACCAGTTTAATTTAGTCTGTTTAGTCTTTAGCTATTTTTTCATATTTTATGACTAACTTTTGCATCTGTAATTTTACCTGCATGAAGCCCAATGAGGCTAATTTTCTTTGTGATTTTGGGCTATATAAATAAAATTGTAATTGAAAACTATTATTTTGCTAAGTATATAATTTTTTGAAGGTCCTAGAGGTTAAATTGAAAACAAAGCTCATCAATGTGCACAATTTAGGTATATGTTTGCTGAATAATGTTTTATGGTAATGAAATGAATGAAAAATGTGGAAAAGTTAAGGCTTACAGCACCCCCTACTGGAGCTTGTATGGAAATTACTTTAAAAAAAAAAAAAAAAGTTTCTAAAGCAGACAGATTCAAATCTTTGTAGAGGGTTTATAAAACATCACTGATTTGGCACAAGTTTTTTCCTAAAATGTATCTTTACATAACATTTTTTTTTTTATAAGTGGATTTTCTTTCTCATTTCAGTGAAAGGAAAATTGATCAGGAAACCAGATCCAAGCCTGGCAGCAGCATGAAGAGCGTCTGGATTGAAATCCTGAACCCTACAGAAAAAGACAAAGGCAAATACACTTTAGAAATGTTTGACGGCAAAGAGACGCACAAACGGACGCTGGAACTATCAGAAGACGGTATGTAGAAAAAGCTTTTACAGTTTCTAAAACACACCAAAAAAAAACATTTATTGATATTGTAAATCTCCAAACTGTTTCAGCTTTTGCTGAAGCTCTGCAGGAACACCAGAGGTTGAAGTAAGGCTTGTACTGAGGTGGCATCCTGCACGGCTTTCTGTGTCACTAACCAGTATCAGTCGTCCATTTGACGCAGCCTAACGTTTTTGGATCTGTGTGGACATTTTTCTTCTGTGAAGATGGTGACTGAAACAAAGGTTTGGTGCTGGAGCCTGGGGAATAAATCCCTCTTTTATTTGTAATACTTGCTATAATGTGCACCAAAGGGGAACAAAAGCAGGTTAACAAGAACATTTTAGCATCAATACCCCACACAAGCTGTGCAGAGGTCTACAGAGGCATAAGAGATTTGTAAATAGACGTCTAGTTAATTCATAATCATTAATTTGACCTTTTTTTTGTTTCAGGCAATTGGCCGTAGTTGAGAAAAGTAACGTTTAATATTTTTTCAAAGTTTCTGTGTGAAAACGTTTTTAGATTTTAGCTCATTTGTTGTCTCCTTGTTCTCTCAGATCGAGCCAAAGTGACTAAAGGTCTTCCTGATGTGGTAGCCATCATGGAAGGAAAGGTGAGAACATTATCAGGTCATTAAAACGTCCTGATCGACCATCTGTACGGCTGACCGTCTTCTGTTTTTCTCAGTCTCTGTGCCTCACGTGCTTCATCGACGGGGAACCGGCTCCAGAGATCTTCTGGCTTCGGAATGATCGGGAAATCCTGGACCAGACTCAGTTTACCATCACCAAGGAGCCCAAGCGCAGCTCCATCACCGTCAACAAGGTCCACATGGAAGATTCTGGAAAGTACAGCATTTTCGTGCGCAACCAGTACGGATCGGAAACGGTGGATGTGACCGTGAGCGTGTACAGACATGGAGAGAAGCCTCCAGCCAACGCTGTGGAGATGGGTTGAGACATCAGAGAGGAAGATTGACATCATGTCTTTGACATGACTTATTATTTAGAAGTGAAATTTTAAAAAAATAAACTAGTTTTTGGTTGATATAAATACCATAAAACAGTCAGTTTTTGAAATGTTCATTTTAGATGCATGCTCACTGTAAGAGGTGTACACCGAAAAAAAATAACTCTAGAAACCATGTTGCATGACTTTTTAAAATAACTTATTTGTGTCTAACTGCTGCAAAAAGGTATTTGAACACCTGAGAAAATCAACAGTTAATATTTGGTGAAGTTGCCTTTGTTTGCGATTTCACAGGTTAAACGTGTCCTGTAGTTTTTTTTTTTTACCAAGTTTACATATCATCCAGGAGGGATTCTGGCCACTCCTCCTCAGAGATCTTCTCTAGATGATTCGGTTTCTGGGCTGTTCTATTGGGTTTAGGTCTGGATACTGACTAGGCCTCTCCAGAACTTCGATATCCTTCTTACAGATCCACTCCTTGGTTCTCCTGGCTGTATCTTCTGGGTCATTGTCATGTTGGAAGACCCAGCCATGACCCTTTTTCAGTGTTCTAACTGAGCGGAGGACTAACTGTTCCCCAAAATCATGCAATACATGGCCCCGCCCGCTCATCCTCTCCTTAATACAGTGCAGTCGTCTTGTTCCATGTGCAGAAAAACACTTCCATAGCATGATGCTACCACTCCCATGCTTCACAGTGTGGATAGTGTTCTTAGAAAGGTACTCATCGTTCTTCTTCCTTCAAACATGGCGAGTGGATTTAAGACCAAAAAGTTCTATTTAGTTCTCATCTGACCCCATGACTTTCTCCCATGACTCCTCTGGATCATCCAAAATGGTCAAACTTAAGACGGCCCTGGACATGTTCTTGCAGGGGAATTTTCCGTCCCATGAGGGATTCCAAACCATGACGTCTTAGAGTATTACCAACAGTAACCTTGGAAACGGTTGTTCCAGCTCCTCCTGTGTAGTTCTGGACTGAGTCCTTAGACCCCATTAGGTGAGATCAAGCATGGAACCCCAGTCTGAAGGAGATGTGGGAGAACTTCCAAAATCACAGGGCGTTCAAACGCGCATTTACCTAATTGTATTTTGCGCTGAATACTGCTTAGTTAAGTTTTTTTTTGGTGATGCTAAAAACTCCAATCGACATATTCTGACATTTTAAATCACAATGTTTGCAACAAAAGTAGTTATGTAACTGGGAGTTTGCTCACATTACTATAGAAGACAGACAAACAGCTGCACATTAGCTGCAATGCTAGCATTACTTCAGCAAAAAGTAGTCTATGTAAAAGTATATTTGTGCTAAAAGTGAGAGTGTATACTTGAAGTTTAATTATCAAATATTACCTATATATTGTAATCTTTAAATTGAGTCTCCTTCAGACTAAATTTAGTTCAATTTAGTCTAAAGGAGAATTCAGTGCTTCCTACACTACATGTACATGGTCTCTGCTTTCAGCACTAGTACTTAAGTATACTGAAAACTAAAACTACTTTTTGCTCAGGGTTCACTCCAAACAAAATAAAGAACATTGAAATGTCCTTATTGCATGTGGTTTCTGTGTTTGATTCTTCAGCAACATGGTTGGACTTTAGGTGCTTCCTTGTATCAAACCAAAGATGTCTAAAACTGTCAGCTGCGTGTTGTGAATAAATACATTCTAGATCATTCCTGTCAGCTTTTTTCTTATCATGTGTGTTTTTATTGCTTCATTTTATTCATTCAACTTTATTGGTTAACAAAAAAGAACTCATGGCCAACTGGTTAATAATTATCCCTGCTTTTTCTCTTCGGATCATTTTTATTATCAAGTCTTGTGACAAATGTGAACATTTGGTAACTTTTCTCTTTTGCAACGAGTGATTTTTGCCTTCCAGTTTAAAGGCACACCGTCCTGTGTGTCAGTGACCTCAACACCGTGTCCAACTTTGGCGGTGAGTTCACGGTATGAAGAGCAAAAGTCATGTAAAAACCAGCTAAAGTGACCGTTTAATGAAGATGAGATTTGCTGAGTTGCTAACAAACACACGTGGATCAGATCAGATTTGTATTTTGTTCCTAATCCTGCAAATCTCAAGGAATTCATTGAATGTTTAATCTGGATCGTCTCCTAATTGGCATGAATGGAAGTATCTGCAGGTGAGTAAATTCCATATTTTAGATAGGGAAAGTGCATGTTTTTAGCAGATTCATTTCATGCTTCTTTTTTTTATTCTTGTCAGTGGATGCTGAGGTTTGGCCAAACAGAAGTAAGTGAACTCCAGGTTGTTCAAACAGCAGTAGTTTGCTCAGAGGACTTTGTTACTCATTAGACCGGGTGCTGAGCTCCCTGTTGGTGGGTATAAAAGGATGAGGGTGGATGTTCACCTCCTCCACGTTGTGTTGCGCTTCACACAGCTGTCTCAGCCTCTAGCCGCCGTGGTGAAGGAAAAACTCAAAATCTTTTAAGAAAAATGGACTTCAACGGATCATGGCAGGTGTACTCCCAGGAGAACTACGAGGCGTTCCTCAGGGCTTTGGGTAAGGCGAGATTTCATCTTGGAAAACCAGCAAAAGTACATGAAATAATACAACTGCTTTGCTCAACAGAACTGTCTGAAGATATCATTAAGCTGGCCAAGGATGTCAAGCCAGTTACTGAGATCAAACAGACAGGCAACGACTTCGTCATCACCTCCAAGACTCCTGGAAGAACCGTGACCAACTCCTTCACCATCGGCAAGGAGGCTGAAATCACCACCATGGATGGCAAGAAGCTAAAGGTTCTTGTTTTCATTTATCTTCCCTTTATTGAGAAATTAACAAAATTGATTTGCAAATCTTATGAAATAAGAACATTGTTACCCTGATATTAATTTAGGTCTTTCTGCTTTTTAAAATAAAAATTCACATTCAAATCTACACTAAAGCATTGATGAAGTTTCATAAATGTCTGTGTTTTTCCCCCTCAGTGTGTTGTCAACATTGAAGGTGGCAAACTGGTCTGCAAAACTGGCAAATTTTGCCATGTGCAGGAGATCAAGGGAGGAGAAATGGTTGAGGTACAATGCATGCACGCTCAAAGCAAATATGTTTTAAAATCAAAATGTAAAAAAATGCTTTACTGCACATACAAGCTGACATTATAGCACTTTCTTTATTTGTCTTTTTTTCTATTCATCGCAGACTATGACCGTCGGTTCAACAACACTCATCAGGAAAAGCAAAAAGATGTGAATTTAACAACAAAGAACAACTTTTTAATAAAAAATGTGCTTAAAAAATATGCTGTGTGTCTGGTTTTTAAATATGAGAAAATCCAAAAAGATTTGTAAATCAGAAAAACTGTAAATGTAAATTAATCACAGGTTTCAGAAAAGTTTAAACAAATCATCTATATTAGGCAAGTGATAAAGTAAAATCTTTAAATAGTTTTCACCTAATTGTTAGAATACTTAAAAAATATATTTTTACTGTTTTTCTCTAACTTTGGGAAAAGAATTTGTGTTTGACGGAGCATTTCCTGTCAAAATAGTACTGTTTTTATTCTGAATTTTTTTTCTCTTTTCTTTTTTTTAATTTTGTCCATGAACAGTGTGTCTAAACAAATTCCCAATTTTCTATTGGAATTTTAAAAACTAATAGTTTGACACAAAATAAATATGTATTATCAGATTTTGCTATTTAGCAATTTTAGAAAAAATATTAAATGGATTTGTGGACCCCGGGGTTCATCATGGTGGTGCAATTAGAATTTAGAAACTTTAAATAAAAAAAAATTAAATTTCAACATTAGCTGATTGTTGTAATATTTTTTTGTAGCTTTAGTAAGTCAGTCTATAATTAGTGCAGAGAAACAAAAGATTAACTCAAAGTTTTATTGTTTGCAAATGATTATCGCTTTATTGACACAATCAAATATAGCTGCATAAAGGAAATGCTGCTGCGGCTCTAAAACTAAAAATGGTGTTGTTCATTAACAAAGTTACATGTGGAATTATATAAAATGTTCTGTAATGTTCAGATATGGAACACAGCTTAAGTATTATTTGATCTACAGCAGAAAGGATGACTCAGCCTTCACTTTTCTCTGAAAAAAATACTTTTTGAACAACTTTTCTGTCTAGATTGTCTATATACTTCTAGTTTGCTGTCACTGTGCATCACTAGATAGCACTGAAGCAATCACAAAGAGTACTTCAATATCCAAAAACATTTTTTTAAAAAAGATTATTGTTCAAGTTTCCCCAAAAAGGCTGACAGCCTGAAAAACTGGTATAAAAGCCCAAATATACGATGCCTTGTGATGCTTTGTTTTGAAGTCAAATGTTTCTGTAACATATTTTCAACAGAAATAACCAAATTTGATAAAGCAACAAGAACTGAACAGATGTATGAAGTAAAACATTTAAAGTTTTATGAGTATGGTGTAGAGAACACAAAAAATCCTGTCAAATAAGTTGCCATCAAAACTGTTCTTTGAATTTCTACCCATGACACTATTAAAAACAAATGTTGATTTTTATATTTGTGAGGAAATACTATTTAAATTTATATCACTGTGATAGTTTCTATGTATTATTTAAGTATCATTGTATTATTCTTTTAACCAAAAATGTGTTTCATCTTCATCATTACCGTCAAAGAAAAACCACAAACACAGAGTTAGGGGGAGGGGAGGGATACAATTTTATTTTTTGATAATTTTTTTTAAAAGTTCAATTCAAGAACATTTTTCAATTTATTCAACTCTAATTGACATCAAATGTTAAAAGGGGCACATTTTTCTTTCATTTCAAGTGACATATTCTAAAAGGGGAAATCAGCCAATTCTTTAATTTGGGTTACTTTACCATGCGTGGCTTTGAAAAGTATCGAGCAGAAACAAGCAGCACCGGGTTGAACCATCAGCTAGCGGAAGAATAGCTGAAACGTGGTGTTTGTTTCTGTGATCTTCACCTGGATTGAGTTCTTCCAGCATGGGTTTTACTCAGGCACCATCTTTGTTCCGTTTAGACAAGGGTTTGGTTCTCAAACTACATGCATTCATAATTTAAATTTGAATACATGTAGTTTCTTTTAATCCAATTCATGATTTGTTACAGTTTTTCTTGATTGGCACTCCACATCTGATCACCTTAAACTGTAATACAAAACAATAAAAATGTGTGCAAGACCTCTGTAAAGATGACAGTGCACAGGTACTGACATATGGTATAGACCGTTCGTTTTTTTTAACAATTTTTTTAACAAAAATATTCTTCAGCATTGAAGATAAGACACATCTTCTGCATGTCTTATACATTCAGTGTTAATACTAAAAATACTTTTGTCAGACAGGCATCAAAACAGCCTGCAAATGTACATATGCTACAAGTACTTTACACATTATTTCATTATTTACATGGCTCTTCAACACCAACTATCTTTGTTTTGTCATCTCTATGTTGGCTGTAAAAACTTTCCATTCTGCAAAGGAAAAAAAAAAAAATCTCAAAGTGAGGTCCGACACAAAAACAAGAATCCATTTCAAGTCCTTTTGCATCACAAAGTCAACAGCATCTTTTCTGCTGCTTGTGGACAAGAGTCTGATTGCAGTGCAAGGGGGTAGACAAAAGACAGAGGCAACAACACTTCCATGAACAGTCAGTCTCTGAGGCAGAATTTGTAAACACAAAGACCAAAACACCGTCTTAACGCTGGACCCCCTGAGGCCACTTCTCTCGAAAACTTCCTTAGCCCTGCCTCGTCCCGAGCAGAGGCATGCCGCCAAACAGAACCGGTCAGGTTCTCTTCCGCAGGTTTGGATGCATACCTCGCGCTGACGAGGCAAAAAGCTTAGGGGCAGTAACAGCACTGATTGGAACAGAAAGTAGCCAAGTGACTGTATCTCATTCACCACTGGGGCTGACAACAAGTCATAAAAAAAAAGAGAGAGAGAGAAAGCCACCCCCAAAACAACGGGTGTTGAAAAAAGAACGAAATGCAGCAACACATTGCTTTGGTTACACAGAGATTGAAACGGTTTTCAACCACAACAAAAAGGAATTGTACAAAATAATGCTTTGATAAGAGTGTTGCAGACTTTAGACACGCCAAACTCCCATAGTGCATGTGCGCACAGCGCAGTAAAGAAAAGATACAGGAGTTTGGGGTCTAAGGCCCATGTGCCATTGTCTCTTACCCTTTGAGGCCACCTGTCTCTTCCTCACTTTATCTCTAAATAGTTTTTTTTTTCCTGCAGAACTATCGAGTGTCTTTATTCCAAACAAGGAATGTGACCATCAAGAAAATTACGGGGCCCTTTAAAAAAATGCTACAAATGTTTATATTATTTAGCACCTGAAGCTTTGGGATTCACTCCAAATGCTCGTCGTTAAAACCTGTACGAATGTAAGGTGTCTGTCCAAAGAAATGGACCATAAAAGTAATGGATCATTACGTAACGGATGTTACAAGCCCTGTTTTCTTTTGTGGAATTAAAGTACACTCGGTTGGCTTTTACAGCAAACACTAACAACAAAACTAAAGCACATATAATCCAGTTAACAGATTACAGAAATTGACTCCATTAAGGACTGCATCAACAAGCAAGGCTTCAGAGCTGTAATATTTTAAAAAATGTTATTAAAAAATTGAAATAACAGCAAACTTCTTTTGCAAATACTTCACTTTAAAGCTCAGCCTAAAACCAAGTGTATTACAGCTCTGAAGCGTTCCAAGCAGATGAGCGCCTCAACAGAGTCGCAGTCTGCAGATTGGCTCTTTTTAAATGAGGTGTGGGCGTAGCTCAAGCCTGCACTTTCAGCAGACTCTTGAGCTGGAAAGCCATCATCTCCCTGTGATCAAAGGAGCTTGACGGAAAAGACACCCAGTGGCTAGGGGGCTTGGGGAGCACACTGGGTGACGGCGGCTCACTGAACTTGGGCCCTGCATAGCTTGGGCTGCCCTGGGCGGCCAGGAGTGTGTTGAGGTGAGACACCGCACCCTCCCAGTTCTGATCGTAGTTGGTGCCAAAACGCATGGAGGCATTCTTCTCTGCAGACACGGCCTGCCGCGCCTCCGGAGACCTGTGGTAGGCTGCGCCTTTGTCGCTCCTACGGTGGCCATGATTGTGAAGGCCCCCTAATCCTCCTGCTGAGACAGCGACTCCATTCTGGTCACGGCTTCTCTGTTTGGCCTTGACAAGTTGGTGGTTCTTCTTTTGCCGTTCAGGGTGGGAAATTGGAATGTTGTACCTCTCGCCACCTCCCATGTTTCTGTACTAGGTGTCACCTATAGGAGTAGAAATAGTTAAGTCTAAACTCAGAAAAAGAGATATTTGTGAAAACACAAGCGCCTACTGCGCAGACTCAGTTCGGACAAAAACAAGCGCTACGTGCAGAAACAACAGCCAGACAGGGCCGCGACGCCCCTCCCCCACTCAGCCCCAGCTCACCTCTTTGTTGGTAGTATGTTGACGAAGCAGAGATCCTTCTTTAATCTCTCTCCACCAGTCGGTCCCCAGGTCCTCGAAGTAGTTTTCTGTCTACTTCTCGCTGCACTTTTAGGTCCAGCAAGGTCTGAGGTTTTCATGTGCCAATGAGCGATGTTTTCCCGTGGAGCCGAGCTGAACATCAATTCACCTCGGCACACGAAGCTCCGCGAAGTCGACCTCCTAAAAGCAGAATATGCGGATTAGACTTGAGAAAAAATGTCTTGGTGTCCAATAAAAGGCGTTTATTATGATATTTTAAATGTTTTTTCTGCCCAGCTAGATTAAAAACATTCGACGGGGGGAGGGGCGTGTAAGGAACTGCGTCATTACACAATTAACTACTCGAACCAGAGTCATTTTAAACTCATTTATAAACTGCGATTTTACATTTTTCCATTACACGCATATTACATAAGAGCTGCGACAGTTCCACATACACCTTATTTGAGTCAAACAGTTTTAATTGATAGAACAACAAAGGAATTAAATGCTATTAGCTAACATATTTAGTTTCATTAAAACGCCTTTGACGAAACTATGTCACTTTACTTTGGCACCGAACCAAAACAAAGAAGCTACTCAATATGGCGACGATGGAAAAAGCTGATATCCTTACCGACTTCTTCTTAAGGCTTGGTTGTTGAAGCCTTTTGTCAAAAAAATATACAAGGTTAGCCTCTGAAATCCTTCGGCGGACGTTGTAGGAAGCACAGCGAGCTATTTTTCCTACAAATCCATCACCATCGAGGCTACGGTGGTGTTAACAACAGGCGTAGAACCGCCACTTCTCCTCCCGACACTAGATTGCAACAAAATGGACTCTACAGAACTGATAAGTAGTCAGTCCTCGACGAAATCCAACCAATCAGCTGTCGAGTTTGAGTTCAACGACCAATCAGCGTGTGAGCAAACCTACGCAGTCATGCCTGTTGCCAGCTGCCAGACGGGTGACGTCAACCACACTTCCTCCCCTTTCCTTTGTTGGAGATCGTTTGGGTATTTCCTGAGAGAAGTGAGAAATTACACAAACGCTAAACAAACGCTTCCGATAAAAATCACTTGTGTTTTTATAAGAACGAGCCCAGAAAAATACACAACAATTAAAGTTACATTAGATTAGATAGAGTCGCCATTAATGTTATGTAATGTTGTCTGTTGTGGCGTAAATAATAATGTACATTTATTTAACGCAGACCATGTTCTTTACAGGTCACAACATGTTTATTTAATAGCTTTTACCTCCCTAAAAGTTGAATGAAACCAGGCGTTTCAGCTTTGGTTTCAGCAATCACGTACTACTTTGCCCATCCCCCCATTCAAGTGTTGTGTGGTCACAAAAACAAGCTGTTGTTTTTCACTGAAAATCCTCTTTTAGGATGTTTATCAACAAAGTGCACGTGGTAAAACGCCATATTATTCACCAAAACAGCTTACAGCGAGCACAGAGTTGAAATTCAATACAAAGACAAACAAAGAAGTTCAAATATGTGTTTTTACTCTGAGGAAGCTCAGAGCAACTTTAAATTAAAAGTTAAAGGGGAAAAACCTCTTTATATTTTTACGCAATCTTTGGAAAATTATGTTTATTGACAAGGACAAAAACTTTTGAAAAACAACATCACTTTTAGGTAATTTTTTAATTAATATATAGAAATTCACTTAACTTTAGATGTGTATTTTTCTTTTCATCCATTTCCATTTTGCTTTATTTTTACATGTTCCTGAAGTTAAAAAGTCTCATACAAGAAGTTAGACAACTTTTTCTATAGTCTTGTACGTGGAAGAACATTAATCACTTATTAGAAAAAAGTCCCAGTTGGTTAAATGGCAGCTATTCATTTATTACATAAACGACTTTTGCTATTTTAAATGGACTGGAATTTAAAGTTGTGCAACAATCTTCACAGATGGCAGACCATGGAAGGAAACATGAAAGTCAAGGGGGCCGTGCCCGTACAGTGATCTATGTATGGAAAGTAGGTCACTAGGAGGCTTCTGTAGGTCACATGTCAACTGTTTGGAAAGGTTATTCATGTAAACATGTTGCAGATAGGCTGGGAAGAGTAACAGCTCCCTCTTGTCTTTTTTATTACATAAACTTTTATGTATATAGCATATTTCTTATTTTTTTTTTTGAAGTTTTTTGTACTTATTTGATTCTTCAAGCACCACGTTCTCATCGAGTTGTGATAACTTATCACATTCTGTTTTTAGCCACTTTTGTATTTTTACTTTATTCTCTTTGCACGATTGTTTAAATTTCCTTTCTTCTTCTTCTTGTTTTTTTTCTATTTCTCTTTTTAAAACTTATAATCAGTAATTTCCTGTGTTCTTCTTTCCGCCCTCATTCTGCTCTTGTGCTTATGCTAAAACTTTTTCCTTTGACCAACAATCTGTTCTGATTAAGAAACCTTAAGATGTAGAAGTTTTAGGTTCATTAATTTTTTCTTTTTTGGGGGGGTATTCTAGTTTGCTGTATTTTTCAGACAAGTAATAGATGAAACATGTGAAATCTAAAAAAATAAAAAAGAAAACAATTGATCAATTATGTTTTCTAACATGTATGTTGAAATAAAATTATTCTAAAATAAGGAGGGTTAACTATGGAGCAAAACCTGATCAGTAATGAAAAACTTAAAACTAAGAGTCTTTTAACATAACCATGAAAATATAAAATGTGACAGTGCTTTCATAATCATCAAATACTTTTTAGTAAAAAAAACAAAACAAAAACTTTTTATTTATTATTATTATTTTTTTTTACAAGTTTGTCTGTTGCTGGATACAATTTAAGTACATATATGCAGTTATGATAAAACCTTAATATGGAAATAGATCAGAATTGGTATCAAATGAATTCTTACACATAAAATAGCTATTTTGGTGAATTAAATACATTTTCCTGTTGATGAAAACAACATACGCTCATGTAACTCAGAAAGAAATGTATCTGAAGAGGAAATCGGTTTAAACATTTACATGCTGAGCTGTTGAGTGTCTACGTGCATTACCTCATTCAAATTATCTCTTCACAAGACTCTGTTCTGTGTTAATGTCCAAAGTCTTTCTTCACAATTGTACTCTTAGAGCTCATCAGACACATACTTTCTGTGCTTACGTGGCAGAGTAACAAAGTTTCCATGACAGAAATTCCCCTTAAAAACAATGCAAATATATTTAACTACATAACCATTACTTTTCTTGCTTATTTGTTCTACAAAATGAAATTCAATTTTTATTATACAAAATACTGTTATTTTTGTTCAATCTACTATTTTTTCCCCTTTTTTTTCTTCCATGATTTGATTCTGCTTTGTGGAGATCTGGTTATCCGGAAATGAGAGCAGAAAATGTCATTAATGGATTTAAGCTGAGTCGGTCTGGAGTGGTGAATCCAGCCGTTGTGCTCCTGTCCTGGGTGGTTTCCGTCCACCACCGTGATGCAATCTCTGGAATAATTGAACATTTCTGCTTTTAGCCCGGCCTGTTGTCTGTTCTGTTTAAGCTGCACCTGGAGATCCAGCGACAGAGGAGAGGCTTCTTGTTGCAGCTGCACAGTCTGCTTCTAATTCTATTTCCTGCCTTCTGGCCTGTTTAATCTATTAGGTGGAAAAAGGAAAAGACACACCCGTATGGACCAGATATCACAGAGTTTATCCAAGGTCTTGCTTCTGTTTCACTATAATTGTAATTGAATCCCATTTTGTCAAAACAGATTAAGAAATCCCTTTGTTTCTCAATCTTTCCCCTGAATAATTAAACTGTTTTGCCCCAAAGACAATCAAACACATTTTCTCTAAATTAAGAAACTAAAAAAGGATGCTAAGTAATTTAAGTCCCTCAGGTATGCATGACTTTGTGACCTGATTGAAGTTGTTATTGAATTAGCATATTTATTTTCATTGGTGGCGTTAAATCCAAATTAAATGACCTAAAAAGAAAGTGCTTCAACTGACAAACTATGCAAGTTCTGATAATATGATCAATGTGTGCAGAGGACCTGCACACTACTGCCCCCTGCTGTAGATACAGCAATATTACACACACAGTTTACCGTTTCATGGAAACCAGGAACAAGTTTTACTGGAGCAGGTTCAGACATGCATCCCAGTGGATGTGGGAAACTGTGCCATGTTTGACAGTTTCATTGCAAATAGTTTTGGTATGTGGTAGTAAAATGAACAGATTACTTCTAAGACAAACGTGTCTGTGCAAAGCTTAAAAACGGAAAATCCAATGTTTTTTTTTGTGAAGCACGTGACTGTTACTATCAAACAAGCTTAAAAAAACAAGAAAGGCGTGGTTTTATGACTAGAAGTGTAATTTAGTAAATAAAAAAAAAGAAAACATAAAAAAACATAGCAAAAATAAGGTTAAATACTGGAGGAGTATACAGTTCCTACTAAAACACATCATTATCAACACAAAAAAAACTATTATTTTATGTTTTTATTGCTATAACTCAACTTTTTAATTCCTCCTAGTAATGAACCCTGAGCTAGGACTATAGTTTACAATGATGGAGGCATCCTTCACATCCACAGTTGGAAACATCTTTAGGGAAATGTGTAAATAAACCAATACAAAGAGGACTTTCAATGAAAGTTACAGTGTTACATTCATTTTAGCAAACAATACATATTTTTTTTGTTTGTTGCCTGATGCACTCTCTTCTCCTCCCTCCTGCTGGCGTCACATCCTTTCTTCTTATCTCATTCGTTCACTCACACGCTGCCACCGCTCAGGTCTGGAGGTCTGTGCGATCTCACTGCAGCTGTTCTGCCGCTGGGAACAAAAGTAAATCACATCATCTCAGCCTCCGTCAAGCCGAGCTACACATTTTACATACAGTGAGCTGTTGGAAGTGCATTTCCCCCTTTTTTGAGGTAAGACAAAACTGCACTAACAAAAAGTAACATTTTGATTTTTCTTTTTGTTTTATTTGCTTCTTCAGCTTGATGGTACATGCACTGTTTGTTGACATTTATTAGTGTTATATGATTCATCTATGTATGTTCGTGGCTGTAAAACCTCTTTTTTTCTCCTTTCTATTTGGTGTTTGTGGTATTTTGAAATATGGCAAAGTGCAACAGTGTCTCAATGGGGTGATTGTCACACTATTAATTTCATTGTTCTCAAGCTACTTTTGAACTTAAAAAATCCTCTTTATGATTAATATTATAAAGTTTAAGTCACAATCTTGCAGAAATTTCTTCAAACACTTCAACAAGTTAAAACTAATCATTGCAGGTTTCAAGATTTTAGTATGAGGCAGGAAAAAGGTGTTGTAATCTCCACACTGCATGCTGGGCAAATTGAGAAATGTTCTCAAAAATCCTTTTTTTTTTTCTAATGTCCTCTGCCAATCTGTAGTATTTATATAAGTGGTAGACGAAAAATTTAGTGCCGGAAGAACTAGATTTCAAACTGGAAAGTAAAAGTTTATCACCTCATTTTTAGAACAAAAATCTAGAAACCAAAACAATAAATGAAAACAAGTTAAAATCTAGCTAAAGAGGAAACACAAAAAAAGCTCTGATACTGTGGATCTAGAGGCATTACAGCTATAAATGTTCAGCTGTAACTGCTCCACTAAGAACCACAGGAAGGGGGTAAAAAAACAAGAGAAACCACAGCCAACCTGCACAGAAAAAAAACAAAGGACTAAATAGTTAAGAGAAGTCACAACGCTAACAAATCTTTTTAATTATTAACTCTACAAATACATAATAGTTTTTGAGATTAAAAGGAAAATCATATTATTTAAACCAAAAGAAGAGCAGTGAGAAAGAGTGCAGTAAAAACAAAGAGAAAACATGCCAACCTAAATGGTTTCACACATATTATCTTTCTCAAGATTTTTTTTTTTTTTTTTACTGTAACTTCCTTTGAGCTATTTTCTGCTGACTTAATGTTCTCGGCAAGACTTAACACTTATAGAATGTAAGTCACAGGTGTGAATGGCTATTTTTTGGAAAAATATTGAAATATCTATTAAAATTGTTACAACTGTTTGATGTAAAACAATTCTCAAACTGTCTGTTTAGAGCAAATTAAACGGTTAGTCTTTTTGATTTATTTTACATCCTTAAAAGTTGGCATCTTTATCAATGTAAGTCAGTTGTTTGGGGTTGAAACTATGAGAACATTTTAAATAAAATGTGTTCACTTGCAAACATTTATTACAATTAAACATGAAAGTGGCCTCACCAGACAGATTCAAAGCAGTTTTTTTCACCAAGTCATGACAATCTGTCTTATTGTTTCTTCAACATCGCAAGCATTTTATGCGTATTTTATGGGTCATATTGCTGAATGGTTGAATTTGTCAAGTTTAAAGCTTAATGTAAATAAGACAGTTGTGATGTTTTTCTATAAGTCATACCATCATACTACAGCATTAAAAACTGTAGAGTTACTGTACAAACAAACAATTAGAATATTGGATAAAAAAACTTTACATTATCATCATTGTACCATTATTGTATCCTTTTAATAGAAATTTTAATCTTCTGAGTAAAGATTTTAATTCATTATTTTACGCTTTTTAGGTTTACATTTTTAACATCTGTCCAGGGACAACAGAAGAATAATAGCCGCTGGGCTAATTCTGGCTCATTTCATACAATGCTTTTAATGTGCACTGTCCCTGAGAAATAAATAAAGTTGAAATGAATTTTCAAATACAGTCTAGAGGACCATCCCTTAAATGTCATCCTCACCTGTACTTTATGTGTTTGCCCTTTCATGTTAATGACTTCTGCGCTCACTTTAGACTGCTAAAGCCCCTTTTTAGGTAAAGTGGTCAATATTGACAAATATTTAAAAAAGAGGAAATAGTTTTCTCCAAGTTAAACATCAGTTCAACTTTATGTGAGTTATGCAATATATTAAAATAAAGTAAACGTAAAAGGGCATTTAAATTAGTTAGACATATTTCTAAGGCTCTTAGAATTCCCCCTAAAACATCTGAATCCTATAAAACCATTCATATAAAATGATACAATATCACTGACTACTGTTCTGAGACCCCTTTCTCACTTATATGATCCAAACTTTCCCTTATGTCCATCTTTCTGCCCTTTAGTTCATTATCATTCCACTAGGGGCAGTAGAGAGGCCTTTTCCAGCTCATTTCAAAATGGCTGCTTCCATGAAATCTTAAAAGTACTTTTGACCGGAAAAGTTTTATTAACTTTCAAAACTAAATAGTGAGAATAACTAATATACTGTTATTTATTTAAAAAAAAAAGACTTGAAATGAAAGAATTCAAGATTTGTTGATCATTAATTCAGTTACACCATGTTAAAATTGTCAAATTTGAAACAGTGATAATAAAGCCTCCTTTCCACTGAGCGGTCTGATAACTAGTTGTACTGTATGTTCCATTTAATTCTGGCGAGCGTTTCCACTCAATTAAGCCTCGCTTCCACTAAGCGGTCTGTTTTCATGGCACATGCGTGGTGCAGACCTCTATAGCGTCTCATTGCAGTGGGAAGACTAGAAAAGCACCAACAATGGAGGTCATCCAGTAGCTTGTCTTTTTCTTGCTTTGCTTTTTGTACATTGTTTATAATATGAATTTAATGTTGTTTGAAAGAAGATTGCAGGCGGCTAAAAGGATATCGCTGTAAAGAAGGAAACGGAAACGAGCTAGCTTAGCGCTATATCAGTGCTTTCTAATGTGGTCATCACTTTCTGCCAATCAACGGGTTGCTTAAAGCGGCTCCGTCCCAACCGTTCCATTCTATTATTCTATGGACCTACAACACATGGGTGCCATAAATGAGTTCATTTAACAATGGAAATGCACAAAATACTGTATCAAACCGGATTGAACCAGACCGTGACCGCTCAGTGGAAACGAGGGTTAAGGTGATATATTCATATATTTTAAAATCCTTCACCAATCCTCTTCTGATGTATTTTAAAATTGTTCTCATTGGTCTTTTAAACAGGATTATCGCCGGTTTCTGACAAAATCAGAAAAAAACTGTTGTTTTCTTGAACATAGTTTCTAGCAGAGCATTAGTAGTTTCCTAGAAATTTGCCTCTTGACTTGTGACAGGACCGCTGCCATTTAGTAAGCCTTCCGCAAGTTCCCATCATCCCTATGTTTACACGCTTTCCCGCTAGCTTACAAACCCTCACAACCCCGACCTAACATTAGCGCTACCACAGAAATACAGAGTATATTATGAGGTACTCAGCCGTACAGTTTTGGGCCAGATGCCAGTTCAGACGAGGAAAAGAAAGACCGACATGGATCTAGTCGTCTACAAGTAGATGCATCATAGAGAGATAATCCAGCTTGTTGTTATAGGTTTTATGTCACAATTACAAGCATTTTCTGTCAACTCCTTTTTTTCATCTGCTCCCGATTCATAACGATTTGGATAAAGTAATACTCAGAAATGCACTTACAGCTTATTTCTTTAATATATTAATCAATTACTTTATTTATATTGCACTTTTCATCAACTTTCTGTTGAACACAAGTTGCTGAACAAAAATAATACATTAGTTAAAACATTAAAAGTTGTAAGGCACAATAACTTAAAAAAACAGTAATAAAACAAACAAAAAACATGTTCTCTATCTTGAGAAAAAAGGTACAAGAAAATGTAAAAACACTAAAAAGTAAAATTGGGCTTTTAAGATAGCAATGTTAATACTGTCTATATCTAGTAAAAAAATAAATATTGTAACATTTTTTGTGGATTCCATCAAAGGGTTTAGAAATAATTTTGATTAAAAAAAAAAGTTAATTCTTTGTTGCTATGTTCAAACTGCAATAATTTTGAGTTATTAAAATAACATTGACTAATTTAGGATAGGATTTTGTTTCCAATAATCTCTTTTTCCTGATTTGTCATACAGGCAGCTAAAAAAATGGACGTCCGTTTTGGATCAGCCAATAAGGAAACCTCAACCCCAGCAGGCATGTACCACTGAAACACAATTTTGAGGCGACAGCTTTGGCGAAATATCACTAAGATTTGTGTTTTTCTGTGTCTCACAGCAAACCAGTCTTGTGAGGGTCTGGGATGCTACATGGTTCTAGAAGAGGCAGAGAAGAGAGCCATCGGCTCTATCTGTTTCCTGGCAGGTCCCGTCACACTGCTGGAAAATGTCGTTGTCCTGGGAGTCATCGCCACCTCAATCAGTTTACGGCGGCGCCCATCTTATATGTTTATTGCCAGCCTTGCTCTGGCGGACGTCTTTGCCAGCTGTTTTTTCACCATAAGCTTCCTGGACTTTCATCTCTTCCATCGCAGCGATGGCCCCGATGCCTACCTGTTTAAGCTGGGCGGAGTCACCATGGCCTTCACCGCCTCGGTTGGCAGCTTACTGCTTACTGCTCTGGACCGCTACCTCTGCATCCACCAGGCCTCCAGCTACAAACTGCTGCTGACTCGCCGTAGAGCTCTGCTGAGTCTCCTGATTCTCTGGTGCACCACCATCGTCATCTCCTTTTTGCCTTTGATGGGCTGGCAGTGCCACACAGGCCTCGACACACCCTGCTCCCGCTTGTTCCCGTACATCAGCCGGTCTTATTTGGCTTGTTGGACCAGCTTCATACTGATCCTCCTGGCACTCATTTTAGGTGCTTACGCTCTCATCTTGTGGAAGGCCCACCGCCACGAATCCTCCATGGCCAGCTTCCAGGGGGCCGCAGGGACAGGTCAGGCCCGCATGCGGATGGACATCAGACTGGCTCGCACCTTGGCCTGATTCTGCTCATCCTGGTGGCGTGCTGGCTCCCCGCGCTCGCCTTCATGTTAGTTGACGTCTCCACGGTCTTGACCCGTTCCCATCAGAGGGCGTTTGCTTTTTGCAGCACCTTTTGTCTCCTCAATTCTACGGTCAATCCACTCCTTTATGCACTGCGCTGCAGAGAACTTAGACTGGCACTCATGCATTCCCTGCAGAGACTTGGTGAGATTGGAAGGTGTAAGAAGTCTCAAAACAGGACTGGGAACCGCGGGAGAAGACAACTTTTCTGAATTCTCCGACAATAAGATGCCACAAATGGAAGCGACAGAGCTCGACTCAATCTCCAAAATAGTAGAAAATCAACCGGATATGAAATAGTGAAGATTTTGATTAATTTTGAAATAAAAAATGTAATACAAATTATGTATTTATGGATTGGTAAATGTTTAAAAAACTTGTTTTTACCATCTTTTCTGTACAATGTAAATAATAATGTAAAAAATATTCTAAAATGTATCTACCATTGCATAAAGCCTCTGTGCTACAGACACATACGGTGCAATAAGGGTCGTCCTGTTTGTGAGTCATTTTTTTAGGTTGATGAAAATAATAAAAATATAAATACATTGAAATAAGCTACTTGCATTTGAAACATTCTAGGTGTAAATGTCACAATAATTGCTACAATGTCATATATAAATTGCATATGTTACAGAAAATGATGGATTGCTCAATCTTTCTAATCACCAAATAATTTTCAGTGTTTGTATTGGCTTTATTTTTGTAGTTATCTGCAAAAAGTGAATTAAGTTTTTGTCTCAAAGAAGAAACAAAAAAAGAAAACATGTTTCTGTCGCACATGACTGAAGTTGCTTGTTGATCTTTTGCTAAAACCCCAAATTTTCTCACATTATCTGAAAAGTCCAAAAAAAAAGCAACATAAAAAGATTTTTCAGCCTTCCATGACAATATTAATTATTTTACTCATCAAAAAAAATGTATCCAGTGAGCTGAATGTTGACTTCACCAAACACATAAAACAATCTAATGCATTTATTAAAAAAAAAAAAATACATAAATGTGTGTGCGTCAACAATGCTATTAGCACAAAAGTCCTTTGCCAGTGACGAGTCACACAATGAATTTAAGCAGGGCACTTACGTGAATGAGGCTCATGTTAGGGAGAGCACTGTCACTGCAGGACCAGAACTTTCTTTACAACAGAAACTGCTGGTCTACTGCTGCTCTAGACTTGTGACTGTGAATAAAATGCTATTGGAAAAGTTTAAAGCAATAAAAAATATTATTATTTAGGATTCAGCACTCCCACATAACAAAATAAAGTGCTTTCATAGTAACAAATGATACAAAAGGGAACATTTAGTTTGGTTTACTGTTCATTGCCCATTTGATAAATGAAAAGTTGAAGGACATAAATGTGTAAAAAAATAAAAATAAAACAGTTGATTTATTTTGGATTTTAAAAAATCATGTATCCAGCCTATCATTTCTGGTTCATTTAATTTCTTCACTTCAAATATTTTCTCTATATCTTATTTCATATACAAGTTGAATTTGATTAAAAGTCTAAAATTGATGGACGCTTTCCCTTTTGTTCCTATGTGCTGATAAAGAACTATATCTGACATAGCTGTAAAGTTTTTTATAAATATATATATATAAATTAACAAAGGGAAACAATGTTGAAACCAACTTAAAATGTTAGCCTATATTTCTTAATTCTATATTAACATAATTTTAAATTTGTATTATTTTTTCTTTTAAATGTATGTCACATAAGTAAAATTTAAATCATTAGTTAGTTACTATTTCAATTTAAAAACACTTGAGCAATTATTATACCCCATAACCTTACGCTCTAACAACTAGAGTTAACACGTTAAATATGGTCTGACGGAAAATTTAATAATAAATGTTTGTGATTTGTTTTATCCATTTATTTGTAGTTAATTACCTTTAGCAGACGTCGCGTGAACTCCCACTTTGAGTTCAACGAAAGGCTATCAATAACAAGTGTGGGGGAGAAGACCAGAAAATGTACACGTAAAGTGGACACAATTTTAATCAAAACAGTTTAAATGTTTCCAATTAGCTAAACATCATAATAAATTTAACTTACTGTTAAGGTTTAGTCGTGAAACTAAAATATATCGTAAGGATATTATTGTTTAACTTTGAAAACACCCTATCTGAAGTAGTGGTACGGTCCACCATTGTGACGTTTTGAAAATTCAGCAGGCGCTGTCGGCAGTTGGCTCACTACTGCGAGAAGAAAATCCGTTGTTGTGGAGAGGAAGAAAGGCCAACAAGAATTTTAAGGGACGAAATCGTTTCAAAAACAGGAACGTCAACCCCGAATATTGCGGGTGTTTGTAATCCCAGCTCGTTTTTGGTCGTGTGGTTTAGCTAACATGGCTTGTGGAGCTACGTTAAAGCGGTCGATGGAGTTTGAGGCCCTCCTCAGCCCTCAGTCTCCTAAACGGAGAAGGTGCAATCCACTACCGGGGACGCCGAGTACTCCATCCCCGCAAAGATGCAACCTCCGACCCCCAGTCGATAGCCCAACACATTCTGCGTCGCCCCAGCCCATCGGAGGGGAACACAGGCTTACTCCAGGTATGCGTTTGACTCGATTTTTGACGTTTTTTCTGCGTTTTAGGGTGGGTGTTATGGGGGAGGGGGTTTGGGTGGAGTGGATTCGTTAGCTAGCTACTTGAATCATAATGGGGGTTGGAAGCTAATGTTAGCCCCTTTTAGCTATCGCCAATACAAGGAAATTTAGTACAATTAACTATTTTTTTTATGTTTGTTCTTCGAATTTGGGTGTACGCAGTAAAAGGAAACCATATCTGCGAGGAGCCGTTAGCGTTATCTTTAAGTCTGCGTACAACCTGAACCCCGTAGTGTCCGTTTCTGCTCTAGCTAATGTTGATTTCTCGAAGTAAATAACCATTACGTTCAGATTTTAATTCTGTAATCCCCCCCTTTACATCTGTCATCGTCAAATAAAGAGGATTCTAATAAAAATAATAAAAAAAAATAGTCGGTTTTTAGATGATGACCCTTTATTTTAGAGATAATGAAACTAACGAGCATACATATAATTTATAGGTTTTATCTTCTGGCTTTCCAGGAGACAAATGCTACCACAGCAGGGGCACATCATTGCAGGGGAATTTAATTAATTCCCGGGGTGATGCAGCTCCTGTACTATAATTGTCTTGGCCTGGAATCGGGGGGGAAATTCACATTGTTGCACCTTTACCATTTCTCCTTTTTCCAGTCTTCATGTATTGTTCATTTTCTTTATGTTCATGTCTTGGCATGCAGCTCCACTACATGTGTTGCATGGGTGTGGGCCCCCCCCAAGGAAAAAAAAAAAAAAAGCATAATTAGCTGGCGGTCTCCTCTGCAGTCTAATATGTCATTATCATTCAGATCTGCCAGGAGTAAATCTTAATCTTTATGCTGTTTGAATTCAAGGTAATATTTAGCCAAGAACTAGAAGTTATCGCTCTGGTTAACCGACAGTCAGATTTGCCTCCCCTTTTGATCACACTTAATCTAAATAATAATAAAAGAAACAATTACATTGCGCATACATTTAAAAGTATTACAGTTGTGGACTTTTGGCCACAGTATGTGCTCTTATTGCTCTTATTTAGTGACGAGCAAAAATAAATAAATGAATAAAATAAAATCGTATTTATATGGTGGTGAGACTTCTGAGACTTTTTAATGAGTCTCCTGGTTCACCAAAACTTACCGATAGTCATTGAAAAATGAAACATTATGCATCACTGAATACTACAATAAATATTTCAAGTTTATATTTGTTTTCTTTTTAGGTGCAAGTTTGTAAGTGCATGGACGATATGTTCACGAAATTCACAATTTTCATCATTATTCAGTTTTTTCTTGTATTTAAAACACGTTTTTGCTTACTTATTTATTCTTCTGATATGAAACTTGTCATTTTTTTAATTGTTTTTGTTAATGCTTTGTTGTTAACTAACCATATTTAGTTACCCTCAGATTTTGATTGATCGAAATGCCCTGTTTTCATGGAGGGTTTAAAAAAGAAAACTAAATCCAGTAACTGAAATGATTTTTCTTTCTTTGTTTTTATCTAGAAGTTCTTTTGTCTGTTTCTCCCCCTCTTTGTCTTTGAATTTGCAAAACAAAGTAAACAACAGGAGATAAGTAGGGTCTGTCTTGAACCGGTTGACCTTTTTACATACAGATGACACATCATAGAACAAGCTAATCATTGCTTTGGTTTGAGTAGATTAACCACCAAGTCGCAAAGATTAGTTTTTCACGAAATTTGAACAAATATTCAGGTACCTTAAGCTTCCTCTGAAATAATTTGTCAACTTAAACCATTTTTTGTCATTTTTATTCTTTTTTTAAACACCAGCACACTGATTTTACATGCAAAAGAAAAGACTGGAAGAGGTTTACAGATAGTTACACCTTTTTTAATATATTTTTTGTTTGCCATTATTGTTTTGATAGTGTTAAATTTGAATAATATCTTTTCTTTAAATCTGCTGGTTCTACAGTACCACCCGTGTGGTTTCCTGATTGTCTGTTCTGACACTGCACAATGCTGAACCTGTTAAAATCTGTCAACCTCTAATGTCTTCCAGTTCAGCCCCTGAAGCTGAATGGAAGGATAATGGGGGAAGATTTTTTTTGGATTTGTGTTCTAATGTGAGCTAAAAAAGTGTGTATGGCTCACTTTGATTGAAACTAGACCCCATTAGACAGGCGTGGCTCTGCAGGACAGCCCATGTCGTGGTTTCGCTGAGGATAAGTGGGTTTGCATTTAGTGAAATGTCAGTCGTCGACCCCCCCAGTGTCCACTGTCCCTACAAGCCTAAGTTTTGCTTCAATAAGTGAAAATGAAAGAGGAATTTAACACTAGCTGTTAGATATCATTATAAAAAATGAAAGTTTGTGTGTTTAACTAGTATTTCTACTTTAATAGAGTAGACAGAAATCCCATCAAACAGTGGCTGTCTCGTTGTTTTATGACATTAAAGAGTTATAGTTCAGTTCTGATACTTGTATCAGGTTATTCAGATTGCTTTTGTGCTCAAGTTGGTAGAATTGAATTGAAAAAGATCAATTTGAACAGTGAAAAACCCATCTTTAAATCCCAATTCAAAGCTTTTTTTCTTCTGTGTTTATCTTCTTTAACCTTTGTTTTTAGTTCCAGTCCTCTCCTTAACGTTTGAGGTTTCCGGAGGTCATAACTATTTAAAAGAAGGAAAAAAAAAAGCACAATCAAGTTGCATCTTTGCTCTGTCTCTTGGTTGATTCAGTGACCCCCCCAGGGGCGTAAGTGTCCTGCTCTTGTGTACCCATTCATCATGGCTTACACTGTTGCAGAACTAAGTAGGGAGGAGGGTGCTCTGATGCAGAAAAGCTAAAAGGCTGTGAGTGAGTTTATATTTATGGTTCATATTTGCTTAGTACTACAGACGCACTTGTTTCTTCATCTCGTTTGTGATGATGGAACTTTCTGGATTATTGGATCAGAGTCTGGAGACATGAACCTGAGTTCACTTTTGAGGAAAAAAACTGAAGACAGACTCTGAAAATGGAGCAGCCTCTGGGAAAGCTGGTACCTTTTTCCAGGTGTTTTGATCAAACTCACTTTCTGCAGCATCACTTAAATGTTAAATCCTTTCATCGTATCCTTTTTGAACGGCAACTGTTCCACCTCTCAGACCCGATCTGATGATATTCTGAAAGTGGAACGCAGCATAAGGTGCTCTTGGTGAACAGAGGATGTAGAGAGAGGAGCTGCACTAAAAATGCGCTTGTGATTGATTGTTTGGCTTAGTTTTGTCAGGGTTTTTGTTGCCCTTCACTGCTGATGATGTAGTAGTGTCTGGAGGAGGTGGTGGAGATGATCCAGCATCATTTGGTGTTTCAGTCAGATACATGCAGCAGTACCCGGATCCCTCCGAGTGTTGCTTTGTCATTGTTTTGAAATGGATGTTTATTCCTGGTGAATGAACCAGTGTATTACAGGAAGTGCATTCTCAGTCTGATGGATCTATTTAAAGCCACTGTTCTTCAGACGGGATTTTCTGCACACATTGAGGACAAATGTACATAGAAATGTCAAATATTCATACACGCTAAATTTAAGTCTGTTAACCATACAGAGGAATTTTAGAGCCAAAATAAACAGATTTGAAACATTTGTCATATTTTTTTAAACAGGGTTTTAAACGACAATTAATTCAGAATGAGATCAGTGTTAATCGATGTAGAATATCAGATTTTTTTTCAGTGTCGATCAGAACTCCTTTATTCTTAAAAACAAATGTTAATTTTTTGCTAATATTTGATACATTTTTGATTCAAATAAGCTTATCATAACAACCTTCTACAGGCTGATGGCAGCATGACTGCCCAGCCTTTCCCCACCCAAGATAAATGAGGCACCGTGGGCCCCCATCCCGTGCTTGAACACGTATGACATTTTGTTGTGTTGTTTACATAAACTATTACATTTCATGTATGCCTGGTAAGGAAAATGAAAAATTTGAAAGAAGTGAAAGAGACTAAATCACATGAGCTGCATGCTCGGTTGGTTTTTTTTGGTTTAAGCGAGCTTTTACCTGAACTATTACTGCTTGCATTTACGTTTTTTTGTTTTGGATGAGGAGGACAACAGAAAGTGAAAGGTTATTATTGTGTGAATGCATTCAATGCATTCACACTATAGTGTTCCTGTTTCTCTTTATTTCTTTATTATTATTTTTCTTCCGTACGTTTTTTGAAGCTCTTTAACTCTTCAACCCTTTAAGCAATTCAGGTGATTTAAGCATTAAAGTGTTCAGCTCTTTAAGTAGATTACTGCTCGAAAGTTTAAGCATTAAACCTTTTGAACTTTTTAAAGTATTCAACCACACTTCCACTTTTTTAAGCCATTGAACAAGCTGCGAATCTTCAAGTACACCTTTTTTCCATTCAAAATTTGAACTTTTTAAAGTAATAGAATTCAAGTAAACGTTGAGCTACAGAAGCCGTTCAACTTTTAAACTCTTCAGCCTCTTCAGGACTTTTGAACTTGTATTTTTTTTTTGAAGCTCCTTACGGTTTTTAAGATATCCCAGGTAACAGTCGAAATGTCCTCTTTGAGCGAGAATCAGTTTTGAATGGGTGTCTATGGGCAACTGACGTCTGTTGGCGTCAGCCACAGGCAGAAAAAGGGGTGAAAGCCCCTCCTCGTGCCTCTGCTGAGGAGCCGCTGCTATGACGACCAGAACCTTTTCGTCGGTTTGGTCCACTCAGGACAGAGAAAAAGGGGAAAAGCAGCCCCCACTCACGGAATTCTCGGCAGTTGGCTCCAGGCAGCCTATTAAAATACATTGGAAAAGAGTTTTAGAGGGGGTTTTGAAGCTTTCTGTCCCGTTCTGGCTGCCTGCAGGCTTTTACCATTAAAATAGATGCAATATACAGACCCTGCAGCTTTCAGAGCTCTTTTGACACCTTGAATAAGCTTGAATTTGACATATTTCTAGGTTTTTTAAGGTCATCGTGGATTTAGGTTATATTTTAGCAACATTTGAGCTTTTTGGCAAATTTAGGCTGATTTAGGCCGATTCTCAGTTTTTTGGGTTACTTAACAGTTTAGCTAATATTTTAGCTACATGGTAGCTGTTTTAGCTAATTTAAGCATTATTTCAGTTTTTTTAAGCCATTTTGCAGTTTAGCCAATATTTCAGCTAATTTAAGCATTATTTCAGTTTTTTTAAGCCATTTGCAGTTTAAGCAATATTTCAGCTAATTTAAGCATTATTTCAGTTTTTTTAAGCCATTTTGCAGTTTAACCAATATTTAAGCTAATTTAAGCATTATTTCAGTTTTTTTAAGCCATTTTGCAGTTTAGCCAATATTTCAGCTAATTTAAGCATTATTTCAGTTTTTTTAAGCCATTTTGCAGTTTAGCTAATATTTCAGCTAATTTAAGCATTATTTCAGTTTTTTAAGCCATTTTGCAGTTTAGCTAATATTTTAGCTAATTTAAGCATTATTTCAGTTTTTTAAGCCATTTTGCAGTTTAGCTAATATTTTAGCTAATTTAAGCATTATTTCAGTTTTTTTTAAGCCATTTTGCAGTTTAGCCAATATTTAAGCTAATTTAAGCATTATTTCAGTTTTTTTTAAGCCATTTTGCAGTTTAGCTAATATTTTAGCTAATTTAAGCATTATTTCAGTTTTTTAAGCCATTTTGCAGTTTAGCTAATATTTTAGCTAATTTAAGCATTATTTCAGTTTTTTAAGCTTTTTTGCAGTTTAGCTAATATTTTAGCTAATTTAAGCATTATTTCAGTTTTTAAGCCATTTTGCAGTTTAGCTAATATTTTAGCTAATTTAAGCATTATTTCAGTTTTTTTTAAGCCATTTTGCAGTTTAGCCAATATTTAAGCTAATTTAAGCATTATTTCAGTTTTTTTAAGCCATTTTGCAGTTTAGCTAATATTTAAGCTAATTTAAGCATTATTTCAGTTTTTTAAGCCATTTTGCAGTTTAGCTAATATTTTAGCTAATTTAAGCATTATTTCAGTTTTTTAAGCCATTTTGCAGTTTAGCTAATATTTAAGCTAATTTAAGCATTATTTCAGTTTTTTTAAGCCATTTTGCAGTTTAGCCAATATTTTAGCTAATTTAAGCATTATTTCAGTTTTTTTAAGCCATTTTGCAGTTTAGCTAATATTTTAGCTAATTTAAGCATTATTTCAGTTTTTTAAGCCATTTTGCAGTTTAGTTAATAGTTTAGCTAATTTAAGCATTATTTCAGTTTTTTTGAGCTATTTTGCAGTTTAGCTAATATTTTAGCTACATGCTAGCCGTTTTAGCTAATTTAAGCATTATTTCAGTTTTTTAAGCTATTTTGCAGTTTAGCAAGAATCTTCGGCATCTTCAGCAACCACATTCAGCAAAATGCATTCACACATGCATTATCGGAGGTAATGCACTTTTCTAGTTCTTGTTGCTTTGCAAAAAGCTGACATGTTTCTCTCTGTACAAATGCTGTTCAGCCTGGACAATATCCAGCATTGAGAGGTTGGGGTAGCACTTAAGAGAAGCATTTATTCCAACACAATAAGCTAGATATGGACTTATCAACATCTGATTTTTAGGTTGCTTTTTTTTTGGATCGGTTCTTCAACCTTAACAGTTCTGCATTTGTAGGTTTTGGTCTTTTGAGCCAATTACATAGACGTTCACAGATAACTTCTATTAGTATAAACATGCAGTAGCAGATATTCTAATGTTTCCCTGTTTGTTCTGGTTACAGAGCAAATCTTCCAGAACCTCCGTCAGGAGTACAGTCGGATCCAGAGGCGGCGACAGCTGGAAGGAGCCTTCAACCAGGCCGAGGCCTGCAGCTCCAGTGACGCCCCAGTCCTAGCTCCTCCCTCACCGCTCCCAGCTCCCCACCAGGTGATATAATCCAACATCTAGGGAAATGCATTTATTTTTTAGACTATTATCTTAAATCTTCAAGGTTAAAATTGGCATAATCTGTGTTATTAAAGTTTTTTTCAAATGTATCTAGAATCAAGACTATAATTCATTGAATGGAAGTGATATGAACCATCACTGACATCAAAAATCTTCATTTTGTGTTTGAAGTATTTGTAATTTTTATTAGTTTTTCACATTTTTTTTGATTTAATCTCCACATTGTGCACAAAACAGACATTAGATTAAAATGCGGCACCATCAAATGAAAGTAAAAGCTGCTGGGCCTGCATGCTTACTTTATCCACAACTGTGTCTTTAAACATTTCATTTTCTTGGCTAATTGGAAACCACAAAGTCCTCTTATAAACCAAAAATGTCCCTTTGGTCCTGAAGTCCCCGTAACATTGCATTTCTGCATGTCTCTGTTGGTGCAGGTGCCTCCAGGAAGGACCAGCCCTCGTTTACACTGAGGCAGGTTAGCCTCTTGTGTGAGCGCCTCCTCAAAGACCACGAGGAGAAGATCCGGGAGGAATACGAACAAATCCTTAACACAAAACTTGCAGGTGAACAACAAAGACTCTCTTGTGTATGAAATGAAAATGAACCTCTGATTTAGTCAAAGAAAATCTTTAAACCCAAGAGAATCTCTTCAACAGGTTTGGTATTTCTGAAGAGGTTACACGACCTCTAGGAGCTGCTATTAATCTCATATTTCATTAAAAAAAAACATCACAAATGTAGCTGGACATCTCTTACAATTGTTATTTTGAAATGTGTTTATGAAAGGAGATGTGGGGATACATGTAAATGCAGATATTCATCTTTTATGGAAGTGGATGAAGTTCAGCCATTTCTGTTCCCACAGTTTTACTTGCTACATAGGTTTCTGCATAATTAATTCAAATTTTAATTTAATTCAAAATCAAGTTTTGAATTGATCATAAGGGGTTGTTTTGTAAACCAATCACTGCCAGATCATTTTCTAGGAAAAATGTGTTTTTACTATATTAGACTTTTATAGATGTAGCTAAATTTGGAGAAAAAAAAACCTAAAACATGTGGAAAATGTCTTTAACCTGATCAAAGATCATTGATTACTGTAATTCATGTAAATAAAGGTTTTCCACTTGACTTGGTGAATAAAATATCGTCTTTTTTTTTCTAGAACAATATGAATCTTTTGTGAAATTCACACAAGACCAGATAATGCGAAGATACGGAGCTCGGCCTGCGAGTTGTGAGTACTGCCGTTTCCTTTCAGGTTCTTTCCTGTTGATCTTCAGTCGGGCTGTAGTATTGATTCGTCCTCTTATTTCTTCCAGATGTCTCCTGAGCTCACAACAACGTGATCCCAGCTTCCTCTCCAAGATGGGTACTCTTCTACTGCCTCCTCCTCCAGTTGATTTACATTTTATTTCCCTAATGCGTCTCTCCTCCCTTTTTTTTGTTTGGGTGCCATGGTTTTATCTACTTTAATCCATTTTTTAAAAATCTTTTTTCAAAATTATTGCTGCTGGCCAAAATCAGAAGAATCTTAAAACTATCAATGAAGCCCACTTTTTCTTTATTTTTTTTATTTTTTTTTTTGCTGTCAATATGCTCATTTCAGCTCTACTGAAGAAAATCTGATGTTTTAAATTTTTTGCTGGCGCTGTAGACAACGCTCTATTCTTTTTCTTTTTTTTTTTTTTGCTTGTGATCATCCTAATATAAGCCTCCAACAGCTCTATTTAATGGAGCTTGTGCTTCTCACCTTGTACCATGCCCCCCCACCCTCTTCCTCACAGCTCTTAACCTGAGAATGTGGATTTTTCTCCCTTTTGAAGAAAAATAAATAAAACTTCTGAGACTAAAATGTGTTTTTCAGAAACTTATTTTCTACTTTACATAAAAGATGGAAGTAATTATTTCAGGAAGTTCAGTATTTTGTACACACATTCTTTTTCTAAAAACATTACCCATTAAGCTGGTATATTTATTATTGTGTTTGATAAAGTTGTTCCTTTCTTCTGAAATCGTCACATTTCTAGAGAACATTCATGCAAACTCATGTGTTTTTTCATGTGCTTTAATATAAAAATGAACAATTTCTACTAATATTGGGATGAAATGGAAATGATCTACTGAAACATTGACATAAATCTGTTTTTGTTTCAATATTTCTATTCTCCTCTTGATCAATGCCTGACATCTTTTATTAGCCTCTGCTGCCATCTTGTGGCCATTCCATGTAACTGCAGCATCAACTCATTTCAACGCAGTTTCATCGACTGGACAAAATCTGACTATGTATTTGTTATGAACACGTGACTATTTTGTTTACTCTTATTTGTAGATTTTTTTTTTTTTTTTTTGAAGGAGGGGTTTGTAGAATTCCACTTCTATCTTTGCAGGTAGAGCAGGTAGTGACGTCACGGCCTACAGGTGTGGTAATTTGAATCAGGTAGATATCGCGCTGCAGCATTTGAGAGCGACCTGAAAGGAGGTGGAGACCCCTCGCGCTTCACAAACAGGAAGTGGATGTCGGTGGTTTGTTTGCGCCAAGAAAGGAAGGAAGGCAGGAAGGAGGTGTTTATCTGGAAAGAGGAATCAAAGCGCTAAACATATCGAGGCTTGGTGTCACGGGTTAAAGCGGGCTTCTCCGCTCATCCTCCGAGAAGCCCGACACACTTTAGAGAATAATGTGCTTTGTGTTTATAGCATTTTGTTTTACTTGAGTCGCGCGTAAATAGTTTGGATCCGTGAGAAGAAAACATCTGTCTGCGCTCTGGATTCATCATTTGTAAAGATTTGGGTAAGTGGGTCATTTTTTTATTTATTTGAGAGGAGAAGTTCGAAAAACTAAATGTGAAGTTACACCAACAGGACAGACCACCACAAAAACCTAGAAAGCAGGAAACGCGTCTGCGTCTGCGCGCGATCCATCCCTCTGGAAAACTATCGCGTCCAGTTGAGACATGAAGACAGAAAATGGTTTGTCACCACAAGAAAGTCAGAAGCAGATTTATCAAAGGAAACCAGTCTCTGAAGCATAAAAATAGTCATTTTAATCACATTTTACTATTTTATTTTAATCATGTTTTACTCACAAAATTGTTAAAGTTAATAAAAGATGCAAAATGAAATTTCGTTTTTAGTGAACTCATATTTGTATTTTTTTAGGAAAAGGATTTAAAACAATGTATATGATTTAAAGTGGCTGTAAAAATTAGTAGTAGAAACCAACAACCTTTAAAGAGCCATTTGGTTTAGTTTTTCAATGATCAAACCACTCCAACATTTAGAAAAATAAACTTTATTTATGGCTATGAGGTCGCTCATTTATAAAATGCAACTTTATCATATTTACAACAAATGAATTAGATACAATTTTTTTTTACTTGTAGCAGCACCACACACAAGTTCCTTTCAAAATAAAACACTGTGTCAAATAAGATTTTTTTTTATACTGGTTCTTGATTTACTATCAAATATAAACTGGACAATTTGGTGCAGGGTCAATTTTATTCTAGTTAAAATTGTACATTTAAATACATTTTTATATTAAGAAGTCTGAGCAACAGCTGCTGCTGTGCATCAGAATGTTAAAATATGTGCTTTAATCTTATTATAACAAACCACTTTGACATTTCATTCAGTTAAACAGGTTCAAGATCTAAACATAAAACAAGCAAAGTAAAAGAAATGAAAACTACAAACCCATCATTTATTCTAAGTTTTAGCATTTTCTGTAAAACTACAGAGAAAAAAGAATGTTAGGTTGTAAACTTCTGTGTGTGCTTTAAGGTTTACTTTTAACTTATTATGAAAGCTTCTGTTGCTGTATTTTTTGCTGTTAGTGCTGTGTTTAAACCGTCGCCTCACAGAAATTTTGTGGAGTCTCTTTTGTTTTTAAAATAACCCCTGCAGTGCTGGGAGGCCCACAAGAAACCCAATCTCTGCAAGTTTTTTTTTTCCTTTTTCTTCAAAGAATCTGAATATTTTCAAAGGGGAAAATAAATTGACTTAAATTCTGTAGTACAAGGAGTAGAACTAAAAATTTGAAATTACACTGCAAAAACAATCCCCCTAGAAATAAGTAAAAAATAAAAAAATATAAACAGTTTCTTTAAATACACAAGTTTACTAAAGGGATATGTTAACTTAAGTTTATATAGTGTCTAAAATGTCTGCAGCCAAACAAGATGCTCTACATTAAAAGCTTAAAAAAAAATTACAAAAGTTTTATATTTCGATGGATTGTTGGGGTTTACAATTTGTTTATTTTTTTAATGACAAGTTTGAATTTTGTAAATTTATGAGAAAAAAAATTGTCAAATTATAACCGTCATATATTTATTAGATTTAAACTTGTATATTTACAAGGAAAACATTTTTAATATAACTTTTTTTTTGTGGTATAAAACAATTGAAGGTTAAGAGAAATGTAAATAAGTGGCAAAAACAGGAATTTTTATTTAAAAAAACATCTACTCACTAAGATGTGTTATTTTGCTATTGATAAACTTTCTTCATAAAATTATTTTCTTGCAAGACAGAAAAAGAGGATTTTTTAAATTATGTGGAGTTCTTACTTTTTTAAAATGTTCTCAAGTTTCTGTGGTTAACACAATACTGCAGAGTGTTTCTCTTGTGATTTGGTTTGTTATTGGCTACTGAAATTATTCTTTACTTTTGTTCAAGTGGAAGAACAACTGGATAAATGCTAATCTTGAGACGGCTTAGTTAAGAAAAATAAACAAATAAAGGTTATCTACCAAAAAGAAAATACAAGCTGATCAATCGGATAACTTGAGGCTTGTGAGCCACAGTCAAACCAAGAATTATTTTTACAGTTTCAAATGACTTAAAACCTGACAGACAGCTTTGAGAGAAAAAAAAACAGGAGCAAATATCTTCACAAGAAACCTAAAAATGAAACTAAAGTGTCAGCGTCAATGAAGACTGAAAGCAAAAGTAAATTTCTGGTTTTTAAATCATATTTTGGGTTCAAATCTGTTTTTGTTAGATTGTGAGTAAAAGAGAACTCATCAGTTCTGCTTAATCACAGAAAAATGTATTATGTTGTTGTCATAAGTTATTATAGAAAACGAGTTACTTAAATCAAACTTTATTCTAAAAAGCACTTCTCGTACCCATGGAGCTTTAAAATGAATAACCCCCTCTCTCCGTTAGCACTCACGTCCCATGAACCCACACACCATGAATACTTAGAAATGTTAACGTCTAAAAGAAATATCAGGCAAAAGGGAGGGCTAAAATAACAAGAAAAAGGCTCAAATTAAATAAATTAAACGAATATAGATGCGTACAAAAAATACATAGAATAGATGAAATACAATAAAACAATAGGATATATGATAAAATGAAATAAAGATATGGTAGATTGTCTCAACATGGAATTAATTCAGTTTAGCATAAAATCAGGAATAAGACCAAAATATGTCAAAATTAAAAAAGAACTTTTACTCCAAATGGCAGATTTTCTTCAAATAAGAAAAGATGAAAATTTGTTTATCCTAAGAATTCATATCTTAGTATTGGGGCTACCAAAAAAATTGTATATATGTTGCAAGTTTTATTTTTCTTGAAAATTTATGATTTTTAATCTAATAAATTCACAACTTTAATCATGTAAATTTATGACAATTAAAGTAGTACTTTTATGAATTTGAATGTTGTAAATTTACAACTTTTTAATCGTGCAAATTTACAACATTAAAAGTCATGAATTTACAAGTTTTTAATCTAGTAAAATATGATTTTTAATATAGTTAATTTGCATTTTTTATTTAACAAATGTATGACTTTTAATCTCATACATTTACGAGAAAAATTCATAAATTTAGCCGATGACTTTTAAAGCCACACATATACAATTTTTTTTTCAATTAATTTACCAGTGATGACTTTTTCTCTATATGAGATTTAAAAATTTCAATAAAAAAAAATGTTGACTGGCCCTAATACTTTGTCGTATAAGAAAGAAATTGTGTTTTCTCAAACTAAGATTATTTTGCCATTAAAAAACTTTCTTGATAAGATTATTTTTCTTTCAAAACAGATAATATAAAGCATTTTTTTCTTGAAAGAATATATTCTTTTTCGCTTTAAGATTCTGTTTTTGCAGTAGGAAAAATACCAGTGAGTGGTATAGAAGCAAAAGTTTAGGTTGTTTGATGTGAGTCTTGCTGCTCTCCTGATTGTCCTCTAGGACTTCTAAAGCATGGCGACCATCAACATGGAGCAGCTGGAGCCCCTCCGTGAGGAACGGAGTGACAAGCCGGTCAGGACAGCAAAGGAGGAGGAGCCAAAGACGGGCTGTTTGGCAAAGCTTCACCAGTCGCTTCCTCAGTACATGCTTCCAAAAGAGCTGCACAGCGTTTATCTGGAGAAGGCCAACTGCTTCCCGCCCCCTATCTTCATCATCCTCATCAGTATTGCAGAGGTAGCTCTGCGTTTTACTCCCACACTGTAGGACCTCTGGGACAACCCGTATGGATCCTCTGACCTGATTCTAAATCTGGCAGCCTACATCAGGCTCGCTCGTGATAATTACTTCATGGATTTATTGGGATTGCGTTTAGTAGAACCAACAGAAACGGAAATGTATAAATCTGAACGGCGTATCAACGGAATCATTGATGCAGAGAAAAATGTTGGGTTTCGTAGCTGAACAGACCTTAACGTCCAGAAACAAAGGAGTGATGAGAAGTGAGGGAACAGTCTGTGCCAATGGTCCTGCCCAAATCTCACATTTCTGCTGAACTACTGCTGCTCTGCAGAAACTATGTCCTACAAAATATCCTAAATGGCATAATAATAACTAAAAGACCACTGGGAAGGATTTTAAAATGGATCAAAAGATAATCGGAGTGGGACTGTGAATGTTTAATCTACACAGTGGGGCAAAAAAGTGTTTATTTAGCCACCAATTGTGAAAGTTTGCCCAGTAATGACAGCAGTACACTGTATTCTGTAAGTCTTTATAAGGTTTCCACAAACTGTTGCTGGTATTTTTGGCCCATTCCTCCATGGAGATCTCCTCTAGAGCAGTGACGTTTGAGGCTGTTGGTAGGCAACACACACTTTCAGAGATTTTCTATGGGGTTGAGATCTGGAGATGGGCTAGACCAATCCAGGACCATAAAATGCTTCTTAGGAAGCCACTCCTTCGTTACCCGGCAGTGTGTTTGGGATAATTGTCATGCTGAAAGACCCAGACACTGCTCATCGTCACTGCTGATAAAACTGACCATACACGATCTATTCATTCTTTCCTTTTCCCGGATCAGTCATCCTGGTCCCTTTGCTGAAAAAAAAAGCCCCAAAGCATGATGCTTCCACCCCCAAATCTTTGGATGCAACTCAACGTTATTTCTCCTCCAAACAGTAGAGTTCTTACCAAAATGTTGTATTTTAGCACATTCTCCCAATCCTCTTCTGGATCATCCAACTGCTCTCTAGCAAACTTTAGACGGGTCTGCACATGTACTGGCTTTAGCAGGAGGACACGCCTGACACTGCAGGGTTTGTAGTGTGTTACTGATGGAAGCCTTTGGTACTTTGGTTCCAGCTATCTGCAGGTCGGTGTGGTTCTGGGATTTTTGCTCACCGCTCTTCTGATCATTTTGACCCCACGGGGTGAGATCTTGCGGGAGCCTTAGATGGAACGGGGTTATTAGTGGTCTTAGTAGTCTTCCATTTTCTAATAATTACTCCAACAGTTGATTTCTTCACACCAAGCTGCTTATCTATTGCAGATTCAGTCTTCCCAGCCTGTTGCAGGTCAACAGTTTGGTTCTTGGTGTCCTTAGACAGCTCTTTGGTCATAGTGGAGTGGAGTGTTTGAGGTTGTGGACAGGTGTCTTTCATATAGATAACGAGTTCAAACAGGTGTCACTAATACAGCTAACGAGTGGAGGACAGAGGATCTTCTTACAGAAGATCTGTGAGAAACAGAAATCTTAAATGTGTGGAGGTGACCAAATATTTATTTTCCACCATAATTTGTATATATTTACATCAGAAAACGTATTTTTCTGTATTTTTTTCTCCTTTTGTCTCATAGTTGAGGTATACTTATGACAAAAATTACAGACCTCTCATCCTTTTAAGTGGGAGAACTTGTATAATTGTTGGCTGACATTCATAACAGTTATGCTTTTTCTATCATTTGGGTTGACTTTACTTTGCCTCCTGTTTTTTTTTTTTTTTTTTAGCTGGGAGTGTTTATCTACTACGCTGTTTGGAAACCTCAGAAGCAGTGGATCACTCTGGATGAAGCGATCTGGGACAGCCCTCTGACATACCGCCCGGATCACAGACAGGAAGCGTGGCGTTTTTTGTCCTACATGTTTGTCCACGCTGGGTAAGACCGAGTTGTCTGTTTAACTCTTCAGCTGCATGATGAGAACTCCAGAGAAGGAAAAGGGCTGAGACTGCAGCTCTGAAGTATAGCTCAGTCTCTATTGATGTCTGTGGGTTCTTTGTGCTGATTCAACCCTGTGGTTGCTGCGGGTTGAGCCCAGTTTAAATGTTAGGTTCTTCACCTGCATTTAACTGGTGGACTAGAACAACAAAAAACTACAATTGTCTGATTAAAAAATATTAGATACTAAAGCATAACATGTTATGAAAATATGTAATTTTATTTATTCTGAGTATGAATACATCCATGAACATTTTAAAACTTTTCGCTTTTTTTTAAACTCTCAAAGTTCAAATCTTCAAAAAAAAAAAAGTCCAGTATTACAGAATGAAAACAAGAATCTTCTCACGATTGCAGATTCATGTAGATTTGGCAAACTGAATGTATTCTGCGCAGGAGACACGGAACAGAGCAGGTTGATTGACAAGGTCAACAGCCAATCAGAATGGAGAACAAAGTGCGCTGGCTTTAAAAAAAAAAAAAGGGTAAAATTGGCACTTAAAAAATGTGCAAAATCACAAAAAAATTGATAAAAAATAGTGTCTTCAATGATGTCATCAATAGTTGTTGGTCATCTAGCTGCCAGCACTCAGAAAATACGTAGCAACAGCTCTATTACTTTAAAAAGACATGGGGGTAAGGAAACAATTCAGATTCGGCTCAGAGTAAATGTGAAGGGATTGTTTGTATACATGAGCACTTTTTAGTTCTCTGCTCTTCTCTCCCTCCAGCGTGGAGCACATTGTGGGGAACCTGTTGATGCAGCTGTTGGTGGGCATTCCATTGGAAATGGTGCACAAAGGGTTTGAGGTGGGAATGGTTTACACGGCCGGCGTTATTGCAGGTTAGTGTTACTTCTCTGGTCTTTATTCCGTGCCGTTGCTTTTGAGCCGTAAACATGAAACATGTCTGGATTGAAAAATGTTTGGCTTCTAGTTTCTCGAGTTTCTTTCTCTCCTGGTTCTCCTTAAAGGGGTACATGGCTTGAAAATGGCGAAATCATAATAGAAAACACTTGTGATACTTTTACTAAAGATAAATTAATGGCTGGAGAGGATCTCTACAGTTAAAGACTTACAAGGAAAAGATCTTTACGATGGAGTATTTGAGCCATTTTACAAGCAAAGATTTTTTTTGTTAAATTTCGACTTTAAAGTTGTAAATTTACAAGAAAAAGTCATGACTGTTAAATTACGAGAATAAAGTTGTATATTTATTATTACAATAAAGGTCCCAGAGTAAATTCCTTACTTTTTTCCTCATAAATTTAGCATCTTTTAAAGTTGTAAATATGACTTAGAGTTGTAAATCTACCACTTTAAAACATAAATTTACAAGAAAAAAAACAGCAATGTTAAAGTTTTTACATCAAACTTTTGAGTTATATTATTTATGTTTTCAAATCAATCATTTTTAAATTTTACATGAAATAAGTGGTGCATCAAACTGCTTAAGTATACATATATATATATAAAATCATTGTGATTTAGCATCTCCTGCACCAGCAGATGGTGCCCTAGGCAGCTGCCTAGGTTGCCTACGCCCAGGGCCAGCCCTGCCTCATAGTTTTGAAAAACAAAGACATTCTGAAGCTTTTGGGGACTCAAAATCAAATTATTATTAGCAAAGTCTCTTTCCAAGGTTAGGTGATGGTATTTCAGTTTCCTATTCAAAAGATACCCATTTGTATCAATTTGTGACCTTTTGTGATGTAACTGTCATGAGCACAAGGGGAAAGAAAAGTGTTAGAAAAGACCCCTCCTCCGGATGAAACATCTCGTTTCAACAAAACAAATAGAAAATAGTATGTCACATTAACATAAGAACATTGAAAATGCTGAAAACCGGGCCTCTTCAGACTGGAGATCTCGTCTTTCATTGAGGAAGAAATGATTGGAAGTGGACATCAGTTGCAGGGATATCGATGACTTCATCAATAGGAACTGTAGAGATCCTGCAAATCACCCATCAATGAATAAAACATTAATATACCGCAAATCAAACATTTGTAATGTTATCAATAGTGCTGCCAGAAACAATTATTTTAGAAGTTGATTAATCACAGATAATTTTTTTCGGATTAGTCGTTAATCGGGTCATAGCCATCATTAGTTTTAAACTAACTAAAAATAAATACAATTAAGATGATAGTTTATTAAACCTTTAATGAATCATTCAGCTATTACATTGGTTGTCAACTATTTTAATAGTCGATTAGTCATCAATTAGTCGACTAATCGCAGCAGCCCTAGTAATCAATATTTATCTTACCTGTTCAAATCCAAGACGTTTTGACCAAAATGAGTTCTGTTGGTCTTTTGTCTTTGTTTCAGAATAAGTTGCTCAACAAAACAACATGTATTTTTGTTTGTTTCTTGTCCCCAGGCTCTTTGGCGAGTTCCATCTTTGATCCTCTCAAAGGGCTGGTGGGGGCTTCTGGGGGAGTGTATGCCCTGATGGGAGGCTATTTCATGAACGCAATAGTGGTAAGCTTTACAAATGTTCAACAGGCTGATGCAAAAAAGTGTTTAAAAACGAGAATTCAGAAAACACTTTTTTTAAAAGTTGTAAATCTATTGTTTATGTTATTGTAAAACAATATATAAAAAATGCCATTGATGTGTTTTAGTATGAAATTAAAGAAAACTTAAAAACTACTGATGTTTCAGCAAGTTTTGCAAAAAAAAGTTCTTGGATTTTAAGTAAAAAAGTTTTCCTTTTTTTTTTAAACAGAATTTTAGAGAAATGAATCCCATTTTTCGAGTTCTCCGAATCACGATCATAGTCCTCATAGGTGAGTTCTGCTTTGGTGCTGCACTTAAGGGGATTGAATACAGTTCTGATCCATCAAACTTTATTTTCTTTCCCTAGTGGCCTTCGACTTTGGATTTGCTCTCTACAGAAGATTTATTGCACATGAAAATCTGCAGGTATGAGCAGTTGAACTTTGATCGATTAGGGATTGTGATTTGATAGTAACGTAGGCATGGAGTCTTTTCAAAACACGGAAGTGCCAACCATTTGAAAATTGATCAGGAAGGAGAAATTAAAGAAATGTGCCTGATACCATGTCTTTCACATCGGAGTTGTGAAAAGAAAGATTTAAGAAATTTGTGCTACTTTGACATTTTGCAAATGCTCTAGTATCAGGGAGCAAAATGCTAAAAGCGTGTGATCTTGAACACGCATCACATGCCAGGTGTGTACGCAGCAGCTCGTCTGCACATTTGTTCTAGCTGTTAAACTGCATCTATTTATTTATTTGACTTGATTCAGAGAGATCCAATAATATGTAGTGTTCAGTTAAACATTCGAAGTGAATAAAACTAAACCTGTGAATTTTTTTCTTCTCTAGGTGTCATTCGTGGCTCACTTTGGAGGAATTGCGGCTGGTATGAGCATCGGCTTTGTCTTCTTCAGTGCTTACAACCAAGCGTTGCTCAAGGACATCCGTTTCTGGGTCTGCATTGCGGGCTACTTGGTCTTCGTCGCCTTCGCGGTGTTCTACAACATCTTCATCTCCCCTGCGCAGTAGGAGCTGCTGCCTACAGCTTTGTGCCACTCAGGAAACTAAACTGTATTTTCAGGGTAACGTTTTTTTAATCGGCGACTTTGTCAATGTTGGACTCGTGCAGAATTTACATAATCTGATTGATTGCAGTCTCGCCTACAGGCGTTTTAGTGCAGCACTGTAATCTAATTAGGCAATTTCTGAGAATTCACTCTTGTTCTTTTAATCCAGGAAGGACGTTGTTTTTATCTTTATACATTCTTATGCAGTCCATATTTTTTTCCCACTAATCGAATCATTTAAGAGGGAAAGCATTTGCCTCCTCGTTTGTGAAAAGTGGCCAAAACACTGAACTTTTAACTGTTTCTGGTTAGTCAGACTACCACTTTTACAACTATCATGCAGTATTGATAACATGTGCCTTAAATGCTTGGTCACACAATAAGGTGGAGGTCACGTCAAAACTATTTTCAGAACACTAACGAGCAGTTTTACCTCCATTGTTTTAACTTTTGTCCTATTAGTGGTCAGATTTCTCAAAAATGACATTTACTATAGATTACATACAACTGAAATTACTGTTTTTATTTTATTTAGGGCTATGAATGTTGACACACGCGCGATTAATAAAACATGATTAAAGCGGCTCACGCCGTTTTTCTCCTTCAGAATCTACTCGAATTACGTTGATTGTGTTAACGGTTGAACAGTTACAGTATGTTAAAGAATTTGTGTTTTAAGCGTCACTGGTAATGCCTTAGGTTCTTTTTTTTTTTTTTTTTTTACATACTTGACTACAGGGAATTTAAAAACTACAAGCACTACTAGTAACTTATTTTTTTCTAACGTTTAGTTTGTTTCCATGTTTAACAGCTTTTAAAAATAACAGTTTGTGCTAAAAATACTGTATTACAAAAAAACATGAATGCATGATTAAAGACCCACACTGATGAATTTCATGTTTTTGGTGTTTTAACATGTTCCTGTGGCATTTTTCTAATGATGGAGGACAAATATCAAGAAAATTACATTTCAGAGCATTTCATTATTCAAGTTGGTAATCGGAAGCAGATAAATTTTAAAATAATTGCTGTTTGAAAATGTGCTTTTTTTGTGACCTAGAACATTTCCTGAGCGAGCCACAAACTTCCTGATCTGACGGAGGGAAGGGGGGCGGGATTGCTATGAGCTATTTGCCAATGGTCCCGCCCACTACTCGGGGGCGAATTCCCAATGAACTACTTCCACTCTAAAAAAAATTTGTTTGATTCAAAAACTGCAAATTATAGTGGAGACCACTGGGAATGCTTTTAAATTAAATCAAAATATGATCAGAGTGGGTCTTTAAGTGATAAAAATCAGATTTATTCATATAAAAAAAATAACTTTTTTCTATAAAACTTCCTTTTAAGTTAATTTCTTTAAAGGTCACACAAGAATGAGAGGTGGAATTTCAGAATCAGCTTTAAGGCAGTTTTTATTTCTTAACTGTGAACTTTAAGCTCATGTTTTTTACAGTCTGGTGGATTTTACAAAAGGCAGCTGTGATCGGAGCGTAAAACAGAAATAGCCTCAGGATTCTTGCCTGCTTCCAGGATACAGAATGTACTTTTCATAAACTGGTTTGCATCGATCCAGCTCCACTGAGCATTTAATCTTTCCCTCTTTGGTCAAAGGGGAAAAAAATTTTTTGCCGATAGTGCTGGATAAATATTACATTTATGTGTCTGTCATTTGTTTTTAAAAACAAAATAAAAATAATACATTGAAATTAATAAACCAGTTGTAAAAACAGCATCTATTTTATCTTGACTGGCTGCCAAATCTACCGCTTATATGGGCTTTTATACTGAAAATCCTTGAATGTGCATTGTGATAGATTTTTCATAAATGGTTTTTAATATGTCAAACTCACAGGAGCCTAATTACACTTCGATAAGCGGCAGAGCATGAAATCAAACATGAGAATGTATTGATTAGTTCACGATGATTGCCCTTTTTATTGATCCAGCAAAGCCTGTCAGCAGATGGCTGTTTGTTCCAATGTTTCAAAGTGAACATTTTTACATGTGAAAGAAGGAATTTAAGGAATTGCGTTTGAATTTCACAGATGTTTTAGATGTGTGTAGAATTCCTGCTCCTCACAGCAAAAAGGGTAAAGTTAATAAAAATAAATGATTTAACGAGGTATACTTTTTGATACTGTCCTGGCCTTTTTGTATCAAACATGTATTTAAGTCCAAAAACATGCGTCATATGTAAAGGATTTTACATTGTTGCTTGTTGTGGCTGTACATGCATGTGGTATCCAACACTTAAACCTGTCCATCCACCTTCATTCATCAGAAGTTGGCTGGGCTCCAGCTAGCCTGAATGAGCAAGTCTAGAAAATAAATGCATAAATGTTTTTAAGTCTGTATCTTTTTTTAATTAATTTACAGTCATTTTCTGTCTCAGTTCAATGATTTTGCATGTACCGTACTTCATTTTGTTTTGAAGAACGCTCTGCAGCTTCATGTTTTTTTATATTTAATCATTGTTCACAGCAGGTGATCAAGTCTTATAAACTCATGTTAAAATAGTTATTTTAAATGGTGTAAAACTAGTTTCATAAATTTTTTTGGAAAGATGTTATTTCGTAGTTATGTTTCCTTAGGTTAAAGTTCAAACTTAAGCTTCAAATTGGAAAACGACAACAAAAAGTATGACACGTTAATTAAAATCAGTAAAACCAAGACAAGATTGGGATTTTTCTTTCATTTCGTCATCTTTTATTTTTTAATGCTTTTTGTTAATGAAAACAATGTTTCCATGTAGAATTTATGTTTCCATAAAAATAAAATCCTTTGCATTAGATCAGTTTTATTTTTGGATTATCTTACAATGAGAGGTAAAAATCTGTTGCATGAAACCAGATAAAACCACAATATTTTAGAAAAACAATAATACTAAGATTCTAACGGAGCATCTAAAGTGACGCCAAAAAACCCTGGTAAATGGTGCGCACCAGACAAAAGCTGGTGAGCACCTGATAGTAAGCACACCAGAAATTAGTTAGTGGGCACCCAACAGTCACTGGTAAACACCCCACAGTAGCTCCTGAGCATCCGGTATTATCTGGTGCGCAACCAACAGTTGCTGGGGTGCACTGATAGTATCTGGTGCCCAAACAACTGAAGCTGGTGAGCACCTGACTGTACTTGGTGAGCACCCAACATTAGCCGGTGCGCACACAATAGTAGCTTGTGAGCCCCCCAACATTAGCTGTCCCACCAATACCTTGAGCGTGCCCGATAGTAGCTGGTGAGCACCCAACTGTAACTGGTGAGCATTCGACATTAGCTGGTCCGCACCCAATAGTAGTGCCTGAGCACCCGATATCAGCTGGTGCACAACCAACCGTTGCTTGGGTGTCCTAGATAGTAACTGGTGCGCAAACAACTGTAGCTGGTGAGCACCCAACTGTAATTGGTGAGCATCCGGCACTAGCTGATGCGCACACAAAAGTAGCTGATGTGCTGCCAATAGTAGCTGCTAAGCACCCAATATCAATGGGAGCGAACCTGACTGCAACTGGTGCGCACCCAACATCAGCATCTGATAGTAGCTGGTGAGCACCCAACAGTAACTGGTGAGCATCCGTTAGCTGTTGTGCACTCAACATTAGCTGGTCTACACCCAACATTAGCTTGTGCGCACCCGAAAGTAGCTGGTGAGCAGCCATTTGTAACTGCTGGGCATCTGACATTAGCTGGTGGGCACCGGTTATTAGCCGTTCCACACCCGACAATAGCTGCTTAGCACCCGATAGTAGATGGTCTGCACCCGATTGTGAGTATGTGTATATATATATTACTTCAATGTCCCTTTAAGGGCTCTTTAGATTCTCCCTTTGCTATTTTAAAAAGCAACACATTTGTTTTCAGAAATATAATTTTTTTTATGAAATGTAGCTATTTAAAAAAAAAAAAAAGTTTTTTTGAGTTTCATGTCTAAAACTAGATTAACAATCTCTTAATTTTTTTTTATGAAAAAATAATCAAAACTTCAGAATGTTTCGTGCCATATTTTGTTGAAAATCTGTTTAAATCATAATCCAAATGAACTCAATTCCATTTAGATGAAACAGTTTTTGCACATTTCATGTGTAAATATTGTTCAGTCGGTCCAGCCAGAACATACAGCTGCTTTACAACATGGATCGGCTGGGACGTCCGACAGCAGCTAAACTATATGATGTAAAAACGGCTGCTGGTATTGATCCACTCTGATGGTTAGTGTTGGATGCTGTCCAGTAAAAGCCCATTTTCCCCTTGCGCTTGAGACTGGACAAGTCACGCAAGTTTTTGTGATGAGTCGACACTTGTGGAGGAAGTGAACGATTTTTAAAAGTTTGTGGTGATTGTTTCACGGCTGCATGACCAGAGGGGGTTCACGTCAGCATCGGCAGTCCGTCCACACTGCTGCACGGTAATCAAATTTACTACATTAAAAAAAAACTAATCTTGTAGTTTAATTTGACTAGCAAACAGCATTTTTGTTATTTTCTCAGTAAAATGATGCTTGAGTTGTAATTCTGCTTTCTTCTTGTAATAAATCTTCCTCATCAGTCACGATGGCAGAGTAAAGATGGGGAACTGGAACTTCCTTGGAGGAGTTCTGGAGGAGGTCCACATCCATTCCACAGTGGTGGGTAAAATCTGGCTCTCCATTCTGTTCATCTTCCGCATGCTGGTGCTGGGGGTGGCAGCAGAGGATGCGTGGATGGATGAGCAGGAGGACTTTGTTTGCAACACTGCCCAACCCGGTTGCAGGAACGTTTGCTACGACCGCGCTTTCCCCATCTCCCTCATCCGCTACTGGGTGCTGCAGGTCATCTTTGTGTCTTCACCCTCTTTGGTCTACATGGGCCATGCTGTCTACCGGTTGCGAGCGTTGGAAAAGCAGAGGCAGAAGAAGAGAGCTCTGCTGTGGAAGGATCTGGAGTTGGTTGATGTGGATCTGGCCAGGAGGACTGAGCGAGAAATAAACATCTTGATCAGAGGAAGCTGAACAAAGCTCCTCTGAGAGGCGCGCTGCTCCGCACTTACGTGGCTCACATCGTCGTCCGCTCGGTTGTTGAAGTGGCGTTCATGGTGGGTCAGTACCTTATTTATGGATTCCAACTCATTCCACTCTACAAGTGTGACTGGGATCCATGCCCCAACGCTGTCGACTGCTACATCTCCAGACCAACAGAGAAGACCGTCTTCATGGTGTTCATGCAAAGCATTGCTGCTCTATCCCTCTCTCTGAGCATTTTAGAGGTCATGTATCTGTGCTGCAAAAAGATTAGGAAGGTCACTCTGGACTTCTGTGCTAAAAAGGGAAAAAACGCTCAAGAACTTGATGACTTTGAAGCCAAAAGCGATAAAGTCGCACCAAAATGTAGCGGAGGATCTCAGAAACGACGCTTTCAGTCTGTGCAGAACCACCCTGAGCTCATGGAGAGAGAAAAAAGTTCCTCAAACCTCATGAAAACCTCAAGTTCCTACCTCCTCAGCTTCCCACTCAAGGATTCTGCAGCCAATCAACCTCTGCAGAGGCTCGCTCATCCTTCTCCAACTTTCAGATTAATTCCAAGGAGAAGTCTGAATGCTTTTACCTCCACGACTCCAGTGACAGAAATGGTCAAAGGAAGAGCAAACAGCCTTCCAACTGTCTTCAGAGAGCAGCTCATGCTTCTTCTCTTCCCTCTCTGCATATGAGGTCAGCGAGGAGGCCAAGGGAGGAGCTGGACTCTTTCAACTGTGCTCCTGTGTTGAAGGTTAAACGCTCTGACACCGGGTCACATGGAGGCATCAAAGCTAGCAGAGAACCTCCCTGTGAGAAGATGAATTCACAACCAACTAGTGGATCGCTTGATGACTGCAGCACAAGATCAGGACGCGTCTCATCACTGCCGTCCTCAAACGGCAAAACATCAGCGGCAAATGGCCCGAGCTGCAGAAGAGACACAGACCTGCAGATCTAAAACTGGTTTTAAGTTTTTTTTTTCAATGTTGACATTTTCTTTTAAAATTGTTTTACATTGTGTAACATAAGGGGTTTTAATCATAACAGGTATAGTTGAAGTCACTTTTAGATAGTGAGCCAAATCTAAACTGTATCACAGTTAAAGCTAACTAATGCTAAAGTCTGAGTGTGCTTCTACTTTGGAATGGTGCAGGAGTGCTCAAATCCAGGCCTCAATGGCTGGACATGTTTTCCAACCAACCTGCCATTGAAGCTCCTTATTGGTCAAACCGTTGACTGTATAAGGAAGAGCTGGACTGAGCAACCCCCCCTCCTTCCGTGTTCCAAATAGGAAGTACCAGTGGAGTGCAAAAAGGTCATAGACTTCCATTGAGAAATAGACAGTTATTTCTCAGTCGTTTCATATGTCTGAATAATCATTCTTCCTCTGGTGCTTTCTGCATAACATCTTTTTTCTAATCCTAATTTTTTAAAGATTTTTTCCATTTATTGTGAATTATTCGAGTAATAAAATTGACCAATCAGAGGCCTCAATAAACGTATTTGGGACTGACGCCGAACGTCTGGGGCGTTTGACAGATTTTGGGTAGCCAATGGCAGCAGACTTCATCAATGTGGTCACTAAAAGCCTTTTAACAGCTACTTTACAATTCAACGATGTACCAATCATTGCCTGAACTGTTATTCTCCTCAATGGAATGTACCAATGCAGCAGTTTTAAAAACAAGAGTCGCATGCTGCCGCTTTATTACACTGTGGGTCAAATACACCTGATCCAGGTAATCAGCAGATAAAGTAGGCTATCTGGAAAACCAGCAGGAGGCCGGCCCTCGAGGACTGGATTTGGACACTGCTGAAAATGTGTCATCACACAGATAAGAGGTTGTAATTCCATTTAATTTTGACACACAAAAAAAACTGTAGCCAATCAAATGGAATTAAATTTGAGTTACTTTTGTTTATTCAAAACAAAAAAGGAATTTATTTTCTATCATTGTAAACTGTTACGTGCATTTTTATTTAGGAGCAGCTGTGGTGCAGCAGTCGGGCGGTTGACCTCTGATCAGAAGATTGTAGGCTAAATTCCTGCCTTGTCTAAGTGTCCTTGGGCAAGACACTGAAGCCCACATTGCCTCTGGTGGCTATAAGGAGGCTCCAGTGTTCAGCAGTGGAGCCAGTAGCAGTGTGTGAATGAGACCGACTGCAAAGCGCGTTGAGCATTGGAGGCAGGTAGAAAGTACTATACAAGCATGTGCCCTTTACCATTAAATTTCAAATTGCATTTTTAAATTGTCAGCATGAACTGTCAATTGAGAATTTAATTTCACTTTGAATTATGGGTGAGAAACAAATTTCCTTAGACCAGTGTCATCAGATTTCTTAGCATATCTATAAAGAATTCAAACAGAACTTTGCTCACACAGCTACTATTTTGCTCTGAAATTTTGCATACGAAACTCAAATTTACATTTCTTTTTGTTGCTTCTGATGTTTTTTTAAATTCATTTTAAATAAAGGAAATTGATATTAGACAAAAGAGACATTAAAACCCATATCAAGGATGATTCCTAATGACTAAGGATCAAGGACAAGACTGTTCCTTATTTTGCTTTTGTGTCTTTTTAACAGATAATTAAATGAATTTGTTGGAGACATTGTGAGAAAAAATGTGTTTATGGCTAAAAAAAAAAAAAAAAAAAAACAGTACACAAGGTTTTTTCTAATGTCCACTTTTGGCAACATTTATTACTTTCCCTTTAAGCCTTTAAGTGGATTTAAACAAAAGAAAAATATAAATAAAACACAAAGTATAAGTTATAATATAACTGAAAATTTACAAAAACAACACTTAAACTTTCACTTTGTATTTCTATGTTTCATATTCAAAGTAAAAGCAGTTTTAACCAAATCAAGTGTCTGAAACTGAAGTGCTGGTGGGTTTTTTATCTAGTTAGCCGTGCTTCTATCTTCTGACGCAGGCTCATACTGCTGAAGCTGAGGGAAGAAGAAGAAAATACAGAGTACAAATTTGAGCAAATATGAAGAAACCTTAAACATATTATTCCATGTATATTGGTAAAATATTTCAAATGGATTACAATCAATGCCATTATCAATAGTAGTATTTACTGGTTTCATTGCTATCAAAGTGGTTCATTAAAAGAGACTCCAGATGAAAGACTTCTGTTTGCATCAACTGTATCTTTGTTGGGAGAGAGCACCCCCATGTGGGATGTGATTATGAAAACGCACAAGTCTTTTTTTGGCATTATTCATTGCATTAACCTTGGTTAAAAAAAAAAAAAGGTACCTTCGCTTTCAGGTCTTTGTTTTCCTCTGCCAGACGTGCACACCTCTGCCTCAGGTCGATCACCTCCTGCTGCAGGGCCTCAACGTCCTCCGAGGTCTGACCCACAGCACCAAGGTTCTGCTTAACAAACCTGAGGAGTTTGTTCAAGAAAATTCTCCTTCGTAAAAAGTTGTTTACAAAATGATAGGTTAGAGCAGGAGATTCTACAAAACCGGGTCATGTGATCAAGAAGGATACTCCAGAGCATTAGTGGGCTTCTCCGGCTTCTCATATAGAGACACTAAAACTGAAAAACAGATAATTACAGTGTTTAGACATTAACATTATAAATAATAGTGCGTTCAAATTTCAGAAAAAAAAAATAATGAGCTTATCAATGAAATTTGACATAATTTACCGTCACAAATTCTAGACACCATTATTTTCTTCATCTTAAATCACTTGATCAGGTAGTTTTTTTTTGTTTAATATCTTCAAGAAATTATTGATAATAATTCAAGAAAATACACACTCAGCCTCACTTTGAAGGATTAATTCCTATAAGAGATGATTATGACACATTATAAAACAACCAATTTTGAACATAAAGTCATCTCTGTATTGATTGCTTTTACAATTTTGCTTTTTTTTTTTTTTTACATTTCGTTCTTTGGTTCCAATTGACTATAAAAAGGTCAGTTGAGTCCTGAAGTCCAGCCTGATAACTAATTGGATTCAGGTGTGGATGCAGAGTTGCTAAATATATACGAGAGGCAACAAATTAAATTTAAAAAAAAAAAAAAAAAAAAAGTCACAACTTTCTTCGGTTAATCTCAGTCTTGTTTTTTTTTTTTTTTTTTTAATAAATAAAAATAAAATACTAATAAAAAAAGTCCTACCACTTGTGAGGCTGTCAACAACACCGGCTTTCTCCAAATATCTCCGAAACTGCTCCCTTTTTGAGTCTGAGGCCTGTAGGTGAGATTACATAGAGTTAATAGGAACATTTAGCCTGAAGTTTATATATTTTCTATAATAAATGTCGTTTCAAAGTTTGGTTTATTTGTAAATTACCCTTTACCTGCGCGGAAATCAATCTAAACAGTAGCGCTTATTTGCAGTCTCTCAGTTTGCTAACATAAACTTGTAACTTAAAATTGTTTAAAAAAATAACATGGCTTGTAAAACAACACTTACTCTGTAATGCGCCATGTCTGTGAGGCCTTCAAGTTGCTGAAGTTTCCTTCAATGCTACGGAACCGAGCTATTAAGAATCAACGAGGTTAACTTTCGTTTTGAGGCTCTGCCTGTGAAGAGATGCTGCCTTCATGGTCCCCTGTAAATATCACTATACCCGTCAGAGAAGGATTGTAAATGCTGGGATTAGACACGCAAACACATTTTCATGTGATATTAAGACTTGTGGGTATATTTTTTTTAAATGTAAAATTATTTATATGGTTTGAATGAATAAATTATATTAACAATCTGATGATTGATCAAAAATTTCGAGTACCCCTTAAGGTATCAGTTTTGTTTAGCTTTCTTGCTCCCTACGCCATCTGCTGGTGAAATCGCTTATTACCATAACTATCGTAACTTCTGTTTTCTTCGTAATTTATTAAATATCGTATTTTCAGTTTAACACTTAAATTTTTTGTGTGCAAAAAATAAAATCAAACTTTATTTTATTTGAATGTGAACATTTTTCGTATTTCTCGTATGACTAAGTTCACAAGAACACGAATACAAGTCAGGTGACCGGGACGAACAGCAAAAGATAGACAGGCTGTTCAACCAATCGTCTTTTGAGATACAATGCAACAACCAATAAGAAGAAAGAGGCGGGGCAAAGATTCTACTTTTTTTTCTCTTTTTTTATTTAGCTAGAGGAAATCCTCAGATAATATGCGGGATCGTTTGTGTTTCCGAGTGGCGTGACTATTTTTTGTCAAACTAGTCATTTTTAAACGTAAGTTACCCATCGTCTGGCACAAACACGGTGCCAGGGAGTGACAACTTAGGGGGGGAAATAGGGGAAGCTCGTGACGTTGGGTCAAAATGTCGATTCAGTACGAGGTGGAACAGCTGCCTGACAGTTATGGGGTGGCGGACTCGTTCCCCAAAGATTTTGGTTATGGTGAGGAGGAGGCAGAAATCGAGGATAGCCCGACGTCATCCGATAGCAAACCGAGAATTCTGCTCATGGGGTTGAGACGAAGCGGCAAGTCATCAATCCAGAAGGTAAGAATTTCATGTATGTTTTAGTTAGTATGTAGTGTTAGCTTTTGGAGACGAGCGCATCCTCTCTTATGTGAACCCGAGTTAGCCAAAATAGCAGGCGAGTTTGTTTTCCATGTTGCATGTGATTGCTATCAGTCAGCACACAAACACGCGTTAAACAAAACAGTTTCGGCTACTTAGCCTTTAGCATTAGCCGTTAATTATTAACCAAGTGGACAGATACGCTAAGCACAAATGTATTGATACTTTGCTCATTAGCATGGCCTCGTTTTTTTTTTTTTTTTTTTTTTTTTGGTTCCAGCTAAGTCTTAAGACTCGGAAGGAGTGATCTGTGGGTTTGCACGTGACACTAACTGACCGCACCTTTCAGTGTAGTCAGCGTTTGGGTGGAAATCAGTGCTGTTAGCAGGCAGCCTCGTTGCCTGTTCTTGTAAAGTGATGACAGTCTGCACTTGATGTTCCTGAACCCTGTTGCCTCAACTGCAATGAAAATAATCTGTTTAGCATGTTTGTAGCGTTTTCTGATCAGATATAACTGAAATTTAAGCTTAAAATTAGTATTCTCTTACTCAAATCGTTGTGAATCACGTGCGGACGAAAAAATGACATAGAAAACGGTTTGTAGGTGTGACGTAGGACCTACAATTGACATTCACCCACAAATAGATCTATGTACATCTCAGTTTTCCTGGTATTTGGCTCAAACTCTTTTTGTTGTTAGCTTGGGAGTGTGAGCAGCTGTAAGCTAGCAGGAGAGAGTGCAAACAAAGGGATGATGGGAAATGAGGGCAGTGTTACTCCGGGCCAACAGTCCCGCTCACAACTCACAACTTTTTTGTGGCTAAAATCGCCTTAATCTTAATTAGACGACCAATAGGAATGCTTTTAAAATAGTACAAATGATGATCGGAGTGGGAATACCAAGATCAGGGTTAAAAGAAAACATTCAGGTTTTCATTTACGATATTTTCCGCATTATAAGGCACACTTAAAGGCCTAAACTTTTAAAAAAAAAAATTCTGTGCCCCTTATAATTCAGATCACTTCATATATGGATCAATATATGTTAATTGCAGCCACCGTTGTCAGGGGGTGTTATCAAACACTATTCTTTTTCTAAAAGTTTGAAATAAACCACACTGGGATGTTGTGAGTAATAAATCCTGCAGAATTGCTCTTTAACTGTTGAAGGTTGCAGACCCCTCATGTAGTGGATGCATAATGCAACTACAATTACTTCTATTCTGAGTGCCTTTAAAATGTGGTGAGCATTATATATGAAAACAGTTTCAAAGTAGGCCATTCATTGAAGATGCACCCTATAGTGCATAAAATATGGTAGTTTTACGATTACTGAAGAAAACATCCTCAATTACATTGATTCCAAATGTAGTTAACCTAATCTGGTGAATGTAGTTTAGATCAGAGGTTTGCAATCTTCAACACTTGAAGTCCCACTCAATCCTATTTTGATTTATGTTACAAGGGTTCCTTGTAGTCTTTGAATCATAATTATGCTGATTTAGCCAACAATGATAATAATAATAATAAGAAAATGTTGTTTTCTAGAAGATGGTTTCTGCAAACCAGCTGGAGTTTATCAGTTGTGGACCTGACTGGCACGGCTTCCCAACATCCTTGTATTTATACTCTCTCCTGCTAGCTTACAGCCCCTCACACCCCCAACCTAACACCAGCGGTTTTAACAAAAATGGCAAGCAAAATTTGAGCTATCCAGCTGTACAATTTTGAGCCAGATGCAAGCTTGAACAAAGAAAACAAACTATTTTTTTGGCTTAAATAAAACGCAAACATAAAGAGAAAACGGCAATCTTTTTTAAAATATAAGCTATTTAATAAGTTTTGACACAAATTCCTTTCAAAATAAGACGCCCAGTACCAGATAGGATTATCTCAGAGCAGCAAATATAGCAGTAGGTAGTGTAATGTCAGCAGTAAACTACAAGAAGCACATTTGTCTTTACATTTTTTAATGCATCTCAGCAAGAAATTTGTCAATCAGAATTAAGTGTTCCTCACCGTTTTTTTGAACCATAAGGCAAACCTAAAATCCTTGAATTTTTCAACAACAGAAAATCCACCTTTAAAGTCTAGCTCTCCTAACTGAGTTTACTGATCGCTAATTCATTTTCTGTGATGAAAAGTGCTCCAAAATATGTTAAAAATAAAACAACTTTTGTAACCTACCAAACTGATGGATTGTCGAAGCATTACTGCTACTACATGTCAGGAGACTTGTGGAGTGACATGAACAGCTATTCAACTGTTTGTGAATGAGTTGAATAAAGTTTGAGTATTTTGTTTCACTTGATGCTGTTGTCCCTTATATATTTTTTAATTTATTTTTATGCTGACGTTCTTTTAAAAAAAAAAAAAAAACTAAAATCCATATTTCTAAATGGTAGTTTTCAGGAACATTTCCATCTCTTTTCCTTGTGTTAAAAAAAAAAAAAAACAACCCCTTTCCAATTTTGTGAGTTTTTTTAAAGGTTGGGCTGGGTGGGCTTTGTGTTAGTTCATTGACCTGCGATCTTTGTAGCTTGCACAGCACTTAAAAATAACATTCTTCTCCATCATGTGGTATTTCCCAGCATTCTATCATCAAAAACCTGATTAAAACTATCTTGAATACAATTTGCTTTTTAGCTGCTGGATAGTTTAACTAAATAATCTGAATGTTGAAAGTGTCGAGTCGGCTGACGGGTCAGATTAGTGCATCTGCAGCGTTTTGCTCTTTTACCTCCTGCTAAACATGTGACATCTGGATGATATGGCTGTGACATAAACGAGACTTTCTTTACAATTTGCTGATTTTAAGGAAATAATTTTGATAAACATTTTAAAAAAATAATTTTGAGAAACCCTCAGAATGTGGGAGGATGACATGAACAATTCATTTCCTAAAAGCATTTTTAACTTTTTTTACTATTTTGTTATCAGACTCTGTCGAACATGTTAGGTAGGATTTAAATCACGTGTCTGATAGTAAAATAATCAAAAAGTTACGAATACTACAGACATTATGGACTTTGTCACAATTAAAAGCATTTTTTCTTTTCTTTTATTGTGTAAGGTTAAAACATCCTGTCTGTACACATCCTTAAAATTGCAAAACATTAAATAAAACAAAGGGAAGCATTAGTTAAGTGCACAAAAAAACCAAAATTATTTCTCTTAAGGGAAAAACTGTACAGTCATCAGTGGATTCAAAGCAGAATATTGACTTTGTTTATGGGTGATTCCTTGTTGCTCAGTGAGTGCGATCAATATTCTGCAAGTTTCCTTTTCATTGCTCGACTTCAACCTTTGGACTGCGGATAAAATTGATCAAAATATAAATCTTAGGTTTTTTAAGTTTTCTTACTTTAGTTGTTCTGCCTTTAGGAGATTCATATTTTTGCTCTCATAATGTGCTGGATCACCAAATGCTGTTTTTTAATTGTGAAATATGGGTTTTTTTTTATTAATATAAAGAATCCACGTTTCCATATCCACTGTTTTCTATGGAATCATCAGGACTAAATCTCCTTTCAGGTGGTTTTCCACAAAATGTCTCCCAACGAGACTTTGTTTCTGGAGAGCACGAACAAGATCTACAAGGACGACATCTCCAGCAGCTCTTTTGTCAACTTCCAGATCTGGGACTTCCCCGGTCAGGTGGACTTCTTTGACCCCACCTTCGACTACGAGATGATTTTTCGAGGAACCGGGGCTTTAATATTTGTCATCGACGCTCAGGTAAGACGGAGACATGACCTCAGCTGAAGCCTTTTAAACATATCACCTATTGAGGACCGCCACGATTAATCGACGACAAATCGAGTGTTAAAATAGTCGACGACTAATTTAATAGTTGATTAGTCGTTACTTTATATTATATGGAGCTGAGTGTAGTAAAGTTGAAAGTTATAATGGCATTATGCTAGCTATTTTGGCTAATTTAGGATTGTTTTTCTTCTTTTCAGTTTTTTGTTGGCTAATTTGCAGTTAAGCTAACATTTCCACTACATGCAAACTATTTTGGCTAATTTAGGAATTTTTTAGTTTTTTTTTTTTGGCTACTTTGGAATTTAGCTAATATTTCAGCTATATGCTAGCTGTTTTGGTTAATTTTTTACTAATTTTGAGTTCAGCTAATGTTTCAGCTACATGCTAGCTTTTTTGCTAATTTCATTTTTTTTTTTTGGCTGATTTGGAGTTTTCACTAATATTTCAACTGCATTCTAGATGTTTTGGCTAACTTAGGCTTATTTTTCAGTCAAATTCAGTGTTCAGCATTTACACTAGCATTATTGCAGGTAATGCTCTAATCTACTTTTTAGTTGGTTCAAAGCTTTTGATGGTTAAGATTTGTGCTTTACATCCAGTTTGTGTTTGACCCGATTACTCTACTAATCTGAAAAAATAATTGGTGATTAGGCGACTATTAAAATCATCGTTTTTTGGCAGCACTTATTGGGTTGGGTTGGGTTCTTTTGACTTTTTCCTTCTGGGTTTATGGCTTTAACACTTGGACAATATTAGGAGTCTGTGTCAAGAATGTTTGATGTTTAAGGCCGTGTCACACTGCCGCTAAATACAACTTATGACCTTAGTTCATAAGTGTTTCTTGCATTCTTCCTTTGTCAGTGTCCATCCAGGGTTTTGGCCGACGGGTCTTTACGTTTATTCAGTCTTGAGCTGTTCAGATTTTTTGGTCAGTTGAGGATTGCGCAATTTTCAGTGTGACACAGCATTTACTAGGAGAACTTCAAACATTTTGTACATTTACTTCCTACAGGTACACAGAGAAAATACTTTACATTTGAATCTTGGTATTAAGGAAATGCAATTTTTACATTCTGTTCAGTTGATGCAGTTCTAGGAAATAGAACTTTGATTAAACTAAACATTTGGATTTGACCGAATGCCTCTGTGTGTTCCTGACTTCTGCTACTGCAGGATGACTATGTGGAAGCTCTGGGAAGGCTCCACCTCACTGTGTCGCGGGCTTACAGAGTCAACCCAGAAATCAACTTTGAGGTGTTCATCCATAAGGTGGACGGCCTGTCGGACGATCACAAGATCGAAACGCAGAGAGACATCCATCAGAGAGCCAACGACGATCTGGCTGATGCCAGTTTAGAGAAGCTGCATCTCAGGTAAGAGGCTGAAAGAGACTCTTTATTGCTGTTTCTGTTTGTCTTCACTCAAAATCAGTTTCAAATAGGGATGAGCTGATCACGTTTTTATTTTTTATTTTTATTATATTATTATTATTTTTATTTTATTATTTATTTTTATTTTTTTTATTTATCTTTTTTTCTGACCCTGACTACTAACTATAACTATAACTCAACTGCTAAAAATAGGTGATGATTATTTATGGAAGAAGTTTTGGTGACTGTATCTTTAGAATCTTCAGAACTATTGAATATTTTTGATCATATGTGATTCATATCTCTATTGTATGATGATGAGTTTTCATAACTAGATCTTATTAATTTAAACATTTTAAACATTTATTAAAAAAAGTGATTGGGCCCAGAAATAAGAATACATTTTATCAAACTGAATTCTCTTGTTTTATTGCAATAAAGTCATAATTCTTGCATCCTGGCAGACTTCTAGTGGGGAATTTATTTGAAATGATAAGCTTAAAAAATATAGTGCTAATCAAAATAAGAAAATAAATGTCTGGTTCCTAATAGGGACGCAACATCTGATTCCAATTGAGTCTGAAACTAAATGATCCGGCGCGATTCCCGAATACTTGATCGGATTTGGACATCCCTATCTTTATATGCCTTGTTTCTCTAGTTTCTTGTTTCCCTTCAAACCTCTAAATGCCTCACTAAGAATGACTTCTAATCCTGTAAAATAGTACAACACGAGGGAATGGCTTTAAATGAATCCCACCGGCTTCTCTCCGGTTCTTTAGACTTTAGAGAGACGACGGATCTTATTATTTTCTATGAAAGTAAGAACACACAACAGGAGTGAGATTAAAGTCCTGATAGTAGCTCTTAATCTAGAAACTGTTGTGACTGCTTTAGACACTTTAATGTCAGTAAGTGTGGGTTTATGGAAGGAAAACTTTGGTAAATTAAACTATTGACATTTTTCCATCACACTTTAAAGCCAAGTGAGATTTGGGGTTTTTACCCATGTTTGTTCATTGTTGTTTGTACGACACCAATAACTTTCAGACAACATAAAGAGATTTCCTGCAACACATGAACTTAAGATAAACAGAATTTGTTTTAAAAATCAGATCTAAAAAGACTCTAGCACTGAAAAGAGAAGTGTGGAGACGAGCTGCAGTGATTCAGAAATCGGGCCCATCAATCATAGGACTCTTCTGAATAAAAACTAAACCTTTAACAACAGCGTTTTCTGTCATCTTCACTTCAAATAAATCTGCAAACACAACTGCAAATTCAGATCTTGAAAAAAAATCAACTATTTTTTGTATTTCTAAACAGCTGAAATGAAAAAAATATATATATATAATTTTCCCAGAAAACTCACAGAAATTCTAGAATTTGTTCAGTTTTAAACAAGTGCTTTAAGCAAATACTAAACGTTCTTGGATGCTTCTGCATCCATGTTTTCTGGTCTTATTTTGACAACCAGTAGCATGAAAGATGGAGACCAATCCTGAGACTTCTGCCTAAAAACAACTTTAGAGACCAAACCTCTGGTAGTAACCTGAACATCTGACATTTGTGGCCACAAAACAGAAATTAATGACAAATGGTGATTCAGGAACAATTTCTGATGAGTCATTGTTAGAACGTAGAAATAGTTTTACAGAAATGTGTAACTCAGCTGACTTGACATGCTTCCCCTAAAAATGTGGATGTACTAAACACTAGAGATCCAACTTTGTTCTCCAATGTTCAACTTCATCAACATATTCAAATAATTAAAAATAATCAGAATCTATAGTGCTGAACACCAAACAGCTTCAATCTCCCACTGTGAAACTATCAATCTATATAAAAATAGGCCACACAAGTCTCTTTCAGTTATTCTTTGAAGATATTTAAGTTTTCCTTCTTTCAAACGTTAAAAGAATCTATAATTGTGTATTAAAGTTGTTAAAGTGAAATCATCTGATTTCAGTGCAGCAGTAGCTATTTATTCATTTATTTCTATTATAAAAATCAGCAGAAGCATTTCAGAATTTTTTTGTCAAGTTCTAATGACTGTTGATAGGCAGCAAGTGCAGCTTTTCTCCTCACACGGAAACACTAAAGTCACTCATGTTAGAGAAATGTAAAGAAAGCGCATCTACTCTTGTAAAAGAAAAGGCATTTATGTCTATTTATTCATTCCTTTTGATTTTTATAAATAAACAAGTGTCCCACGCAAAAATGCTAAAAAAAAAAAAAACTTTAATAAATATATCTTTAAATCTCGTTTGATATTCCTCTTTGAGTCCAAACCTGATGTGAACAGACATGCAGATGGAGCTGCACTCAGCTATCAAATGACCAAACCAGTTTAGCATTAGGTTAAATCTAAAGTCACAAGCAGTTTAATCTACACTGACACTGGTTACTTTCCTCATGGAACTGCGCTTAAAAACTGACCTATAGTGGATGTCAGAAATGGTGAATGAACAAAAAAAATGAAGTGTTTTAGTCACTTTAAAAAGGAAATATTCATCTGAGATGAATCAAGAAAGCAGAACAGCATCATTATATGGACTGGACATATGTTCCATGAAGATTGTGAGTAAATGAAGCCTCATTTCTTTTGAAAGTTTCCTGGAAGCCCTCCTGTCTTCTTTACATTGTCTCAGTCTTCCTGTGAAATGTCTCCCGAGCTCGCTAATGAACACTGGAGGGATTTAAATGATCAAACTCTGGCTGTTGACTCCAGAAGAAAAGGAAACCTCAACAGAAAATTCAAACTTCTTTTTTTGGCTTGTTTTCTTGTTATAAATGCACTTCAAATTTTAGTTGCCATAAATGAGAACAATTATTATCATTATTTTTAACGTGGTTCCTTTTTTTTATTTTATTTTAGGGGAAGTTTTTTGTCAGATTTTGCAGGTTTTAACTTCCCTTTTCTCCATCCCGTACAGCTTTTACTTGACGAGTATTTATGACCACTCCATCTTTGAAGCCTTCAGCAAAGTGGTGCAGAAGCTCATCCCACAGCTCCCCACGCTAGAGAACCTCCTCAACATCTTCATTTCTGTGAGTAGACAAAACTTCACAACTCCCTGTTTCTCCTCACAAACAGCCTGATTGGTGTAACAATCACTGTAAACCATTTCTTGTTGCAAAGCATTTACAGTCAAACAATTGTGGTAATCAAACAATTAAAATCCTCAATCAGTTGTTTACAGAAATAATGGCAAAAATATGGGACAAAAAAGTTTCTTTTTCATCCATAACTAGTTAAGCTGAATACTGAACTCAGAAGTTTAAAGTAGTCAAGCAGCAACTTCTCTATATGTATAAAGGAATCTTAGACATCGAATGGATGATTTTGAGAGAGTTTAATGAAATAATTTTTTGTTTAATTCATTTCAGAATGAATGTCTTGACTAAAAGAAGTTTTCTTGATTACATTATTAGCTACAGAATAAAACACTAGTCTAGCTCATTACATAGGTGGCAATGTTATTATGAAATAAAAATCAACAATTCAAGGATCGAGCCATAATACTCAATATTTCATATAAATATTTGAATGATTGCTATATGTATGTATTTTTACTGAATATATGAAAATTAAAATGACGGATATTTAACCCCCATTTGCACCTTATTCAGAAAAGGAAATCAACAAAACATAATAAAATAAATCCCTTTTATTACTTTGAAGTTAAAACACTCAAAAGTTTTTTCTGTAAACTTCCTGGTTAACTTCAGCACTAAACAAAACGTAATGTGCTTTTAAATAATTTTAGAACAAATCTGGAAACTATTTTCCATAGTTTTTCCAACCTCAGTTTAAATGAAATATATTAGATAGATGACAATAGAATAGACCTTTATTGTCATTATACTTAGTACAATGAAATTTGGGTATATTTCTCTCTAATGTGGATGGTGAAGATAAATAAAATTAACACATTAATTTACTAGTAAATGTGCCAAAAAAGTCAATGTGAGTAATAAGAAAATAAGCAAAATAAACACATAAACAGTAACAGCTAGAAAACTTTCCTTTATTAAACTAGCAATGTTTATTTAAATTTTCTTTTTTTTAGAAATACTAAAAAACCTTCCACTTTTCAGATGCACATTTTGTGTTTGCAGACAATCACATGATTGATCACAAGATTTTTTATAATATTCTTAATTGCATGTATATTTTTATTTCAAATTTGGACTATATTTAAAGCAAATCTATTAAAAAAATTCAATAGCTTTACTTTGAAAATGAGAAGCTTCACCGACACATTACTTAAGCAGGTATTTCACTTTTAGTGATAAAAGTATAAATGTTTAGTTTATATACTTAAAATCCAACATTATTCTGCATTTTAAGGCGATCATTACATTTCCTGAAGTGTATTTTTAAAACGCTAATAATCTTTATAAATATAGTAATCAGCATATTTGATGTTGCATGTATTTGTACTCGTATTTTCAAACAGATGACAAATATCAGAGTATTCGAATACTCGTTACAGTCTTAGAAAAATGTGAATTAATAAAATATTCACATTTTTAGTCTCAATTACTTCAATTTTTTGTTTGATTTCTGCTGACATTTTCTTTTTCTTTTTGCCGTTTTTGTCATCACTGATAGAATTCTGGAATCGAGAAGGCTTTTCTCTTTGACGTGACCAGTAAGATCTACATCGCCACGGACAGCTCTCCGGTGGACATGCAGTCGTACGAGCTGTGCTGCGACATGATCGACGTGGTCATCGACGTGTCCTGCATCTACGGGTGAGTCCGTCTCCTGCCTCCCTTCAAAGTGAAGCTCAAAACAGTTTAAAGTCTGTGAAGACGGTTTTAGAATTTGTTTTCTGTCCACATTTGCATTTCTACATTTGAAATGAGCCTCCAGGACATCTCATCAGTGCCTTGTCACTGAAGCAAAACTTGATTAATGTATAATTAATGGCGTCTTAAACAAGCAATCATTTATTTCCCCTTCTTTTGTTGTGTGTGTGTGTGTGTGTTGTGGCGCTTCAGTTTAAGGGAGGATGGGAGCGGCAGCGCCTACGACAAAGAGTCCATGGCTATTATCAAGCTCAACAACACCACTGTGCTGTACCTCAAAGAGGTCACCAAGTTCCTGGCGCTCGTCTGCATCCTACGAGAGGAGAGCTTCGAGCGCAAAGGTGAGTCTGATCCAGGACGTCCATCTGACATTAAGAACATTAACCCTGCCGGTGGACAGGAAATGACGCACGTTCTTCAAACTACCAGACTTCTTTGACCATTTATGCGATTTCTGTTAATCCAATGAATTTTGAAGCATCTTTGCGCTGATTGCAACACTTTACTGTAGTTCCACGTCAGTGTAAGGCTGCTTTTCTCCACTTCAGAATCTGTTAGAATTAAGTTAATTGTGTTAACGGTTGAAAAAGTACAGTATATCAAAAAGACTGACAAACATATAATACTTGATGACGGAATGAATGGATTCAAGCGATCAAAATGAATGGGACGGCTGGGCGTTCCTCTAGAGAGAAGGTGAGAAGATCTGCATCTGGTCTGAGACCCCGGGGAAGACTCAGGACATGGTGGAGAGACTAACGCTATGTCCTAATTCTCTCCCTAATCCCTTACTAAAAAAAAAAAAAGAAAATAAATCTAGTGCCTTGGATTTTAAAAGCAATTTGGACACCATCCTCACTACTTTTTACATTTTTTTTTCCTTTCCTAATGTTGGATGTGACGTCAACGATTTCACAAAAGGGAAATTGAATCAATACGAACATTTTACGACATCTACTTGTGACTCCACTGTGTTCTGATGATGAAAAAGTTAGTAGTTAATAAAAAAAAAAAAACATTTAAAAGTTTTTTTTTTTTTTTTTGCAAAAATTGTTCAACTGCAATGCATTGTGGTCTATATTCGCTTATGTAGTGAGCATCGACGGATGCTAGTTTTTCGCTAAAGACTTCTGGGAAATTTCTAGTGCACTCGATTTTGGAAAAGTAGAGTTGGACAGCACTACAAAATGGCGAACGAGCTATATAGTGCACTACGTAGTGAGAGACGTTGGATGTCTCTCAGCTGGCCTGGGAACACCCCAAAGGAGCTGGAGGAAGTGACCCGGGACAGGGAAGTCTGTGGGTATTTGCTTAGACTGCTGCCCTGTGACCCGGTCCTGGATGAGCAGAAAAAAACACATGAAGAAAGATTTTTACACCATTACCTTAAGTAGTTGGTCATCTTGAGGATTTTTTTTTCTCTTAATTTTGTGTTAAGAAACAAACAATAGACAGATTCCTATAAAAGAAAACATCCAAAAATTAGCAGATTTATTACATTGTTTTTAATAGTTAATGAGGGTTATTAAAAAAGCTTTATAAACTTAATATCAGACCCAATAAATGATGTCTGATGATGCGTGCATGCCTGTGTGATCAAACACATCAAAGACCCCCCCTGAAAAAGTAAGGAGGACTGTGAAGCCCCGAATGATGACAGATCAAAGTGTCTCGTCAGTGTTGTTTACTGGAGGAGCTGGGAGCTCATCACGCTGATCTGGTTCTGCGTGGTGAGGCGCCGCAGTGGTTTGTTGACCTGCTGCCTGAGCGTTCTGGCCGTCACGTATTGGCGACCATGAAGAACGCTCAGACAGAGTTCAGCCGGGTGGCCTGGAGGGCTAAGCCTGGGGGCAAAGACAGAGATGTGACTCATTTGACGGGGCATTTGAAGCCAAACTGTGTCTGTGGATTTAACAGCTGAGAATGGAGATTTATCACTTTTACCAAACAAAGAAAAACTCAGAAACCTAACAAAATCAGATTCTTTGTCTGTATTGGAGGCGTTTTTCATCACAGCTTGTGGAGATGAAAGTTATTAAGCAACACACTTAAAAGCAAAAGGCCCAGCAGTAGTAACTTTGAGTGTTTCTTCTTTTTCTCCGTGCTGCAAAGATCAAATCTGTTTTTCTATCGTTCGCTCCATTTAGCCTTTGTGCGACTCTTTCGGGGCCTTGCACAGAAACCGGCTCTCTGATTGGTCCGGCTGCCACATGCGCGTCAGCATTTGACAATGATCTTTAGAAGCCGTTCTGGTGTTACGGTATGTCACGGGCTGGTATTATGTTACCAAACATCAACGCTGAATCCGGGTTTAACATCAACGCAGCTGATTTCTTTATCTTCCTGCTCAAGACCCCAGAGTCTCACGCAGAGCTTAACGGAGAAGTTGAGCCTTTTTAGGAAATCCAATTGATTTAAAAATGTGCAGATAAGGAAAAATATATGAATATTAAAGAGAGGATTATCTTTCTATACAACAGCTGACTTTGAAATGAGTTTTTCTTAAATTCTAAATTCAATTTAGCCATTTAAAAAAACACTTAACTGCACTTTTCATTATTTATAAGATGATTTATTGAGTCATTATAGACCCACTTTGATGAAAATTGTGTTTTTAACATGATCTTCCATTTTTGTGATGATAGAGAGAACATAAATAAAATTAATTATTTTATTTCTGAGTTTTTTTTTTTAATTTATTCTGCTCCATTCTGATGCATCCACTTGCAGACATCCATGTACTTCTTCGTTTTCCTCGTCTGGGTTGTACTGTTGGTTCTGCGCGACCTCGGCCCCTCCCTGTTGCTAAGAGCTCTGTTTGCGTGCTCATGCGCGAGCCCATTGCCCCAAGCTAGCATTAAATAAGCAATACCGGAACAGTCCAGCTGTACAGTTTTGAACCAGGATTGTTTTTTGTTCTCTCTTCAGGTTAATAGACTACAACTTTCACTGTTTCCGGAAGGCCATCCACGAAGTATTTGAGGTGGGCGTTTCCGCTCAACGTCCGAGTGGTTCAAAAGCGCTGGCCTCCCCCTGCAACAAGGCCGTCGCGCTGAACGGCACGCCACGCAGCACTGTCTAAACACGGACGCAGGGTCGAGGGTAAATCGGCAAAAGACGGTCGGAGAAAGGAAAGAAAGAAAAGACTACTAAACCGAGGCTCACCAGTGCACCAGCCACAACCTCCTGCTCCCAGAACCGGACGCACTGACCGAGAACCTCCAGGAGAGCGTGTGGGAACAGCACGGGAGCACAGTCGGATTAAGGAAGACTGAACGGGACTTGAGGACTCCGTTTTGGAAGAATGTAACGCTCAGCGAAGTAGAAAGCCAAACGGGGAGAAAACAGAATCTGTGATTTCCGATTGCAGGCAGAAACTGTGTTTCCAAGTGTCCGATTCCTTCCTGTAAACATTGTAACAAAACCACATTCTGACCTCTGCTGGAGAGGAGGCGTCCCGTCCCGCGACGGACCCCGACCTCCTCTGGGCTGAAACGGACGTGGACTTCAGGTCACAACCCACAGATTTTCAGAGACTGCCTTAAGGAGAGGAAGCTCGAGTGCTGGAAGCTTCCTCCCATCAACGTTAACCTCACCTGACCCCAATGCTGCCCCGGACTCGCTTTTCGGTTCCACTAATGAAGGGAAGAGAAGGCTGTGAGAGCAGACTGAAAAGGGATTGTGCTGTCCGTGTCGTCTGAATGTGCGCGTGTATGAGTGTTGATTTCAATGAAAGGCTACCGCCAGAACCAAGACTGTACGGGCTCTTTGTCTGCAGTGAGTAACCTTTGCAAAAAAAAAAAAGATAACAGCAGCAGAGCATAATTAAACTCTTTTCAATCACTGAAAGTCATCTTTTTCTGTCTGAAAAATGTTGAGTGTAGTCTGTATCAACTGGAGATGTGTTGTTGATCATAACTCAGGTTAAAGATTCATGGATCGACGTCATTTTAACAGTCGCATCACTTTTCGTGAGTTACGTCTGCACCCGGCTACACAGATTTCCTCCTTTTCTGCCAATATTAAGGCCACCCCTCACAAAACTGAAACCTGTTTACGCCACCGTGCCATCCATGTGACGACACCGCACTGTAGTGAAGGGGAGGAATGGAAAAAGACCAAATTCTTATGAACACAAAGCAGCTTTTCTTTTTCTGTTTGTGTCACAATAGAGTCGCATCTGCAGCGGAGAAGCACGGCCAACATTTCAAACCTGGATCACAGAAGTCTACAGATATGAGTATTTTGTCAGATTGTCTGCTCTGGAGTCTGCAATTTGAGGCCTGTCATCAACAGACAACCTTTTCTTTTAATTTTTCTGATCTATAGTTGCCAAATTATCTATTTTTTTTTCAATATTTCTATCTTTTGGTAATAACATGAGTGAATAACCTAGATAAAGTTATATTTTTACCCACAAGAAACATCTTTATTTTAAATTTTTATCCTATGTGAGAAAATAAATAACCTTCTAGAAATCACAAGCGGTAATATTTATCTAGATGGGGCACATGTTTTTTTTTTTTTTTAATTTTATCCAGCTGATCCTTCTTTTTGATGGATCGTTTATTTTATGTTCTAAATGTTTCAATTTGCTTTTTTCAGGATTGTGGTTTGATTTCCATTAATGTAAATTCATCTCCAGATTTGATTTCTCCTCAGCATGGTGTCTTCTTTATTACAAATATGCACATATCTTCAGGTTCTTGTCAACTTTGAAACACTTTTTGATCTTAAACTTTAAGGTTTGCGACTTTAAGTTTAAGAGCAAGCCTTAGAACCAGACTTGGAAACCATGTTATCTGGGTACATTTGTTTTTTTCTCAGATCAGAAACTTATTCAGGGATTTTCTTTAGACACACTTCATGAATCTGACTCGCATTTCATCCGCTTAGTCCCAAAAAATAAATGATCTCTCTCTCTCTGTTTGTTGCACATCAGAACTGTGATGCATGATCGACTTCATGTGTTGTAACGCAATACTGTGTGAAATAAATGGAACAAAAAGTGTGTAACTCAAACTCCACAGTATCTTTAATAACTTTTTTGACTTTTTGGCCACAAAAGGTTCCAAAATTTGACAGAATTTGACCAGGAGCAGATTCTTAATGTAAATCCACCTCAGAATAGGAAGAAAAAACATAGAATTTGGATAAAAATATGCTTTAATTTGGATTGTACATCAATATAAATACTTTAAAACTGAAAATTTTGGATTGTTTTTTTCCAAATTGTGGCTTTAGTTATCATTTTATTCATAAATTCACCACCTAAGCAATTTTAGAGAAATGCTGCGTTCATGTGGTGTTGGAATAATCGGAAACACACATGAACGTCAGAAAAACAACCAATTATCCAAAGAACTTTCTGCACTAAACAAAGATCAATTTATTTGTAGTGCACCATAAATAGAGAGACAATAAAAAAATAAATAAATAATTGTTCAGGTTTTTAAATTTAATTTATTCTTGTTTGCAGGCCAGATTAAACAGTTCTACCCCTATTTTATAAGAAAAGGAAACGAGGATTAGTGCAGAAATTTTCCAATACTTTGATCACAACCATCCTTGTGTAATTCTGTAACTAACCTGTAGATGGTGCTACAGACCATGATAAATGCTTCAGCATCACATAAACCAGTTGTTTTTCTCTAGAACCAAAAATAGTTTAAAAATTATTTAAAAGAAAATTATTTTAACTGAGAACAGAATTAAAAAAAAAAAAAAAGTTTTTTTTTCTTCTTCTGGAGCACAAGGGAAAAATCATTTTACAATAACAAGTAGTTTTATTTTTTAACATCTTTTTACAATTTCTAGCTTTAGGTTAGTTTGTGTTTCAAGGCAAAAGAGGAGAGAAACAAAAATCTCTGGCTGGTTTCCTGCACATAAAAACAACCGTAAATGGCTTCACCCTGCAAGTTATTCACCAGTTAAGTTAAATAAGCCTCACAGCTCCTGCCATGGCCTATTATGTGAGGAGCAGGCGAGACAGTTAAACACCACTTTCACACAATTTAGATGCAATAAAACACTGACAGCTTTTTTATCCACTTCATTAAGCCAGTAATTTCTTATAAAAATCTCCCGCATTAATCCTGCCGATGGTTTCCCCGCGGTTCCTTAAGCTCTCCTCCAACCCCAGCCGCCTTGCTTTGATGCTTACTCAAATAGGCGCTAATTTGAGGTACATTATGCATCCGCATGTACCCCACCCATGCCAAAGAATATAAAGTGTGACACTCGGAAAAATGGTGAATTAAAGCAAAGTGTGATACCTCGATGGACTAATGGCACAGAGGTTAGGTCTGTCAGGCCGCCGGTTTGTTGATCGCCAAGCTTCGCATTCAGCAAAGGGGACGGGTCATGTGAGGAGCTTTGAAGGTCACACCTACGGGTGGACTGTAGTTCAGTGGAGCATTTCAAAAAATTATAATCTAAATGTTTGCTAAATTGGTGTTTGAAGGGAGCTTCCCCATTCACTTCTGTCCACTTTTGTTTGCTCAGAACACAAGCCTGGATTTAGCCAGTTAGAACATCAGGGGGTGGGGCAAGGCTGGGTGTGCTGAGAGCTTGAGGTGTCAAATCTTTCAGAGCCCCTAAAATGCTTAAAAATATACAGTATATTCATTAAGGCCAGGAATTGATTAAAAAAAATTAACTGATTAATTGCAAACTGGGAAAAAAATTAATCGCGATTAATCGCGATAATTTTATGACATCACGCATAAAACTGTCCATTTAGAGCGTTTATTTTTTATTAGTGCTGTCAATCGTTTAAAAAAATATAAATGGTCAATCGCAAACTGGGGAAAAAAATTAATCGCGATAATCGTGATTAATTAATCAATTAATCACATTTAAAACGTTTCTTTTTAATTAGTTATTTCAATTGATTGAAAATAATCAGATTAATTGCAATGTTTTACTAGGTAAATTTTATATGACAATAAATGTTTATTTGAACAAAAACAGGGAGATTTTTTTTTCTAAATTTTTATTGTCATGAGGGTTTAAATGTATCCAGTGTCAACCCACAACTGCTATCTGTGTTCACAAAACACATCATCAGTAAGATGAGCAGAACTCTAAAGCAGGGGTGTCCCTGTCGTAACAATCAGCACGTGACCTGCTTACCTTTGCGGCTAAAGTTGAGGCTCAGTAACGCGTTGTCATGGTAACATGACAATCAGCCGGACCACGGACTAAATAGCTTTTTGTGAAGATGCGTTTTAAGAGAAAAAAAAAAAATAACAAGATTAAAGTTTTAAAAACCATTTGAAAACTTACATATTTTGTAATTGACCATGATAGAAGTGAGATAATACCCGATGAAGTATTTTTAATGTTTGCAGCCCTAATATTTATGTTCACTTGCCTTCCTGACACTATCTTCTGCATTTCACCGGCTAGGGACAGGCACAGGCAAGACGCTGGTTTGTCCCCTGTTGAGGCTTCAAGTATCTATTTTTTTTTTTAAGTCCATCTTTCCAATTTGTCCGTTTTTTTCTTTCTTTTGTGGTAATTTTTATATTCTAGGGACTTGTGGATTTTTCCCATTTAGTGGGGTATTGCCTCCCCTTTCCCATTCCTTTATTATCCGGCCCTGTCAGAACATGGGATCACATCCTAATTGTTCTGCCCCAGGACAGTTTGTTCACTTTGTAGTTTCAATAAAGTTCATTTTGAATCAAGCCTTATTGTCCATTGTCAGAGCAACATAGTTTGTTTTGCATGCGCACGTCTTTTTTTTTACTTCTTCAACTAACACAGGATGGAAAGTAATGACTGTAAGTGTCAATTTCTGTCTTCTGTCTTACTCCATTGTCGGTAAAATAAAAACACAAATGCAGGGTGCAAAACATCAACACCACACAGTTTTTTTTCTTCAAAAATCTTTTACTAACTTGCATTGCAATTCAATTTAATCTTATTGGAACAATCTGGATTAAATTCGATTGTAACAATTACAATTCATTTTCTTTTTGTTTGATTTTTCTTAAATCTTCTTTGCAGTATCTTTTTCAGTTAAATCAAATGCACAGAAAAACTGAAGAAAATTGAAATATCTATCACATATTTACACAAAGATGTATTTTTGCTTCATAAAAAATAATACGTGGAGCATAAATTACTAGCTGGAGTTGATTCTATCATTTACATATTTTTAAAAAATAAAATATCAACAGTTTCTTGATTTAAAAGATTAAAAATGATTTAAAATAAAAGAAATAAAACAGACTTTTTTCCATCTGTAGATGGGGCTGTTGTCTGCCGTTTCCCCGACCGCCTCTCACTCTCCTGTCAGCCTTTGTGCTTCACAGTGGGGGATACACTTCAGAGAGTCTTTCCACATGTGAAGAAGAAGAAGAAGAAAAAAAAGATGTTGGAGAAGTTTAAGAATCAGCAGAAATGGAGCTGCTTGATCTGCAACTATAGTTTGCCATTGTAACAGGGGCTAAAAATTGCATTCCTTTCTCCTCTGCGGCGTGCCTTTGTCCCTCTCTCTTAATGAGGAAACTTAACCAATATATGAAATAAAGATCCAAGACCACTTTTTTTTTTTTTTTTTTTTTTTAGCCAGTGATGTCACATTCACTTCCGAATGGGTGGCCCTTCATCTGAGATCCCTTAGAATCATTACAACAGCGATATTGCCATTATGCTCTTAATAAAACGCAGTGAGCGCTGTACTATCTCCTATCTTTACATTTTATTAGCCATGCTTATGAGAGATGAGGGGAATATGATGAAACTAAGTGAGACGTCTCAGATAGGTGACAGAAGCTGAGTTTTTTTATTTAAAGGAAAAGCCAGTCAGGTTCAATTTCACGGCAAAAACAAGAGTGCTTAAAAATGTTGTACAACTGACAGCATTTATGAAACAGTTTTGGCAGAGAAAATCAGAAATATGTGGAGTTTATGCTTTTTTATGACCTTTATTTAGTACTTTTAATTAGCTTTTTTTTGCTTTTTATTTTATGGTATAAGTTGGTTTAACAAAAACAATGATAAAACTCCAGATAAAATGAAAAAAAGCTGAATTTACAGCCTTCTTTACACCTTTTTGACACTTTTTTTGTTGTGTTTCAACATCCAAAAAGCAGTTATATAAGAAAAAAGTAGCTTTAATTGTTTAGGAAAAAACAATCAAATCTAACTGGAAGTTTTTAAAACAAATTATTTAACCCAAAATGTATTTTTTCTCAATTTTTCCCTTTTCACCCCAAAATATATTGACTCTGGATGTGCAGGAACAGGACAAGTGATGGGAACAGACAATAAAAGTGGGAGTTAGAGGAGAGGACAGGCATCTCCTGTATTTTCTGGTCAGGCAGCAGAGCGTGGAACAACGGGGCCAGCGGGCCGGCAGCCAGCAGTCGGCTAATGGGGACCAACAGCGAGCCGGGGCCGGGGACAATCCTGACAAAAGGAGCAGCGACAGATGCCATTATCTCAGCCTCATGCAGATACAATGGCAGTGGGCAACACAGACTATGATACTGGCAGACGTGTGTGTGTATGTGTGTGTGTGAAAAGGTCTATGTGGGTTTAGGGAGAAGCATGTGTGTACACTGTGAGGTTAATGGAACAGGATGGAGGAGAAGTGGATTATGGGGGAGACTGCGATTTCTTGGGCTCTGCTTGCATGCATGCATGCATGTATATGCGCGTGTGCCATTCATGTGTATTTGACTACATGACCTCGTCCTATTACAGCAAGACAGCCGGATCAGTCATCCGTCCCGTGCTCAAAATTCAGGGGCATCGCAGAAAGTGTGTCACATTTGGTTCCCAATTTCTCGGGGTGCTGTGCAGTTGGACTCAAATTATGCAGCATTCAGTTGAACCAAGGATGTTCTGGTCATTTGGACAACCAAAAACCTGTCAGGGTGGGTTCTTGGAAAAAAGGGGGTGCACAATAGGGAATATGGTAATGCTTTTATAGGGATTGGCAACAGCAAAAAAAAAAAAAAAGGGGGGCCTGTTAAGCAGCAGTTTTGGGGAGGGATAAGAAGTGTGAGCTTTAGCCAGTGTAGTGCGGTGACATGGGACAGCGTTATTGACTGTGGCGGCGCACGCTGACAGTGGATTGTCAGCGCCTGCAGTCATTTGCTAGACTGAGCGGACGCAAGGATCAGACTTTTTGGAGCTTAGAGAATGAGGGGAACGATGAAGAAAGTGAGGAGGAAAGAGGGCGCACGGACTGGCAGCCGTAAAAAAGCTTGAATACGCCGCGCACACATGCAGGCGGTGTGCCGTGGACGCCCCGCTGAGTGTCTGACACTGATGCTGGCAGGCTAATCAGGCTACACACTCCCTCTCACACTTGTTCATTAGTGTTTGAGGAGAAACCAGGCAGCTGTGACGTTCTAGTGACGTTTTTTTTTTTTTTTTTTTTTTTCACCTGCGTCTACGACTTTTTGCATGAGATGTCACTTTTTTTCTTTTAAAGTGGAGCTTTAGTTTGACAATCCGTCTTGTACAGTTAGATTATGGGGGTTCAAGCCACACACATGCAAAAACAGCAGTTTGATCCACGAATGTGGTGACTTTTAGAGTAAAAAAAATATATTTGGGAATACATCGCCTGAAATTATTCAATTAGAATCTGTAAAATCTAAAAAAAATAAAAGCTTGTCAGCAATTTTAAAAAAATATAATTTTGGTATAAATCAGGGGAAGAATTAATAAATCAGGTAATAAAGTAAGTTAAATGAAAGCCCAATTAAGACAATTAATCTGACTAATAATGCTTAAACAGCTGCTCTGGTGCAGAAAAAAGAACTTTATTTGACTTTTTAAGCCTTACCATGTGATTTTTTTGTATGACTCACTTTCTTTAGTGCTTTTTTTATTTTAAAACTTTTAAATACAGTCCAGAAACATGCTTCATAGAATAACTGATGACTCCACATTGCCCCGAGGTTTGCATGTGAGTTTTGGTGTACCCCGCTGTACTTGTGCCATCCTGCTCACCTGGGTGGCAGGTGGGGCAAATGATCTTGATTAGAACCTGCCAGCTATTTAAGTCAGAATGCAGCCTCACCAAGGAAGGCAGAGAGCAGAGCAGGAGGCAGCCGGGTTTGAGATTTAGGATTTGCTGGTCGGACCTTGGTAGTCTTCATTTGTGGGTTTTGTTTATTTGTTTTCTTTATGTAGATTTTGGTTAGGCAGCCCCTAGCAGGGAGCTACTGACTCTGATGGTTGGCATGGCCGGGCCAGCAGTCTCCCTGACTTATTTCATTTCAGGAAGGGTTCCTACGCCTTTGTTTTTTTTTTTTTTTTTTAAATCAGTACACTAATTGCTTTTCAGGAGACAGCTTCTTTGTTTCCGTTATTTAATAAACCTTGTTTCTTTTTATTCTTGCTGGTGTCCAGTTTTATGTTATAGTCCCATTTTTCATGTTCTCCTAGACCTGAGGCAGGTGTGTCTGTTGGATGTAACACCGCCTTCATCTAACAGTAGCTGGGACAGACTCCAGTAGCCCTGCGACCCCAAAAGGGATACAGCTGGTTGAGAAAATGAAGTTTTATTTTGTTGAAAATTGAGGAATGAGTAAATCAACTAAATTGCAATATAAGCAACTATATTGCAATTTTCTCTTCAGGCGTTGCCACAGAGAATCAGTTTCCTCCCTCTAACAGTCTTCTGCATCCTCTACTTTAGAGCTGGGTTAATCCAATCGATAAATCAATTTAAGATTAATCAATTCATAAAAATATGAATCAATTTAGCACATAAAGCTAAAGTCCGCCACCTTGATACTAATGTTTAATGGAATTTCCCATAGGATGGCTAATGCTAACACTAGGTCAACGTAAACATTACTGACTAAATGAACATCTTTATTTACTGACATGTATGAACTTTATAAAATCTTTTAGGGAAATATTTTTTTAAAGTAACCATTTGTTATGTTAAACATCATTTTTTGCTAATACTTTCTTCTTCTGGCATTAGGTGTAATAATATAGCGCAATCGCCACCTAGTGGCCAAACTGGAACACCCTCCATGAGAAAAACACTGTTTACTATGTTAATAATCTGAACATTTTTGTTAGAACGTCTCATTTTGAAAAACCATATAACACTGAATGATATTAACAATCTCATTTCACTAATACATTTTACAGTAAGTGAACTGTATCAGATTAATGGAAGTATATTTAAAACATATAGATTATTAATGTATTTCTAAACAAATGTCTAAATGTATAAACTCAAAATTGAGTTGAGTTAATGTTTCAGAAGAATTGAAAGAATTGAATCGATTCAGGTTCTTGTGAATCAAATCGTTTCTGGAAATTATCATTGATACCCTGTACTGCTCTACTGTAACGCCAGCTGCCTTCACGTCTTCCTTCTCTGCATCCAGAACCTCATCTTTGCTCTTCCTCTCGATCTCTTCCCTGGCAGCTCTAGACTCCTTCTAGTCACTGTCTCTCCTCTGGACACGTCTGAACCGTCTCAGTCTGGCCTCTCAGACTTTATCTCCAGAACCTCTAACATGAGCTATTCTTCTGAAAAACTCATTCCTGATCAAATTCATCCTGGTCACCCCCAAAGAGAACCTCAGCATCTTCATCTCTGCTACCTCTACATCTGCTTCCGGTCTTTTCCTCACTGTCTCTTAGCCGAACATGGTCGGTCTCAAAATAGTTTTGTACATCTTTCCTTTCATTAGAGACACTTGTCTCCACCCATTCCAACCTACTTACACTCTCTTTTCACTTCTTTTCTCCTCTCTCCATTACTCTGGACTGTTCAGTGACACCATCTTTATCTTTTCTCCCTGTAACCTCACTCTTCCACTTCTCTTATTCCCACACATGTACTCCGTCTTCATTCCTCTCCTTTCCAGGGCAAACCTCCACCTCTCTAAGCTCCACCTCCACCTGTTACCTGCTCTCACTACAAATCACAATATCATCTGCAAACATCATAGTCCATGATGATTCCTGTCTGGCCTCATCTGTCAGCCTGTCCATCACCGTTGCAATGACTACATGTTAACTTAGAATAATGCTTTATGTTGTTGCTCTAGTGCAGGAGTCTGCAACCTGTAACACTTAAAGAGCTAGTCGAGTGGTTTTTTTACTGACCACAACCCAGGAGGAGATTAAAATTTTATTTGTTTTTTTATTATCATATATAGTTACATCTTAGTCAGAGATTTGTAACCACAATTAAATCATTAGGCACACTTAAAATCCTTGAATTTATTCAAAAATAGAAAATCTTCAGTTTGATCTCATGCACCTAAATTTTGGTTGTGTTTTTAATTCTTCATTAACCAAAGAGCCACAATGATGGAGACAAAGAGCCGAATATGGCTCTGGAGACACAGGTTGCAGACCCCTAGTGCATAAAAGTTCTTTATTTGGAAATTAAATACATTTTAAGCCTTACTACACGATTTGTCATTACCACACTACATTCTGTATTTTTTTCACACAATATTTTTAAAATATAGAAGATAGGAAAAATCTTATTTGTATTTAGAATAAGCTCTGCTATGATATTTATGTGGTGTTGCAGCATGAAGGCCCTAGTTTGAATCGCGGCTGGGATTTTTCTATGTGGAGTTCTCTTCGTACATAGTTTTTCTTCCTCCCACAGTCCAAAAACCTACTCCAAAGGTTAATTGCTGTCTCTAAATTGTACCTATATAAGTGCACCTGAGGGTCTAACAGTAGCTGGATAGGCTCCAGCAGCCCAGTAACCGCGAAAGGGATCCAGAAGGTTGTGAAGATGGATGTGTGGATAATATTTACTATGGTAGAAAACAGAAATCTGTCTATAAAAATGTTCAGCGGGAGCATCCAGGTCGTGTTGAAGCCACGGAGGACCTGAATACAAAAGTGGCTTCTGGGTTTGTTAGGGGATTAACATGGCAGCAAGATGCAGATAAGTTAGTGTGTTTCTGAGCTCACTTCTTCCTGTAAAAAAAACTTAGAAAACTTGGATGCACTTTCTGACTCTTCCTGCTTTCCTTTCTTCCGCCCTTCTTACCTTTCAATCTGGCATTCATGCTAATGACCCTTCTGTCTGCCCTGGAAGTTTCTTATGACCCAACTTATCAACACCGGACAGGAGTGAAGGTATTTTTAAACTTACCTGGACACACACACACACACACTTGCCTCCATGCACTTTTTTACTATTCAGTAGCCTTGTTGAGAGCCTGTGCTGAGAATGTGATGTGTGCTAATGCATTCAGAGCAGAGGTGAGACTAGTCCATTCGATTTCTGTAAGCCAACAGTGGGAACACCAACCCCAATATGGGAAGCCAGGAAGGAGAGTGTGTTACAGTGGCTGAGTAATGAGAGCAAGGAGCCCCTAGTCATTCCCCCCCACACACACACACCGGTCTGTGGGAGTGTGTGCAGCAGTGTGAGACTCCAGCAGAGTCTGAACAGTGTCGGGCTCTCCTGATGGTGATGCCGTGTGAAGTGCAGACCTGTTCGACACCATCTCCAGCTGCTGCTGGTCTGTATTCAAATGGATCCACAAGACAAAAGAACACTGTCTCTTGGTTCTTATTAGACTCAGTTTTTTTGGCTCCATCTTTTTTTTTTTCTACCTCAAACCACTGACTCATCTTTCCCCGCAGCATCCCACATCGGGCTTGTTTGCCCTTTTTTTTTTGCCTCGTTCCTCTGCTTGTCATGTGTTGTGCTCTTGTGGCTGTTGGGCTTCACTTTATAGCAAAAGAAAATGACAGCAGATAGGAGCTTAAGTATTCATTATCTGTTTTCTGGATGCTATTAATGTGGACGAACAGACAGATAGATGAAAAGATAAAAAGATTCTCGTATTGTATTTACAGAAAATTTGCATCTTCTTCTCAATAGGAGCAATAGAGAAGTGCGGTCTCTCATAAAGTTTGGAAAGTTGTGTTTAGTGCTTCATAATAAGAAAACAAAGAAATGTCAGAGGTTAAAATCAGCTGAAGGAGTGACCTGCAATTAAATAAGTATTTCTCTCTACATTATTTAATAAGAAAATCATTTCACATTTACTATAAAACATGAACAAATGTATGATCTTGCTGTTTGTGAGTGAAAAGTACCACATCAGTTCAAATGTCTGCATCACAGCTGTTTTTGATCTCAGTTAATCACTAAGAGTTGCTTCCTCAGTGTAACTTTTGAACAAACTGCTCCAGAAAAGTGGAGGATTTTTCTAAAATTGGGTCAAATTATGAAAGAAGAAGCTAAAGAAATGGAGTTGGCTTACTTTTGTGCAAACCTCACCATCAAAAACTGGAGCAAATCTCATATCTCTAATAGAGGTAAGGTTTTTGACATGAATTGTCTGGTTTTTTTTTTACATTCCCGATGACTAGAAGAGGTCTTTTTATGCTTTACTATCTCCAGAATACACATATTTCAAACACTGGGCAAACTTTGGTAAAAAGTCTGATCTTTTCAAGTTTAAAGGACATATTATCTAATACTGTCCAGAGATGCACAGTTATGATCAGATTTTGGCACGAGGCGTCTTTTACTTTGAAAGGATGTTTAACGAGCTTCTATCAAAAGTAAAAAATAATTTTAGATTTTGAAAAAATGTTAGTTTCTATTTCTCTTTTTATTCGTGCCAGAAAAGAAACAAAATTCATATTTGTGATTAAAAAATACATTTTAATGAATGGACAGTAGTTTTAAAATGAGACTTTGCTAATCCTGCTGGGTTCTGATCAGTAGAAAACAAGCCCTTTTACTGTAAAAGGTTGCAGACCCCTTGCTTAGCTAAATAAAATGAATAAATAAATAAACTTACAATAACACGTTTTTTACTAGTTACTGTTGACTATGTAAAACTTAGATCAAACAGCTGACAATTTATGTGAATTATTAAGTTTGTCATGTATTCTGCAAAACCTGTCATGACCACTTTTTAGTTAAAATCCTTTTTTATTAGATTTAGCAACAAGTAATTTGGATAATTATATTTTTTAGGAACTGGGAACAAAAAAAGTATTAAAGTATTACATTTATATGGATTTGACATGTTTTTGATAATTGTAAACATAAAGGTGTCATGTGGTTTGCGTCTAAATCTTTATGGTTCAATTTATTTTGTTAGAAAACCTTCTCATAGCCTTTCTAAATTTAATTGTTAGACTTTAATATATTTTTTGTTTTTCTAGAAAACCCAGACTAACTTTTATTGTTTCACATTTGGTTTTTGTCTAAGTCGTCTATTCTTGTTTCACTGAAAATTATTCATTTGTACTTTATTTTTATTAAAGTTGGAAAACCATGAATTTGAAAGGACTGAAGTTAACAGGGCTGTTATGAGTTTAAAGTTAAATATTAAAATGTAACAGAAGTGCCATCAAATAACATGTTAAAAACTAATACAAAAACCAAATATAACTAATTTTAATCATTTTCTATTATCTGGAGTGCAGGAGAAACCATGAAAAGAAGACGGATGAGTTGAGAAGAACTGAAGATGAGAAGAAAGAAGATAAACAATAGACCACAGAAGGAAGACGGGCCTCTGATGAACAGTGAGTAAAAAAAGTTACAACTTATTTCTTAAAAAAGCTTCAGTTTCCTGAAAGTGCAATCAAATAAAACTGAAAAAGGAAAATGAAAAGAAATACATTTCAGATCCATATTTTGATTTAAAAACATCTCCCCTTGTTGTACAAAATGTTTTAGTTTATGGACAAAATTCAAACAGAAATCTTAATATATCTTAATATAAACTAAAAGTAAAAATATCAATAAATTTGAAATTAAAGTCAAAGTTGATTGCTGAGCTGTTTCATCCAGGAAAAAGAGAAGTCTGCATCCACAGATGTATTGTGAGACAGATGTTTTTTAAGATGTATTTATAACTTGTTAAAAAGCTTTTCTCTCTGCCTTATTTATTTTTTAATTTTTTTGGTAGTTTTTGATGAGGATGAGAATCAGCTGTTTATGTTGCATTCTGTTAATGATGCAAGTTTTCCAAGTGAAGTTTTTCTGAATCACCACAAACTAGAAATCTTCAAACATAAAAAAACAGAATAAAACAGACCATAAATGGACAAAAATATTTGCAAAGTTAAACAAAGTTAAATAGCAAAAAAAAAAGTCATCCCAGGGCATAAATTATAAATAATGAGACATATTTAAAGTTATTGCACAATACATCACAGCTGCCAAAAAGACTTCTGCGAGAGATAAATGTGGTCTCTGTACTGCAAAGTGGTGTTGGTGGCTTCGGGGAGGTAACTCTGCTTTTGCTCCTGGCTTTGTTGTCAGGATTTTTACTGGGCTGCATTATCACTGGAAAAAATTGCAGGAAAACTTTTCAGAAAACATGTTGTTGTGTATCAGTGCTTTTCTGTTCCATCTTCAATTTTAAAATTAGTGTATAGATATTTTTTTTGTTTAAATCATACAAATAAGATCATTGTTGTTTGTGTGAACTTGGACATATACAATAACTCTAAACTCACTGATTTAGTTATTAATTGTATAATTTTTTTAATTTGAAATGGCCCGTCCTGCAGCTGACGGTGACTAAAACTTTCATGCATGCCTCGATGGGAAACACCTGCAGTGCATTACCTTAATAAAATGCACAATTGTAAACCGTCAGATCTTTTCCTGCTTTAATGAAACGTCTTTGATATTTATCAGTTCATTAATTTAAGCACTCTCTGTGTCGGTGTGCTCCTCCCGTCTTCGGCTGCTGCAGCCTCGTTGCTTGAAGCGTGCTTTAACTCATTTTTTTTAGTCCTAATAAGATCCGGATGAGCAGCAGAAAAGATTTTTTCACAACAAAATGTGTTCAGCATCCAACAAAAAAGAGGTAACTTAAAAAGAACACTAATCGTAAAGCGAAAGGCACTAAAGGAAAAGCCATTTTTACTTGAAATCTTATAAGACACCGAGATCAGGAAACGAGGAGTTCCACACAAGAATTTAAAACGAGAACAAACAAACAAAAACAAAAAAAAAAAACTGTCTGCTAGAATTACTTCAAACTGAATGTTATACAGCCCAATATGTGTTTTTTTCTGCTAATTCTAAACAAATGGTTTGCAGGTTTTTAAAGTTTTCATGTACTTAATTGTAGTTTATTTTGACTAGTCACAAAAAAAACTAGTGTAATAAGTAGAAATGACTCTTTTTGAGCAAAATTTAGAGAAAGTCTGTTAACAGTTCAAGTTTATTTACTTAAAATCACCACAGACAAACAAAGCGCCATACTTTATAAACTGAAATATTTAAAAGAACAACTAAGAAGTTAAAACAGTTTAAGATGAGAAGAACACGTAAGAGTCAGATAAATGTGAAAAAACAAAAAAGAAAGTAAAGCAAAACAGTAAAACCCAACTTTTGTCTCAAAAGCCAAGAAGTTTTTTAACTGATGATTCCTGATGAAGGCTACGTGGTGGCTCAGCTTCAGTGCACAGATTGAAAATTCTCTGAGCTTCCTCCTGGACCATGATACCTCCAGGAGAAGTTGATCAAATTACCATCTTAGTAAAAGTTAGCCATCTTAACCCTTTAACACCAGAAGCAAAATCTTGAAGCTTCTCATTCCGCTTTTCTCCTTCAGAATCTACTTTGCTCATGTTAACAGTTGAAAAATTGCACTAAATCAAAACTGGAGCTCCAGTGTTAAAGGGTTAATAAATCTGCATAAAATCTAAAACTAGCACTTATCTTAGAACATAAATGTAAAAGTTTGTTTCCAAAACAATGACAATAAATACCAGTTTAACTTTACTGAACTTTAAAATGACATGCTTAATATTGGACCAAAATCCCAGTGAAATTTCAGTTTTTACATTATAAATGTTTAGAGCAAAATTATTTTAACCCATTTTAACAATAATTTCTTTGTTTCTATTATTTTATATTTTTAATCTGTGCTAATGCTAACGTTAGCATTAGCTTTGGGTTTGAGGTGTGGAGCAGCAGAAGATCTTTTCTCACCATTTAAAATTGCCTAAAATGTATTGCTCTCATCGTTGTAAACAGAGTAAAAGTCAGACGATTTCAGTGTGTCTAACATTAAAGTAAAACTTATTACTGTAGCAATGTTTTCTACTGCGGTCATTGAGCCGCTGTGAGCTCAGCCGTGGTATAGCGTCGCTCCTCTTTGCTTTCGCTCACAACTCTGTCTGATCTTCTGGAAAATAAAGAAAAAAAATGCATTACCTTTTTTTTTTTTTTTTTTTTTTTTAAAAAAAAACCTCATGTGTACAAATGTAACAAGTTGTAAGTGATGTAGTGCAGTCTCATACTGCAGAATTTGCTTCTAAACTTAAGTGATACGGTGGCATTTTGGGATGTGGGATTGTATTCTTAATGTGGCTGCTGCAAGTAAAAAAGTATACGATTTACCAGAAAACCAGTTCTGCAGATATTCTGTTATTTTTGGTGTTTACTACCATTTTTAAAGTCAAGTTGAATAGTAGTTAACCTGCCAGTGTCTGAATATGTCTGTATGGGTGAATGTTAATGACTGTAAAGCATTTTAAGCTTTCAAGGAAGGTGGTAAAGCACTGTATTATGAGTACACATCATCTGCACTACACACATACTATAAGGCAGTAAGCATTCTGCAGTAAGTGGTCCTGCCCTGCTTCATGTTTTATGTTTTTGGTTCAGTGTTTGTCTTTGTTTTCTGGTTGAATTCCCTTTTTTGAGAACAAATGGGAACGGCTAAATGTAAATTGTATACACAGAAATCTGAACTCGCAGCCACACGGAGCAGGCATCAGGCCCGCGGCCCATAGGTGCTTTGTGGGTTGGATTCACCCCAGTGCTTTCTCTGACTACACCATTGTTATTTAAATGTGGGAGGGCGATCAGCAGTAAGCATTAATGGCATCCTCAGCATTGCAGATGCAGCGCAGGACACGCACACACCTATGTGTGCAAAAGCATGCACACACAGACATGTGAGCGTGGACGCATACTCTCACTCAAGCCGTGTGGATGCACCTCCAGGGCCATATGAATAACAAATACCTCTGCCATCTGTAATACCTCTGAGACTCTCTAACCATTTCGGCAGATTAGTCAGCAGTCCTTTCACTTGGGCTCTCCGCACACAACCCGGCTCATCACTGACACTCTCCCCTCCTGCATTATCTTAAGAGCCCGGTTTGAACAGAAGTTTGTTTCCCAAAAATCTAACTTTACGCAGCCGCTGATCTGCTCTTGCTCTCCAAAGTCGGATCAAGTGCTTGAGTCATTTGCTGCAGCGATATTTTGTTCTGTCAAGGCCAATCTGAGCTCGGCTGGAATACCTTTGGTGATGGTATCGTTTTAAACTGGTGAAGACCTCCCCCACCTCCCCGAAACTGCCAGAACAAATGAGATTGGACAGGCACCTCTGGCCATTAACACTTGATCTTACCTGATTTCCTTCTCCTGAGAAAACCTCGCCTGAAATGGTGAGACACTTTACCTCCTATTTCACACAATATCTCCAGATAAAGATGTTATTTCAGTAACATAGCGTGGAGTTAGAACCGCACAGGGCGAACAAATCAAACTAAAGAGAAAAATTTGACTTTTTTTTTTTTTTTTTACATTTAAAAACGGGAAGATGATCATGTGATCCAAACACAATTGTTTACTAATGAGCTTCCCATAGTTCATTTGACAGATTCATAAAACAAGTTTAAAAATAGTTTAAATTTGTAATAAGTTGCATTAAATTAGTCATAAAATATAAACAGCTGATTGCTAAACTAACAAGACGCTTCTTCTCGATGAGGAAAAGCCCAAAAAAAGTTTTTTTAGGAAAACTGGGTTTTTATTGCTTTTTGTCTTTTTTATTTTGTGAATTTATTATTCTGTCTTTACATATTTGTCCATTAGTTATGAAGCATAAAAAAATGTTGGTTATGTATTTTTCTGAATTTTTATTTTATTTTTTTTTTTAGCAGTAAGAAGAAAAAAAATACAATGTACTTGGATAGTTTCAGGGACATTATTGTGTCGTATAATTACAAATATATCTTTAAGATACATCTGTAAAATTGGAAGCTTGTCATACAAAATTGATATCAAGCATTGCCACAATTTTTTTTTATAGATAAATTGAGTAATTTTTTATCGGAAGGAAAAAAAAAACCTAAAAAACCCACCCCAGACTTTTAAGGAGTTGGACCGTTTTACTTGGTGTCTCTGTTTTTCCCACACATGATTGTGGAAATGCATTTTTAAAGAGTAATTATAGTTAATATTTTATATAATAGTTTTGCTGATAGTTTGTCCTAAATGTAGCTTTAAAAACTTATGACTCTTGTGCAAATGGGCAACGTTTATTTAATGGCTGTTCCTCCCTAGTCTTTGATTAGATCCCCAATATTGATATAATTTAAATAGATTTAATTTTTTATTTTGTTCTCCATAGAGTCAATTAAACATTAAATTAAAAAAAAAAAAAACAAACTCTGGTTCGCGTCAAAAATATCCTTTCTCAGGAGGATCTCAGAGCTTGGTTAGGCATTTCATGGACTGTGTCTTTCATTTCAGTGAAATTAAGTGAATTCCATTAATTAGCTCCTAGGAAGAGAATCTGGTTGAAAGAAAACCAAAAGTAAAGCAGATCTGACTTTAAAAGAAGTGAGTTTCATATACTGCAGGTTTGTTAAATGCAAGAATTATTGTTACAGCAAGTGTGTTAGCTGACTTGTGTGTGCGCGCACAAGAGTGAATTTGGGTAACCTGGTGGGTGCACTGGAATGTGTGTCTGTTGCAGTGTTGTCAAAAGTGATCCTATTTTCATTACTCACTGGCTCAAAGAAGAAGTAGAGGCTCTGGCTTGCAGCAGTGATAAATGCATTACGCCAATAAACCCTGTCTACACTGAGGTGCTGAATGCTGACAAGCACACACAAACACACACACAAAGAGGAATGGAGAGAATTGAAGTGGTGACAGAGAGAAATGGTGGAAGTTAAAAGACAATCAGATGGAAAGGGAGTAGCAAGAGAAGACGGGAGAAAAAAGGAGCAAGAAGACCAGAGAACAACAGATCAGAATTAAGGAGAAAGTGACAGATATTGAATCCAGGAGCGTGAGGAAAGAGAGAAGATGAAAGGATGAAGCATTGGGGGGGAAAAAAGAGGTGTTGAAAAAGATGCTTTGTAAGAGGGCTGCTAATGGCTGTTTGTGGATATCCAGTTGTATCTTTTCATTTGCAAATAGCCTGAACTCTATTAAAGTGCACCTCTTCCTCTGGACTGATCATTCTGTGGGAACAAAAATATGATGAGATGTGCTTTTACCAAACGGCTTCTGCTAAATTTTCACTCACTTGAGAAAAATTATTAATTAACCTTCAATTTTAATTATTGTTTAAGCATAAATTTACATACATTTTACAAACGAGGACTTTTTATGTCCACCTAATTGATTTGTGCCCAAAAGTCCAGTTTGTTTTTTGGGGGGCTGTATTCGACTGTACTCTGTGTGATTGTGATTAAGTGACATGTGCAGGTTGGCTCAACAGAGGTGGGTCAGTGCATTCTGGAACGGTTACATCTGGTGCTCTATAGGAAGTGCTAATGCTGGCCAGGAAGAAATCAGGATGGAAAAATTGGGTTCCAGCTATCGACTGTAGAAAACAACTGAACTGAGTGACTCCTCCCTCCTTATGTCCTTATGTAATTATTTGTCAGAATTTGTGTCTTTATGTAAGTTTGTTTTTAAACACGGTGTTTTTTGTGTTTTTAATATGTATTTTATTTGCTTTTATGTTAAGCGCCTTGTGTTTCGCCCGAAGAAAAGGCGCTATATAAATAAAGTTTGAGTATTGTTGCCTCTCCAGGTGGAGCAACGGGTGTGGCCTTCCCACAAGCTTACTCTTGATTGATGAGATTGGTTACCATAGAAACATTGACTTGGACCAATCACTGCTCATTGATGATTTGTGGTTCAAACATAGTAACGTCTGTATGGTAAAAAAAAATGGCAACTGAATTGACTTCACTTCATTGGAACTGGAAGTGTAGTAAGTCATTTAGAATGTCACAATCGCTCGGTCCGGTACTCTAAACCCTTGTTTCCTCTGAGCGGTCCGGTCTGGTATTTTTAGCGTTTCCATTGTCAAATGGACCATATTAAATATTACCTCCGTTTGTTGTTGGTCCATTGAAAAGTGAACAGAGTCACTGCAGCCCTCCGTTGATTGGCAGACAGTGATGACAACATTAAAAAGTGTCAAATCACTTATTTAAGCTAACATTTCAAACGTTTGTAAGCCTTTGGGTTTTTGCAGTTTTCTTGTGTACTTTTCTGGTCATGAGTCTACAATGAAAATGCCTGTGTGTGCCAGAAGTAAAACAATAAAAAGCCCTCAATCATGATTGGTACTCTCTAGCTCTGGATAAAGGCAATTCAGTCCTCCTTATGCGTGTGTGATACAGATCCCACCATGTTGGAGCCAGACGGCAGTAAGCAGTGATTGGTCAGAGTCATCATTTCTATGGCAACCACTCTAGCCAATCAGGAGTATTGGAAGTACACACCCCTACCAATTGGAACCCAGCTACACAAAAATTGTAAAATTGTTTCAAGCGTTCCACACAGAAGCCAGCAGGTTCCACATACTTTTTTTTTAATCCATCTTGTTGGTCAGTTTTATAACTTGAATAACTTGGGCTACAAAAAGAAAAAAATCAACCATCTGGCAGGTCAGATACGGCCCGTGGGCCGCATGTTTGACACCCCCAGTCTGTGGGATTTTGGCTTCTTGGAGCCAACAATATGATGAAAGGAGGGTCAGTTGGTCCATTTCTCATGCAGTCAACGGCTTTTCTCTGTAAATTTAATAAAACACATTTTATTTTAGTTTATGTATGATCTTTGAATAACAAAAAAAAGTAAAATAAAGATGACGACCAAATAATTTAAGTCATTTAATTCTATTTGAACTATAAACCAAATTATGTTTAATTCTTGAACAATAGTTATATGAATAATCTCCTCACACCTGTTGAATGAGAAGAGAATGAGTCCGTTTGTGCATTACATGTGTTTTGATTTGTGTTTTAAGCATTCCTGCTAGCTTTTTGTGCAATTTCATCTTCCAGAGTTTACTAAAAGGATAAGCTTTATAAAACTCCCACCTGCCCACCCCCCCCCCCCCCCCCCCCCCCCCAAAAAAAAAAAAAAAAAACAAAACAAAAAAAAAACACTGAATCAAAAAGTTTAGTGTTTATTGCTAACATGAGTGAGGAATGACTCACTTGTTCACAGAGATAACTTGTTGAACTGAACTAACTTTCCTTACAAAACCAGCTTTTGTAGGAAGACTAACGGATTTCTGTGCGAGTTGCCTCAATAGAGAAGATCTCTCCATCAGTTTTTTTTTAATCAGCCTGCAGTAAAGTTCTGACTCAGTGTTGTAAATGTGACTTGTACAGTTTTTTAAATGTGATTGATATGCCATGTGTGAGAGTTGGCTCACTCTGTTTCTGGTTTCCACCCACCACCTCTGATAATTGGACAAGAGGAGGATCCGAACCACGAGTGGACCAGTCCTGTCCTCTTTCCAGCACATGTGGGTCAAGCCCCCCTCATTAACCTACATCAAAGTGACATTACAAGTGAAAGTAGATGCAAATTGAAAACTCAAGTTCAGTGAATCAGATCATAACTTCTACAAAGACCCTGTGTGTCTGAGCCGAACAAAAAACTAGTTTAGCTATTCTTTTAAATGTCTTTTTGGGATTCTTGAGGAATTAGAGCAGGACCTGAATGTAGCGTACTGAAGAGGTCAGGTGGGGAAAAATGAGAGTGAGCGGGGTGGAGAGCAGAATACAATTAAAAGGGAGCAGAGAGTCAAGGGGACTGACCCGGCGATGGTAGAAGAGAGAAGGGTAGAGGGCAGTTCTTAGTACACGTGCACCACATAATGAAAGGTTGAACTTTTAGTGGCCGGGGTGGCATACTAAATCAACTCAGCCTGGGACTGCAGAGAGCCAAAGCAGGGTGGAGCTCAGGCGGCAGCACGGAGGGGGAAGAAGGTGAAATGGATATGTCAGGTGACCTGAATGAAGAAGGCAAAGGTGAAGGAGAAGTGGAGACTTTAACGAGGGACAAGGGAGGCAGAGAGGGACGGCTAATGGAAGGGACGGAGCCATGCAAACTGGCGTGCAGAGGAGTAAGGGAAGAGAAGGAGGGAGAGATGGAGTAAGAGGTGCCTGCTACATGGCTGCCACAGGGGCCTGAGTGACAGAAATTAATAATTAGTGACAATGATTGACAGCCCTCCCTCCATCTGCGACTCTCTGTCGCCTCACAACGCCTGCCTCCGCCAGCGACCGCGGGCACAATGAGCTCCAGAGGGATTGTGGGAGAAGCTTTTGATTGACAACTGCCTCCTGGAGAGACAAGGGGGTGGAGAGGTGGGCTGAGGCAGCAGAGAGAAATGAAAGCGTGAAAGAGGAGGGGTGATATATGTGGGGAAGCGATAGAGGGGAGAGGTGGGTGACGGGGGGGCAGAGACGGACAGAACATGGCAGAGGCTAGAAGTTAAGATCGTGGTCAGATAGATTTTATTCTCTCCAAGACTGAGAGATGGAATGCTGCTGTCCTTTCTGCATTGCCCTCCATTAATGTCTTCCTCTGCAAGGGTTCCTCGTATTACTATTTCAACCACTCTAAACGTGACGAATTTACCAGAGAACTTGAAACAGACATAAAAGAAACCAAGAAAAGAGGGTTAATTACGATTCATTCTAACAATTCCATTCATAGTCTTCCTTGGTTCATTTTGAATGATCTGATTCACTGATCTAAAATCGATCCAGGAGATCTTTATTCAAAAGTTCAACCGCCGTGACTCAGAGACAGATACGTGGATACTGAACAGTGCAGGTGCAGTTTTCCTGATTCATTGTATTTCTTACAGGATAATAAAGAATAAATCCCTCCCTTCAGAATTTTGCAATGTTGCGATCGCAACTATTGGTGCAAATTCAAGCAAACCCCGTAATTTGTTGCACACCCTGCAACTGTTACCGCAACTTTATCACAACTTTGACCAAACTCCCGTGACAACAGTCATAGCTGACAACCTAACTTTGCAATCATTTCCTGTCTGACTCCTTCCTGGAGTTGTGCTCTTTTTATATTAACTCTCTTGAGTCCTCTTTGTCTTTTTTTCTCTTTTCTCTTCAAGCCATGCACGAATGGTCATTGCGTACGTGTTCGCATTGAGCGGGTGCGGAGAAAAATGGAGAGCGCACCCGGTGCAACAACAAGAAATTACATTAACACAAAAACATAAAGAAAATGAGTGAAACTGGAAAAAGAAACAAAGTCTGGACCAATTCAAATTTAATTGATAATACAAAGGAAGAGTCTGCAGGAAAATTATTCCATAGAGAACTACCTCCACAACTAACCTGTACAGACACCTGAGAGAACATTTTCCTGAGCAGATCATTACTGACAGAAGAAACCAAATCAGCTCCTCCAAGCTTTGGTCTTCATCTACCAGCAACTCACCAGTGATGCTTTTAAAATGGATAAAGAGGAAAATTCTTTTGAGAACACGGAGCTCTGATGCTTAACCTGTTTATGCTGTTTTTTTTTATTTATTTATATTTTTTACTCTAAAGTATATCTAAACCAAAACACAAATATTTTGGTTATTATGAGCAGGGAGGACCGGACGTTCAGTTTGGGTTTCACAGTTCTATTTATGTTGAATAAAAGCATAACAACATTGTATATGTTGATGATGCAGTATTTTCCTAGTGCACATGTCACAATAAAAAAAAAAGTTGAAATATGAGAATGTAGAGTTTTTTTTAATTAACATTTTAGGTGATTTTTGAAAAAACTATTTTTGCTGCAACTTCTCACAAAAGCTGCTGAAAAATCAGGCGTTTTAGGCCACAATAGTTAATATATCTGCCACGAAATCCTAGAGGGTCTGACTAATTAAGTGTGTGTACACAAGTAAGCAAGAATTCATGTCAAATCCATTTACATTTTAGTTTCATAAAGTTTAACCTGCTGTTGTTTTTCCATAAAAAAAAAATATATATATATACTAGAACAATAAACCACGCTTGCAAAAATCAAAGTGTTTCCACACATTGGACAGTAGTAATGGTTTAAGTTTTTACCACCATCCCATGTCTGTTGTCTGCTGTGTTGGCTCTTGGTCGTTTTTATGTTATTATGAAATAAACCGACACTCCAGTATTGATATAATCAACTTTTTATTATTTTATAATGGCAAAGGTCGATTTGATTAACAGCTTGCCTAAGACAGATCAATCTTGTTGGATTGGAGGAACATAAATCGATTCACTTGATTAATCGTTACACACTTTGTTTTGTTGAAGAACCAGCCTGTAAATAGTCGTCAGAAGAGAACGTCTCTCTCTGCCTGTCCTGCTTCTCCCTCTTTTTTTACGATGCCATTGCAGCTAATGACCATTTCTACACTGACTTTTTCTTTTCTGTCAGCATCGACACCACAAAGTGTCTCTGGTTTCCTGTACCCTGTCTCTTTCCTGACGTGTAAATTCATTTGTGTAGGAGTGAAACCGATGAACAAGCTGTACGACGTGTCACACAAATGTGGTTTCTCTGACTTCCTTTCTTTTATCTCCATAATTTACCTTTTGTAGCTGTCTCTTCGACTTCCATTTATTATTTTTTTTTTTCCCTCTCTCATCTCGCTATCATCTTTTACTTCCCTCTGTGCCTCTCTTTCCATGCCAAGCCTGCTTCAGCTGTTCCAGCCTGCCATGGCTTGAGCTAATGTGCTCCAGTACAGCTTAATCGCTGCTCAGGTCTCCAAGGCTTTCTACACACTGTAACAAAGTACAGCGTTTACGTCACGACCACACAGAGAATAGGCTTGCTCAGAACACGACTAAATCCAGGGGGAATCACATCACAACACATTATTGATTTTTTTTTTTTTTTTTTTTTTTTTTTTTTCTTTCCCAAAATAACAGACACGTTTCCCATAGTTGGCTGAACCCAGTTTCCTCTGCCTCATACAGTTGTGTAGGAATCTCGAGATTAATGTTACCCCAAGAATAAAAGAGGTATTAATTCAGTTGTTGGTATTTTACTGGTTCATGTTTATGTGCATAATTCTTTGGCTTCCTTTTATGTCTGAAGAGTTTGAGAAAAGCCACTTTGTGGATTTAATTTAACAAAGAAGGAAAGTGCTGCAATTATTGTTTTAATAGGTAACAAGTGAAATCAACTGATTACATGAATATGCTGAATAATCAGTGACTTCCAATAATGGATTTTCTTTCCATGGTGGAATTTGAATCTTTGATAGTTTTAGTCTAGTTATAAAACAATCAGGCTTATAATAAAATGTCTTAGAATTGAAACAAAATGTTTAATTAACCTCACATCATGCTTTTCAGAAAGAACCAGTTTCAATAAATGATCCCATTTCATATGAGGAGCTAAAAGCACTTTTCACACAGTGACAGCATCAAAGCAGCGGTGGAAGGCAGTTCCTCGCACAGCTCAGGAACAGCAGCCTGTGGAAGCTGTCATCTATCATCTCATGGCAGAAAAATCTGACGGGACTCGAACAACTCATTCTCCTCTTAAGCTTACATTTGCAAAGTCTTCCAGCAGGGCCAGTCAAGCCATCCTTATGAATAAGTTTACAGATGCAGTCATTTAAAGCATCCAGATCCAAACAGATACACTCATGTTAAAGAAAGGAAGAGGAAGCAGTCATTTCGTCAAGTTCTCACCACACAAGATTCTGTACTGAACATTTAGCTGTTGTTTTTTTATGTTTTCAGCTTTTGATGTTTGAGGGCGGTGAAATGGAGGCGCCATGCAAAAACACATGCCTTGAATGAATTTAGCAGTTGGAAAATTATTGGGCGCCCTGGATTGTAAAGCTCCCCTTCAATGGTCTATTTTTGAAATTCTGTCATGTAAAGTGCACTGAACTGAGGCACATTAAGTGAGACAAGAGTCAGGCTTTGTCCAAATTAGCAACTTCCAAACTACTAAATAGTGCGGGACTATCTAATCCCTCAATGTTAAAAGTAATTCCGACACTGTGCCCTTTTTTTTTTTTGGAAAGTATGACGTCACAGATTTCCCAAAAATAAAAACCAAATTAATTAGCCTTTTAATGAACTGTAGTTATAAACTCATTATTTTTTACATGAAAACTTAGATGTTTTGTAAAGAATAAATTAAAATGCCTTTTTTTTTCTTGAAAAATCATTCAAACTCAATGCATTGTGGTCTTTAATTGCCAGTCTAGTGAGAACTGATGCCCACTGGTTTTTCAGAGACTTTTCAGAAAATGGTGAACGCGCTATCTACAGGTTTTTGTATTAGAGTTCGCATTATAGTTTGCTGGGTGTAGGAATGCCTCGAAGAACACCTGGGTTCACTTTCCTGGGCGGCAATGATCTAAAAGAATCCAGGATAGATCATTAGACAACATGCTTCACTCTGCTGCCTAACTGGGTCTCCTTGTACCTCGAAAATACCGGGTTGTGTCAGGAAGGGCAACTCTCTGCCAAACCACCTGTGCGAATCAGTGAAAGCCTCTAATAAGATGAGCCGAAATGTGAGAAAAACGAGATGAAAAAAAGTTCTTTACTCTGTCCAGTTGATCCCACTCCCAACCTCAACATACCTAGAAACTTTTTTTTTTCCTCAATTTTTGATTTTCACTGGTGTCTGTGGCAGACATGAGATCCTGTCCACCTTCATCCACGTTTGTCATAGATATCACGTCAATGTAAGGCTTGGGTCATCTGGACCCCATAAGAAAGCATACAGGTTAAAAGGTTAACTCTTACTGCTGCATATTTATAGAGTTTTCAAACACTAAAAACTTTTAGTGAGAAGTCTTTTTATGAGGAAAAGCGTGTAACATATCTGATTTAAGAACATATTTCTTTATCAGGGCCAAAATTTTACAAACATTCTTAACTAGATTTGAAAGTATTTGGGTGCAGGTGGATCTCTTTGAGGAATCTTTCTTTTTTTAAATCCCTGCCTCCACCTTTTCAGCACTGAAAGCCACACACATCCGAAGCAGACGGCACAAGCACGTGGTGTTGACAGCTGGTAACTGCAGGGCCCAGCAGGTGCAGTTTGTATGTGTGTTTGTGTGCTGGCCGGCCCCAAAGGGGCCCTGACTAATGGCCAGAGAGGAAGGCAGAGGTGTTTGTGTGCGTGTCGTTGTATATAGATGGTTGCATTGGGCGACCGGCTGACTAGCCTGGAGTTGACTTCACTTCAGCTCCAGTGATTGATTGTAACAGGCCTGGACATGAGGCGACGTATTGCCTGTGGTCACTACCTTTTTGACTACCTTCATTACATCAATATCCCTATCTCACTCCTCTTTCCGGTTTATTTGGGTCATCTGTGTGTTCTTGTGCCCTTTAATGAACTTCAGAAGAGTTCACTTTTTTATAAAATGTAATTGGAAAATGTTTTAACTGCTTCTCGTAACTGCTTCTTGAAGAAAGAAGTTAATTGTCCGACAGACAGAAAGGCGGAGCAACTTTTTAGCATCATGTATGCTCTTTATCTTCAAGCATGTGCTTCTCATTTTTCTCCGCTCATGGAGTGCGCCCATTTGTGGTCAGTATGTCTTTTCATGGAGAGTCCACCCGGCCTCCGGCTATGGCGCCTTCTTGAAAGGCACCGCGGCACACACACCTGGCCTGCCGGCTGCCTCTTTGGTCTGCCTCACCTTTTGTCAGCATCATGTTAATGAAGTCCCTGTCAGTGTCCGCCGTTCGCGCACAGGGGCGCCTTTTAATGAGTTCGCTATTTGATCACTATAGACGCCCAGCTTGAACCTTTTTTTTTTTTTTTTTTTTTTAAATCCTTCATAGATTATGCTACTTTGCTCTTGTTACTTGATGCGTGTTCACAAATGTGTGTGGATGTGCGTGAAGCCGAAAGGGAGGTGGACAAGAAGGGAAGGGGGCCGGTCAGCTGATTAGGACCAGTTTATGGTGAAAGGGGGAGGGTGGATGTCTTTTAATAAAAGGCTAGAAAAAGAAAATTATTATTTTTATTCCTCCCCTCCCTCTGTACCCAAGTGAGTCGTGGCTCTCTCTTTTCAGGGGTAGATGAAAGCAGCTGGGCGCAGGGCTTCCAACAAAAAGTGCCAAGCGATCACAAACAAACCTTCAGATGAATCACATCAAAGGCGCTGCCCCAATTGTTAGCCCTCTCGTATCTGCGGAAAATTGGCTCATTAAGGGTAAAAAATGACATTGTTTACATTAGCCGGGGCCCTGATTAGTGCCAGCCATGTTTGTTGTGTTGCCCTGCCGTCCGCTCACCAACAGACCACTTCAGCTGCTCCCTACAATCGCTCCTTTGAAGGCTTTCTTTCTGAGAAAAAAAGGATAAAGAAAGAGTGAGGACAACAACAACAACAAAAAGACATGGAAAAAACGGAGGGAAAAAAATGCAGCCATGCGATTGCGGTTTCAGACCCACACAAATGGACATGATAGCCTTTCTTTCTCTTTCTGCCTCTCCACTTTCCTCTGTTTATTGGCTTCTCTCTCTTTAGGACTAATTAGGTTGCTTGTGGAAATAAAGGTGATGGGAGAGGACAGTTTGCCCAATGATGATCCTGTTTGTGTTGTGATTGCACTGATAAAGTGGGTGGTGTTGGTGGCAAAGAAAGGAGTGCTTGAAAATAAAAGGGATGGGGGTTTCTTTTTGTCCCAAATGCTTCATGACGGCAGATTTTTTTTTTTTTTTTTTTTTTGTGCAACATTTTTGTAAATTGGTCATTTCTAATCTATGGAAAAAGCCTTGTGTTTTAGAGTGGTCTCTCTCTGTGTGTGTTTGCATTTGTAGGATCTCATTGATCTAATGTTGTACGGGTTCTTCTACCTTTTCACATTTTTTTTGTCTTACAGCAACATTTCATACTATTAAAGGGACATAAAATGAAACCTATTGTAGACATGGATTCATCCCCACAAAAACATGCACTTCTCCCCCGTCTTCTGTTGCAGGTGATATATTTTTCAGACTATAAGTCGCTCTGGGGTAAAAGTCACTAGCAGCCAAATAAAAAATTGCATAATTAAGATGAAAAACTCATATACAAGTTACACTTTATGGAGAAAAGTGAAATGCTTCTGAACAAATCCACGAAGACCAATGTAATGCTGCGTTTTCACCAAGCCAGATAAACATTTTAAATTTTACATCTGATGCCGCTTTTATGACATGGGTCAACTCTGATGCTTGATTCTTGTTCAAAAGCGTGTTTATTGCCTTCGAAAAAGCACGTTTTTATCCTTATGGCTACATGTACGCACCAATTTTATATCTTATTAACTATGCATGGAAGAGATGGGTGATGTTGAAGGATCAGTTTTTTTTTTTGTTTTTTTTTTTGGAAAAGCTCTACAAAAGTAATAATAAACAAATGTCCATGTTTGGAGTCATAAGATTGTACAATTTGCTTTCTTGTATTTTTTTTTATGCCGATCATTACTGCAGGTGCTCCCTCTGAATGACGGGGCTTTCAGCGGTACTTCCATCTCTGTGACTCAGTTTGGGGAGCGCGTTCACATTTTCCTTTATGTCTAAGATGGCGCTACTTCTTGTGCTTTGCTTTCAGTTGCAAATACTGATTCACACACCTACACTGCCCTCTAGTGGTTGTTAAAAATTATCAAAGTTTTTCTGTTTTCTGCAAAAAAAAACACTCCGACCCGAGCACTCACTGTGTCTGGTCTGGCTCCGGTGTAGACACTGGAGCGGTTTACGGCAGATGACTCCCACTGGCTACGGATGGCTGCTGTCCTGCTGCAGCCACAGGCTCTGCTGCCGACCACGGAAGACTCTGAACTCATGTAGGTTCATGGGACAATCCGCCATTTATATAGGAACTGCAAGTGAACAATTCCTCATTCTTTTTCTGCTGACTCGTCTTCATACAATGGGTAAGCACAGAACTTCTGAAAGGAAGGTGGGATTATTTTTGATCTGAAAATGTGTGGAGACGGAGGACCAGGGACAGTTTTTTTGTAAATAACAAAAGGGTTGGAAGACAGTTTATTTTATCCAGCAGGGGAAGCCATCATCAGTCTGTGTTGGAGCCAGGAGCCTCTGTTACAGACATAAAAACACCAGGAGTTTTGAGTTAAAATGTCAGGCTACATAAAAATACTCACTAAATATAACTAATAAAAGCATGCAATTTAAAAAATAGCTTTGACAACTAAAACTATATCTCCTTGGTTGATATAAAACAGAATTAAGGTAATGACTGAGGGGTACGTAACTCGGAGAGGGGTTTATCGTGACCACACCCCTCTGCTGCTTTTTTGTTGCTTCCCCCTCTGACCGCTGTCTGGCTCCTGGCTCGGCTGCCCTTCTAGGATCCGGCACTGGCTGTCCCGCCACGCTCTCCTGACTGTCGACCCAGCGCAGGCTGGATGTTGGCTCCTACCACCACACCGCTTTGGGCCTCATCTTTCGCCCCTCTCTCTCTCTCTCTCTCTCTCTCTGCCTTCTGCTGCCGTCTGATTGTTCCTTTAAAAAGTGTTTCTGATCAGACACACCTTCTGCCCTCAATACCCTCTAATAAGGCGGTGTGTTCAGGGGAACCTCTGAATTTAAAAATTCAAAAAAATAAAAACATGTTCACCCTCTTACACTTTTATTAACACTTTTGTCTTACATAGGCTTAAATGTACATTTTTGACTCTGTTACATGTATTTTGTACCAATAGGGGAGATCGGGGTTGTTTGTTTACATCACACTGAAAACTGCGAGTAAAGCGAAAAATAGGTTTTATTTTGAAAAAATGTACAGGATACACCTCCAGTTTAGGTTGTTAATTGCTCCAACTTCACAAAAAAGTGCTCCGACTTGCTCTGACAAAAATTTGAAGCCAACAGAACAGATATAAAACACCGGAGAGGCCTGACCGGACTAGATGTAGATGTTTAAAGACTCTGGCGACCACACCCGTGCCAGACCAGATTCAGTGTGAGCCCGGGTTATACACTGAAAAACACTGTGTATGGATACAGATGACAAACTATCTCAACATGTATCCAAGACAATTTGACCAAATTCATATTTTCTTTGAACAAAAAGTATTATAACAAGAGTCTTTGAGAAACTTTTACCGACAAGTTCCTTCAGTGATGTGCTTAGTCTAGCAGTGGTTTGAGAGCATGATGGTGTATCATTTAAACAAAAAAAGAAGAGAGAGAGGGAATAGGAGGAAAAAAAAGGAAATCTTGGAGTTATGGGTGAGCAGGTCAAGCCGCATCGCTAACGACAACCACCGACCCAGAGCTTGCCCCATGTTACCCTTCACCCTCCTTCGCTCCCCAGGCCGCCTCACCTTTGCCCTGAGAGAGAAATGGAGTCAGAGTAAGAAGGGGGGAAAGAATTGAAGGGAGCGCAGAAAGAGCTTCCTCTCGATATAATGATAACCACAGAGATCTGATGATGGTTTCCCACCGGCCCCTGGACATTCAGACCTGCAGCCCTGGGTCAGCTCAGCATATTATAACTCTTCTCTCCATCTGAACTCTCTGACTTCACATTTACATACTCACCGTTTTTATCTCTTTGGTTTTTTCCATGATTAGCCACATTTGTTCTACTTTTTTTCTCCTTTTCCCAGAATTCTTTCCTTGCCTTTGTCTTTGGCATTTAATTTGTAGAGTCCAGGTGCTTTGTATGTAGTTTGTGCATGTGTGTTAGAGGGTCATAATTACCATTTAGAATACTCGCAGCTCTCTAAGGAAAGGTGTCCAGGTTTGCAAAATCTGAAGCATTATGAGGATAGTTTGGTTTGTGTTTTCTTGACTAGTTGTATTGATCTTTTTTCTTTTTTTTTATTTTGTCCGACTTTATTCCTGGAAGGGAAGGACACAGAATATCATCCATTGCCATTTAAGAAAATTGGGATCAGAATAAGATTGACACATTTCATTGATCACCAATTTTAGCGTGAAACCAAAGGAGGTTGCATTCCGGCCTGTTTTCCACCATACCCTGCTCTGGCATGTTCTATTTGGATAGACACACTTGAATCAGGTAATCAGTTGCGATTACCCGGACATCTGGAAATCACGCAGACCCTTGAGGGCGAGGTTGTTTATCTCTGCTTTAAACATTGTTTGGTGACATACTTCCTACTTTAAACACATCATATAAAGTTGTTTATGATCCTACAGCTTGGCATTCCTACATTTCTAAAACCTTTATGTTTGGTTCACACAGAACATGTGATCAAAAACACGTTAAACCTAGGTTCTTGAGTGCACTTTTAGAATATGGTGTACACACTAGACTAGACTGTCTCTATCAGAACCAAACTCAAAGCGTTTTTCACTGACATCTTTGAAGATTACACAAACATGGCTGATCTTCCAGATCTCGTCATCCGACTGGCCCCAACCTTGCTCAAAGCGATTGTTTGGAAGCACTTCGCCTTAAATAGTGCCGAGGGTCAACTGGATAAAAGTCATGCAGTTTGCAAGTTCTGTCGCACCAAAATTAAATATGTAGTGAACACAACAAACTTGTGAAATCACAATGTGCAGCTAGCTAGACACTATTTAGTTCAATAGTTAAGGATTAAAGATTAAGTGGAGTTAAAGATTGTTTCATTAAAGCTGGTCTAATGAAGAAAAAAATAACATTCTTATTTAAGGTTGTTGAGTTTGATGCTGTGAAAGATTTTTCACATATCAAACAAAATTTTTTATTGTCAGAATTTTGAATAAATACTGATTATGTTTCTACTTAAAAATGCACTTTGGTGGAGAAAAGTGAGTCATATTGGTCTAGTGTCTTGTAGAAAAGAAGGTGTCTAAAAAATAAAATGCAGATCTTTGATGCATTGATAATTGTCACACGCACACACATATACATACATTATTGAAAGTTATTTAAGGTTCATTTAAGGTCGATTTATTCTGGAATATTATTCTTCTCTGTTTTTAATCAAATATATGTTGGAAAAAAAAGTTTCACATTTTTAACAATTTAGTTTTTTCATGTGTTAAATGTTGATCTTATTCGTCCTGCCATCTAAAGTGTGTTTTAGATTTCACTGTGAGACTGAGTTTGACATCCCTAATTTAAAGCCTCAAAACAGTTAAAAACTTGCATAATGACATGTGAATGGACAGATTTGAGCTCAGAAGCACTGAAACTTCAAAAAATTGTACATATTTTGAAGGATTAGGTTAGATTTTAATAGATGGTGCAACACAAGTTACAGTTTTACTTTTACTCATTGCTGATCCATAAATCGTTTCATTTCATCCATGGATTTCATTTTAATTTGATTTCCTGAAGCCTCACATCGCCTGTTTGGAGTCCTGTGCCATATTGTGTTTTGTATTTAACAAACACAACAAAAGTTTTTGTCTTTCATTGTGAATGTCATCTGCTCTAATATGACAAGGCTCTGTCAAAACCTTGTTTTCACCATGAAACCAAGCAACATAAACGGATACTCTTAAAGAAAATGTCCTCTTCAAATCAGACAACGTCCTTTTTTTTTTTCTAAAAACAAGCTAATGACAAACTTCTAAATAAAATGTGTTGCTATAATCATCTTTATAATGTGTTTACATATGTTACAGCAATAGTAACATTTCTGTTTGCATTCATGAGCACATCATGAATAATACTCCACCAGTGATGGATAGCATTATGATGATGCACTCTTTTCTTTTTTTTTTTTGAAGAAATTACCATCTGATTTGCGTTGATTCATCCTGATTTTTGTTATTTTTTCCATCAGAATTCTGAAGCAGCTCTTCCTCATAAAAGCAAACAGCCTTGTTATCGAGTCATTTATGTCCTAAACTCCCAGGAGAATTTGAAGAAGCAGATGAGAGTTCACAAATAATGACTGCAGAGAAAATTTCATAACGAGTTTTGCTGGGGAAACTCGGTCAGCTAATGAAGAGTCATAAAACGATCTGAACACACTGTTCGTGCCCCTGTGCTTCTAATGCAGGAAAAGTGCAACACAGTGAATATTCTGGACAAATCAGAATCTTTTTTTAACCAGATTGATGAAAAAGTGAATGTTTTCTCCATTTTCTAAAACTGAGAATAACAATAACATACATTTTTATATATCTTTCCTATAGCACTCAAGGTCACCTTCAGGTTTATTACAAATAAACACAAATGTACTAAAGTAGAAATAAGTGTCAGTGTTGATGGGGTTCCATAATTATTGCAGGCCAACCCCAAAAATGTGAGTTTTAAGCCTGGATTCAAGCCCTGATTTTTGGAGTGGAAGTCTTGCATTAGGGAGTTTCAGACATGGGGAGCAGATCTGCTTAATGTTCTTGACCTTGTGGTGGAAAGAAAATCCGATTGAGAGGAGAGAACTTGTGAATGACCTTAGTGTGCAGAAGGGAGGATAGAGCTGGAGGAAATTGAAAAGATGGGGGAAGGACCAGGTTGTGAAAATGGTTTAAAAAAAAATGGAGGATTGTGAATTTAATTCAGAAATGAACTGTCTGTGAGGCCATTAGCTACTTTAGGAGAAGGAGGAATATGATTTGTAAGGCTATGGTCATGTTTAAAGAAAGCTCTTATGGTAACTGGACAATTTTACTCTAGAAGTTGACATTGGTCAGTGGCACCTTGGCACATTTCAAGGCCGCGTGGTGGCAGTCCAGTGACAGGCGGCAGCTGGAATTGCCGGCCGGCAGCAGCTCTGACTCGACAATGAGTAAATGTCTCCGGATGGCAGCAGTCTATTTCGACTGCCGCCAGCCGCCCAGTAGCACTGAGGGTAAATAAAAACGAATTAACATAAACGCATGTGATAAATAAAAAATTTCTGATAATGCACGCCTCTATGGGCATTATCCCACTAATAAAATGGTCACTTACAAAATAAATGGATATTCTTGTCATTTTTAGGTTTAGATTCTCTTTTTCACCGAAGGTGGACTATTTGATAGGTAATACCGCCTGTTGTCAAGGTAACACGTCACTGAGCAGGACGTGATCTTGATTGCAGAGGCAAAAGAAGCGATGTAGATTCTTTCGTCACGATAGGTTCCATAAAGCATCAGTTCAGAGAGAAAGTTCACCTCTTAATGCTTGTTTTTGTGCAGATCATGAAGGAAAAGTTTGTTTTGAAGAAGTCTGCAGATAGAGAATATAGTGACTGGAGCTTGTTTTACTGGTATAGCATCCACAACCAGCAGCCAAAAACAAAAACATTGTTTGTGATTAATCTTTTTTTTTTTTTTGATTGATTGACTGCACTAATAAAAAGCAGGTTATTCTGCACGCCTGACATCCACCAGATTGCTGCTGTCTACATTCATGACCACGCCAACAACTTTCAAAAAAATTTGGCGGCGGCATGAAATCCTGAAGATTCTCCATCTCACTGGGGCAGCTGGATTTGTGACCGTAGCATAAAGGTTTGGGAAATGATCCAGGCAGCAGTGTTTTGAATCACGGTTCTGTGATACGACTTCACCTGATCCAGAAGTTAACACTGTCTGCTTGTTGGGAAGAGAGAAAACAATAGTCACTGAATTTTATCAAACAGCAGCGAAGTTACTCAGTTGGCAACAATTCTACAGAGACGAAGGATTCTTGATGTGGAAGATGAAATTTTTTTTTTTTTTTTTTTTGACAATTGCAACTTTGAAGCAGAAAGTTTACTCAATGCATTTATGCTTTTATTCTATTTTGTATTTCAACTTGATTCTGTTTTTTAGACTCTATTTTACTTTTTTTCCTAACATTTATTACTTCTGTTTTTGTGTATTTGTTTAGATATGTTGGTACAGGGTGATGACAAAGAATTCCATTGTGCTGAGAACTTGGCTGTTGCATATAAAAAAAACACCTTGAGTTTTGAATTTGAATCAGGAATGTTGAGAATAAAACAGACATAGAAGGTAGATGAGTGACAAAACAATTACAGTGAGTATTTGTACTGAATAAAAGATTTTATCTAAATGTTTCAAATGTACCCAGCATAAAAGTGACCCAACTGAGTGATGAGACTACATTAGGAAAGGAGCATTACGAGACAGAGAAGCTCCAACCCTTGAGACCAATTCCAACCCCGTTGCTCAATGCCAATAGGGTCATAGGCAGCAATCAAGGGAAAGACGAGCTTAGAAACAAAGACCCCCGCTCTTTCCATCTTGCCCCGCTAAAGCTAATACTGTCTCTTTAAACAGAACATTATGCAAAATGAAGATGATTTTTGCTGCAGGGAATACGATTGTGAGAACTGCGGGTTAATGTAGCAGAAAAGAGAAAAAAAAGAGGATTTGGTTGGGTTAGAAGACGTTGGTTCTTACCATAGAATGAGAGTAAGGGCCACAGTATGTGTCTTGGGGGGGTGGTATAAGACGGTTAATAAAAGTGACAAGTGAGTGTTTCATTCCATCTCATCCAACTTCCCAGACAGGTAACTCACTTAGAGGATTCGCTGAATGAAGGAGTCAGGCTACTGGGAAAGATCGCCACTCTGATGTCTGTTTCAATATAAGCCTGAGGCAAGGGGGACCCCAGGGTCCAGCTTTCCCATATAAAAGCCCACCTGAGAGGCAGCACAATAAAGTCCACCTCGCCAAATGCAATATACCCCTAGGAGATTTTCCTGGAAAAACTTGATTCAAGCGTGAAAGAAATGGAAAGTTCTTTGCAATAGTGATTTCCTAAAATCATTTTGTCCTAGTCAAGTTACGAGAGTCATTCATATGAGATTGACTGACTGCCATCTACAGGCTAAAAGAATTTGGTTTTACCTGACTCGAGAGACGGATGCATCGAGAAACACAAGTCTGTTGTCTTTTTCTGTTAGCTGGTGACTGAAAGTGCAGTTTCTCAAACTATTTTCTGTTGACTTCACAGTCAAGGCCAGAAAGGAAATCTTCTTTCAGTGATGCAGTTGAATCATGTTCAATAATTCTACATTCCAAGCTGGTATGAAGGTTTATTTTTTTCTTTCTTTTAATTTAATTTAATTTAATTTAGGAACAACGTGTATGTATAAGACCAAACAGGTCATTTATGCTTAAAACTAATTATAATTGAATTAATTAGAGGTGTGTGGGGAGGAATGCGTATTTATATTTTCCAATCAATTCATAACTAATTATCCTAAATTTGATATATCTCTGTCTATTTCGTATTTATCTTGTTTGTCTTGTTTTGTTTGCTTGAAATAAACAATTTCCAAATCCTACAGTAGATGTAACTTCATTGGTGAAAATAAAAGGAAAAAAAAATTAAATTAAAAGGAAAAAATTAATTTAATTTTTTTTCCTTTTTATTTTCACCAATGAAGTTACACAGGACTGATGAGACTGAGGCAGCGATTCAGCTGGGTCCTTTTTTGCTGATACATAAAAGAAATATCGATATCTGTGGGCCGATATCAATCAGATACCAACTTGAGATCAATATTATCAATATTTCAGATCGATCCACCAAGGACTACCTTTTAGTGAAATTGTTAAGTATTAATTTTTGTTTTCTGTGCTTAGATTCATACAGTTTACCTCTGAATTTCTTCACAGCAGAGATGCATGGATGAGACAGGATGTTTGTTTTGAGTCACAGAGCAGAATGTGGTGAAGAAAACATCTCCAGACAACAAACCTCTGACTGGTGAATTTCTGCATGTTGCAATTTTTTAATTCTTTTTATTTTTTGCTATTGGTTGAATTCAACACAATTTTCACTTTGGGGGCAATGCTATTAAACACATCCTATTTCTGAGCTGAAACAGATAAAAAAACACTCAATCGGTTAGCCACAGATTCCCAGCTGAAATCAACTGTCCTTTTTTTTTTTTTTTTTTTTGAGAACAGGAGGTGTAAAAGAAAAGTCCAAGATTCCACTTTTTATACATGTTTAACTTGTCATAAATTTAAATAACATGAAAAAGCGGTTTCTGGTTTTTTTTTTTTTTCTCTCTCAAAGGTATGTGGTATTTATGATTTAAGAGGCTGAGACATTAGGATTCATGTGAAAAGCTTTAACAGGACAGAGCAAGGGGAAGAGAAATGGCATCAAAAGCAGGCAAAATTCCAAAACACAGAGGCGAGGCAGACAAATGAGTAAACGGGCTTGTGTCAAAAAACATGGAGAATCAAACAAGGAAAAACTGCTCAGATTGCTGGGTAAACACAATAAAGAATTCCTATTGAAGTTGAGTGAGTAAAAATGCTGTTGGTTCTGATGAGGATCAGCTGTGCATGGAGAAGACTGAAGCGGTGGCTGATGGGAGTTGTAGTGAGGAAGGTGCTGAAGATGGTTAGTACTCAGAAGAGGGGTCCCTCTGGTGGTCGCAGGTGGACATGGCTGAGTGAGTCCTGACAAGGGGCCATGCTCCAAGTTTAATCTGTAAAATGGGAACTTTCACTCATTTATGTATTTGTTCTGGTTTTGGATTTATAACTACTGACTGTGTGCAGTACTTGTGTCTTTGGTAGCAAAAGTTAAACAAAGGTCAGAAAAATGTGTATTTGTTTGATATATGTGTGTGTGTTTCAATTTGTATTATTGGGAGCTATGTTTTTAACATAGATCTATTCATAGATCTATAAATGGTGCCAAATTAGTAAGGAAGATCCTTTTGTAGGTTGAGCAGCCGAGCTGAGTGTGATTGTGATCATAGAATAATGTGCTGGTTTTTTTTCTGCCAGATCAAACAATTTTTTCTACCAACACCAGATGATTGAAGTTTGAAGAAAATAAGACGTATTGTCATTTTAATAAATGGCAGTCTCTCTATTTATTTATTTTAACCAGCATTTTTTTAGTGAGTTGTTTGGTGTGAGGTACCCAAACTGATTCCAGAAATTTAGGTTCAGAACCCTTGGCAGGGATCCTTATGCTTTCAATTTCAAAATTTTGAGGATGGAAGTTGGTCTCAGACTGTGGAGATGTGGGATTACTGCTGCTTGCAGAATCCCACTGGCTCCACCAAAAGCTGTTACTCTGTTGGTGGAGCAATCACCACAGCATTCTACACGTCTTCATCCCTCTTTGATCAAACTGCCGTTAGCTCAATCTGGATTAATCACTGTACCAACTGTTTCTCCACATGTTCGGGCTCCAGCATGCCAATGTAAACAGAGCTGACTGGTGGAGTCAACATGGTCATTTTTTTTCCAGTAAATCTTTATTACAAAATCCAGAGACGACAATTTAGGAAGCCAAAGGCCTGGCAGGGTGTTTCGGGGTGTTGTGGTGTCCACTCTGCGGCCTGTATGTCCCATAAAATTAAACAAGAATTCAATCCAAACAATTTCAAAACTTCGTTTTGCAGAACTGATCCTAAATAGATGAAACAAACATGCTGATTCTTGGAGCAAAAACCTACTTGCAACAGGAGCCTGCTTCACAAGTTCTGTCATTTAAGAGCCGATTAGGCCTTTATTTTACACTCATCAGTCAATTAAAAAGGTTCACTTTTGCACTCTTTGGCCTTTCAGTGGAGAACCGAGTGTATGTTTCACTATTACATCTTGGTTTCAAGTATTAAAGCTTTTAAAGGTCAGCAACATTTTGTTCTTCTTCAGATATGTGTTGATGCTGATGATGTTTTGACAAATTTATTTCAAAAACTCAGAAAGAAACAAATATGAAAAACCATGAAAAATTTAATTTATCCTAATAGATGTAATCAGTGGTAAGCTGCTGTGTTGAATTGTATTAAATCATTCACATTAACATAAAATATCCAGGGACCTCATACTTTCCATGATATTTTATTATAGAAGCACAAACTTAAGCGCATGGTGTTAAGGTCTTTCTGCTTAGGGTGTGCTGCCAACATTGATCTAAAGCAGTGATAAAGTTACATAATTGAAAACTAATAGAAATATAAGGGCCTAAGTACATTACACTTTGAAATATGATGCACTTATTACACCCTTTTAAGACTCTTGACATAGAGCGGAGATTTCACTTTAGACAACAATAGATTTTCAAAATCAAAGTGCATCTCTGGTTGCAGCAGCAAAGGTTCCATCCTCTGTTTAACACCAGCTCTATGTGTACATGTGGCACATTAGTGCCTCTTGGGGTTCCCTTAAATACGTCGCATATCACTATTATAGAGATTAACAATTATTTTCTCTCTTCAAATGAGGGGCACTGACCCTAATATGAGGCCACTTAACATCTATAATAAGACGATAATTGGCTAATGATTCTCGTCTGGCCTCTTCTCCAGCTTTGAAAGTTGACACTAAATTGTTATAGATGATCTTTTTTATCAGTTACATTTATCATGTGTGTACATGTACATCAGCATGCTTATTTAAGTGATTATCAGAGGAGGCGGGGTCGTTGGGACTTTTAGATATTAGCACCTCAAATCATTTCCTCCCTTTCCATCCTAATGTTTTCTTTTTACGGCCCACTTCCTCACGTGTGCGCTTCACTGATGACTGTCGTAATTGCATGTTCACGGGCTCAATTTCCCCCGAGGGGTTCCCCAAATTAAAAGAACTCATCCCTCTCTTTCTTCATCTCCTTTTCCTCCGGCGGAGTGTTTTACACGCACGCACACACACATACTCACTCGCATGTTCCTCTGCCTTCTCTTTCTCTTTTTTTTTTTTTTTTTTTTTTTTGCAAGCTTGCTCTAGGGAGGCCATGCTTATTTGAATGGAACTTTCTAGTCTTTTTTTCCCCTTCCTTTTCAAGCCGGTTGTCACTAATGAATAAATAAAACACACACAAGTAGTGGATTGACTTTCAGGCATGGTTGCGTTGGCTTTGATTAGAACCCCCCTTCCTATTCAGTTTTGCAGACGAGCATTTGAGGACATCACTCTGTTTTGTAGATTGTTTACTTCAAAAATAACCAGGCCAATCATACAGGGGCTAAACACCAGTGATGACTCCAGTGACACCTAAATATCACGCTTTTTGACATACTGTAGGTCTTCTACGGTCTACTTGATCAATGAGAATCAGCACAGAGGGCAGAAATGGCTTTACTTGCACTGGGATGCAACACATTATTAACAGTGTTCTGTAATGACGCAAAACTCCTTTTTTTTTTTTCCACTAAAGAATCAGTTAATTTACATCAATTTGCGTAAGCACTTCACTACTGATACTTTATCTATGATAAAACATCAGGGCCATTTTAAAGGCAAAGAACTGTTTTTAAATTGAGATTTTTAAAGCTGTAAATTAACGAAAATTAAGTTGTAACTGTTAAAACACAAGAATAAAGTTGTATATTTATGACTTTTAAAAGCCATAAATCTATGAATTTAAAACAAGTTAATCTACAAGTAAAGAGTTTTGCATTTATGAGAGAAATTCAGAAATTTATACCTTCAAATCTCATGTTGGTTGTTTATTAAAGGGGTCCTGACATTCTGTTGCAGCTACTTTTTTTTTCGTATTATTGGGCCTCTCCTCTTATCGTACTGTATAGTATTTGTTTCTAATGCGTCTGTGTGACGTAAATTTTTTTTGAAAATATTCTCTGCACCCTGAAAAGAATTGTCCCTTGGAGATGAATAAAGTTGTTTGAATTGAATTAAATTGAATGCAGTGTATTTGACAAGTGAAGCACATCAGTTCAAACCTCCTGTTCTCCACTTCAGTATCCGTTTGAATTACTTTGTGTACTTGGTTAAAGAGTTTGCAGAAGTCAGAAGAATAAACGCAGTGTTTACTAATCATGGTGTTGCAGTTCACTAGTGTGCGGTGAGAGATCAGTTGTCATGTGAAGGTATTCAATTCCATCTGACCGTGGAACGAGCCATCCAGCTCACCGACGGCGGAGGTCCCCGGAACTCGGCGGCTGACCGTGGAACGAGCCATCCAGCTCACCGGCGACGGAGGTTTCCGGAACTCGGCGGCTGACCGTGGAACGAGCCATCCAGCTCACCGGCGACGGAGGTCCCCGGAACTCGGCGGGAGATTGCGGAAACGCGCCAACCAGCTCACCGACGGCGGAGGTTCTCGGAACTCGGCGGCTGACCGTGGAACGAGCCATCCAGCTCACCGACGGCGGAGGTTCCCGGAACTCGGCGGCTGACCGTGGAACGAGCCATCCAGCTCACCGGCGACGGAGGTCCCGGAACTCGGCGGGAGATTGCGGAAACGCGCCAACCAGCTCACCGACGGCGGAGGTTCCCGGAACTCGGCGCCTGACCGTGGAACGAGCCATCCAGCTCACCGACGGCGGAGGTTTCCTGAACTCGGCGGCTGACCGTGGAACGAGCCATCCAGCTCACCGGCGACGGAGGTCCCCGGAACTCGGCGGGAGATTGCGGAAACGCGCCAACCAGCTCACCGACGGCGGAGGTTCTCGGAACTCGGCGGCTGACCGTGGAACGAGCATCATCCGCTCACCGACGGCGGAGGTTCCCGGACTCGGCGGCTGACCGTGGAACGAGCCATTCCAGCTCACCGGCGACGGAGGTCCCCGGAACTCGGCGGGAGATTGCGGAAACGCGCCAACCAGCTCACCGACGGCGGAGGTTCCCGGAACTCGGCGCCTGACCGTGGAACGAGCCATCCAGCTCACCGACGGCGGAGGTTTCCTGAACTCGGCGGCTGACCGTGGAACGAGCCATCCAGCTCACCGGCGACGGAGGTCCCCGGAACTCGGCGGGAGATTGCGGAAACGCGCCAACCAGCTCACCGACGGCGGAGGTTCTCGGAACTCGGCGGCTGACCGTGGAACGAGCCATCCAGCTCACCGACGGCGGAGGTTCCCGGAACTCGGCGCCTGACCGTGGAACGAGCCATCCAGCTCACCGGCGGAGGTCTCCAGATCCCGGCGGCAGCGATCGGAGGGCGCCTAGCTAAACTGTCAACCAACGGTAATTGAACGTTGAGTAACTCGCTGTAACTCGCCGACAGGAGAAGGACCAGCAATGGGGCCCAAGAAACAATGTACAATAACTGAGGAAGAAATAGAGGACATAAAAAAGTCTCTGAATTTCTTGTCTGCTGAAATAGCAAACATATCGAAGCAGCAAAAGCTTATTCTAAACTCAATTGATGAATTCAAAGAACTAAAAAAAATGTGCATTGAAAAAGACAGAAAAATATCCTTCTTAGAAACACGAATCGATGACTTGGAGCAATACCAACGGATAAACGATGTAATTGTTAGTGGTCTGGAGATTAAGCCTCGGTCTTATGCTAAAGCAGTCAAGTCTGATGATGTTCCCACTGAACCCGACCTGGATTCTTTTGAAACGCAGGTAGTTAACTTCCTGTGCAGCAAAAATATATGTGTAACAAATCAAGACATAGAAGCTTGTCATCCACTACCAAAAAAAAGCAAAGATGCAAAACCGGCTCTGATAATCAGATTTGTCAACAGGAAAGTAAAATCATCTGTACTCAAACAAGGAAAAAAGCTGAGAGGCACAAATGTATTTCTAAATGAGCACTTGACAAGGAAGAATGCTGAAATCGCCAGACAAGCTCGATTACTAAGAAAACAAGGGAAAATACAATCAACCTGGTCAAATAACTGTAAAATATTCATAAAACTGAATGGAACACCAGAGGAGGCAAAAGTTCTTCTCATCAAAGATATCAACGAACTTGAGAAGTATAAAGGGAACCAGTGAAGTTATGGCATCAGACTTAGCACTTGTTCTTAGTGTAAAATGCTAAACACCAATACAAGTGTCACTTCTCAAAATAGAAATCTGGTATTACAGAAACAAAATAATATTGATTTTAAAAATCTAAAGCTAACACCACACCAATTTACTGTGCATAAAGATCTTGATATCGAAAGCCAAGTTGACCCTGATAATAATTTTGTTTGCTGAGTTGCAGGATAATTGTGAATACTACTCCGAAGAGTCATTTAATGATAAAATCCATCCAGAAGGGGTTTTCTCTGTCATTCATTTTAACAGTAGAAGTTTGACCCATAACATGCCTGAAATCGAGCAATGCTTAAATCAGCTGAAGATCAGATTTACAGTCATTGCCATTTCCGAAACTTGGTTAAATCAAGATGACTCTGTTGACATGGATGGTTATGACATGTTCTCTACACACAGAAAAAACAAAAAAGGAGGTGGTGTTGCTTTGTATATTGACAGGTCATACACAAGTAAAAAAATTGACAACTTATCATTAGTAGTGGACGGTATTATGGAATGTGTTACTGTAAAAATTCAAATGGAAAATTGTAATGAAATACTGATAAGCTGTGTGTATAGAACACCTGGGTCTTGCATTAATACATTCAGAGATGCAATAGAGGGAATGTACAACAAAACAACAGAAAAGAAAATGTTTTTTCTTTGTGGAGACTTTAACATTGACTTGTTAAACCCTCAGGAACTCAAGACTGTTGATGATTTCATTAATGCAACATATAGTTTATCCCTGCGTCCAACAATAACTAGGCCGACACGAATAACAACCAGTGGTGCTACACTTATAGACAATATCTACACAAATGTGGTTGACAGGAAAATTGATTGTGGTTTAATAATTAATGATGCGAGTGACCACCTCCCAGTCTTTGCAGTCTTGCAAACACCAATAAAAAAATGTCTAAGCAAGCCAAAAAATATTTTAATAAGACAAATGAATGATCATTCAGTCAATGAACTCAAGAATAAATTAAATAATTATGACTGGAGCAGTGTCTATGTAGAAGATGTTGATGTAGCTTATCATGCTTTTATAACAACAATAACAAAACTCTACGAAAAGTATTGTCCCTTGTAAAGAAAAAAATAAATGATAAAACTGAAGATAAACCATGGCTAACCAAGGGAATTCTTAATGCATGTAAGAAGAAAAATGCACTGTACAAAGAATTCTTAATAAAAAGAAGTCGTGAAACAGAGTCCAAATATAAATCATATAAAAACAAACTTACAAAAATAATACGTAAAAATAAAAAAAATTATTACATGAAATTACTAGAAAATAATAAAAATAATATAAAGAATACATGGAAAATACTTAATACTATTATCAAAGGTGGAGGAAAGAAAGCTGACCTTCCTTCTTACTTTATAAACTCAAACAATGAGCTCATAAGTAACAAATTATTGATTGCCAACGACTTCAATAATTACTTTGTAAACTGTGGATCGGATCTTGCAAAGGAAATTCAACCTACCAATAATATAACACCCCCCCAAAAATAATGGATTCTGTGTTTTTAAAAAGTACCGATGAGACTGAAATAATTGACATAGTTAGAAAATTCAAAAATAAGCATTCAAAAGATACTAATAATTTGGACATGGCATTTGTTAAGAATATAATTGAATGTGTGGTAAAACCATTCACCTACATTTGTAACCAGTCTTTCAAAACTGGGGTATTTCCAAGCGAAATGAAAAAGCAAAAGTCATACCTATATTCAAAGGTGGGGATAAGCACAGGTTGATTAATTACAGGCCGATCTCCTTGCTCCCCCAGTTCTCAAAAATATTAGAAAAAATTTTTTATGAACTAATATAAACTTGGCTCTCAGTGTGTTATTGTGCAGTAGGAGCATGCTGAACAGCCTGATTGAGTTAAACTGTGACTTTAATGTTTCTGTTATACATGGAATGGCATAGTAGTTCCTGTGGATCTCAGTGAAAAAAAGTAAATGTTGTTTAATGTTCCTTAGATCTAGTTCATGACTAAAACCACTAGGAGTGAATTTGCAAGACTGCATCAGAAACTTTTTGATTTCACTTTCCAAATGACTAGCAATACTTTATTGCACTGTCTATTATTATGGCTTTGGCGAAACATTGAGACGGTTTTTAGATTGGAAAAAAAAAACATTTTTAGACTATTGCAGTGTGTTCAGTGGATTGCAGCTTGTCCTTTTGCTTTCAAATACAATGATTTAGTTAACATGGTCAAATGTAACGAGAAGTAAAAAATTTAACAAGATTTGTCTGTTTAAATCGGAGGTCTGCAACATGAGGCTCAGGAGACACATGTGGCTCTTTGACCCCTCCTTGAAGAGGCTCTCTGGCTAATTTTAATTAAAAAAACACGTATTTTTAGGATCAAACATCAAAACAAAGAAGTTTGATAACTTTAACTTTATTCGGCTCAATCACAAACAGTTTAAGCACAGTAAATAGCGCTCTGTAATGGTCCAACAATCCAACATGGAGTGGAAACATTTTGACAGAATTTTTAACACCATTTGCCACATAAAATTAAAGTGAAGTCAATAGGAACAACCAGAATTCATACTTAAGGCGCATTGGATAAAAGGTGGATTGTGGAAGAGAATTCAAGAATTTTTAATGAAATACATGATCTACAAAATAAGGAAGGTTCACTGAATTAGCTCTGAATCGGCTCTAATTTTAGGTTCACAAATTTCTGGCTGAAATGCACAAACAGTAATGCAAATACACCTTATATATTTATTTGTTTCTGCTGACATCACACTACCAACTACTAGAGCTGAGTGTTGAGAAAATTTCCAGAATCGCTTTGATTAAATTTACCAGAGCCTGGATCAATTCAATTCAGATTTTTTTTTCAATTCTTAAAATCTATTCAATTCAATATCGAGTTTACACAGTTCAAAGATTTGGACACATTTTTTAGAAATACATTATTAATCTATATATTTTGAAGATATTCATATTAATCTGAATAAATATTATTATAAAAACATTATTTTAATAATGAGTTTCTTAATAGCATACAGAGTTGCATGGATTCTTAAACGGAGAAGCTCCAACAATTGTTCTGCCTCTCCTGGAGGGCGTTTCAGTTTGGCCACTAGGTGGCAATCATGCCATCGTATTACACCTTATTGCAGAAGAAGAAGAAGAAAGTATGAGCAAAAAATGGTGCTTTAGACCACAAATGGTTACTTTAAAACATATTTTATTAAGAGTTTTGTAAAATTGATGCTTATAAGTATATAAAGATATTAATTTAGTCAGCAATGAATGATTAGGTCGACTTAGCGTTAGCATTAGTCTGCCTATGGGAAATCCAATTATAAATTAACATCGACCATCGGACTTTAGCATTATACATTAGATCGATCTCTACTTTTGTGGATCAACTGTTGTTTTATTTGGCTTGGATCGATTTTTTAATTTTTTTTATTTTATCAACCAAGCCCTACAACAACCATATTTACTATGACATGTGTGTTATTTTTAAAGGAGCCCAGATGTTACAAACTTTTTTAAATTTTTGGAAAAAAATATCTCTATAGGTTTTTTATTTATTTATCAAAACTTTAACGAATTTCTGTTTTATTTTCCAAAGAGTGAAGCAAAACTTGATGGCTCCCGCTGGGGTGTTATTTGTTAGAAATTGACTCAAATGGCTCTTTAAGTCCTGAAGGTTGCAACCCCTGATTTAGATCGAAATTAATTGTTCAAATTCAGAGGTTTCTTAATGTGGTGCTTGTTTGTCCAGTGATTCCATCTCTATCTCAATGAAATATATTCTTTCTGTCAAGCAGTACCAACACATTCTTGACTGATCTCTTCTGACTTAACCTAAATGAGTTTTCAGAAAACCACTGAGGGATTTGTAATTCAGTTTTTCTGGATTGATCATGCTGGTTTGGTAACAGATCAACGTTTCTTTTGCTGAGCTCAGCAGTTTTCCCCCATAAGTATCTCTGCCACTGGCTGCATCCCTGTGTTTGAGTTGTGTGGTAGAAAAAGGTGGACGCCCAGTGAGAATAGGGTCCATTTCCATTAGAGGGTTAATGATTGACATCTAACTTTAGCTTTCCTGGGAGTATGTTTCTGGCAAGATTCCATGGTGTCGTGTTCACTTACAGGGAGCTGGCACAGGTTCCACTCCGCTGTGGTACACAACTCTCGTGCCATCGCGCTGTTGCATCAGCACTAGTCTGAGGAAGCCAGCGGAGACGGAGAACGTGTCGTTTTATGAATCAAATCGCCTGTTTTTCAAGCCTGCTCTCATTGTAAAAACCTCTATGAATAAACACCGCGGCACGTGTATTATTGGAACATGCATGCTCAAAATCTCCCTGTGATATGCTAATAGAACGCTATCCCTCAAGATGTAGGTTTATTTGCACTTTTATAGTGTTCTGAATGCGGTGATTCCATTTGTTTCAGGTTTAAAGAAAATCAAATTAGATATGCAGTCTCAAATCTATGATTCAAATATGGGGCTATTTGTTTTGCTTTTTTTAACTCACTCCAGCTACAGTAAAAATCTTTATAGACTGAATATTGTAAAACACCAACCAGCAGCACAACGTGGATTTTATGAGATACATAAATATTACACACTGGGGAAAGGGGGGATCGTGCATATGTGCCTGTGTGTGAATGGAAGGGTGAAGGCCAAATTAGCCAGGTTGTAAAGGCAATTATTGGGGCACACTCTGTACCTAAGCGCCCTAATAGGTATGTAGAGGAGGCTTTATTCAATTAGAGCAGTGGTTTGCTATAGCGACTAGCGGAGCAGTGGTGACAGCGCTGATGTCTTCTCCTTATGAAACAACCTATTTAAGCTAAATCAACTCCCACTTAAGAGCTGTGGTAATAAGCGTGCAGCGACGCTCGCCAGCCCGCGGGGGCCCATCCGTCATGCTGTAATACAGAATCAGAATGAATGATAACACCTAGCGCTGCTACAGTGCCTTAGCTGCTGCCGCTGGGACAGTCCTCAAACGCACACACAGGATATCAAAGCCACCTGCACAGACACACCCAAACACGCATGGCTGGGAGCAGCAATACTGCTGGATGGCTTTGCTCATATTCCTCTCACACCCACCTCATGCTCCACCAACTTGCAAATGTGGATAGAAATTGTGTTTTTATGGACTTGCGAGTATGAGTTTTTTTTTTTTTTTTGTATGTATTTTTTGGCTCTATTGTCCAATATGAGCTAGATATACTGTCTACTGGTCTGTGGTGTGGTTGTGAGTGTGCAAAATCAGAACTTTTTTGTTTTGTTTAGTATTTAAAATATTTTTCAATTTCCCTATAATTTAATAACATTTTTTTTTTTTCAAGAAAAGCGTATAATCCCAAAAAAAATTGGGTGTTTGGCAAATCAGAAAAAAATGTGACAATTTTGTTGTATTAGTTAAACAATTAGTGATTTTTTTTTTTTTTTTTTAATGTGCAACGCATACCTTAGTGTCTTGATTCATTTTATTTTTTCATATTGTATCTAAGCTTGGGACCAGCACAGTAGCTGCGTTTACATCAACTATATTGAAATTCTAGGAATTTTGAATAAACAGCTTTGCAATGACACCGTTTCCATTAAATCATCATTTTGTGATGAAGCACAAACCGACTTATGCAATAAGTCATCAAAAACACGGTGATGGATAAGAAGTGATTTTAAAAATTTGATTCACTAAAAGGGAGCATTTGGGTGACGCCACAGCAGCGTGGTGCGCGTGCAGTGCAGCTTGTACATTACCAGTCTCAGATCCACCTGAGAAGTCTGTTCAGTGGTTTTAAAAAAAAATAACCATTCTAACTGAGTTGCTGGATCTTTTTTTCTGCTTGAAAACACGACAATATCTATTTAGGTTTATGTCACGGCACTTGCGATTATCCTCAAAGGAGACTTTCACGTCTAATTCAGGCTGGAAGCTGCAAAAGGTGTCTCCAGTGACAACTCTGATGTTAAAGGGTTATGGTTTTAGTTGCTTCTGAAGGAAAGAAAACTTTTTACACTGGATGAAACACAAGAATCTATTCTGTTTAAAAAAAAAAAAACACTTTTATTAAACTACTAAATTTACTACATTTTTTTTCAAACCTTACCTAATGTCCTCAAAGATCACAGCCAGCCTAAATAATTGGCAAAGAATCTGCCAAAATGAAATTGTTTGGAAAATATCTGGCAACTTTATCAGCTTTTTCAACCAATCAAGCATTTCCAGCATCTTTAGAAGACCCTACGGCAAAAATGACTTTATCAAGACATCCACCAAAACACCAACATCTATTTTACTCTGTCAATAAAGCTAGTCAAATGCATGTGGATTGAATACTTAGCTTGGATTCATTCATTTGTCAGGCTACAGCAGCTCTGTGTGGTTATAAAAAATCTCAATAAAAGCAGATGATAAACGGTAGGGTAAGTGATTGTTGTAGCTGCTCATGATTGGTGATGGTTGAAGGCAGGGATGAGTCATGCTGCCAGCTCCTCCATGGTTAAACACAGAGGTTTGGTAGATTGTTTGCCAGAAAGACTCCTTTGATTGCGGAGAAAATCTGGACTAAAGAAAATTTTGGAACAACCTGAAGAAGTATCTGTTGGTTGCTGGGGAGATGTGGAAAATTATCTTCTTTGGACTAAAACTGTGAGCAAATAAGCCATACTGGTTTATTGAGTAAGTCTATCTGATGTCATGACTCCCAACTCTCATATACATTGGTGTTCACTAAGCATTAATACAGAGTGACACCGATGTCCCTTCCAGTAGCCAAAAACGATTGTTGCTTCAGAGTCACGTGAACTCTGCTTTGAAATGTGTTGGGTGAATGTAGTGGATTGCAGCTCTGGCTAAGGTTAACTGAATTTCTTTTATCGTTTCAATCTCTGCTTCAGACTAATTAGTTGACTCCTGCCCTTGAAATGCTGTTGGCAGATGCGCTGCAGTTCATCAGTGCATCTGCTCTGCATAGTTAATGTCTCGTGCTGTTGCACTTTAAGTATTTCGTGATTTTTTTAAAGTTTGTATTTAGTTTGGCAAAGTAAATTCAAAGTCTTCGCAGAAAGTGGGGTTAATGACATACTTTGTTTCACATCTTTTGCTTGTAAGTTGTATGTGGCTGCTTCACACCAGAAATCAGTTTTCAAGGTTCTCTTGTACAATCATTGGTCACAAGCATCCAACAGACCTTAGAATGACTTGTTTTTAAGGTCTGTTAGATGGTTGTTACCATATGTGATAACTGGACTAAGTGGCAGAGCGTGCCCAGCTTCAGCACCAGAGCTATCCAGGCCAGATGAGGGGTTTTACACATGTGCAGCAGAGCTGTTGTGACGTAAAGAAGGCTCTTTAATTCAAACAGAGCCCATTTGTGACAGTTTGACTGCAATTTAAAAGGAGAAATACTCAGAAATGCAAAAACCTAAATAATTCGTATTACATTTGTTCACTTTCAGTAGAAACATGCCACATACATGTAAAAAAAAACCTCAAAAAACATGATTTTCCTCAGAGGGGACTTTAATAGAAAGTAGAAAAATCTTGTTTTATGATTTTCTATATATTGTTAGGTGGCCTGCTCTGCGGTGACATCATGCTTTTTTTAAAAAATAGAATTCTCTTCAAACCAATTCCAAAACATCACAAAGACAAGGCACAACAACTCATTGAAATCTGGTTGGATGAATGCAGGCTCATTAAAACGTTTAAGGTGATATACATTGCTTCTTACACTGTTTTCCTGACAATCTATATGTCATAGACATTTATCAGTGCACCTTCATAGCCATCGTCTTCCCAGTAACTGCTTTGCAACATGCCTCCATCGAACCAAAGTAGCAGTAAAAAGCGTTGTACCTGATGTTGATACAGACGCTCAGAATTGGTTTGTGAAATATAAAGTTTCAATAAAAGCATTCAAAAGCACAGTTCTTCCATTATTTCCACCTCTTTTTGCTTTGTCCAGTCCTTGTCATTCCTGGCCAATGTATGAAGAGATCTTTAGTCATGTGGTTTTGTAATGGGAAAAGCATCTTGACTGAATACAGACCAAACACAAGGTTCAGGAGTTGATCTGAAACAAATTAAACAGACTCGGTCTGAACAAAGGATTTTTCCAGTCTGAAAACACCCTTTGTTATAAACTGACCAATCGGATAACTCAATTAAAGTATCTGGTGACCCTATGTTGAATGTTTGACAGATTTTTCATGAGGTAGAGGTGTGGCCTTACAACAACCATCACTCCTGATTGGTGATAGTAGACGCCACACAAACAATGGCTCAGAAAAATCATTCCTTACTGACATCTTCTGGGTTCAACATGGTGATGTCTGTATCGTGAAAAAAAAATGTCGACAAATTGACTATATCATTGGAGCTGGAAGTAAGCAGTCTTCTTTGGAGGATGTCACACTCACTCGCTTCAGTTCTCATATACAGTCAATGGTTGTGACACTGAAAGGACACAAATAAAAAGCAAAAATTTCATCCACTTATGTTTTATTAGTCTCAAAATATAGGCAGTAACAGTCAGGAGCCCTGCAAAAGCATGCCAGGATACTTATTGAATAAATACATTACTAAAAATTCTTACGCGTAAAAGCAATATTTGATCAGGAAAATGGCCGGTTATTAGTTTTTATGAAGCTGTTACTTTATCTGTATGATACTGACATGTATTTTATGATTCTGCCTCATTGGAAGGGGTGTTTGGAAAAACAAAAACGTGTCTATCCCTTATTTTTGAAGTGGGATTTTCTTTCATTAATAATGAAACTGTATTAGTGAGATCCCTGGTGGGTTCTGTGTGTAAGTTGTAGTCACAGCAGTGGGTCAGAGTAAACTTAAATGGTTCTTTCTTTTACCATTTGTCTGTCAAAAAAGTATATTTTTTTTCCCAAATGTGGGTATAGATAAATGGATGAAAATAACAAATCTCATGGTGTTGAAAACGGGAACAGTGAATGCTTAAAATGTTTGAAAGCTTGACTTCATGGACACTCTTTCTTGATTTAATATCTTGTTTGTTTTTTCTCCTCCATTCATCCCACATGTAATTTTTTTTCATCTGCTCATTCCTCTTATCCCTCTCTTCCTCCATGGCTCATCAGTGTAGTTGTTCATCGGTAATGACTCCCACTGTGGCAGGGCCCCTTTAAGGTTGAGACACCCCCACTCCCCCTTCAGTTCCATCCGCCATGCCGCCATGCATTATTCATGGCTTGACAATCAAATGAGGGAACAACGGTTGGTAGCAGGAGACATGGTGCATGGCTCTTCCTCCCCAAACGTCCCCTGAGGTGCCCCAGTCTGGTACCCACCATCACCCACTCCCCTTAACCCCCTCCTCGACCTAGCCCGACACTTCACCCTCACCCCCACCCCTCGACACAGTAACAGATTTAGGTTTTTTGATTGGAGTGGGGTTCCAGACACATCAACTCCATCCTACCCTTCCCTGGGGTTATTGGCAGTGACACTGGTCATTGGTGACCTCTGCTGCCCTTTGGGGTACTCATCAGTACCTCTTCTTCTCCATAAGGACTCATCCAAGGTGTCTGGCACCTTTGTAGAGAGCGGTCAAGGATGCATGGATCGTGATGCCAAGTCTTTTCTGTAAACAAACATACTAATGTTTAATCACTGACGAGGCTTTTAAAGTGAAGAACTGACCCATCTCACTTTGTTCTTCTATCTCTACTTAGGACCTCAACATGAAGTATGATCACACACTTTCACATCACTCAAGCCTTCATGTTTACTTTCGTCAAACTGAGCATCTTTTTATCCTTTCAGATGAGCAGACCTGCAGATTAAAGCATCAACAGAACAACTATTGCTTCAGTGTTGGTCACTGCAAACAGAATTAATAGAACCATCAAAGGTAAAGATGATAGAAGATGATAGGGCTAGGTATTATTGCAGATGACTGATTTGATTTTGTTTATGATTCACAAGTTCACCATTAGATTCATATTTTTAATTCATCAGGTTTCAGATAAATATGTATGTTTCACTTTTCCATGATTAGAACTGGTTCCATTTCAACCAAAAAGTTCCATATCGAAAAAAAAAAAAAAATTTAAGTGTTGTTATGATATGGTGCTAGTTCGGTTAGCATTTTTTTTGTGTTGCTATTAAGCTTGTGATACAGAAGATACAGTTGGCTAACATTTGTTTTAGTAGTACAAGTGTTTTTTTACGAGTTGCAAACCAGGTTGGGAGTTACAGATATAGTGAATATGCTTTGCGAGCTAACGACTCCAATATGGCTAACATGTAGCATGTCATGCTATGTTCATATCGTACTTGGAAACAAAAGTTCTAGACACCACCTCCAATGAAAAGTCCATGTAAATATGTGGATTTAAGCATTTAAAACTCTTGCTTAAGCATCACTATGCAGTTTTAAACTATGTTTTTGAGCTCTACATACAAAACGCACGGACCAGTTTCACTTCGATCAATCAGGGTCAAACAGAAGTGCCAGCAGTTTAAAAATTAACCATGAAGGAGAATTCATAATTGTGGTTTGTGTCCAGGCGAGATGATATGACACAAAGTCTCGCATGTATTAGATTAGAGCTGTGAAAGAAAAAGCCTGGAACACGATTCACGATATTTGCTCTGCTTTGATATTTTTGCAGCAAGTGTCTTTTAGCAGAGGGTCAGGTAGTGACGGTCCAGTGTGAACACCAAAAGTCCATTCAAGATTGCTCATTTAACGTCTTCTTGACCATGCATCATGTTTACATAGCATCACAAACAAATTGTAGAGTTGCTGTGAACATAGTTCATAAAGTCTGACTGACCGACCAACACGTTCTCACTCACAACTCGTCACACATTGATGTTTGGTTAAGGACCCCTCCACATCAAAAATTGACGTTTTGGATGTCTCCAACTCGTTCATTTTTGACGTGATGGCAATTCCCATTAAATCCCGGATCACGACCGCTGGGCCACAAACTGGAACTGGGATGCGGAGCGCATTGTTAGGCAGTGTTGGAACCCTAGCCTAGTATCAGTTCGCGTCCGGTACCACGACTGGTACTGAGTCGGGTCCGGCACCTCATCTTGTTCATCTTCTGGTGCTGGATAAGAGTACTGATACTGGGTTACGGTACTGGTACTGGCTGCATCCTGAGGACCAATGCGCATGCGGTACTACATCCGTTACCTCGAAAAAACAAAGAAAGTGAAATGTTATCGTTCACATGGGAAGTTTAAGCAAAGCAGTTCAAATAGCAATTTTGCATTCACACAATATTGGTTCACCCAATTACACACAAAAATCTTCGTTAAAAAAAAAAGGAAGAATAATCCATGGATAAATACTTTCAAGGAGGAAAACTTACATTAGCTGATGAAGTTGTTTTGAATTATTTGACATTCAAAATTTTCATCCTTCTCAGCATTAATTTTTGCATCCGCTGCTGGTGGCATACACAGCTGGAGTACAACAGAAAAAGAAAAAGAAAAATTCAACGTGGGGCCTCTGGTGGAATAGTTGAAATACAGATTAACATATTAAATGCCATCAAGAGCCACCTGGTGTGTGGCAGCCACTGGAAATGGAAAATAATCCCAGCAACGACTTTAAAATTTTTTCCTGATCACTACAATCATACCGTGCTTTTTTTTTTTTTTTTTATTAGAAATTGTGATCAAAGTCCTGTAATTATGTAAATAGTTAAAAGTACAGTTCATGATATTCTAGGTAAAGTAAATGCAGAGTTACAGTTTTCCGGTCTGACTCTGAGGTTTTCCCCTCAGCTGTTCTAAATAACCTAAAATGCCCGACTCCTCCACTCCTGGAAAGCCTATAAATATGCCATTTCAGGGCTCTTATTATCCTCATTACGGAGTGGCTGAAATGACACCCGCATCTATCACGCTCCTCTAATGTGGGTCTGATGGTTCTGACCTGTACGGGACACAGGTGGTCGCCAGAACAGCCTTGATTGGATCCATTTATTAAAGCACTCTGGTGCCAGAGACGGTCCAGCGAGTCATTTGCGTGCAGAGCAGGTTCCATTCCCAACGCTGCTGATCAGTCGGAGCTCCCCTCCGCAGTCGTCACCCCCGTCTTGCCCTATAGCCTCATTTTTGTTCTTTCCTAATGGCTCAATTAAATAGGTTAATTCATATTGGGGACCCTCTTTGAATCTGTGATTATCACCTAGCCCCTTTACTGGCGCACCACTGCTTCACCGCCCTGCCCCTCCAAACTGAGGCCCGCACATTTATTATTCATCACAATCAAATAAGCGTGGTGGAGAAAGTAACTTTTCTCTTTCCCGAGTTCGCCTTTGCTTTCTTTACTTCCTTGTGCGTCTTTTCTCCTTGTCGCTTCACCTCTCCTGTGGAAGAATCGCTTTTATTGCAACAAACATTTTGTGAAGCCTTTGGCTCACTTCAGCCCCAGCCAGTCATTGATGCTGGAAGTCAGGGAAGCAGGCAGCCCGCCCCGTCAGGAAAATGAGCAATTCTCTCATTGTAATAATGTGCCTCTGTCATCTTCCCATTATCGGTATGATATAAGATGAAATATTCAGGGAGGCTGGCCTCCTAACCTGATCTGGGCGCGATATTGGGCCTGTGGAAAATGAGTTTTATCAGCTTTAATATACTCCTTGGCAGACTGACCCTTGAAATTAAACATTATTACAGAGCGGATATTTAAAAAACCGGGGCCACAAATTACATCAAAATGAAAATATTAAGGAACATTACGAATATATCAAGTGGCGCTTCTCTCCCTCCCTCCTCACGCTCACACACTCGTTCTTCTCATCCTTTCTCATCCAGTGTCACCCCCACCACGCAAGCCCCCCCCCGCCCCGCCAACCATCTTCAATGAGCGTCGTCAGAGATGCGGCAGGCAACGCTTTAGTGTGACTGTTGTTGTGCGTTTGTGTGTGTGTTTGTGCATGTCTGCAGTGGGCTGGCAGAGAAATAATAACAATGCTGCCTGTCCCACCAGCTTCATACGTCTGCATAAACTAATTAGACCTCCATGCTCCCATCACCTGCATTATTGAGAATAGAGCAAAGAACTCTTGCAGGAAGTGTGGGGCTCGAGTACCAGAGTGTGTTCCTACACTTGTGTGGGAAACATTAGTGATTGACTTTGACTTGGGCTGGTGGACATTTTTGTCTGTCTATAAATAGCAAAATTTCAGTAACAAATGTATTACATATATGTATTTTTAACTCCAGCTGGCGGAGTCATCCAGCTGAGGGTGTCTCATGTACAGTAATACTCATGAAAAGTAATGGAAATTCAGCAGGAAGTGAGTTTCTCTAATCAGTTTAAAAGTAAAAATCCCCTAAATCTATCTGTCCCCTAAAATGGAGAGAAAGTGATGTTGGTTCTGTGAAGTGTGTGGTGATTTGTCACTTTGTAAGGGGGGGATATGAGAAATGCAATAAAAGGCGGTGGAGAGATGTGATTTGAATAGATTTCAGAGAAAGTCGGTCCTTGGGGGGGGGGGGGGGGGGTCGGATGAGTAAGCAGTGTCCCCAAGGACCGAATTAAAACTTTACTTTTGGTCACGGTGCACCCCCCCTCCCCCACAACACCCCCCTCCTCCTCCCTATAGTGCTCCTTTGCTTATCATCTGCATTTGCGAATGTGGATGTGTACACATCCCTTATTATGTGCGGGGTGTTGGCGAATGAGCTTGTATGTGTCTGACTTTTCTGTTTGGGTCCCCGTGTATGCCAATGAGTTTCCAAATGTGTGTGTGTGCGCCCCGCACATATGCAATGCCCTCGCCTGCCCCTCGCCCTTAGGTTATGGGGGGATACACATGGCTCTGCCAGGCTCAGATGAGTATTCACGGCAGCACGCCCCTCTCCCTTCACCCGGCACAGGAGAGCTTTGCATATTGAGGCCGTGTATGTATCCTAATGTGTGTCTGGTGTGCACAGTAGCTTTCCGCCCCCCCCTGCCCAGAAATGAACAGGGGGTTTACATGATTCCATGCACTTGCATTATTATTATTCCAGCAGTGATTCGGCTGGCTTGGTTAGAGCAAAACTCTCAGTCCTGCATGCATACATTCACGGGAGATTAAAATGATCTAGAACATGCTTGCAGCTTATATTTTCATGCTTTGCTTTAACTGTTAAGTTTCCTGTTTGGCGTCCAGACTGCAAACAGGGAAGGCGGCAGCATCTTGATGCTCCATGTTAATGTTTTAGCACTTTGATCAAACCAAGCAAAGATGGAAGGAAAATATGGATGGCAAAAAGGGAAAATGTGAATAGAGGGAATAGTCGCCACAGGGGTTGGTTGCCAGGGGAGAAGAAACAGCAGAGGGGAAATGGCTTTCTCCATCCATTCCTCCATTCCACCCTCCCTCTTTCTTCTCTCTGTATTTTCCTCTCTCTCTGCCACTTGATTCATTATGCTGATATACACAGTATTTGCTTCCCGAGTAAGCCCCCCTGCACTCCCGTCCTCTTGGAAAACACTCTGGTGAATGTGCATGCTCACACACAAACACTCGCCAAGGTGATGTTGGTGCCATAAATATAGCAAACGCCACAGCCTAGCAGCCGAGCAAGGTCAGCCGCGGCCCAGGATGACAGTGCCGTGGGCGCTGCACCGAGCTCTTGTTAGAAATGCACACAGATAGCTCATTAGGACGGGCCCCAGAGGCCCCCAACACACACATGCACATGCCGACATATAAACATTGATTCGTTTACTATTTAATTGCAAAGTTTCACCCCTCACTGGGATGCAAAACAAGGATTGCTCTTTGACAAGATTTCGTCTGCTCTTTTTACTCACTTGTGCTTTCTCGGTGTACAAATTTAGCTGTTTTTTTTTTTTTTTATGTTCTGTGCATGTAAAGCTGTGTGTGTAAATCTGAACGCCTCAAAGATTTGTGTTATTTTTTCATTCAAACACAACTTGTTGAATTTTGTGGTTATTTCTGATGCAGTATATAAGGTAATATGAAAACACTACACACAATACAGGTTTTGTAGGAGCATGTTGCTTAAAAAAAATGCAAAATTTAAACTATTTTGCATCATTTTTCACCCATAATTGAGTTTTATTAACAAAAATAAGACGAGATTAGAGAAATCTAAAGAAAAATCAATAAAAATATATTATTTTTTTACCTTAACCTATGTTAACTTTATGTAGATCTTCTGACACTGTTGTGGATGTGTGAGGTGTTGACATAGAAGCGCAGGTGTACAGCACCGTGTAGATGTGCATTTTTGTGTGTCTGCACTTGAACGTAGAGGTACTTGGCTCATGCTCTGGGCACGCCTGACAGATTTTGTGAGTGTTGGCCTCCTCTCTCCGCTAGAAGACCCTCAGACACACGCTGGGACGTAGTTTTTCACTTTCTTTATCCTTGCTTCTCCTCTGTACTTTTAATTAACATTTTTTTGTTTTGTTTTTTTGACTAATCTAGATTGTCACAACTTCTACTTTTTTCCTTGTGTACCACAGTCTTTTGTAGCTCTGACTTTCACTGTTTCAGTCTTGTGTAAACTCACCCTGTTATATAAAATGAATGTACCGATTGTCCCCTATGCCAACCTCCACCTTGACGCACCTCTTGCCAGGCTCCCACCCCTGCCCCCCGCTCCGCCTCCTGCCTGGCTGGGGCTAGTGTCAGTCTGGCAGGCCTTGGGGCCCGTCAGGCGACCAGTGGGCTGTGACGGGCAGCAGCTCTGCGTCCCTCTCCCTGCAGTCTGGCGCCCGCTGGGGTCTCATCCGGGAGTCCAGCCTGCCAAAGTGACCTCAGTCCAACTGAGGAGGGAAAAAAAATGAAAATAGGCTGTAGTCCAAACTATTTGAATGTAGATTGAACTAAGAATACATTTGAAAAATATTTTTTTAAATATATTTTGCACTTAAAATGGTTTTTACATTTGACAAAAATAAACAGATGATTTTTTGGGGGGATATTTCAACTATTTTTATTTTATTTTTTTAGCACTTGCCCTCCAGTTGTCATGGAATCAAATTATTTTATGCCAAAAAATAAGAAATAAACCTCAATGATTTGGTTCAGATAAAACTCTATAAGAGAACTGTACTTTAGTTGAGAAAAATTAAAGTTATTGTTCTGAATTAACTGTAAATTATATGTGATTTAAAAAAAATGTAGATTTCCAGAAATATCCAGATGGGTTACACAAATGTTTATCTCAGGTGACAAAAACATAACACTACAGCCTCCCCTGTGACTGAGTGTTGAGCTGTGCCTGCTGAGGTGAACCTCCCTCCTGCATCCCTGAGAGGGTGATGCAGCAAGGTGACACTGTTTGGGAGGAGAGATCTGGATGGTGTTTCTATTTGTGTTGTTTCATCACATTAAATGAACTTTCTTTTGCCATTCTTTTTTGCTCTTTTCCTTTAGGAAAGTTGTTGTGACTTTTACTTTTAGTTCAAGTACTTTTTTGTGTGTTTTTGGAGCAAAAAGCGTGCACTTTTCTTATTTAAAAGATTTTTATTTTTGCGTATTTGGGATCTAATCTACTGTGCTTTACTTCCAAGCCCTACCTCCTCCTCCTCTCCCAGTTCTCCGCCCTACCTCAGCCCCACGGAGATGCGTCAGGTCAGGGAATATGGGGAGAGGAACACAGGGAGGCCGCACTCCACAACTTGAAAGGAATTCTAATGAACCAGCACAGTCGCACTGCCTATTCCCACGACAACAGGCCCCAAACAAATAGCTGCATTTGAAGTCCCCTCGTTTTATGACTTTGAAAATGCAAGCGTGTCTGCGAGAGTGCATGTGGTTGTTTTTGTTTTTGGAATACTGGGAGCGAGTGTGTGCTGCGCACAAGTGTGTGTGTGTGTCTGTAGTTTTTGTTTTCTAAGATATGGGCTGGGGAGCTGATTGATTTTAATTTCAGCGCGAGAAACCGTAATTGTCTGCAATGACCAGAGACCGACTTTATTTGTAATTAGTAGCTTCATCCTGATCCCCCACCAGGAAATTTAAATGTGTTGAAAGAAATATTTAGAGAATATATATATTTTTACAATTGTCATTAAGCACAAACTTTTAGGATTATTAGATTACAATTTATTTAGATTACAAAGTTAAAGATTGAAAAACAGTTTTTGACAATTTTTTTTAAAATAAAGGTATAAGAAACTGCCAATTTTAAAAGAAAACACTTTAAGTTGATTCTGGAAATGCAATAAATGTAATTTTATGACATTGGATGATGCGGACCTATTTTAAGGAGCTTATTTTATTATTTGACAAAGTATGAGAGGTAACTCAAATCTACAGAAATGAAAAAGAACTATATATGCTGTAAGTCATCGACTCCTCCTTTAAGGTTATGCAAATGATAATTTAGAAAGGTGGTCATTGGGTGTTTGCATAAACATTTATTTTGCCCTTCAGTGCCAACATGACTCCACCTCTGTCTTACCCCCCTCAGTATGTGTGTTTCCTTTGACAACCTCAGGATGTGTGTACTCCTATGAACCGAGATGTCTTTTATTTCTCAGTCCAGTGCCTTTGCATCAGCTGAGCGTGGCGTGGAGCGCCTCGCTGCCCGGTTTGGTTGGCTGCTCCCTCTGGCTGGCGGGACCAGCTTGCCTGTCTGCGCGTCTCCCCGTTTCGCCTGCGCTGTGCAGACAGTGTGGGTGAGAATGTCACTCCACAAAAGCAGCATGACTTGAGCTGTGTAAACAGTAAATAATAAACAAGTACTCTAATACATTATTGAGAGAATCACTTTAGGCAACTGGGACAGCATGAAGCACATACCCCCCCTCCCGAAAAAAAAGGCCCCTCCTTCGTGCTCTCATTCTCTTCAAACTCTTTATGTTTTGGTTGGTTGATGCTGCAGCTAGGCGACAGCACATGTTCACGCTTTGATCCTTTGACATGTGTTGTCCTTGCCATGTTTAGCCGATGTTGTTTTTAATATTTCATTTTCCATTTGATACACTTTGAGAAATTTTTAACTTTAACTAAGTAATTTGTCGCATATTTTTCAAAGTTTGACCACTTTTGCAAAAAAACCCCCTGCAACTTTAATTTATCATTTGTTTGATAAATTACCTAAAAATGTTCAGTTTTTTCCTTAGATTAATCAAAAATGACGATTCAAAACTTTTCTATTGATTTGGTGTTAATTAGAACAATGAGCGTTTTGAAGCTTAATTTTGCCTGAAATTCATAAACTGCAATTTTGCTCAATTTTTCTTTAAAAAAATCAGTTAATACAAATGCATTTTTTTTTTCTTCTTGTACACGCAGCAAGTTAACTGATATTGTGTGAACACAAAACATCACCTGAAAGTACCTGCTTTAGAGCTTGTAATAAATGGGATATCCTCCTCCAGTGGCTTATTGAGCAGAATAATTACATTGCACATATTGAATTCCACTAATGCTGCAAATGTAGGTCTTATTTAATACCAGAACTCCCTGAGGGTTTAGAGCATGATTTGAAGCACATTTCTCTTCACTGCTTCAGGTAGATTTGTGCATAAAAAGAGGAAAAATACAAACAAACTCCAGAGCCGCATCAACTGTAAACTTGGCTGAATAAGTATGAAACAAAACCGGGAATATGTCCAACAGTTCTGAGCTTTTATTTATGCAACAACTTTTCTGCCATTTATTATCTACTTAAATCTTCATGCTTTTAAAGAAAGAAGTGTACATTTCTGCTGAAATTATTTCAAACTGATGATTTATCCAGATTAAAAAAAAAACTGCGCTTAATCATTTCATGTAAATTTTAGATTTTTAGCTTTTACGTGTCCTTGAAATAAATTAGAAGATTAGAAGTGTGGATGTCTAATGTTCATTTAAAAAAAACAAAATAAATAAAATAGCAACCCCGATGTATAATAGCTCAAGGGCTTTTAAATCATGGTGGGTTCACAAGGCAATACTCACAGCAGCCTGCAGATGGCAGCCAAAACTTACCCACTGCTTGAACTTACTGGCTCATTTTAAAAAAATAAATCTTCAAAGGTAAAATAATTTAGTTTTTGACTTATGTTTTTGTGCCACATGTTCCTATCATTTACCGTAAAGCAGTCAGAGGAGCAATAAAACAAATTAAGGATTTTTTTTTCTTGCTTGTAAGTGAGATGCATGGTGCAGTTGCTTTTGTCAACAGAAGCAAGTTAAATATGATGAATATTATGCAGGAGAACAGCACAGTAGTTGGCACAATGAAAATGGCAGAAAATTTTATGATGGGGCAGAAAATGGATTAAAGATGTCTCTTCTTTTAACCGATACTACAAGGACAAAAAAAATTGAATTTCAGTGAGAGGAAAGGAAGACGATAGGTAAAAAATGTGTAAGATTTGGTGTTTTGTATTTAAATTCCTGTTGTGATCTAGCTTTCTATTGACAAAAATAAATAAATGTGAGCACATTATTTTTGTCAGCATTAAGTCTGGAGCTCAAATGAGTGAGACAACGGCGTGACCTGTGAGCGGGCCAAAGATGGTTCACACGCATGTAGGTATCCAGGGACAAAAGTCAGTCTGTCTTAATCTTATGTGTGCATCTTTAAGTCTGCATGCATAGTCGCATGGAACGGCACACACATTCATGCCGCACAAAGTGGGCAGTCTGGGTCGTGGCTGTCCCTTCACAGTCCACTGCTCCATCACTGACAGCCTGAACTGATACCCCAACAAAGACGGCTGTGCGCAGTGACATGATGTGTGTACATGCGCCTGTATGTAAAGCTGAAGATTTTTTATTTTTTTCTCACCCTATACTTTCACACCAACTCCTGACCTTTTATACAGTTTAGGAATCCTCTAGGAAGCATCTCCTTTGGTCCAAATCAATACATGAAAAGTGATGAAAGTATCATTAGTCGCAGCTTAGGAGTGCGACACCTGTTGTCCTCATCCAGAGGCTGTAGTTTCTTAAGCAGACTCTCAACCACCGTTGATGTAAAACAGAAAAGGTCAGTGTGGATATTCACGCCTCGTCTGCAGCACTTTCTTTCCCGTTGCACTCGCTGGAGCCAGAATCAAACAGACGTACTGCTGTAGTGCAACCTAAGTGCGAGGGAACATCAAGCTTCAACTGCATGAACCTATGTCTAACAAGACTTTCTATTTTTCTCATTAATCCTGATCACTGCAACAATCTTCCCCTCCAGCCCACCTCTCTGTACGCCCTCACACATCAGTGGTAACCTCCTTTCATCTGCCAGCGTTCAGCCCTTCATCCACTATGTATTTACAAGGTCTGCAATGAACAGAGCAATTATTATCAGTCATGCTAATTCTGCAGATAATGATCAAAAGCCAAGCCCCGCTCTTCTTTCTTCTTTGGCTCTCCCTGTCTGCCTGCTCTGGGGAGCTAACAGCGGTGACAAACCTCCCGTCTTATTATTTTATGGCCTGTTTAAAGATTTAGTGAGGCCCACAACCACTACTTTTAATGACCAATTAACAGGAGCAAAGCTCTCTTTGGAGCTCTGCGGCCTCGTTCAAGACTTGCTAGAGTCAACAGTGGTGTGTGGCATCGGTAGTGTTGGTGCAAATCTTGTTACGAGTTCACCGTTCACACGTAAAAACGGCCACACCGCACACACACTGAAAAACCCACTCCTTATTAAAACCTGGAGTAGCAGCATTGCAAAACCTTGAGAGAGAGTCAGCAAGAGTCAATAAAGAGTGCTGCTCCCAGTGGGTAATTTTTTTTTTTTTTTTTTTGAGGAGTAAGGGGGTTAAGTCTAAAATGATAACTTAAGCCCAGCAGAAACTGGTGCAAAAGCCAGCGAAATGGTGCTGAAGAGAGTAAATGAGTGGACCGTGGATCATTAGCATTGCTCAATAATGTAGCTAGGGGGTAGGACAGCAACACCCAAGGCCACAGGCTTTCTCAGCAGCTAATTTGGACCTAGCTTGCTCCTCAAGATGACAGTCAGGATGAGGCTTGCTCCTTAAACTAACACAAACAAACACACACAAGCAAAAATCAACAACATGCATGACTGACCAAGAATACAGAAAAAACCATCCAAAGATCCCCCGTAAATTTTCAACAGTTGAAGTTTATTTGGCTCAGAAATTGATTTTTGTTTTTGGGGGTTTTTGGTTGTTTCAATTAATTTTGAAATATATTTATCCCAAAGCATGCTAAGGATTGTATCCTGTTTGTTACTTTGAATATTAGGGTGTAAAAATTTATCAATTTATGTTCATACAATCCAACTAGATTGTTCAGTCTGAATCAAGTCTGTAAACGGCCTGTAACATGCAAAATCAACTTTTTTTTTTTTTTTAGCTTTTAAGGTTAAGTCTTCATGAATAACAACCCCAAAGCGCTATTTTGCTCCATTTAAACATCTCTAAGCTTTCCTTTAAAACCTCCAAGTCAACAAAAACGAGTGAGTCCTCACACTGTGATGTCACAAAGTGAGGAACAGCCCCTTCCAGGAAAAACCTATGCTGTCAAGCCTCCGCCAGACTAACACACACATCCACTTTCTCTGGGGAGCTAGCGGTGATCTGCAAAACACTTTCACTTTATATACACATACAGGGTTCTCCTGTCAGTTCATGTTTCATTATTTGCGGTTTACGTATTTGCAGATTTTTTTTTTTATTTGCGCGACTCTTCCGTTTCGTCACAAAAACTCAGATGCTTTTATATGTTTGTGTCCGAAGAAGGTTCTGCAATGCTTCTCCATGCCACGTCAGCTGATCTGTAGACTATCCCACCTCATCTCTCCATGCCCCTGCATGGAGAAATGGCATCAGCTTACTCAGAAGCGGCCAAAAAAAGTGCTGAAATGCTGACGAAGATGATCGCGGAGGACAATTATCATCAGGAGCAGGTGTTTATGGATAAAACCGCCCTCTTCTAGAAGAAGAAGCCCTTCGCACTTATTCGATGAAGGAGGAAGCGCGCGCTCCTGGTTTTAAGGCACAGAGAGACAGAATGACACTCCTCATCTGAGTCATAACAGACTTTCTTGGGCCGACACCGACACGGGAGGTTCTCCGTATTCACAGATTTGGCATATTTGCGAATGTCTCCTGTTCCTTTGCAATAGTTTGGCGGCTGTTTGTTTTTGTGGGCGAAACACAAACATGCTGCCAAGGCTGACTCTTGGATGACATCATGATGGAGCAAAAGGCGGAGCCTCAGAGAGAGAAAGAGTTCACAAAAGTAACTTGTATTTCATTAAAAAACGTGTTCTTTAGTGTTTCAAAGGGAAAATATTACTATATTTATGGATATACAGTTGAAAGGCTAAAGAATAGCATGGTATAGGCCAGGAATGGGCAAGCTATGGCCCAGGGGCCATATGCGGTCCCTTAAACTATATGATCTGGCCTGCTAAACTGGAATAAATCACACTGATAATCCTTAATAATGTTTTTATTTTCTCCTTTAATTCTAATAACACCCCATAAATCACATAAAAAAAAATTAGACCTTTGTTTGGGTGCAGGAAGTTGTTTTCCATTCATGATGTGGCAGATTAGCTGGTTTTTTGACGTTCATGTGCGTTTTCTGGGTGGACAATCATTTTTTCATATCATTCCAATACCCTGAGACTACAGCATTTCAACACATAAACCCATTGGTGCAATTGGTACTGAAATGAGAACAAAAGCCATAGTTAAAAAAAAAAAACCAAAATGTTCAGTTATAAAATGGATATTTTCAATCAGAATAAAAGCACGTTTTTTTGATTCTTAGTAAACGGGGTCACTGCAGTGGGATCTCCTGGGTCTGGCTCTTTGCTTAGACCTGGGGGGTCCTGTGGTAGCATATTCTGTAAACTTGATTGGGGGGGTCACTGGTGTGGACAGGTCTCTAAAATATTGTTTCCTCACTTCAGTACGAAGCCAGATTTCTTTTTATGGGGGGTTGAGGGCATTGTATGGGTAGAGAAAAAATGATGTGTAGAACCCATACTACACATTACTCCTTGAGCGATGTCTTACTCTTTTTTTCTGAAATTTGATTTTGTTTTAATGTAAAGCACTAAGGTTTTTAAAAAAGTGCCATACAAAAAAGATTTTGATTTCACTTCACTTGGATTTCAAGTTTTTGTTTTCTCACATATCTGCTCCTGGTTCGGCCCTCCTGTGAAATTTTGGAACCCTTTGTGGCCCACAAGTCAAAAAGTTAGCCCACCCCGGTATAGGCCCTTTAACTGAATCGACCTAAACTAGGGCGGCCCAATTCTGGCTCTTAAGATCCGCCATTCTGTCCGTTTTCTAGATCTCTTTGCACTGCTTTCTGCAGATTAGCTGACTCTGGTGTCTCCTGCCTGATTGACTGAACACACTTGATCCAGATAATCAGCTGTAAGAGGGGAAGGAGGATCTGGAGAACAAGCAGGATGGTAGATCTTGAGGGCCAGAATTGGGCAATTATAAAATAATTTCAACATGAAATAAATTGATTAAATCAATAATCGAAAATAATATTTGGATTTTGGCTGCATATGTTTAGGGTGAATAGTATTGTCTACCACAAATTATTGTATATGAATCAAATTGTTGTTGCAAAATCATGCTGTACTTTCTTTCTTTGTTTCTGCTCTTGACTATTTAAAAAAACACTTCTAGAGAGTAAACATCAGTGCCAGAGGAGGATTAAATTTCACCCCCTGCTATTCTACATTTTCATGCTCTTCTCTTTACTTTGCTGATTGACCTAATATTGCTTTGCATAGTAGTATCCATATCTCTTTACCTTTCACCACAACAAATCACTGGGACCCTGTGTGCATATGCAAACCTGTATTTGCATTTGTTGCACTGCCTCTCCATCAGCACATTGCTGTACACAGAACACACATCAGGATAAGGTTTTGTTCCTCAGAGGTGTTGGTTTGAATCAGACATTGTGGTTAATAAGACAGTGTCTTGATTGTATTTGTTTTTCATTTGTATCTCATCGTTTGCATTAAAGATGCTCAGCAGTAATTAAACCGCTAAGTGAAACTGAAACAGGCGAGTCATGGGGCGAGCTCCAAAGCAGCTTTATGAGGAGAACACAGACGCAGTGACAAGAGCTTGGTAGAACAATGGCTGGAAATGGAAATCCTCCTTCCTCTGATCCATCCTATTGTATCAGGAAGACAAAACTGAAATAAGCAAAAAGGAAGGAATAATGCCACAATGTCAGACTGAAGCTAACATGTTCAGTAAAGCTTGCAGTAAAAAAATTTTGGAAGTATGCAAATATTGTTGGGCATAGTATTAAATAAAAAAAGGTTAAACTTGATTGTCAGGTTAAAAGTAGATATTTTGGGTATTATTTTGCAAAGATGGAAATTTAAGAACAGTTTTCAATTTTTCCCTTTTCTCTATCTTGAATGAATTCTTCTTCATAAACTCATTTAAATATTTACTTTGACAAGTCTTTCTTTACTAAAGTAATTTTTTCTTCAAATTAAAGGACTGTATGTTTAAAAACAGAGAAGATTCTTTAGGGTCCGCAATGTACCAATCCCTTGCTAATTTGGGGATATTTTGAGCTATTTTTTACTACTGTATAATTTGCTATAATTTGTATTAAAAAAATTAGTCGCAAAGCTTGATTTTAAGTAAACCTCCAAATGTATCTTTTTTTTTACTAGTTTGTCATAATATCACACAGTAAAAACTAAATTTTGTAACTTTTAACTTGTACATTTTGTTTTTTGATGTAAAAATCACACAGTTGATTTAAATTATATTATACTATATCTCATATATATGTATTTATATAGTTAAGTCTTATTGCTAAGAAAAAAAAATGTATGGAAAAATATTAAGATATAAATCAAATATTAAAGCAATTAAAAATTTTGAAAATTTAAGCTATTAAAAAACAGTCAAAAATTGATACTTAAAGGTTTTATACGTTCCAAGGATTTACTCCAAGAGGACTTCAGACAAATATGTCAACATTTTTCTGTTCGATTTTAAACACAAAATTTTGAAGCTTAAAAACTTTTTAAAACTTAATTTTTGAATAAGACTGTAGGATTTAGAGTCAATCCTGCGTACTTGTAAACAGCCGCTGTGATTGGCAAACTCGCTAATGAGGTCGAGAGACCTGAGGGCTAATTTTCAGATCCTTACACTGAAATTCCCAAATCAATAACTTAAGGTTTTCAAGTTTCAACTTTTGGAGGATCCAAAACTAAAAACACTAAATACAATCTGTCATTTAAATTTGTATGATAATAACTTCTTACTATAATTTTTTAGGGATAATTTGTCAAACTCACCTCTTCTTTATATCACCAGTTTCAAGAGGACAAAGACTCTTTCTCTCTGCCTGTCTTGAATTCCTGTATTCGGTCCACCCCCCACCCCCACTTACCCAGTGAACCCCAGCAACAAATCAATAGGCAGGGATAAACACAAATCCCCTGTAGAGGTGACTTATAGAAAACAATTTGAACCTGTGCACCCCTCTTAGGCAGCCCTTCTCAGCCCTTTTACTGTATGGTTCTAACCTCAAACCCCCTCTGTCTGGCAGTCAATTGAAATTAGATTCCCAGGTAGATGGGGGTGGGGGGGGGGTGTTGGAGAGTGAGGAGTGCCGTTCCTACTCTGGAACAATTCGTTGTTACATAAACCCACTTGAAAAATGTTAAGGCTGCTGGTAAAGGAAGGCAGATGTGTTGGAACTAAAGCCTCACGCCAATAATTTTTGATACATTGTAAAATGTCTCCATGGTATTTTAATTATGATTGACCTTTTTTGCCACAATCAAAAAACATGTCTTTTTCTGGAACAGATTTTCTTCAGTAGTTTATCAGAAATGTACCTGTTGGTGCTGGGTAAGCCCACACATCTTACATTCTCTCCTGCTAGCTTACAGGCTATCTTACAAAATGGTGGTATTGCTCGCCACTTTTGTTTTGTAATGTTACAGTTTTAAGCCAGATATCAGCAGCTGGGATAAAGAAATCAAAGATGTACTCAGAACTATTTTTCTTCAAGCGGATAGATGGAAATGGATCAGAGCAGAGAGCTTGTGACCCACCAAGTGTAGATTGAAGACTACAAGCTTTATCAAACATTTGCTCCTGATTCACATTTATATAAATACTCAAATACTCAAACACAATTTTAAGCTAAATTTTCTTAAAATATGTCCCCTATCATAAGAGAAAATGGATGGGTCTTTGAGGAGCTGTCTGTGTGTAGCAGTGTTTTCCTGCTGCATTTTATGAGTAATAGACTTAAGATGCAAACTAAAGAAAAATCTTATCATTTTTTGCTTTAAATATTTTAATGAGTTTAGTTAATTTTATTTAAACAACTTTTGGCCATGTAGAGGTCCTTGATACAACCATAACTGGAAATAGCAACACAGTCAAGATCAGGCCCCCAACCCTCTGGGGGAGACTTGAGCCCTGGATTATATCAGGAAAACTCTGAGGGCGCCTGGGTGTTGGAGAACTTGGGACACTCTGTAAGACCAGGGCCATGTCTGGTGGGCCTTCAAAAACTCTAAACCCCATTTGCAGATCTACAGAGGTGGGGGTGCTTTGCATTATCTATTTCTTTATTCCACTCAGGCCCCCTCTTCTCTCCCTCTCGAAAGTCTCCATCTCTGCCTCTCACTCTCCCTGGTCATGCTAATTGCTCCCAAGGTCAGAGTGTCGGCTGCGCTCCCCTGAACGCCAGCTCCCCCCCAAGCCCTGGCTTTGAATGGCATGTTTTGATCAGGCCTAATTTGATTGGTTGACGCTGTCTGGGGTGGATAGGGACAGCACTTTACAGCCCACTGCTTTTGATGTGCGTGGATGTGTGCATGTGTGTGCGTGTCGGGGTGATGCATGTCAGGTTATGAAGCGTCTGCGGATGAGTGCGTGAAAGTGTTACACGTCAGCAGGGAAGTGTTTTTGAGGGGTGTCAGAGTGTGTAAAGGGGAGTGTTTGTAAAGGGTGGTTTATGTCACGGACGAGTGTGATTTTGTGTACTTGAGTGTCAAGGAGAGTTTGATGCGTTTTGATGTAGCATATGGCAATTATATTGGAAAATATGGCCTGACATGCAGAGAAAGGACACTTTTCAAACGGCAGTTGCTGGATTCAATGCGTTTGAAACCAACCGTAGTGTGCACTGATGATAGCAAATGATCTGCGATTGTAGTGTCTATATTGATTTTAAGTAAGATTGAGATGAAATATTGTGACTTGGGAGTTTGCTGTTCATTTTTACCCTATTATTAGTAAAACATACTAATAGATATAAAGATTAAACTCATCAGTAAAACAGATTTCAATATGCTAAGCATGTATGTTTATTCTAATGTACAGTGATACTCCCAGTGGTCTTTTAATCATGATGGTTGTTTTTAGCCAAAATCAAGAAACTTATTGTTTTCTAGAAAAGTTTTGTGCAGAGTGGAAGTAGTTCATTGGAATCTAGTCCAAGTTGTAGGCGGTACTGTTGGTGCCAATAACCCCGCCCCTCTTACCATTTTCCAAAACTAAAGCCTAGTTTCCACTAAGCGGTGCGGTCTGATATTTTGAGCGTTTCCATTGTAAAATGGACCCATTAAAGGGGGGAGTGTCCATTGAAAAATGGAACGGGACAGTTGGGGCGGAGCTGCTGTTGGCACTCGTTGATTGGCAGAAAGTGATGACAACATTAGAAAACACCAATATAGCGCTGCATCCTTTTTTCCTCTTTACGGAGGTGTTCTTCTTAACCGCCTGCAATCTTCTTTCAAACGACACTAAATTAAAGAAAAAGACGAGCTGCTGGAAGACATCCATTGTTGTTGGTTTTCTAGTTGTCGCACTACGATGATGCAATGACACGCTAGCGGTTCACACCACTCACGCGCTGTGAAAACAAACCCCTTAGTGGGTGTGAGGCTTAACTGAGTGGAAACACTCGCCAGAATCTTACCATCATCCATAACTAAGAGTTCTTTGTTATACGCTCTACTGCTTCTCACACACTATTAGAAATTTTTCTCTAAGTTATATTCTACATATGGCTTATGGTAAGAATACGCACTCTCCCGCTAGCTTACAGCCCTTAGACCTCCAGCCTAACATTACTGGTGAAACAAAAATGTCAATAAATGTTGGAGCTATCCAGCCGTACGGTTTGGAGCCAGACACCAGTTTAGATGAGGAAGACGAAGACGTGCATGGATTGGTTTGTCTGCAAGTGGAAGGGAGTGCGTGTGGCTCCCCCGATTCCTTTTCTGGATCAAAAATAAGCTCTTCGTAAACTAATTAATTAACTTTCTTTATATACGTCCTCCATCAGAAAAATGCCAAAAAGAACATGTTAAAAATGCCAAAAATACTTTTTTTTTGTTGTAGTGCGTTAATGTTTTTCAGCTTTTGTGTACACCTCAAAGTGTGCAAACATTTTTGTAAAGCCCTCTAATTCTATTAGTTACAATAACTATGAATGTACTGATAAGAAGTCTTAATGAACTCTATCAGCTTTTTAAAACAAAGGTTGGAAATCAGTCTGAAAACGGCAGCAACCTCCTTTGCATGTCCCCGTCTCACCTATATATCCCCGGTAAGTGCATAGTTCACAAGGTACAGTAGGAAGTCTTAGCCATTCAAACAGAGCTTGTGTGTCTGCTATCTGACAGCAGCACTGATCCGACCCCTATGAGTGAGATTGATAGAGCCTGTGATCAGGGACGCCGCACCCCCCCTCCCATCGCCCGGCGAGATGGATCACATCACACTGCCGTCTCCTCCGCTTCCAGGATAAATGAACTGAGGGGGAATCTATCACTCTCTGCAAAGGAGAGGGAAAGAAAGGAGGGACCGAATACCTTACAGAGATGGCGAGGAGGATACAGAAGGAGAAAGAAGCATAAAAAAGGGACAAAGTTAAAAAAAAAAAAAGAAACTTGAAAACAGGTCAGAGGGGAAGGAGTTGGGGAAAAAGTGGTTCAGACAGAAGGAGAAAAAGGCTGGTAAAAGAGCGAGGTATGATGGAGACAGCTGTGGCGGCCTGCTGCTAGGTCAGCCCCCTCCCTTACCCCCAGTCCCCCTCACAGGTTAGGTGTTAGGGTGTGGGCTTTTTTTGTGTTCGGCTGTCAGCAGCTATTTGTCACAGTGAGCGATCTGATCCTCTGCTGAATCAATCACACATAAGAGGTGCGGTGCGTGTGTACAGTATACATGTGTCTGAGCATGAACGTGTGTTTGTATAAATGCATGAAGGTCCAAAACCGAGAGCAGAATCCTCCCCAGCAGAATTCCCGTGGCTTTTGATTGATGGCTGGATTAGCAGCTTAGGACGCAGTGTTTTTTTTATTGTTTTTTGATCGGACTGGGCCTCATTTGTTTGTTCAAATCATACTTTCCAATGGTCACGATCATTAGTCAGCCCCCATGACTCCCTCCTCCTGCTCATTTGCCTGACATAAATTAGACTTTGTCATGGCTGATTGGGAATAGGCACCTTATTGCATTAGGCCATGGCTTATTAAGCAAATGCTCTTAAGACAAGCCTTGCTTAAGTGGGTGACAATTTGGTCGTCTGTGAAAAATGCTCAGGCTAATTGTCATCAAGCGTACCCCTGACAAGGAATTAAAACTTAGAAAACTGCAGTTTGAAGTCCAAATGCCATGGATTTGTGTGTAGTCTGACGTAAAGATACTTTGTGTATGCAAATAGGCATTATATAGATTATTGTCACGGTGCCTCTGTCAGCTTCCTCCCCCTCCCCTCTCTTCTCCACCTGACTGCGGATCTTCCCCAGCTGCGACCACTCACCTCATCATCCTCGTCTGCCTTTATAAGGAGCCTCCGGATCATCATTCCTCGCCAGTCCGTTGCCCCTGATGGAGTTCTTACCACGAGTGGTCGCCAGTTCCAGCCTTTGTCAGGATTCCCCGTTCTATCCTCGCCAGCGGTCACACCTCGAGCCTCTGCCTTTGCCTCGGCCCAGCCACTCCAGACGTCTACCCATTCCGGCGGAGAAGCCCACCTGCGTCGCCACCTCCCTCTGCCTCCTGTTCTCTGCAATAAATCCTTTACTTACCACACTAGTTTCCTGCTGTGTTTCTTCCGGGTTCCAGCGTCTGGGTCTGAAAAGTGTCTGTAGCCATGACAGAACGGACTGGCCAGAACACCGACCCAGCTGACCCGGAAGGACTCAGACTAGCAGTCTCCCAACAAGGCGCTCTGCTCGGACGCCAAGCGACGTCCTTTCCCAAATGGCTGTGGCCAACAGAGTCTTTCTCAGCGCCTGGATGATGTCACTCGGACTTTACATGAACTTTCAAATCGTTTTCCCCAGGGTCCGCCAGCCACAGCCCATGCTTCCGTCACTCAACCTACTTCCGCTTCCGGATCTCCGTCCTCCACCGAAAACGTCCGTCTCCAACCGGAACCTTTCTTCGGGGACGTCGACAGCGTCGAAGCCGGGTTTTGGAGTGTTTTGCTGCAGTGCCAGTTGATATGTCAACAAGCCCCGAGATACTATCAATCCGACCACAGTAAGATCACTCTCGTTATCAACTCTCTGCGAAACAAAGCTCTTCAGTGGGCCCAAGCCTTCCTCACTGCCAACCCGATCACTCATCTATCCTATGATCGGTTCATCAGTGAATTTCGCCTTATTTTTGACCAGCCACGTAAACAGGAGGAAGCAACCCGGCGACTACTCGCCCTCAAACAGCTGAACCGACCCGTAAGTGATCACGTCATCGACTTCCGCATCTTAGCGGTGGAAGCTGGCTGGTCCGATCAGCCTCTTATGGGTTTTTTTACCAGTCTCTCAACGAGCAGATCAAAGACCATCTCTGTTCCCAACCTGAAGCAGCTCCGCTCCTTTGAGGAACTGGTCTCCACAGCTCTCAGATCGGACATTAGGTACTTACGCGAACGCAGAAAGGAGCGATATCAACCACCTCCTCGTCCTCTCAAGCTCGCTCACGCCCCACCGATCGAACAGAACATGGTCCCCGAACACTTCGTTTCTTCTACGTCTCCAGATGAACCCATGCAGATCGGTCACTCCAGGCTGTCTGAAGAGGAGCGTCGCAGGAGACGCGAAGCTGGTGCCTGTTTTTATTGTGGGACTGAAGGCCATTTAGTTTCTGTTTGCCCTCACCGTTTAAACTCCAAATCCCCTCGCTAGACGACAGGCCGCGAGGGGAACTCACAGCCACAGTTTCCGGTAAAGACTTTCTTTTTCTACCTGTCAAGTTATGCCTCGATCTTCATGTTTTTGATTTAAGGGCCCTCGTTGACTCTGGAGCTGAACAGAGCCTTATTGATATCCATGTAGTTAATCGCTTATCTATCCCCACAGAACCCCTGGACTCCCCCATAGAAGCATCTGGCCTCGGGGGTCAACTCTTGTCACGTATCACTCACCGCACTAAGCCAGTTCTACTAGTCACGTCAGGTAACCACAGAGAATCCATCCAATTTCTCATCACTCGGTCCGCCCATACTCCTATCGTATTAGGATTCTCCTGGCTGTCGTTACATAACCCTCAGTTCAACTGGTCCCAGGGGTCCATCATTCAATGGAGTCCATACTGTCTCGCAAACTGCCTGTTATCTGCCGTACCTTGTGTGTCTACCCCTGACCAAAAGAGTACAGTTCCCACCGATTTGACTGCTGTTCCACCTTGTTACCACGACTTGAAAGCAGTGTTTAGCAAAACTAAGGCTAGCGCTCTTCCTTCTCACAGACCCTACGATTGTGAGATCAATCTCCTGCCTGGTGCTCCCTTACCTAAGGGCAGACTATTTAACCTGTCTGGTCCCGAAAGAACTGCAATGGAGCAGTACGTTCAGGAAGCGCTCGCTTTGGGGCACATTCGACCCTCTTCCTCCCCTGTGGGGGCGGGGTTTTTCTTTGTAGTAAAGAAAGATAAAACCCTTAGGCCGTGCATAGACTACCGCGAACTAAATCAGATCACAGTCAAAGATAAATACTCCCTGCCGTTGATCACTTCTGTTTTCGACTCCGTTCAGAAGGCTCGCATTTTTACTAAGTTGGACCTTCGTAATGCCTACCATTTGGTCCGTATCAAAGATGGCGACGAATGGAAGACGGCATTTAACACCCCCCTTGGGCATTATGAATACTTAGTCATGCCCTTTGGCCTCACGAACGCCCCGGCTGTCTTCCAGAGAATGGTCAACGATGTCCTCCGGGACTTCCTTAATCGCTTCGTCTTTGTGTACCTGGACGACATTCTCGTTTTCTCTCACGATCAGGCCCAGCACGAACACCACGTACGTCTTGTACTAGAGAGATTGCTGAGAACCAACTCTATGTCAAGCTGGAAAAATGCGAGTTCCATGTGCCCACCGTCCAGTTCTTAGGTTACATCATGGAAGCCGGCTGTATTCGTCCCGACCCCTCCAAGATCGAGGCCGTTGCCAAGTGGGCTCCTCCTGAAAACAGGAAGAAGCTCCAACAGTTCTTAGGTTTCGCGAACTTCTATAGACGATTCATCAGGAACTATAGCAGCATCGCTTCCCCCCTCACTCGTCTAACGTCCACTAAACATCCCTTCGTCTGGTCCGCGGAAGCTCAGCAAGCCTTCGACAAGCTGAAGAACCTTTTCGTCAACGCACCTATTCTCATCCAACCCGACTCATCTAGACAGTTTATCGTCGAAGTGGACGCTTCGGACTCAGGCGTAGGAGCGGTCCTCTCCCAAAAGGAAGCCTCCACAGGTAAACTGAAACCCTGTGCTTTTTTTCTCCCGCAAACTGTCACCGGCGGAGCAGAACTATGACGTTGGGAACCGGGAACTACTAGCCATCAAGTTGGCGCTGGAGGAGTGGCGTCACTGGTTGGAGGGTGCCGAGCAGCCTTTTATCGTATGGACCGACCACAAGAATCTGGCCTATCTCCGCTCCGCCAAAAGACTCAACTCAAGGCAAGCTCGTTGGTGTCTCTTTTTTGACCGCTTCAATTTCACTATCACTTTCAGGCCTGGATCTCGTAATGTCAAGCCGGACGCTCTATCCAGGAAATACTGCCCTCGGAACACTCCCCTTCCAACGTTCTGCCCTCCACCTGCATCATCGGAGCCCTTACTTGGGACATCGAAAATAAGGTACTCCAAGCCTTGGAGCATCTTAATGACCACCCTCCTGTCCCAAGGAATACCTTGTTCGTTCCGGCAGCGCTGCGCTCGGAGGTCATCACCTGGGGACATGCGTCCCGTTTAGCCTGCCATGGGGGAGTGCATCGTACCCTGAGTCGCATCCGTCAGAGGTTCCATTGGCCTACCATGCAGAAGGACGTGCGGGAGTACGTCGCCGCCTGCTCCACGTGTGCCCGGTCTAAATCCTCTTCCTCGGCTCCTGCGGGTCTGCTCCATCCCCTTCCTACTCCCAGCCGCCCCTGGTCACATCTGGCCATGGACTTCATCACCGGACTTCCCCCCGTCGAACGGTAACACAGTCATCCTCACTGTCGTTGACCGCTTTTCCAAAATGGCCCACTTCATTCCCCTTCCTCAACTTCCCACTGCCACTGAGACAGCCAACCTCATGGTCGACCGTGTCTTTCGACATCACGGGATACCGGTTGACATTGTTTCGGACCGTGGCCCCCAATTCACGTCCCAGGTCTGGAAGGCCTTCTGCTCCGCCTTAGGAGCCGCGGTCAGTCTCTCTTCTGGCTACCACCCCCAGTCTAATGGCCAAGCGGAACGGGCCAACCAGGAACTGGAGGCAGCTCTCCGCTGTCTGGCAGCCCAGAACCACCAGGACTGGTCCCTATTCCTAGTGTGGATTGAGTACGCCCATAATACTCACCCTGCTTCCGCCACCGGTGTCTCCCCCTTTGAGGCCGCCCTCGGGTACTCACCACCTCTGTTCCCTTCTCAGGAACTGGATCTGGCGGTTCCTTCAGTCCAACATCACCTGCAGCGTTGCCAACGCGTTTGGTCTCAGACGAAGGCTGCTCTCCTCCGCACCAAGGAGAACAACTGCCAGATCGCCAACCGTCGCAGGGTGGTGGGGCCTGACTACCAACCCGGTCAGAAGGTTTGGCTCTCTACTCGCAACATACCCATCCAGGCATCCTCTAAGAAACTGGCTCCTCGTTTCATCGGACCCTATGTTATAGAGAAACTCGTCAACCCTACCTGTGTCCGTCTCCGCCTGCCCAAGGCACTTAAGGTCCACCCGTCGTTCCACGTCTCACAAATCAAGCCTGTCCGGGACAGTCCTCTGTGCCCTCCGTCCGCTTCCCCACCGCCCGCCCGGATCATCGACGGCGCCCCCGCCTATACGGTTGACCGGATCCTGGACGTCCGTCGTCGGGGTCGCGGTTTCCAGTTTCTGGTCGACTGGGTGGGCTACGGTCCGGAGGAGCGTTCCTGGATCTCCCGCTCCTCATTCTGGACCCTCGCTCATCTCGGATTTCTTCCGTGCCCATCCGGACCGCCGCCCTTGACCGCCTGGAGGCGGTCGTTGCGGGGGGGGGTACTGTCACGGTGCCTCTGTCAGCTTCCTCCCCCTCCCCTCTCTTCTCCACCTGACTGCGGATCTTCCCCAGCTGCGACCACTCACCTCATCATCCTCGTCTGCCTTTATAAGGAGCCTCCGGATCATCATTCCTCGCCAGTCCGTTGCCCCTGATGGAGTTCTTACCACGAGTGGTCGCCAGTTCCAGCCTTTGTCAGGATTCCCCGTTCTATCCTCGCCAGCGGTCACACCTCGAGCCTCTGCCTTTGCCTCGGCCCAGCCACTCCAGACGTCTACCCATTCCGGCGGAGAAGCCCACCTGCGTCGCCACCTCCCTCTGCCTCCTGTTCTCTGCAATAAATCCTTTACTTACCACACTAGTTTCCTGCTGTGTTTCTTCCGGGTTCCAGCGTCTGGGTCTGAAAAGTGTCTGTAGCCATGACAGATTATTGTATTAATCTCAGCATTAGCAGCTTTGCTTTCACTACATTTTATAATAACGTTCTGGTTCATAAAATGAAGTAGAAACAGATACCTGTTCTCTCTTCAAAAATCTTTCATCAATGATTACAACAGACTGATTGGTGAGTCCTTAACTTCCTCTGCCTTCTCCAGTAATCCCAATATGGCTCTCAAGTGGCTTGAAGCTGTCTTTATGAGTGCCAGCTTGTGCACTTTATGAGTGCCTGATGTGAAAATGACAGCGGCGGTATAAGGAGATAATTTGTTGGAGCACAACAAAGAACTGTCGTAACAATTAATCACATTGTGAACACAGAGGAAAGTTGCAATTATCTTCATTAAATGGTGAGCATAAGCTTAATTATCTGGCATCGTCTTGGATGCTCCGTCATGTCTGGCGCGGATGATGTAAAATCTTAATACATTGAAAGTCCAAAACATCTTGTGGTTTTATTCTTTCTGTTTAGTTTCTAAAATGTGGCAGTCCACCAGTCAGGTCGTTTCCATCACACAGGAAGTATAAATACACCAGGAGCTTGTTTTTTTTTTTTTTTTTTCTGAAGAATAAGTATCATGTCTATACATATTTTTTTCATGATAACATTATATTTTGGAGATATATTTTAAAAGAAAAGTGGAAAAACAAATAAAAGTAACAAATGTCTGAAATTTTTATATCAGTTTATTAAAATATTTGATTGGAAATTCTTAAAATACTTTCATCTATTTTTTTTTCCTTTAGAGCTTTTTCTTATTGTTTTTTTGACAGAACTTAGTTTTTTTTTTTTTTTAGAATAACTCATCTAAATAAATGAATAAAAGTTTTACCTTGTTTAGTAGAAATAATCTTTTTTCTTCATCAAACAAAGGGCAGACTTTTAAGATGAAACCCCCTGACCCACACAAAAAACCCTACAAAGAGTTCATATTTTTGACATGTCTTGGTTCATAAATGTTAATGCAAGATTAGTCAGTAAACAGACATATATTATCACACAGATCAGTTTTGATTTATTTTTTTCTTTTTTGCATTTTTTCTTTTTGCGTCAACAGAATTTTCCTTCGTATTCCATTTCAGCCTCAGTTTGTGTTTTTATCCCTTAGTTTTTTCTGATTTTAAGTTGAGCAGAATTAAAAACCCATTCCAATTAAAATAGTCTTTCTGGTATCATTAACTTGTGTGTTTGTTTGTGGTGCAGTGACTGCCATGGGCGGGGCAAAGTCTACTTTCTTCACTGAAATTTTGAAGCATCCATTTACAGAAAAATAGATCCATTAACGTCATTACTTTTCTGCCATCTGCGTCCAAACCAAATGGCTGCATAGCTCCAATTTTGCTTGAGGTTTTTTTTTGGTATGGTAATGTTGGCTTAGGCTCGTGAGGTGATGTTTTTACAAAAACAGAACAAAGTGTTTTTTCAAAAACCTTTAATTTGTATGATAATTTAAAAAATCCGACACTAAATTATTTTCTCGTACAAAATTGTTTTTTTTTTAATGTTGTATTCAGACTGATTTCATTCCCCTGATAATCTGGAACACATTTTCAGTCTGAATGTAGCCAACTGAACCCTAGTCCGGGTCCAGGTCCAGGAACCACTCTCGGGGCCATCTTTCAAGGCGGTCTCGGTTTGGTTTCCAATCAGACTGAGCTCAACTTCCCTTCAGTTTCTTCAGTTTAAATGCACTCTGTTCTGTGCTCGGAGCGGATCAACTGGCCATAGCGATAGCAACTCAATAAAATGTGATTGGATGAATGCAGACTCATTAAAACAATTTTAATGTGATACAGATTGCTTCTCATACTGTTTTGCCAACAAAATGTATCTGTCATAAACACTCCGTTAATAGAGCAACTGCTGTGCCTTTGCTGTACCAGAGAGTATAAAGTGTACCTGACATATATTAGCTGTTCAAAAGTGGTCGGCAAAATCTACATTTTGAATAAGTGAACAATCTTGACAAGGATTAAAAAGTGTAGGACTTTCATATTTTTTTTTTATCTTGCCCGCCCTCCTGATTCCTGGCCAATGAATGAAGAGTTCTTTAGTCACATGGTTTTGTTTACAAACTTTAGTTTGAAACTCGTATTCCAGTTAAAAGGCAGTCTCCATATAGACCAAACACAAGGTTCTGGACTCAAATTTTGAAATTTTAAAGTACCGAGATGTTTTAGAATCTTAAATGTTTCTAGCATTGGTTGATGAATTGTCTTGAAGACAAAACAGCTACTTTTAATACGATAAACCCTTTAAAACACGACGTAATTCTAGTGAATTCTGAAGGAGAAAAGCAAGTTACTGTAAATCAAAGAACATAAACACTGGCCCTCAAGGGTTAAAGAGTTAAACGAAAATATCAAAATTTTAAGGGTAGGAAGCCAAAAACTGCCTGACCTCACATATATGTAGTATCCTTTGCACTCTTAGAGTGCATCTACTTCTTGTTGGACTTAGAAACCTGCAAGGCCTAGTAAATCTCAGGACAAAAGACTGAATCCTCACTCACAAATCCCAATCATGTAGATGCAAAACCTGGAAATACCATTGGTCTAATTAAACTGATTGGCTCTGTCCAAAAGACAGCTGGCCTGCCAGTCAAAAGTTGATGTTTCTGCAGTTAAAAAAAAAAAAAAAAAAACTTGGAAAGCCCTTTTCTTCCCCACATGAAGCCATGGAAAAAATCAACTTGACAGTGAAGCGTGTGATTGGACAGAACTGTGCAGGCTGTACCTGTCAATCAGTCAGTAAAGAGTTGAGTAGTTTTGACCCTTCTCAGAATGCTTCCCACATCTGACGCTGCCATGCGTGAAAATAATAGATACTTAGGATAAGGAGTCCCAGCATATTTATACAAACCTGCAAAAGACACCAATTCTTCACTTTGTGAACACACTGTGAGCTCAGTTCTCCCCAGACTGGAGTTGCTCCTCTATCACAGGTAGAAAATCACATGAAGCATCTGGGCTCTCAAGGAAGGCCTGGCAAGAGAAAGACAAATAGTTTTTTTTTCTTCATATCACCAAAGCCTTCCAGAAAAGAGACAAAAGCCACACAGGTCTTATTTTAGTGACTATCTTGTGTGGCTGCCAACCTTCTCCAACTCCCTCTGCAATTTTTTCTTCCTAGGGCTCTTCCTTTTTCTCCCTCTATTGCAAACCTATTTGGAGCATGTTTGTTTTCACGCATTTTTCCTTGCGTTGTCAATCTATGCCCTCCCTCTCATTTCCTACCCGTTTCCCTTCCTCTCCCCCCATAGTTTGTGTGCTGTGCATCCATCGATGGATGCGAGGCGTGTATAACCTCAGGTAAGCTCAGTGAAGCAGCCTGACTAGCCAGTGCTTCTGTGGGAGGCTCTGGCTCATCTCAGCCTGCATCCCTGTTGCCTTAATCTGTGACAGACCATTTCATAATCACTGCCAAGGGGGCTCCACTCTTTCTCTGTCTCTCACTCCTCCTCATCGGTCCCTCTCTCTTTTCCTTCCTCTTTCTCTTTTTTTCTTTTTCCCTCTCCCAAAGTGCAATAATTCACAGGCATGCACCCTCCCACAGGCGGATTAGCAGGCGGCGTGCTCATCCTACATAATCGCAGCACAATGAGCCCATACGTGCTGCCGGCACAGCCACGCCATAGGGTACAATGCATCTACGCCGTCCCCCACACCAAATGACACGGGACAAAATGGACCTCTATGGTGCCAGACAAACTTCCTCATCAACCCACTCCAGTCTGGAGAAAAGTGGGATAACCTACAGTGACTGAAATCACAACACTTTCATGCTCTTTTTTTTTGTTATACCCTGCTAAATATACATATATATATATTTTTCTTTTTCGTTTAAACTATAGAAATCATTCTGTTGCTAAATTAAATTTTTTGTGATTCACCAAAAAAAGTTGCCTCCTAAAATTTTCCTTAAATAAATAATTACTGTTAATTGCTTCACCTGATTACAGTGATTATTGTGTAGTTTAAAAAGGGAACAAGCATCTTATGATTCATTTCTATTGTTAGACGAGTAGCTGAGCCGATTAGCAGCATTGTTGCCTTTGGATAAAAAAAAAAAAATCATTATGCTACTCAAAATGTTTGAGTAATTGGGAGGAAATGTTTAGGTTTTGCTGATTGGGTCAGGCTAAAAGAAAAAAAAAACTGTAATGTAATGTTACATTTATGTATTAGCTTTAAAAGGCTTAAGTGTGAAGCTGTGCACAACTGCTCTGGTAACAGAATAGCAAATAGGATCCATTGCTCCATTCCAATGCATTTCATATAATACTGTAATGAAAGGAAAGGATTTATGCTGCATTAGTATCAAGCTCCATCAGATTTAAAGCCATAAATCCATTCTATATCCTCCAAGTTTTCCTCTATAACATTTTGAGGTAGCTTAATTTAATTTTCTCTGAAAGGGGCCAGGCGACTGCTGTGCTTTGGTGTCAGGTGAAATAATTTGTACATCCTTTTGCGCCTAAACTGTGGAAACCGAAAAAAATGCGTTTTGGCAAATCACACAAACCCGCAAACCTGCTTTTCACCGTCATGCTGTTATTATGGGAGCACTATTAGGATTATTTCAAAAGGAAAATCTGAAGCAATCTGACAAGATTTTTCCAGCTTTTTGTTGAACGACACGCTGTTACTTATCTAAACTTTTTCTTTAACTTATATTTTTTTTTTCTAGAAATGACAGATTATATACTGGTGTTTCTAACCAAATTTCCCACATTGTAATGGGGGCTGAAAACTTTGGAAAGGTAGCAAATGAACAGCAGCACAGACAGTTTTATTTATTTCCTTTCTATATGAGAATTGTATTGATACTCTTTTAATCTCTCTCCTGATGAAAATAAAATTGTCTCAAAAATAAAGGGGCAAAGGTTTGAAACTCGGCTGCTCCTCTTGCCTTCCCTTAGCTCACATGTTGCCATGCAAAATATTGGCACTTATTATCTGGGTCTACTTGGACTCTGATAGATCCAGATGGTTTCATGCAACTCATTGTCTCTTACGTTTTAAGTAACAGTGTTTTCCACTGGCGATATTCTTTTGTCTTCATTTGTACGTACGGCGCACATTACTTTATCTAGAAAGCCCAATGTTCATTGATAAACTTAAAAAAAAATACCAGATACAATCGAGTCTAAATTATCCTTTGTTGACCCTAAAAGATCAAAATCATAAATAAAATGTCAAATAAAATGTCTTGAACCTTACATCAACAAAAGAAAACATTACATTCTTTGTTCATTGAGGTGTTTGTTGAAATCTTTTTGCAGTGGTAACAATAAGGTTTGAATTTGACATTGATGTGACTCTAATAAAGTCTGAATGAGAAGTTTCTAATTGAAAGTAAAAAAAAAAATCATGTAAATTTCAATTGACCACATGCATCAGGGGCTAAACTGTATTGACACATATTTGGGCATCATTGAAGGATTACAGTTTTGACTGTCTGTATTCTCTCACTATTTTAACTACAAGGCGTTTGGCATTTCGTAGGAGTGTCTGACCCTACAATTCCAAAATCTAGTGCCCTAGAAATGTCCCAGAAGTCTGAATAACTAGTGCATTTCAATACTCACTGGGCTGATTAATATAGACCACAGTGCATTGTACCAGCTCAGTGGGCTTGTGGTCATTTCACTCTGAGACTGGAAGTTTGTAAGTTCAAATCCAGAGCAGAGTCATACCAACAAATCGACAAACTGAACCCCAAAAACCAGAACTTCTAATAGCAGAACCCCTAAATACTGAACCTCTAAACACAGAACCACTAAATCAGAACTCCAAACTACACAACCTAATAAACAAGAACCCCTAAAAACTGAACCCCATAAACCAAAACCTCTAAGAGCTGAAACACAAAAACCAGAACCCCCAAAAACTGAATTCTAAAACTAGAAGCCCTAAAAAATGACCCCTAAACACATAATCCCTAATAACTCAACCCCATAAACACAGAACCCCAAAAAATGGAACTTCAAAAACCCGAGCCTGTAAACAAAGAACTCCTAAGAATAAAACTCCAAAAATGAGAACCCCTGAAAAACAACAAAACCAGAACCCCCAAAGAAGGACCCTTAAAAACTGAAGCCATATAAACATAACTCCAAAAACCCAAACCTCTAGAAACTGAACCCCAAGAACCAGGACCTCTAAAAAAAAAAAAAAAAAAGTCTCCAAAACACCAAACTCATAAAAAAGAATCCTAAAAACCAGAATATCTAAGAACCAGAACCCTTAAAAACAGAACCGAATGAGTTGAATTGAAGAGTTTAAACCACTAAATGATTCCTGACCGTGGTTGTGTTTCAGCTCATCTCTCCTCCAGGGGAAGGGTCAAATGTGGAGAACAAATTTCACACGCCCAGGTGCTCGATAACTAATAGAACTTTATGGGTCTAAATTGCGATTAAACTATTTTTAGTTAAAAAGATATTTATATCGATTTCTTGTAAATCATCCAAACTTTCTTCATCAGAACACAGTATACTTTTATAAATAATCTTTGTAAATTGATGTCAAGTTTTCTAATCTGTAGTTTCTGTGGAGCAGCAGCAGTTTATTTAAAAGCAGGGACTCTTCTTTCCAACCCCCTCCTCTTTACACACTCCTGCTAGCTTACAGCCCCTCACAGTCCTAACTTAACAAAACAAAAGCCATCAATACTGGAGCTATCCAGCCATTAAGTTTTGAGCCAGATGTCAGCTCAGAAAAACGAGGAAAACAAGCAGATCTGTTTGTCAAGTAGATGCATCAGAATGAAGCTGACCGTCAAAATGCTTTTTTTATGGCTTTTTTCATCTGCTTCAGTGATTTGAACAAAGTATTACTGAGAAATGCGATTTTAAGGTATTTTTTTAAAATATGAATATTTAAAATTTACCACAAGAACATGTTAAAAAAAACTGTCATTAGAGCACACAATATTAGTGTTATGAATTCAGGAATGATAGGTGAATTTGCATCTGTTTGTTTGGGGGGGGGGGGGTTAAGCATCATCAGTGCTATGCTTTCTGTCTGATTTTTTTTTTTGTTCTGTTCCGTCTCTCCCTTGCTCACGTCAGTGTGTTGATTTATGGCTGTGTTTAGGTGAAGGCCACACATATCTTAGGATGTTCCTGTTTGTTTCAGATTTTCTTCATTCACACGGCGGGGGCTGAGAATCAAAAAACTTCAACTCTTTGACTTTTGCATGCACAATAAGCATTTGGGAGTTGTACCTGCAGCAGGGATCTGGGCAGTCCTGCACAGTGTTGTTCTGACAAAGTACCCAGCAGGCACAGTTTCCCCTCTGCTGTTGTTAAGAGCGTTTTGGAGATGTGGAAAAATGACATGCCACAAGGATGCCATAAATAATGCTCACACACAAGGTTTTCTTGACGTGAGGAAAAATGGCCGACGTCACAGGGCCCTTTTATCAAACTAATTTCATAAGAGAATTTCATGTCTGAGCAGGGAAAAGTGGCTATTTTTCCTCTTCTTTTATCTTGTAAACAGCCATTACTTGAAGAGGTATACAGGCCTGCTCTGGCAGTAAGTGGATATGAATTTCAAGATCAAACCATCCTTTTATATCAGGCCCCCTCACAAGAGCTTTGACATAATCGTGACATCAGACGGGCTTACTTTTTTTTCAACACACTTGCGTTCGAACTGTACCATTATTCATTGCATTTTCTTGATGAGATTTTTTTTGTGTTTTTTTTTTTTGGTGATACTGAAAATTAGTTCTTATTGATTTTTGCTGCAAACTAAAGCAATTGTTTGACTAAATCAAAGAGGCAGCTGGAGCCACAATTACATATTGTGAGTGGGATTGTGTTGCCATTGATTCTAAATGTCTAAAGTACCAAGAGGAATGCGTCTGACTTGCCTTCGCGCATTCTGGCAGTTTTTTTTTCGTTTTTTTTTTTTCCCAACCACTGCTGTTTGTGCTATATTTGCACTTCTTCTTTTCTTGTCCCGTCTGCGCCTTTGTGGAAAGATGGCATGGAAGAGGCTGTTGTTTACCCTGATAAGCTGCCCATTGTCTCTGGTGGGAATTCCCTTTGGGGACGCGGTACCTCGGGAACGCGACTCGGCACAGAACGAGAAACTAACCGCATAGCTGATTGCGCAGCAGTGGTGGGACCCATCCGCTGGGATCTGATGCCAGGGGTAAGCCGGCCATCCCCTGGGATGATAAGGGATGGTGTTACAGAGACAATAACAGAGAATAATGGAGAGAGACTGGCAACAAAATGGAAAAAAGAAGACAAAAGGAGGCAAAAGAAAGTGCTAAGAAATGAAAGCACTGAAAGTAAGCTTATAAAATAATCAAGGAAATAGTGTTAAACTGTAGGGTCTGACGGGAATGAATAGTAAATGTGAGAGATAAAACAATTTCTTTATATTTTAAGAAAACAAAAAGTAGAGCACATCTACAAACACTCCCTTCTCTGTATTCTTTTTTCAGGTTTCCTGTTGCCCGACTCTCCTGCTTCTCTGATCAACCGTCAGTGGAAGCCGGCTGTGCTTGGGGCAGGAGTAGAAGGTGTGCCCCAGCTCAGGTGTGCTGGTAGTAGATTCAGGGAGCTGACAGCACGGGTTAGTCTCCTGGCTAGATGCAACATGACAGCAGCAAAGCTTGCAGGGCCCTGTTGGCAGGTTGGGCGCTAAGGGCCTTAAAGTGAACCTAAAGCGCACAGGACTCAAAGGGGGAAAAAGCGCACAGAACAGCATTGAGTCACATCTCAAGTCGAGTAGAATGAACTGCTGGTCAATCAGTGTCACCTTCAGTTGCTCTGCAGGTTCACAATGACGGCAACAGACAACACGGCACACTTTATCCACTTAGTTGTACAATTTCAGAAAACAATTTTGCCTTTCACACATCAAATGTTCTGTTACAAAAAATAATTATGAACAGGCATCACCATACACTGTGTATAAATACTTTTTTCCACCCAAATTGTGTTGGCCTAAAAGAAAGATGCGAACTTTAAAAGCCTTTTGTAGTTTAGGAGCAGCACTTTGGGAGAGGTTGAAATGCCATTGGTTAAGATAATTGAAGAGCAAGATGTAAAGTTCAGTGGAACAGAGTCTAATGCCTTCTTAAGGTGAACCATTTTAGTACGCAACCACATTTGTATACGTCTGTGTATTTACCCGCAAAGAGAGGGAGGTGACCTTTCCATGTGAGGATGGAAACGCTGCTCGCTGCATCCTAATGGCCTCCCAGGGCCACCTCGCCCCCATGGCCGGCCTGATATTTGCCTAAACGTTTGGTGGGTGATTTTTTTTTTTCCCTTTATCTGGAAAATTCTTAGTGAACAAAAATGAGGAAAATAAATGGAAATGAGGGATTTTGGATCACAAAGAATATGTGGAATTAAATATTTGTTGGCCATTGTTTATAAAGAGAAGAATTTAAAGGTAGGTTTTTGGCTGAATTTTTTTATTTATTTTTTTTATTTTTATATTTGTCAGCAAATGTAGCTTTTATCAAAGCCACAGCCTAAATGTGTGAGCTGCTGCTTATTTAAGGATTTATTTAAAGGGGCCTATAACATGCTTTTCTTAAGCATTTTAAACCATATTCATATATGTGGGATCATATATTACCTTTGGTGCACTATAAAGCAAATAATTTATTTAAAAAAATTAGTTATTTTCTCACGTTTTTTTCCCCACCCAGAACTAAGACGCTTTTTTGAGGCACCGCCTTTCGCTGCTTGTGGATGCCGCCTCAACATTGTGTTTGCGTTTCTCTCTCAAAACAAACAACATCCGAACTTTATCATTAATAAATGTGCACACCTTATCTCTTTAGTAGCACAAGCCATCTCTACACTGGTTTTAGCAATGGCTGAGGCTAGCGGCTGAGTACCGTTAGCTGAGCAGCGAAACTAGCAGCTGAGCGACATTAGCTGAGCAGCGGATTTAGCGGCTGAGCGGCGAAACTAGCGGCTGAGCGGCAAAACTAGCGGCTGATGACAGGTGGCTGAGCGGTGAAGCTGGTGTCTGATCACCGTTAACTGAGCAGAGAAATTGGGTGTTTGTGTTAGCTTGGGGGTGGTTCTGGCAGCGTAGACTTTTCCTGAAAGGAGCAGTTCTCACTTTGTGACGTCAGCTTGTGAGAACCCACTCATTTTCATGGGGCTGGTGCTCAGACAGGTTTTTAGAGGAATTCTCAGAAATGCATGAATAGATCAAAATACCACTTTTGGGGCTGTTTATAGTGAGAAATAAACATTATAATACACATTAAAAACTCAAAACATTTTGCATGGTATGATACTATAGTTGGGGGAAACGATTTAATTCATTTTTCATCATAATTTGGGCGTTTTTCAATCTCAACAGATGGGTTTTGTCACTCTATACCAGGAAATGTTTTAGTTCAGATATTTTTTCATCTTTTTTTTTTTAAAGAAAAAACCTTTCACGATCAGCTTTTCATGTTATTGGAACAACGCTGAGCATGAGGTAAAGATTTTTCCTATTTTCGAGGCCATTTGTGTCAGTTCTCCCCATTAAATCCAATGAATTTTGTTGGTGGACACTGAGCTGATCTTGCAGCATGCATGCACTACCAGACAATAGCAGGGTTAGTAGAAAAAATTTTGCTAAACATTTCAGTCATAAAATAACTTGGCTTTAACATTTTTAACATGACATTACATAACATTTTTGCAATGAAAAATCTCAATATTATGTGATTTGAGACACAGCAAGACACTTATGGAGATGCACTGGCTGAAACTTTAGCTTAGTAAGTTATAGAAGTAAAATTTAAATCTACAGACAAAATAACGACACATTAATTGAATCTCTACTTTGCTGTCAAGAAAGTAAAATACCATTAATTTTACAATTTGTCATTTTAGACAAATATTTAAAATACTTTTTGAATACGTCTCTGAAGCCATAATTTGTTATATATGCATTTGCTTAATTTTGTTATATAGCATCACAAACAAATTCACACTTTCCTCTTCACACATCAATTAAGAGTTTGAGAAAAAGCTGCAAGGGTGGTAAGCCAGGAAGGTGAAAATGAGGACTTCAGTTTGTTGTTCTCCCTTGTTGAATATTCATACAAACTTCATTTTATTGCCATGTTTGTTCCAGGGCGGCACAGTCACTTCCTATTTCTGAAACTGTTACCAGGAAGTGCATGAAAACATTTAGGTGTCTGAGCTCCGAGGCAGACGTGCGCATGTCGGGCAGGTGTCTTTGGCAAATTACAGAAGATAGTCAAAGTGTGAAGGGGGCCACAAGACTTAAGCCTTCATTAATTATATGAAGTGTCTTTTATTTCAAGCAACATGCACTTGTTCATTTGAGAGCAGCGTCTCTCTGACAACCACTTCTGCTGCAACCTTTTATCTTTCTCTCTTAGTTTTTGCACAGTTTGTTCCAAGATGTATGAAAGCACTTAAACACAATTATTGTCAAATGATGCTGTAATGAGGGGGACAATTGTTCAAAAGTCTTTGCCAGAGAGCCGGGCCTGCTAGCTGCTCCGTTTTATTTGCCTGTTTGATATTGTCACACTTTCTATAGATGTTGTCTTAATCTGACACATGCTGTTACAATTTGCAGGATGCAGGAGATGCAAATTGCTTATTATAATGCACCTTAAAGGGTTGGGAAATGTCTAACAAGTCAAATTACCATTTTGCCTCTTTTTAGTCTTTCTCTTTTGTAGCCTCTCTTAAACTTACTGTGCTGTTGGAAGAGGTCAGATGGAGCCCTTCATTTGTGGAGGAGGATTTTCGTCTCCTGTGGAAAATTGCAAGGCATTTAGAGCTATCGGAGAGGGTCAGGGACCTCTCCTTTAATTTGTCTTTATCTTCTCAACCATGCTGCATGACCTCGAGCACCACATCACAGTACTGATGTCTGGCTTGTCTCGGTGCATGTTGTTTATTTTTGTGCCTGTTTTTTTTTTCCTCTCAGTCAAACACTATGGACTCTTCTTGCCAGACTGTGGCCTATTCCACCAAGAGGCACCGAAGTTTTTGTACATCTCTTTTGGAAACGAATTTTTAGACAGTGAAATGTATTTTTTGTTTTATTTGAGAGGGATTTTAACATTCATTTTCTGCAGGTATTGCTTGAGACATTTTAAGAACAAAGTCTGGTTTGTCCTTTTCCTCTTTATTCTGGCATAGAGCTTGAAAGCTGCTGCTTTTGAGAGTAGAAAAGGACTACATTTGGTCAGAAGTAGCTGTTTTTCATCCCTGACTTAACAACACAGCACCAGGCACAGAAGGGCGAGAATGTTCTCCTATACGCTTTCTGAAAGGATGTTAGCACAAACATTTCCCCCTGTAATCCGTAACTGAAACTCGCAAGCAGGGGACTGGAACTAATGAGGACAACTATTCAATTACGAGCTCAATTAATGCAAGTGCCTGGAAGCATGGATCACAGATGAGCCAAGCTGCTAGCTTTAGATGTTTTGGACCACAACTTGAGGCCAACAACACGCTTAAGACACTGAATTTCTCCTTCAATCCCTTTGGTTTAGCACTCATGGCTGTCGACATTGGAAAACAGCTTTATGGACTCATGAGAGGCCCCAAAAAGCATGTCTCAAATCGGCGCCTTTGTCTGCTGTGTGGCATCATAACGACCTGAATTTAGTATTTCTAGATGTGGTCCTCCAACTTCTTCCTAAGCTTCCTCTGTTATTCTCTCCAGAGGTTAATCTCTGGCTTAACTATATTTGACCAACCAAAACAAAAAGTCCAATTTAGCCTGATTTCCCTCTGATTTTTGTTTTGGCTCTTATTGATTTCATACAACTTGTTATGTTCTGTTTCTTCTCTGTTGTGTTTTTGGATAAATCCATGTTGTTTACAGTGTGCGATGACCCGCGGGGCTTCGAGATTATTCCTAACCCTCTTTCTCACTGAGGTTTTGTGGAGTATCGATAGGAAACCCTGTTGCTTATAATTAAGTCCCAACTATATCGCAGGTGGGACCTGGTTCAGACTTCTAGGCCCAATTAAAACCAGCTTTCCTGCTTCAATAGAACCTACTTTGTTATGAAGCATTTATTTGATAAAAAATGTAAAGGATAAGTTAATTGATACCAGTTAAAAACTATTCTTCTGTCCTTGTGATTCATCTCTGATTATGGAAAATCACATCGAACTATAAAGCACATCATCGCCCAAAGGGGGATGTTCTGCACTGATTAAAGATTAAACACACTCAAACGCATTGTGAAAGAAGAAATTAATTTCCCTGGAAATTAAATAAAATGGTAGAGTCACTGGGGAGTAGGGTCTAATTATTTCATTTACCTGTAAAAGGCCTCATGAGGATGTTTTTCTTTTTCTTGCACTCTTGTTTATAAGACGTTATCTTGCATCTCATCCTCCAGTTCATGGCTGCAGTACACACCGAGGCTGGTGATTGATCTGCATTCATTCACTGGATTAAGTGACATTGAATGTAATTAGCAAAGGTGACCTTCGAGTTATTCCAAAAAGTCCACAGTCCTTTGTGGCTCATTTGCAGAAGCCAGGTTCTGTCGTTCTTTGCCAACTCTGCTGGCAGGAAAATGGCCAACCATCTCCTTGATCACCCATTAAACAGTACAATGTGCAGGCTCGTCTTTGATTCACAGTGGGTGGTATTTTGTGGGATTGTAATAATATTCAGATTACTGATCTGTCAAGTAGTGCTCCAACTGTGAGATTCAAAGGAACTGTGTATTTCCCTCACACTTTGTTATACATATTTAGGTGTGTAACAACATGGTTGAACAATTCGGTCCATATAATAATTTGTGGTTGACGATGCGATTCATAGTCGATATTAGTTCAGTTTGAACGATATCAATTCACTGACCTAAAATCGATCTAGAACATCTTTAGCCAAAAATTTAACCGGTTGGACTCAGAAATAAATACCTAGTACCAATCAGTGCAGGTGAAGTTTCCTTGTAGTTCTTGCAAGATAATGAACCGTAAATTAAATGTGTACTAACAAACAGGTAAAAATTAATGGCAAATCCACTCACATTTTAGTTTAATATTTTTCCCACTGTTGCTTTTCCACATAAAATACAAATTATACCAAATATTTTGACATTCTACCTCACTGTATGATTAACTATGTATGTGAAATTCAAAATGTTTCCACGTGTTGGACTGTTTGATCATTTTTTGATATAAATTACGTTGATATAAAATACCATAACTCAATCAAAATGGAATTTTCCAATATCTGTATTCTTGATTTATTTAATTTTTGGTAACAATTTATACTAAGATTCCTTAACAAGCTTTATTAACACATTATTCATGTGCTTATAGGATGTTAGTAAGACATTTATCAGCACAATAAGCCAAACATGGTTTATTAACATACAGTTTCATTAATATCTAAAGTGAGACCATTGTCTAAAAAGGTCAAATGAATAAACGGCTTACAAGTTTGGCAAATGTATTAACTTTCTTTATTAACATCATATCGAGAGTTTTGCAGCACCTCACCTAAAGTGTTATCTAATTTCTGAAAAACTCGGTAACACTTTAGATGAGGTGCTGCAAAACTCTCAATATTATGTTGACAATGATAGTTACTATATTTATTAAGCTTGTAAGCAGTTTATTGATATGACATTTGTAGACAAGGGTCTCACTTTAGATCAGGGGTCTCAAACTCAATTCAGCCGGGGGCCGCTGGAGGCAGAGTCTGGGTGAGGCCGGGCCGCATCAGGATTTCCACAAGAAAATCGCTGATAAAACATTCCAATGTTCTCAAATATCTTTACTTTTAACACTAAATAATGAATGAATTAATTAATTAATTATAAAAAATGAATCAGAAAATCAATCGTTAAAAATTAAAATAATAACAGTGACCATACAGCAGACACAGACGACTGTAGAAACCACATATTGACTGACAGTGTTTCTCAAATGGTGGGGCGCGCCCCCCTGGAGGGAATGCGAATAAAAACATGTTTACATTAGTGATGAATATTGTGCATAATCCTACATAGTAGTTGACAGTAAATTAAATATAGCAAAAACAACCTAAAAATCAATTTGGTAGCAGAAAGAGCCGCTGTTTACAGTGAACCAATGCAAAAGAACTGAATCTCTGAGAAAAGACAGAATTCCATCACTACTGTGGAGGGAAACAAGGAAAGATTGTTTTTACTTTGTCTGGAAGTTTTGGAAGTATTCTAAAAAAAGAAAAAGAACAATTAATAAAACTGATTATTTAAAAGCTATTTTTTTATTATTCTTTAATGATAACAAAAGTACAATATTTTGAGGAGATAAACGCTTGACTTGAGCAAATTAACTGATACTGATGATGCTTGCAGCTGGAAGTTGTGTGTGTGTGTGTGTGGGGGGGGGGGGGGGGGTCTAAGAGAAAATACCTGACAAACACTGGACAAGAGAAAACTATTTTTATTCAGTTTCAAACGTCTGTATTTACGGAACCTCCTTCATTTCTGAGCTGAGAGCAGCGCGCTCACTGAAAGGTTGGAGCGCGCGTTGCTACGCAAGTTTTTAAATCTGGTCTCAAGCTCTACGCACAAAATCGTGCACGCTCTGAGCGCGCGCTGAGTCTTCAACACGGTTCAATATGTCCACTCATAGTCGCAGCAGCGCTAATGAACGGTAAAAACACCATAGAAGAAGAATCTCCTCTCTGCTACTGCATGCGTGACCGCGCTGCTCCGGTGTGGATACCACCTGAGCGTGCGTTCATAAACCCGCGCAGACATGCGGCCGGTGTGGAGGCACCTTTGAAGATTCCGCTCGCTCGCGGGCATCACTCACGCACGCGGAAGTAGTCAGTCTCTCTCACGAGGACTTTTTCTGATCGTGGAGGAGGAAAAAGCGCTCGCGAGGGTCTGATTTGTCCGCGCGGAATATTTGATGCGTGCGCAGATTGTCGCGCGGCGTCAGGAACACGCTTTATGACAGGCGGCAGGCTGTGTATCACGTGTTGTCATGTGGCAAAAGAGGAGCGGGGCCCGCGAATCACGTTCAGTGAGAAAGCACTTCCAGCAGCTTCATGGCTCCTCCTCCACCCAGCTGACTGGAGGAATGAATTAAAGAGTGAGGAGGCTCGGACAGCCCGCCGATGTCCCTCCCTCCAGAGCCATATACCTTACCGTGATTGGTTCGTTCAGCTCTGCCCACAACAACTGTCATTCATATCAGGCTTGCGGGCCGCACTAACAGTAATCTTTCATATGAAGGCGGGGGCCGCAAATTATCATCCCGCGGGCCGCAGATTGCCCGCGGGCCGCGAGTTTGAGACCCCTGCTTTAGATGTTAATAAATCTTACTATGTTAATAAACATTATGTGGCTTATTGTACTAATAAATGTCTTACTAACACCCTGCAAACACAGTAATAATGTTTGCTAATGTATTAATGAAGCTTGTTAAGGAATCTTATTATAAAGTGTTACCAAAAACTCTTTAATGGGTTGATTCAATTCGATTAATAGCTTGTCTCAAACAGATTGATCTGGTTGAATTGTAGGAAATTATTAATTTATATTAATCAATGATCAATATAAATTAATAAATCGTTACACCCATACTTTTTGGAGCATTCTAAGTTCTTTTTTTAAAAATATGCTTTTGCAAAAGCTGTGAAAATGTGAATTGAAATTTTATTTTGCGTGATAGTTTCTCCTAAATGTTTAGTGCAATTTTAAACTACCAGTAGAGATAGTTGGTACTTAAAATATTTGGTTTGCTCCTGAATAAATCCTCAAACTAGTAGATTTTATTTAATTTATTTAATAAAATATTTGATTATGGAGTTATCCTGGAGTTTTTTGATTAAACCAATGGAAATAAATCTTACGGAAATTCGTTGCATTCTTTTTAAATCATGTGATCAAATCAAACTTTATTTATACAAAAGCGCTTCTCACACTTTTGCAGCTGGAAGCGCTTTACAATTAAAAACAAAAGACACAAGTTAGAAAAACAACCGAACCCTCCCTCTATCCTCCCCGTCCCATCAATTTACTATGTGTATATATATATATATATATATACTGCTGACAAAAATTAAAGGAACACTTTTTTTATTGTGCCTGGCATGAATTGAATGAAACCTGCCTGATCATTTTCTTGTTGGTTCAGCAGCTGAGGGCCTCGTTAATCAATTTCAGCTGTGTTAGTGTTGATGGAATTAACAACAGGTGCACTTCAGTGGCAACAATTAGAAAACCCTCCAAACAGGACTGCTGTTACATGTGGAGGTCATTTCAAGTTTCTCCCTCTTTATCTTTTTTGGCTGGTTTTCCACTCGTGCTGATTTTGGCTTGTGTAATTCTCTCTACTGGCAGTATGAGGAGATTCCTTAACCCTACAGAAGTTGCACAGGTTGTCCAACTTCTCCAGGATGGCACATCCACACGTGCTGCAGCAAGAAGGTTTAATGTGTCTCCCAGCACAATCTCCAGAACATGGAGGAGATTTCAGGAGACTGGTGGTTATTCTGGGAGAGCTGGACAGGAACGTAGAAGGTCCTCAACCCCTCAGCAGGACCGATACCTGCTCCTTTGTGCAAGGAGGAACAGGCTGAGCACTGCTCGTGCTCTACAAAATGACCTCCAGAGGGTCACTGGTGTGAATGTCTCTACTCAAACAATCAGGAACAGACTTCATGAAGGTTGCCTGAGGGCCCCACGTCCTGTAGTGGGCCCTGTGCTCACTGCCCAGCACCGTGGAGCTCCACTGGCATTTGCTCAAGAACACCAGAATTGGCAAGTCCACCACTGGCGCTCTGTACTTTTCACAGATGAGAGCAGGTTCACCCTGAGCACCTGTGATAGACGTGAAAGAGTCTGGAGAAGACAAGGAGAACGTTCTGCTGCCTGCAACGTGGTTCAACATGACAGGTTTGGTGGTGGGTCAGTGATGGTCTGGGGAGGCATATCCATGGAGGGACGCACAGACCTCTACTGCCTAGGAAATGGTTCTCTGACTGCTATAAGGTATCCAGATAAAATCCTTGAAACCATTGTCAGACCCTACGCTGGTGCAGTAGGTCCTGGTTTCCTCCTAATGTACGACAATGCTCGGCCTCACATGGCAAGAGTATGCAGGCAGTACCTGGAGGATGAAGGAATTGAAACAATTGAATGGCCTTCATGATCTCTTGACTTAAACCCAATAGAACATCTCTGGGACATTATGTTTCGGTCCATTAGGCGCCACCAGGTTGCTCCTCAGACTGTACAACAGCTCAGGGATGCTCTCACACAGATCTGGGAGGAAATGCCATAAGACACCATTCGTCGTCTCATTAGGAGCATGCCGCAACGTTGTGAAGCATGCATACAAGCTCGTGGGGGCCACACAAGATACTGAAAAGCATTTTGAGTTGCAGAAATTAAGTTTTGGAGAAAATGGACTAGCCTGCCACATCTTCATTTCACTTTGATTTGATGGTGTCTACACAATTGAGCCTGTGTAGGCTGAAAACTTTTATTTCCAATAAAATACTTGGCATCTTTTTCTTCCTAAGACACTGCCCTGTCATTATTTGTATAGATATCCAACTTCATATTGAGATCTGATGGATCTAATGTTTTTGTTTAAAGTGCTCCTTTAATTTTTGTGAGCAGTGTGTGTGTATATATATATGTGTGGGGGTGTGTGTGTATGTGTGTTTTATACACGTTATATACAATATAAATAATTCATTATTTGTTGAAATTATAAATGTTAACTTCTAAAAGAAACTTCAGCCTTGGCTCAGCTGTGCGAAAGCGGTATTTGGAAATCTCTTTATACCAGGAGCCAGCTCAGTCAAAGGAACACTGTCTCAGTTCCCATCCAGACAGACACTTCCGGATGTCTAATCTTGTTTCCCGTCACTTCCTCTAGAAAAAATATGAATCATAGCCTTGTGTTAGCAACTCAAAAAATGTTTCTTTTGAGATTTCATGGAGGGAACCGATTCGATTTGGCACAATGGCAATAATTGTGTTTTTGCTCCTGTCAAGCACCAATGATTGTTAAAAGGCTAATGACTGTAAATGAAACCCATTCTTTAATTTTCATTTCTCCCTTTCTTCCCTCCTTCCCTCCATTAGTTCCTTTGCTCCCTCCAGCCCTACCCCCACCTGAGGTGGCCAGGTTGCCAGGCCGTGGGGCTGTGGGACCGGCCAGCTCCACGCTGAGATTGATTACCTCTCTAATCTTAAGACTGCCAGTGTGTCTCCAGGGCAAAATGTCGGCTTCAACCCCTTCCTCTGCCCCAACTCCCACCCTTCTTCTGTCACTGTACCTCCCCTCTCCCTCCTTCTCCAGCCCTTTCATCCCTCTGTCCCTGTGCTGCCAGAGGCACTTTGGGACAACACTAAGTCACAGCTCCAGACAGGGCCACTCGCTCACAAAGCTCGCCTTGTATACCATATGTCACGGCAAATGGGGCTCCCGTAGACTCTGCCACGGACAACGGAAAGATCAGGGATGAGGGCTGGAGGAGGCACGGGTCGAGCTGTAGACAGAAAGATCATTAAAAGCTGCAGTGTGTTTGTAGGAGCTGATGAAATGTAGGGAAAAATCCAAACTTAGTAGAAAGAAACTTCACTGTAACTCCCTGTGTGTTTTGCTTAATATCCATGTTAACACATAAGTCGTTGAGGGGTACAGGTGATAACACCAAGCCTTCCAGCATGTATTAGTATCACAGCGCCAGGAATAAAAGTTGCATGACAACTTGCAAAGGGGACAATTGTGCATGATGTGGTATGACCTGTCATCTAAATGTCAGAGAAATGAGCAGTCCTGGTGGCACTCCAGCTCGCGCCAGATTTGGGAAGATTTCCAGCTTGGTGGGTGCTGACATTTCACTTCAGGGTGTCACTTTGTCGAGCTAAGTCTGATTTCTTCCAAATGAGGGTGGAAACGTGCTGGAAAAAAGTCTGACAATGTAATTATCACTGTTGAGTTTACAAAGACTTTGCACAAAGATGTAACAAAGCAAAGATTAAATTATGGGGAAATCAAAATTCTATTATTAATATTAGAACAAAAACAGAGCTTAGTTTGTGACATCAGTTTGATGAAATGGTGCTAAAGCTAGTTTTGATATCAAAGAATCAGAAAATCTTTGTTTTCATTTTTCAGGTTGGAAACACAAATTAGTGTTTCAAACCTTCAATAAATTATGATGTTAATCAGTTAAATGTCAGGTTGAATGGGTACTTCATTAATTTGTTGAGCTGTCCGTTATCTGAGCATACATACACATGTTTCAATATGTGAATGAAATGAAGATGGAGAAACAGTGTAAAGCTATGTTCACATCCCCTTCGACAATGTGTGTTTAAGCAGCCAATTTTAATGAGAAGTCTATATAAATGCACATTTTAAGCTTCTGCGTTCAAAACTCTCACGTTCACAAATCGCTACTTCAATTTCTACAACCCTACAAAATGTAAGTCAATTAATTTGCTCTGAAAGTCAAACCAGTAAAACTTGGACCAATCAGGAACTCCAGTTTGGTAACAACATATTGAAGTACCAACCGTTGAACAGTTGATCATGGAGGAAAGTTCATTGTTGCGGTACATGCGCGGCTGAAATTCTTACATTTTACCTGGAGCGAGATTCGCAAGATTTTCACCACTTTGACATTTTGGACCAAGCCTCTTCCAACTGTAGTTGGTGAACATGCCCCAGTAAACGGTAGAAAAAGGCAGAATTCAAATTCTTCCCCTACGGCTGGACCCTACCCCTCCAATTGTAGGAGTATGTATTTCTGAGCGCTAGCAGCTCCGCGCTAGCGTAGCTTACCAGTGACTATTGATTATGTAATTGAGTGGAAATAACATCTGAATTTGAATAAAATATTTTTCCATAACTCTCCATTTGAAGGGCTAAATGTAGAGCAAGAGAAATGCCTTAAGGGGAAGAATTTGGATTTGGCCAAAGAAGAAGAGGCCCCTCCCTGCTTACCTGATGTGAACACCATATGCTAAACACAAGTCCAAGAATGAGTATCGCATGTCTGGTGTGAATGTGGCATAGGATCGGATGGTTTTTTTTGGTAAAGGTTGACTATTGGTATACGAAGAAAGGAACTTTGGTATGACAGCATGTTAACTCAGGTGAACAACCATGTGAATATTTAAGCTATCAATACATGTAAGCAAGTTTCCAGTCAGAGTAAAATGTGTTTGGGCGGGGGGGTTAAAACTGAATTTTATTGTGATCAAGGAATTGGTGAACAAAAGTATAAATGAATCTTGAGAAAGAAGTAGTGAATGATCTCTGGAATATTCTGTAAAACACGGAGTTTAATCTGTAGTTTATTTTAAATGTTTTTATGAGGTAAATTACAATAGAATTACTCCAATTTGTATTATAAAAGGTATATTCTTAATATTAAATTGTATTATTTTTTTAACTTTTTTATTGTTGCATTTGAAAACTAAAAAAATAAACAAATCTATTTTCAAGGTGAAGCTAATCTATTTATATGAAAACTGCAGCTCAAATGCAGACACAATTAGTAATGCTTTAAAATTGAGATTGTTTCATAGACATGACTATGTCCCCATAAGCACACTGCATTAGAAGACTCTTTGAAAAGCTCTTTCAGCCCAACATGGATTACCTACACACACGCATTCACAAACACACTCTTGAGAAAGCCACGCAGGGCACTGTTTTCTAATTCACCCCTGCACCTGTTTATACCTTCTCCCCATTCTTTCTTTTTTCCATGTCTGAGTGAGTCCGAGTCACATAAAAAAAAAAGGGAAAGAAAAACAGCGTGGGTGAATCTGAGCTGAGAAACATCCTCTGGGTCTTTTTCCTTTTTTAAAACAACTCCTCCAGATCTCATGTTTAATTTATGAGGGAGGACTCAGGCATGATGCATCCTGGCATGACAGGCAAAGTCCATCTTTGTCTGGGAAACGTGGATCGGACCGGACCAAGGGTGATATGCCAGCCTCCATCAGGGCCTCGGGGTGCCACAGACTGGTCAACAGCTGGGGGAGAGACCAGCCTTTTCATTGGAACCGGAGCGTGGTTAATTAAACAAGTTCCCCTTGGTCAGAAAGCAGCTGGAGTCGCTTTACTCCATGTGCCAGTCAGTGCCAAGGTGGCTGGAAGGCACACTCCACCACACAAAGGGGGGAAAGACGACACTGCTCTTCAATGCAGGAAAGAACTCCCATGAGGATGTAACTGTTTAGGAGTATTCAGATGTCAAGATTGCGAGGAGTGGGATGTGCTTACTTTGGCTCATCCCCATCTACTTTGAGTCCACAGCCCACACCCATAAACTCCACAGCTTTATGTGCAAGCACAAGACGAACAAATCTAATTTGTTTAAGGCTCTCCAGATATGCATATTAGGAGCCCCGACAAACACACCGACATGCACACATGAAACGCAGCCACAAACAAACTCAGACGATGAAAATCTTGTCAGAAGTGGAGATTAGGCATCCTTGTCCGCCCTCACAGCCTTAAATGTTGTGGTCAAACCTGGGGCAATTTTGCAAAAAAAAGACAGCTTTGCCTCTCGATGGGTTGATGGGGAAGGAGACGCAGCAAATGCAAAACCCCTGAGTTGCAAATTGGGGGAGGACGAAAGCATGAGTGGGGAAGGCTGGGTACAAAACAGCATATTTCATAGTACACATGTGGATTAAGTTCCCTTTGAAAATGTTCTGGAATGCCCATGTACCAATTACGCCCCGGTGGTACAGGCGCGAGCTGTGGGGCCATGTTTTTGGATGTTCTCACCCCTGTGTGTGCTGGGGCTTGCCAGATTGTCTGGGGGCAGCGTTTGTGCCTGCTTTGATTCCGTGCCAGTGAGGCCTCGCAGGCTCCTGGCATCCTGACACCTTCCCATCAATACGCTGGCACCGCGTGGAAAGGGGTATCAAAAATGACCCAATTAAAGGATTGCAATGTGTTCTGACAGGCAGTACCTGCTCTGGTGTGTTTAGAAGAGCCTCGTTTTTTTTTAATTTTTTTTATTCCCATCTGTTTGCTGTACACTTAACAACTGGTCTCTCAGTCTTTTCCTCTGTGTTTTCCTTTCACATCCAGTGACAACTCCAGAGACGTGAGCGGCTCTGCGTGTCTTGACATCCTTTTTGTATATTTATTCTCAGCCGTTTCTGGTAAACATCTCAACACGTTGCAAATTCTCACATTCAGTAGGATTGGTTTTGACTAAGAACACTGTGATTAGAGGGCTCTGTGACAGAAACATTATCCACAGAGTTGGCTTGTCGGTGTTCATTGCCACAAATGACAAATCTCTGGGTCTTGTTCTTTTCTTTTTTTTTTTTGCTGTGTCTGTTTCTCACTGCTGCATTTCATCTCCTCGGAGTATTCTGTCTGCCTTCTGTGTGGAGCTGCTTATCTGTAGGAATCTCTGCCGGTGTGTCAGCGCGTCTCCGTAGATCCCTAACAACTCAAAATGTTTTCTGCCGTCTCACTTAAACACATGCAATTCTAAAAATATTTGTTTTTTAAAACTCTAGATATTTAAATTGGTACCATTTCCATCATTTCTATTTAGGGTTACGGTTTAGTTCTTTTGTATTTGTTTCTATGCCTCATTTTCTTCTGAGGCAGACTCCTAGGGTTTGACATCTGATACCCATTGGCATTCTTCTGGTCGAGAGCCGAGCCCTCACAGGTCTCCAATGGCATGCTACAGCAAGCTGCCAACGTAGATGGGCAGTTGGCGCCAGGTCCAATACCAGCTGGTGAGGGTCTGCGCCATTGTCAGGGCCATCAGGCTCATCTGTCAAAACTCCTATGAGTCCTCCTGTTGGTAATTAATGCAGTGGTCTTTTTGGTCTTCTTAAGTAAAGACTAGTCATCTATTTCGACTTAAATAGGAGGATTTATTTGGACAAAAAGGCTTTTCATTCGTTTGTCTATGTAGCAGAAATATAATTTTACTGTAATTTTGATATAAGTTTGGTATAATTCAGTTTCTTAACTTCAAGAATTTTTATTAATTTACTCTTAAATTATTTTACATTTTCTTTCACTTTTTTGCATTGGTTGTTTCTGTCACACTCCTCACTGATTGTATGTGGAGGTTGAATGACCTGAAGGCTGTTGGTATTTATTGGACTCTTCAAATAACGTGATTCTTTGGGTTTTTTTTTTTTTTTTTACATATTCTTGTATTTTTTCTGATATCATGTATAAAGAAAATGAACCATAAAATCTAATTTTTTAATATTTCTTTGTTCCTTATTCACAACAATTTAACTAGACAAAAATATGCCACTGGAAAGATCTTGTAACTATGGCAGAAGCTAGAATTGGCAGACAACAAGCTCTATGGAGAGAAAACGGTGTCATCCAGTTTGTGTCCCCTGTTTTAGATTCATTATCTGGCATATCTGTTGAAGAAAGTGACAAAATGGAAACTTTTCACCAGATATTGTTCACATTCTATGTTCAAAGTGACTAATAAGAAAACATTCTAGCAGTCTTTAAACGCATCACTTACTCACAAATCTTGGGGAGGTGAATAGTCTCAAACCAGATTTGTGCGTGAATGCGGTTTTGTGTGTGTGCAACAGGTGATTTGAGCATATCTTTTAAAGATTTGTGTATGTAGTTAGTTTCAGGCTGTTGTAATTTTAAGTTGTGCATTTTTTTTAATTTAGTATTTTTTGTTCACATAAATACACATGTGCAAGTATATTAAGTTATGCACAAAATCACTTGTATGAATTATAAATCAAGAAATACGCCCACACAAATCGGATGATACCATATTCTTTCCATGTTGCTCCGCTCCAATCTGATGATTCTACTTACAGACTATTAGATCTGCGTGTTTTTTATTTTCCTCATCTGAGCTGGCATCTGGATAAAAACTATGGCTGAATGGCTCCAATATTTCTTCCCATTTTTGTTTCCCCAGTAACATTAGGTTGGTGGAGTGAGGGGCTGTAAGCTAGTGGGGGAGAGTATAATTATATGGATGATGGAAAGTGGGGGAGGGCTTAATCTGAATGAACTATTTCCAATCAACTATTGCCGGTATTTATTATTTTGACACAAAATGACACTTATTTGTGTCAATACAAATAAGACCAGAGTGACTTTGCCGCAAAGAAACTGTTTTTTTTCTTTTTTTTGGGCCTCTTTTTATTTTTTGCTGCGCATCATTTTTCGAATATGGACGGAACAGGGAGCTATAAAAATAAAAAAAAAGCCACAGAGCTGCTCGAGGACAGCAGTTTAATGAGGCCTTAGCTAATTTGTATCACTTGGCACATTCTTTGGCTGCACAGCTGAATGTTTTCGGAGAAAGGCTGATCTGACTTTGGTCATTATCTTTTGATAGATAAAAGGTCTTCAGGTGTTTTTGGCATCCCTCAGGGTGTGGTTTTGAAGATGGAGGACATGTTTTTACCTGCTGACGTTGATTCAATACAACCTAGAGGCAATGTTACTAATGTCTGTGTGGAGTCCTCTCAATCCTGAAGTCTAGTGTCCTCTCATTGCCCTGGCCACAGCCTGCGGAGCCCTAGAACCAAGGTGTGTGACCAGCAACCATGAGTCATTAAGGCCTCTGTTTAGACAGGGCTTGGGGTCTTTGTGCTGGAAAGTAATGTATAGTGTCAGGATGGGCTCACAAATCAGACGCACTCCATTCAGCTTTTTACCTCTAGGAAACAATGACTGGGAAATAAAAAGGAGGAAAAAGTGATAGATTTCAGATGCAAAACTCCAAACTGAATGCAATTTGGGGTACATTTCAGAACTAATTTAGAGTGCGTTTAAATGTTGATTATTCAAAAAAATAAATATCAACAGAAATGCTGGCAAAATGACCATGTTATTCTGCTACAAGCATTAAAAAAAGACTAAACCTGTTATTTATCTCGCATAAGTGGAGTGATTTCTGTAGGTAAGTTTTGAATAGCAAAAGTTCACATGTTCTGGAAAAAAAATAAATCCATGCTTTGCCATTAATTAAAGTAAATCCTTTTAGTGTAGTTTTTTGCAACATTTAAAAGCTTGAAACTTGACCATTAACCTCCAAATGGATGTGAAACACCACTAGTGTTCCTCTTCCCCTTTCTGAACACAATGTGCCACAAAAAGGACTGTAAAATGAAATGATGAGTTTTAAATGTCTTTTTTCAGGCAAACTCAATTAGCAGGATGTTTTTTTTCTCCCCTTTTTCAAAGAGCCCTACATTAGCACCAAGGCTAGTTATTATTTCCACCGTGGACATCTTTACAAATCATTTCTTTTTGCCTTTCTACCGCTGCCTTCTATGTGCCACTATGTTCCAAAGTAGTGTCCAATTATGAAAGCATTAAAAATGCGGGTGAAGGATTTAGGTACATTACACCACTCAATGACATTTTACTTGCCATTATGTTATTAGCGGAGTGCTATGTGTAAAAAGGGCGCTTAATTGAGAAAGTGTCGTGGAAAATACATTTAAAACAGCCACTGTTCCCCCTCCCTCTCAGCCTCCTGCACTGCAGCTGTGTTCACTGTGGAAAACTTCTAATCTCAGCCTATTTGGCTGAAACCCCTTACTCGTGACAGGTCTTTTAGGATAGCATCTGCACAAATGGAACTGTGCACACACATAAACTTTCAGAAAACAAGTGTTTATTCTTTTGGCAAGTTGAAGTTTAATGCGAGAAAGGCTGTAAAAGTATAAAAATAGATTTTACACTCTGAGTACTTGACTCTTTATCCTTGAAGAAATTGTTAGTTTATTGACTTAAATCTTTATTGTTGCTTTTTGTGAGTTTAAGGCTGAAAATACATAATAAATTGTGCCATAAATTGGGGAAAATGTCAAATAACAATGCTGAAGTGCATAAAAACACAAATAACTTAGAATATAAAACATCCTTAAAGAAATGTTTATAACACTATATTGCTTAAATGTGTACAAACGATAGCCTGTATCTTGTATTACCAATAATATTGAAAAACCCTGTCTATCTTTTTGCATTTCCATTACACATGTGCGTGAATCTTTATCAAAACTCAAGAAATGTTGATATTACATGATTTCGATGTGTCGCAATAAACCACCTCCTAAAATGCAAAAACTTCTGAGTTTTTTTTCTAAGAAAGTGTCAATTTTCATGTAATTTTCCAAATATGTGTGGCCAGATGTGAACTTTTTTCTTGGCCACACTGACCCAGAGGAAGGGTTAAAGTTAAGATTACAGTTAGGGTTAAATCATCAAATGGTTCCATCCTGAGATCGTCTGTTTCTGCAGCTCACCGCTCCTCCATGGGATGGGGGCAACTAGGAGTGTGGCAGTTCCTGGACTTCATGTTTAACTTTAAATATACGTGGCCAACAACAAAATCCAGCCTTGGAAACACTTCAAATATGTGTGAGCAATGCAGCAATATGCACATTTGCTGCACGTATTACATTTGGCCAATATGAATATCCATCACTTTTTCCGCTGGTCGCACATAAACATGTCCAAATATCATCAGCCTTTTTTTTTCTAAATTGACGTGTTTCCATTAATTACATTTATTATTATTATTATTATTATTTAAGTGATTTTGGATAATAATAAGATGATACAGTAACAGTCTGGATTATGTCCTACACTGTAAAAAGCGAAGCATAAAATGAAAGAAAAGTTCTGTAATTTGTTACATTTAAAATTATTGGTTTTCATCTAAATCAAATTTTGATTTGATGACTTACTCGGCTTCAAAATCTAACTTGATAAAAACAAATATTTTTAATCAATTGATCCAATGTTTCACTTTTTACAGTGTATCTGCATCCACACATCATCAGCTCCGGGTCATTGTTAGGAACTGAGGAACGGGATGATTGAGTTTGACTTGACAGTCTGGGATGGGGCATGCAGACACCCTTGCTACCCTCATAACCAAGTTGGTGAGCCAATCGTCTGGCCTAGTTCCATTTCCAAAAGAGAGACTTTAAGACGAAAGAGTAAAGTTTGGGGTTTGGAGGGTTTTTTTATTTGCTAAAGTGTTGGATTATCCTTTTACCAGGGATCTGTAACCTGTAACTAAAAGAAAACGGACCAAAGTGAGAGCCTCAACATCCAACTTTTTTTTTTTTTTTTTTTTTTTTTTTTTTTTTTCCCAACTTTAACTAAAATATACTTTATTATGTTTTTGTGACCAGGACCCCATTCATTTTTTAAATGTAGTTTTAAACATTTGCAATAGATCAATTATAAATTTTTTTCTATATGACATATTTAGCTTTTTTTTTTATTTACACTATTGACATCAGAACACTACTTCTTTTCAAAATAAAATATCAAATTAGATCCTCCTGTTGCAGCAGATTTGCTTAAACTAAAAATGAAAAAAAGTCAAATATGGCATTTTCTATCATTGTGATTTTGGTCTGCCTTCACCTTTTTTTTCACAAACATTGGTGAAAATTCAGTTTTTTATGGAAAATGTATACATATAATTGCAATTGAATTCTTTGAAGAACACAGTCTCTTAACAGCAACTAGGTACTGTATAGGCACTACTACTAATAACACTAGATTAAAGCTTTTGCCATAATTTTGCTCTGTTGTCTGAAATGTTAAATATCTGAGCAAACGTGGCAAAACCCAATGAACTAAAACAAATTAACCCAAACTTATATGTATATATCTATTCAAATTATTCGCATTTTCTTCTAAGCTAGCCACATTGGAGGGACAAAAGAGCCTCATGTGGCTCCAGACCCTCAGATTACAGACCCCTGTTGTAAACACAATGGAGTTTTGCAGTTTGCGCTCCATTTTGGTCAGTAAGAAACTGACCCAAACGTTCTTTAAGTGCTGATGGTTGCAGAGCTCTGATGTAAGAAAGCCTCGCAAATGAATCCTACTTTAAAAAAACATTTAAAAAAATAAAATCATTTCAGAAATATACATTTGTACATCCAGACATGGCTGTTACACATTAAGGTACAGTTTTATGAAACATTAAAAAATTCATAAAAAAAAAATGTTGTGGAAATTAGGGGAAATTATACAGCAAATAAAACAATAGGAAATTGAATATCTTAGAATTTTTTTCTTTAAAAGCTATTTTCAAATGGCAACATGCAAGAGATAAAACTTACATGCTTAGAAATGGTTTAAAACTCTTTCATAGACTCATTTAATAGAAAATCAGGGAAATGTTAATGTTACACGTCTTTAAAGGCCAGCTAAAATGCCCCTGTTGATGTGTTTGGGCATATAATTTTATAAAACCTGCTACCTACAAAATCAGCACTGACCTTAAAGCCTGCATGTGTGTGTGCACATGTGTGTAAATAAATAAAAAATAAATGGCCTCAGCTGGTGGTCCTTAGCTGTCATAGTCTTACCTTAGATTGCGTTTTGTTGTTTTTTAGCTTGAGGGATTCTCTAAATTAGCGAAGTGATGTAACCTGTTGTCAGTATCCTTCTGCTCTGTTTTTTTCTTTCTGCTGCACACGTGAATAAACTTACATGCACTGAATAATTTCTGAAAGAACCTCACAAACTGTGGATTCAGAAATACTACCGTATACAATTTAGTAATAACTTACTCGGATATTTGATCATCATTAAAAAAGGTTTTGTATGTTAACAAATAAACATACAAAGAAAAAATGAAAAATAAACAGATCCTACATTATTTATTTATTTTTTTGTTTGTAAAATTTTGGTATTCTGGTAGCAAATACTGACAGCAACACAGTAATACGTGTATTCTCCAGCTTCTGGCATTGCTGCTTTAAGGTCTAGCACAAGAGTGTGGTGCATGTACAAAAAAAGTTTATTAGAAAAAGACAAAATATGTTGAAAACAGTATTTTAAATATGAAATAAAAATAAAAAAGGGTTTTGCTTTAATAAATATATAAGAAAAAACAGCACTAAAATCAAAATCCAGAGGAGTCCCTGTTTTTTTTATTTACCTCGTTTTTAACAAGAATAGTCTTGAGGTCTATCACCTCTTGTAGAATAGCAGGTTTTAATGTCTAAATCAATCATCTTAGCTCTCCTTTATAAATGAAACATATTTGAGGATTTTATGTTTAATGGAAAAGGTTTTACCTACACTCAGGGTGCCCAAACTATTTGGAAGGCCCGTCAGATTTGGCGAATTGAGCATGTTTGAGGAATTGGCAGTTTTTTCATTTATCATTGTTTGGAAATGTAAACTTTGTTAGAAATAGAATAATAACTGTTTTTTGTTTCACACAAGAGTATAGCATGACTTGAGTTGTGTCAAAATTGAGCCAAATAGCCTTTTAACGTATAGAGTAATTTTTGTGCCTTCGTAAGAAAACATAATGCATAGTTTAAAAATAAAAGAGAAAAATTAGTGGAAATTCAATCTTAGTTATCAAATTTGCTTCTACACACGACTGACCCTCTGGTAATGACGTTTACCGTGTTGTTTCACAAGTAGCCCATTTTCAGAATAAACTGTTGCTTGTTTGCATGAACATGAAAGATGTTTTTTATTTATAGATGTTTATAATTGAACATCGACAATTTTAAGCCAACGGGGTCTCACTTTGGACACAACTCTCTGTAACATACACAACAAATTTAGACTGAAGTAAAATGAAAACAAGTTATTTAAAACATAAAAAAACCTTTAGTTATCACAAGAAGATTTAGTTTGATTTTATTTTTTTCAATTTACAGTATATCTTTATAGTTTTTGAATGTGATGTGATGTTTGTCTTCTTCACGTTTTAGAGATCAGGGATTCATTTTATATTATCATATTGATGTTAAGTAGTGTGACTGTTTAGGATTGGGAAAAGTTTTGCTGAAAAATATTAAACTGAAAAGGCAAAAAATAAATGAATAAATACAAATGTACGCTCTAAAGCCCTCTGTTTCTCTTTTAGTTCATCAAAGCTGCTGTTCATCAACAATCCCCTTTCAGAAACAATCACCAGTGTTGCTTTTGAGGAACTCCAAAATCAACTTTTAGTCACAGCGTTGCCTTCCTTCGTTTACTTTTTATTGTTGTTGCTGTTAATCTAATGTGAATTTTTTATGTTTTAGCTAATGTAATAAGGGAAATATAATAAGGCTAATAAGGCTCTTATGTCTTGTTTGACTGCATGTTGATGAAAACTAGCATATACATAGTTTAATTTGCTTAAAATTGAAAATGTAGAAAATGTAGGCTAGCAGATTGTGGTGAATATTTCTGTTAAAAAGATGTGACAGCCTGCATTTTTTTTCCCCTAAACTTTAGATCAGTTTAACACCTCAATAATCACAAAGCAAGCTCACACGACCTTTGCCCTCTATTTGCGTCATTGCATTTTTCTTAACAATTCATAGGTTTTTTTTTTAATATTGTGCTCGTTATAACTTTTTTTTTTAGTGAAGTTCATGTCTTAAATGATAGAACATCGACATTTTTAGCCATATATGTAATAAATAAAAGTTTTCTAGCTTTAACTTCCTAAAATAGATTCATTCTGTCATTGCTGACAGGGTCATAGATACAAATTCCTCATCTAATGTTCTATTATATTGTCTAATTGGCATTTACCAATAGAAAATCTTGTATTAGAACAAGATGGTACACTCATAGGCAAAGAATTTTCTAACTTTTTTTTTTTTTTTTTAGTATTCTAGTGAAAGTAGAAAAAAAATCCTCAAAATCCATTTATTAATAAGAATTATTGACTTGAAACATTGACTGAGCTTCAAGGGTCTGGATCCAATAATATATGTTAACCTTGTGGATGTGTGGAGGAATGGTGCCAAACTGCCAGAAGTAGAATTTAAAAAAATCATGTAAATGTTTTTAATATGTATTCTGTAATTTGTGGGGTTTTTCTTCCCCTCAGCCACACAGCCTCCTTTATTATAAATCATTTGAACTCTCACAACTGGTCACACAAACTGCTTTTTTGTGTGTTTGAGCAACCCAATGTCTGTCAGTACCAATTTGATGGCTCACACCTCTTCCAGGTTAAGTGTGTTTTTATTTTTATTTTATTTTTTTCTCTTCTCTCCACCTTGGGGGTAAAAAAGTGAATAGTGGCACTTGTGTTCCCTCCTCCCCCTCTCCGTTCCTTGCCTTTCCCCACTCATCTGTCAATGGAAGACACCGTTTTGCCACAAGGCATTGTGTGTTTAGCGGTAGTGCCAACAACTGCCATTTGGGTGCGGGGCGGCAAAGGGATCCACCCTTCTGAACTGCTGCCAAACCAGCCAGCTTGCACCTTCTTTAATAACTTCCCCTCAAGGCACTTCCTTCTTTTTCTTTACCTCCTCTTGTTTCTCTCTTTCTCTTTCACTCCCACCTTCCTGCACCTTCCTTTTTTTTAATGACTGCAGTTTTCTCTGGCAAAGCTGTGATGCTGATAAGAAAGGTAAGACTGCTTGTAACTGACAGGAAGTCTGTCGCAAATAGGACTTGCTTTTTTCCAATCATACAAAATTACAGGTTTCAATGTCAAGTCTCTTTTTTTCCTTAGTTTTTTTTTCAAATATTTTGAAGTAAATACATTAATCTAACGCAGTTAATGAAGTTTTTGTCCGCGCTGTTTAAAAGCAGCATTTTACATTAAGGACACAGTACCTAATCCGTTTCAGAGCTTGCTGTTCACTTAAACCTTTAACACCAGAGTTTTAGCTCCAGTCTTTATATTCTTTCACCTGCTGCAACTCTTTGACCATTTCAGCAATTAATGTAGTTCCATCAATTTCTGACTCTCAGAAAAGCACCAATGAAGGAAAATCAGTTCACTTTTGTCTCAAGAAAAACAAATTTGTGCTATTATGCAACATTTTACAGTAATAATTTGTTGCATGTGCAAGCGGCTTTTATGTGTGAGAATCAGCTGATGTAAACTATGAAGAGTTAAGTATACAATAAATTGTATTTAATTCATTACGATTAATACTACATTTCTGAGTATTTCTTAATTCAAATCACATTGGATCAGAAAACCAGATGCTTGAAAAATAGTGTGCATCCCGCAAGTCATGATTAGAGGTCAACATTTGTACTGTAGTGAATTGCAATTCTGTCTCAAAGCTGTGAGCAATCAGAGGATGTCCTGTCAATGCCCTTCTCACCAATTTTAACTGCACCCTTTAGTACACACACCTCTAACACATCAAAATATACACTCAAACACACAAACGTACATCACACGACGTGGGAGGGACCTTCAACCTTCTGTACCCTACCCCAACCCTGGCGGGGGGGGGACCCTCTGCCTGGTGGTCTTGTTGCTTTGGTGCCGGTCTCCTGGACCCCGGCGGCCTCCTCTCCTCGCCGGGAGAGGGATCCCTGAGATTTAAGATGTAGAGCAGGGGATCAATCTACATTGCGGGTTCGAGTCCTTGCTCTCCAAGAACTGGGCCTCTCCAAAAACTCGATCAGTGGGTGAACCTGGTTAGGCCTTGTTTACAACACTCCTCCGGGACCCCCCGTTTTCTCTGGGTGCCCTCTTCTGGGCGGGGGTCGGTGGCCCCTGCCTGGTTCCCCTGGACCTCTCTGGGCGGGTGGTTGTTTGGAGCATGGGATTGGGTCACCCTTGGGGTACCCTGGCTCGTACCTGGGGTAGGGCAGGGAGATGGTCTTCTGAGGCTTCGCGTTGCCCCTCCTGGCGGGTGGGGGGGGCTGCTCTTCTTTCTGGGCTGGGGTCTGCACTCTCTTTGTTCCTGTGTCTTCCCGCTCTTGGGCGTGGTGGTGGTGGGGGGGGCTGCATGTTTATGTAAGGCAATTTATTCACATTTTTTAAAATTTTTATTTCAACTTTTTACATGAAATAAAACTATTTATTGATTTATTTATTATTATTCATGAAAACATAATTTCTGTGTCTACCATAATATTCTAGTGTTTTTTTTTTTTTTATTCATTTAGTTTGGTGCTTTTTACTTGTTTTTCTGTTATGCGCACGATATTTGCTATATTAAAGACGATTGAAATGTACAAAAGTCAAAAATGTGTTTTTTCTCTTTTAAATAAAAAGCTATAAGTTGTAGCCCATATACACATCATTTACAGGTGTGATGATGAAGATGACCTCTTCCCTTTAACCCTGTCTGATTCCTTTACTCTCCTGTGGCCTGTTACTGTGGGCCTCTCAGGACAGGCTTTACTCACACCATCCAGGCGCTCCGTGAACTCCCAGTCTGTCAGTTCCACTGTACAACACCATGGCCCCGGGAACAAAAAGGCAGGGAGACAGTTTGAAAGTGCAGTGGGCAATAGGTATCACATTAAGGGTGTGTAATACACTATGTCACCTCAATGGTGGATGTCCTATTAGGGCTATAACCTCAAACACAGCAGCGTTTATTTTGTCACTAGGGATTATTGGGAACAAACCTGCTTGTCATGGACTCTGTGCTTGTTTGTGAGTATTGAGAAATGTTTTGTTTGTGCACCGAGCTTCCATGTGGTGTATATAATCACAAGGATGTTTAGGTTATTCCTCTAAATCTCAAGTCACTTGTTTTCTAGACTTCGTATGTCAGCAGAGGCATAATAACGGGGGCAGCTGGAAATTATAATATAAATACAAACCACCTCCTCTTCCTCTCTGCCTTCATCACTTCTTCGTAGTCACCCTCGTCTTTCTTCTCCTGCATGAGCGCGAGCTAGCTAGAGGGTGACCTTGCCCAGTGTAATTAAAGTGAAACACCTTGACTTGTCACCATTGCCTGAGACAGCTTAAATCTCCCCAATGTAAATGGAGGCTGCCGCTGACGTACTGCCAGGCATGGCCGTGGATAAGATACAAGCTCTGGTGATCTATCTCTGTACTCCTGTGTGCACATGTGCTAACACACACACACACACACACACCTCTCCTTTGCTTTTTCCTCTCTTTTTATCCCCTACACAGACATTTACAGTCTTTCATTGATTTCTTTTATCTTTCTTACGGTTCCCTCTTTGTCCCACATACCCATCTCTGACCACCCCTTCCCCGTCTCACGTCATTTGTATCCGTTACTTTATTCCACATTCCAGACTGAACGGTTTCTAGAGCTTCACAGGACATTGTAATAGAACTGCTGTAAAAGACAACCCAAAATAATGATTTCTGAAACCATACAATGACATTTTTTTGTATTCCAGGATATCAGACTAGCTTTTTTTCCCCCCCTGAGGGCATACACATGGCATATCTGTTGCCCCTCTCTTTGGGAGTGGGGGTGCTTGACAATTAGCATTGAAATTTAGTTGAATTTGCCCTTCAATTAAAGCTCTGTTACACACAAGTCCTGTTGACCCTCATGCGCTGCCTTCTATTTGATGTCATGACAACACATTGCTGTATGATAGGCTACTAAACTCCAGGCTCATTTGCAGTTCAGGGAACCCGGGACTGCCCAAAACGACAACAGAAGTAGCACAAAGGCCCCCGTGCCAAAAAATGTGCCCTGACTGAATGCCACGGTGGCATGTGAAAGAACGCTGTGCCCCCTTTGCCAACTTAACCAGTTGCCAGTGTCCTGTGCCAGCATTCTTTCACTCCCATTCGCTGTCTGGGCAGTGGGAGTTGTGACAGCAGCCAGACACCCATTATAAATCTGCACCAGGCAGTGTGGCCTTTTGCCCTGATCCCCGGGGCAGTGTGGTTACTCTCCCATACTGCTCTCAGGATGATGCCATTTTTCTTGCAATACACACAGTCTGACAGGCTTTGATGGTGCCTGATGGAGTCACAGCAAATCCAGTTCATAGAAAAATCAAAGCAAAAAAATGTTAATCGTCACCTTTTTTCTCCTTCTACACGTTCGATCTGTAAATAAATATCAGACTAGATAAATATAGACTTCATGGACGGAAAAAAAATAATCTGCACTTGTTTTTATCCATTTGATACCGATACAAATGTACTTGAAGAAAACACCAATAAATGAAATAAAAATGTATTATTATTAGTTTTATGGAGGTCACAGGAGCAGTAACTTAATTTAGTGTCGGACATCAGAAGTACTAATCATACTTCTAGAAGAAAACTACAAAATTAAATAAGCAATCAAACTGGAAATCAAAATAAAGGAACTACAGTATAATCCCATTTAAACTGGGAACATCACTGGTTTTTATTTTAAATCATGTTAAATGCTTTTATTTAAAATACTGTAAGGTAACATAAGGTCACAACTGGTTAACTTAAAAGAGACTGCTACAGATTTTTTATCAGTCACTATCTGGCCGCATTTAGTGATTTAAGACATGCTTAGGAAATGAACGGTTTCATATTTAAATAAAAAAAAAATTATTAACCTCTTAAGACCTGGTTCCACATATGTTGATATCACAGTTATGTTTATATTATCACACAAGTTAAATCTGCTTAACTGAGCCCCTTATGTAGAAGGTTAAATTAAAACTTAGCTCAGTTAAGCAGTTATTAATATATAACCAGGTTAAAACTCGCCTTGATCAATGTTGAGCTCTCGGTTACTGTGAACATACCACCTAAAGATTGTTACAAAAACTGAATCTGGAGAAATTAGAAAGAAAGTTTTATTAAAAATGTCTGACTTTCTGTCCGGCATGACAAAAAACCTAATCTGGAAATGTGGAAAAAATTTATTTTTTTTACTTGTATATTTTGTTGACTGTTTTTTTTAAATAATTTTTGTAAAGTAATGTAGCGTCACAATAGGTTAATGTAAGAAAACAGATTTTTTTTTTTTTAAAACTCTCTGGGGTTTAGTGCTGTCTTTCAATATGAACGTTTACCTTTAGAAAGTGAACAGTTTTGTATTTTATAACTGAAACTAAATCCATGGAGATATATGTCATAAACAGGTTCAAACTCACCTGATCAAAGCTTATCTCTCTGTTTTCATGACAGTCCTAAAGATATAAAGTTGTACACAAACGGGAATTCAAAGAATGTCAAAAGACACTTCTTTTCAAGAAAAAGATATCTTATGTTCTTACAAGAAAACTAATCTTAACTAAAAGAATTTTCAATATCAAAATATTAGTTTGAGAAAATATGTCTGACTTTAAATTTTTCTAAAAAAAATGTGTTAAACGTTTTTTATTTCATTTGCAGATTCATTTTCTTAAAGGAGGTCTGCTAATGCAGTAAGAATTTTTTACTTTTGCCTGTTAATTAGCGCAGACTGTTTAAAGCAAATTAATGTTAAAAATATATATATTATGAAAATTCCCCTATAGCCATCCTGAAGTCCAGACCCCCGTCCTGCCTGGTTACTGGTGCAGAACCACAAGTGCACGTTTAGACGGCGAGCCAACAAAGAGAGACAACAAACAAGTGTGCTGCTCTGGTGGTGGTCAGTCTCCACTGTGAGGTTCAGTATGTCAATTTGTTGATTGTGTGATGTAGCACCTTCTCCCGCCGTGGGGGTCTAAAGGAGAAAGAGGCAAAAAAAGAAATGAGAACAAAAGACTGAGCAATGAGCTCAGGTGGGTCAGACATCTGCATTCACTTCCTGTCCTTTTCTAAAGGGAGTGAGAAGAGAAAAGGAAGGGTAGCTGTGAGGTCTTGAAGAAAACAAGTGCAAGATGAAGGCCTTTCTGGAGGCTACAAAGAAGCTGTATGCTCAGAAAGGGACTGGGGAGCCCTCAATGGGTTTGAAGAACTCGCAGACAAAACTGGAAGGAAGAAGGCACGTCTTACAATGACACCGGGCCCCATGCCCGGTTCAAAGAGGCAGTCAGGAATAAAAGGAGGAGGAGGAGAGTGAAAAACTGAAGGAAATGATGGACCGGCTGGGAAGTGTAGCAGTTAAAACTGGGTGGCGGGGGTGTGACGGGCAAAGAGCCTCCAGGTTTTTTCAGATATTTAATTGAAAACAAACTGTCGTACTTCACAGTGTATTGCATTTGGATGTGGAGTCAGTTTTCTTTTGGTCTTCACAATACTATAAACCTTTTTTTGTTCTCCATGTGTGGCCCTTTTATTAAAAAAATATATACAAGAGGTAAAAAAAAAACTGAATACAAGCACAGGTAAAGTTGTAAATATGCTTGTACAGACTGCATGTTCAAGAATGCTCTTTTCAGGGGTACGAATGAGCAAGAGTCTGACGATATGATGCAAATCCAGATAAATCACAAGACAGTACCAGACACAATATTTCATTCTTTATTAGGGCTTGATTAAAAAATGTATCTGAATATTTGTGCACATTTTACACTATTAAAATTGTATATTTTTTTTAATGATCAGAACCTTAAGCACTGGACCTGTATGTCATAGACAAGTTGTTTTTAATCATGCAAATTATGGTGGATTTTTTTCAATGCTCAACTTTATCAGATTTTCACAAATAACCATTCTTCAACATAAGCAAAAACCCATATAGATTAAATGTTTCATGTCTATAGTTGAGAAAATAAAGGACTTTATTTCAAACACTGCTAAATGTAGTCAAAGCTGTAGTTTTAATGTGGTTCAGGTGCTTGAACAGATGCTATCCAGAAAAATGTCAGTGTTGAAGCATTGAGACATGATGGAGCACTTGAATGAGGCTTACCGGTAGATGCTTTATTTCTTTCTCCTATATCTCCATTTTCTCACATGCGGAAGTATACATGCATTTCACCTCTCATTGGTGGTCACAACAATGGTCTCTTTCTGAGCATTGCACAGGTTTCTCTAATCCATAAATACTTTCGATAACTTCCTCTTCCACGTTGTGACTGAAGTTCTGAGGGTTGCGCATCTGGTCTCACTCGTTCTTTCACGAATCATCCAAAACCACATTTTTATAAGGTAGCCGTCTCAACTGACCAAATATCATCGAAGCAGCATTTTATTTTGATAAGTTTTTGATTAATTTTGAATCGCAATATTTCACTGAAAACCAATTTATTCACCTGCCACATAATAAGCAAATAATACATTAAACCATGTATTATTATTTGTGTTGTTCATATACAATTCATTAGTGATTCATGTGAATTTTGGACCTTTGTGATCCATTCGTGATATATGTAATTTGTACGTTTTTCTTGCGTTTCTAATTCGTCAATGTGCTGAGAAGTCCATTGAGGGTCTCGCTAATGGGTCTGTACGTGAATTTGGTTAACTGTTCAAAATTTTTGGCCGGGTGAGAATTATGCTGTTTATGTATATTTCCTACATAGTTCATATACCAATCATACGCAATTGGGCTTGACTCTTATGAGAACCATACAGGGTTCTCGCATGTTCCCTTGACTCTGTGGAGGGTCGGTGTCTGGCGTCACGTAGAATGCGGGCACAAGCAACTCCGAACACACACCGGATACTTCTCGTGGATCTCCACCGGCGAGCTGAGTTGGTTGGCGGTCCTGGTGCGGACCAGGTGAATCCAACTCTTTAATAAAACAAAGCTCTATGAGGATCTGTGATGGGGGCTGTGGTGCTGATGCCCAGTGCTCTGATTGTCAAAGTAAAGAAATCCAACGAAACTCTGGTTTGTCTGATCTTTGTGTGGTTTATTCCTACTTCTTTTTATTTCAATGTCCCTCAACATGAGCCAAATTACAAACTTGAAACATGTGCAAAATGTACATAGTGGCAGTGTGACACGACTTTCATGTACTGTAACTCCAGAGGTAATTCCACACCACAGTGGTTCATTTCTCTTTCACGTCAATTTTCAAATGATTGATATTTCTGTTTTTTTAAGAGAATGCTACCCATACGTCACTACAAAATCCGAGTCCCTGATTGGTTAAGTTCAAACGGTTTAACTTTTGTCATGCATTTAATAGCCACTGCTTTTGTACATCGAGCCTTGGAACATGGAACCTTAAAGCGTGCAAATGCAAGCGTTTACATTGACTTTTCTTTGGAAGTGGTCGCTCAAACCACTTGTAACATTAACCTTATAAGCAAGTACTTTTAATAGTTTTGGAGGACAATAGTCTGTCTTTTTCAACTGTTTTTAAAAATGTATTTCCCGATACAATCCTTCATGTTTTATGTCTACTTAAATAAGTCAAATATGGTGTTAAACTAATCATAAAGTACACACTAAAAATGAGTGACATGAAGCTGTGTGTACGCTTTTGCTTTATCAATGTCATTGCTGGGCCTTATCGGAGTGTGGGGGCATGGAGGGTTTAGGGAGGAATTCATATGACTTTAATAAGACTTTATCAGGAGTTGTTAGCCCCCCCCATCCTCTTCTTTTCACCCAAACCCCCCGTCCTCCTCCACCCTGTGACACCAGAGCTCCAATATTTAAAGGGATCTGGTGCGCGAGTGCTGGAATCACATTTAACTTCACCAATTCCTTATTGCCTGTCAGTCTGTCTAATTTGATCCAGCGAAGGACAGTTGCCGTTTTGGACATCAGAGTCACGGCACATATTGGCAGGGAAGACTGGCAGCTAATAAAAGCCAGCTTGGTATTTACTCCCCTTCTCCTTTTATTTATATTATATCTCAATATTGTTATTATGAATATATATGCATTTAAGCCTCACCTATCTCTCTCGGTGGCCCCTCAGTTAATAATATGTTATTGATTTCCATACTGGACTGGCTGTATATCTGTTTTAATTTCAAGACCTTATCGCTCCCTCTGTGATTCATGTGAACCCTTTCTTTTATTTCATTTTTCTTTTTTTGCTACAGGCATTAATAACTGTATGTAGGGAAAAAGAAACCCTGTTTGTTTAGCAACCAACCCGGTTACTGTATATGAGTTGGTATATCTCCTCGGATTCTTTCATTTTTGGCAGATTGGATCAAGCGCTGACTTTAGACCCAAACAAAACTTGATTTTGAAAGATAATAAATTATCACAAGTAACAGAAGGTAAAAAAAAGGAAGTTAATCGATTCACTTTTGATATAGTATAACTGCTGACCCAGCTGTAATGTGATCAAAGTCATTAGCAGTTTATTCACATTCTGGACTTTCTTACTAGTTAATTTCGGCAGAGGACAACAGGGACATACTGCCTCATGCACCGAAACCTTTGGCCAACCTTATTGGATAGTTGGACCTCTGAGGCCACTGCCTCGCCCTCAGTCCCCTTGGCCCATCTCCTACAATCAGAATGATAAAGGGATGGAGATGAAGGAGAGCAGGCGAGAGAAGCGAGAGGAAGACTAGCAGAGTCGGGATGAGAAGGAGGAATAAGCAGTGCATGTATGTATGCGAAATATATGCAACATCAGCGGAAAAAAGCTTTGAGTCAGCCTATTGCCGGGCCTGCTGCATGCTAAAACACACAGAGGGAAAGCCCATTAAAAATGAATGCAAAGCTATAATCACATTCACACTTAAAATTTAATGTTAGTACATGGCGACAGACAAAGAGGAGGCAGTGTGGTGTGATTGAACATGATCATACCTTCTTTGAACCGACACCTTTATGTGGTCTCTAGAAAGGTGTCAGATGAGGAAAGAGAAGTCTTTACTCTCTAATTGTAATGAGTTAAAAGATGGGCAAAAAAAGGCAAAATAGTTTTTTTCTTTTTCTTTTGTATAGTTGTCGTATGGGTCTGTCCGTCCTCAGAACTACTTGTAAGATTTTTTTTTTTTTTTTAGGTTTTGCCAAAGTGCTATATTCTCTTTTGGTTTACATTTAGTCTTACTTTAATTAAAAAATACTTAAGAGATTGTGAAATTGTTTATCATGTATAACAAACTGTAATATTTAAAATTTTTAAAGTCTCCATGTGACAATTTTATTTATATATTTATAAAGTCATTTATCATGTTGATGGCCTCTTTTTTTCTAAATTTCCTCTGAGGGGGCGTGGCTTTTGGAGCTGAGTTGTGCAGCTGGCTGTTGTTTTGTAAAAAAGGCTCATTAATTCATAGTCCGCCTGCAGAAGGTTTGATTTACAGCAATTTTAAAAGGAGAAATACTCTGAAATGCAAAAACAAAATGATGTCTTATTACATTTGTTTTCTTTCATAAGTAAAATGCCACACATACAAGTTATAAATAAAAAAATATATATATTTTTAATGAGAGGGGGACTTTAAAGATAAGAGCGCCTGATTACTACATTTTTAATGTGGGTCTATTGTTTAGTTTTTTTGTTTATATTGCTTTTCAATTTAGATTATAAGTGCAGGGGGAACTGGAGCTGTTCTGTTAACTGCAAGATCCATGTCGATCATGGAACTCCACCCCCTGACCTACCCCCTTTTTATGAGTGTGCTGTGGCTGCGGGGGCTCTCGTTTTATGGTAGTATAGACAATGAGTGCTTAGGCACTGGCTGGAAGGACTAAGAGCAGGATGGGACTCCAATTCTACCTCAAGTGAGCTGAAGATAGTTGACAAGGGCTCTTTCCTTGAGAGAAGAAAATTAATGTTCTTTTTACCCAAACATAATATTGTCAGAGGGCTCCACAATAAGAGCGGTCCTCAGTTTTTCTAAGCGAGTGTGTGCACACTTAACCGTTTGCATGCATGGGGCAATTTGTGAAGATGACCGGTCCTCTTAACCTTCTATCCTCAGTCTATAAAGGAGAAGGAACCTCCTCCGAGGCCAGCGTGGAGTTTCTGAAAGACACTCCCAGTCAGTTTACCTCCTTATTCAACTAAAGGATAGCTCTCGTACTTCCTTTTTGATCTTTCTATCTTCACATCAGTTACCAGGTATCTTCTTCTGAATGACAGACGAAAGAGAAAGACGAGAAAAATCCATGTAATGAATTGAGACAAGCATGCATAGGATCTATATCATTTCCCATCATACATTTGTTTACACTCTCCTGCTACCCCTCACAACCCCAACTTAACATTAGCGATGCAACAAAGTTGGCAGTAATACTATAGCTATCTAGTCATACAGTTTGAAGTCTGGAACAAAGACATAAATGGATATATTTGTCTGAAAGTGGATGCATCAGTATGAAATGGAGCAGGGAACCTGTGACATCTGAATGTAGATCAGGCGTGTCCAAATCCAGGTTTGAAGAAATGGCCTCCTTCTGGTTTTCTGAAAAATCGTGCTGATTACCTGGATCAGATGTGTTTAGCCAATAAGGGGCTTCAATGACAAGTTGGTTGGAAGACATGTAGGACATCGGCCCTCGAGGGCTGAATTTTGACACCCCTGATGTATATTTTGCACAACCACAATCTTTAACAATTTTTTTTTTGTTTGCTCCAAATTTGGACCACTTTAAATAAAGAAATATTTGGACATGCAATTTAAATTGTAGCTTTCTTCATATCATGAAAAAAAATGTTTTTAGAAAATGTAAAAAACACAATTTGAGTATATTTTTTTTAGATGGATTTCACTATAAAAGTCCTAGAATTAAAATGCTAAATTTCCACACAGTGCTGATTGAAATCATTTAATGTAACCTGATTTAGCTTTATAAATGATCTGTTACCATCATTTTCATTTAACAAGTACCTAATAATATACAAAATTTTTCATTGTAAGACTGCTAAAATTATAAAATGAATAAATCTCAAACAAATGTGAGCCACCATTATTATTTTTTTATGTAGGTCACAATATGTGGAGCATTTCCAACAGATGGGCTTAAGAGAACTCCCAAGGCAAACAGAAGTTAGGCTTTTTTTTTTCTTTTCAATGTTCCCAGACTCGGTCACTTCGCCCTGTCAAGAAAAGAAAGATAGAAAACAATGACTGTTCTTTTGAAAGTGACAGTTGCTAAGTTTTATTTGGAAAAAAAATATTACAGAATGATTGCAAGTACAAAAAATGGATGAAAAAGGTGCATAAACTGTTATTTTGACGAAGTAAATAATGCCGTTTGGATACTGTCCACTGGTCCATGGTATTGCCAAATATTTTGGTGAAATAAAGCATTGCGAAACGGAGAAATTGTTTCAGAGAACTTGCACAATTGTGCAGGAAAAAGGTTGTTAGTGCCAGAATGCAGATGGCTGTGTATGTTTGTGTACGTGTTTGTAATGGCTAGAAATGTTGAAAAGACAGTTGAAGGTGGAGTGTGTGAAAGTAGAGGGGGGGTCTCCTATAATGGAGATGGTCCACCTGTTTACACTCCTTTGCCCCCAGCGTTTTCTAGCAGGCCCCCTTTTAGATGGCCTCATTGCCAACAGGCAACTGCTTTTTGGGAGCCTTACACAGGGACCACAAAACCCAGCTGAAGCCTCAAAGAGCTTCCTGAAAGGGAGCTGGAGGAGTGTGGGGAAGTGAAGGCATAACAAATAGCCAATATAGAGCCAGAATAGCAATCAAACTAAATAGAAAAAAGCAAGCAAACTGGGACAGACAACTTGAAAGAGTGTATCACTGGTGAACCACTTCCAAACAAGCTTTTCTAATGAGGTATGCTATTAAGAAAACGAATGAGAGAAAGGCAACAAAGGGGAAGGCAAAAAGCAGGAGGGGCTGGCAGTGGACAAGCAAAAGACTGAACAAATGGGTGGATGTGTGTGAATGCAGTTTGTGTACTGAATCATTTTATCTTTGTTTTCTGCAACTGTACAATGACCTCTGTTTGGGGAGGAGACTGAACAAATGGGTGGATGTGTGTGAATGCAGTTTGTGTACTGAATCATTTTATCTTTGTTTTCTGCAACTGTACAATGACCTCTGTTTGGGGAGGGATGAAGACATACCAGGATGAGGAGTAGGTGGAAGCGGGGAGTTTGGGTAGTGGGAGGCTAATAGGCTAGACACCAGGCCTTTGTGTGCAAATTTCCCAGCAGCGCCTTACCAGTTAATTAAGGAGGTCAGTAAAAGAGGGAGAGCAAGAGCAATAGAAAGACAGAGAGGGAGATGTCGAAGGTGGGGGTCAGTCCTAACGAGCTGTCCACGGCACATGAATGCGGGGTTTGTCCTAAACCAAGCAGCGAAAGACCAAACAATGTCAGCAGCAATTAGCAACCAGTGGTGGGCAACCAATGGCCTGTTGACTGAGCCAGCGAAGGCTGTGAGAAAGAAACTGGAACATGAAAATACAGCCTCAGAAATCGATTGGAGCTGGAAAACAGTTCAAATGTGTGGAATGCAAGAAATTGCAAAAGGTGGCCATGTTGTTTTTTTTTCCCCTCTTCACACAGAAAGACCTTGAACCTGCTGTCTGAGTGCCTTGAAACTACAATGACATAAAGACGAGGCGTTTCAAAGGATACGGCAGAATCATCAGATTTCCCAGAAAACACCTTGCAATTTTTACAATGCCTCAACTTTCTGCCATGAATTGACTCATTAGAATATTTTTGTTTTAATAATTTGCTTAGTAAGTCAGTTTTCACACCTACTTTATTCTCATATTCAAATCTCTTTATTTTCCATTTATTGGCATGATTCAGTCCGTTTTCTTTTCTTCTATTCTAATCTTGCTGGAGTGGTCCTCGTGTACCTCGGACTCTGATCACAGGCTGAAACACTGTTCTCTAGAGGGGTCGGACCGCAGTGAAAACCCTCACAATGATGTGCTGCTTTGTGTGCAAATATAAAAGCGCATAATAGCGGGGAGCCTGAGAGAGTGTCGAAGTCAGACTATTTTCACTCCAATTTTAAAATAACGATTATGTTTTGCTGTTGTGAAGCCTATCAGTTGAACACTTGTAGAGAAGCAGGAGGTGTTATAGACAGCTGTGTGAGGTCATGAACTATGATAGAACTGTATTCATTATAGGCAAATGACTGTTCTTATACGGTGGGATGCTTTAACTTTTGTACACACGGCCTTTATGTTATAAAACAAATCTGAGGCCCGAGTGAGAAATCTTAACTTCTCGACATTTATTATGTATTAGATTTGAGATGTATTATGAATGCTGTCTACACACATTTGCACAGCTCATTTACATTAACCATCCAATATCCTCCTTGGGATTTCTGTGCTTTGCCAATGTAGATATGGCTTCAATGTGCTGATAAACCAATCCACAGTCCATCTGGTCAACATTCTGTACAAATTCATTTATATTGTACTTGTAAAATCCATACTCCCGTTTGCCGGACAAAAGTTTACCTAATGAGTCCCTTCTGTAAATTAAAGCAATCCATATTGCTGTCAAGACTTCGAGCAAAGGTGCAGAGAGGGTTTGGGGATCGGTGACGGTGGTTAGAAAGGGAGACGTCAACCCGCAGGAGGATATTTGAAAAGCGGGAGGCTGAGATCTGCGAGGATTCACGAGTAATGAAAGCTCCCAACCAGTCTGTCTGCAGAATTTACCATGTAGATTTAAAGCCTATAAAACAGGATCCTTGGACTGTTCCTTCTTTACATTGCAACTGCAGCGCAGGGTTGACCTCCACTCCTCTCCTGCCTCTCTGCTCCTTACTTCTGCGCTGCTAATAGGAAGCAGCTAGCCCCCAGATGTAGGGCCCAGGTTACGGTAACCTTGGTGGTGATATCGGCGGCTCGCCTTTATGTGACTGGCTATTTATCAAAATGGTGGGGTGGGAGATGGTGATGTGGGGGCACAGTGGGGCAGAATATGCAGCAAAGGGAAATGAGTGTCCAAGACAGCAACCCAAGAGGGTAACAAATCACCCTGCGTGCCCCTAATCCAGCAAGCAAGGATGTGATGGACCAGTGGTCACAGTATGTGATGGCAGAGATGTACAGGTTCACTCAGCTGGGATGGATGGAAGAGCTGGATAAACAAATGAATGAGATAAAAAAAAGATTGTGATCGAACAGTTCAAATGACTGCTCGCTGTAACACACACACACAAGTAAATGAGCGACAGACTTTTTTTGGCAACCTGAAAAATACTTTACATTAAACGACAGACTTGCAGAATGTGCCGCCAATGTAAATTGCTGCGGAGTAAATTGCTGTAGAGCAATATCCTACTGATCAATCGTGCCGGTTGCATTATCAATCATCCATCATTGCATTGATAACTCTGCAATACCTATCATTTTGCCTGATCAGATTCATTGATCACTTCTGAAGTAGGATTGATCACCCATGCCAGCTGGGGTGGATGACAGCAGTACAGGAATATAAAGGAGATGTAAAACATTTTTTGGTGAACAGCAGAAGCCGTCATCCTGGAGTACAAGCAGTGTATTTAATAAAATACGTTGGTGCAAAAACACCAATACATATCCAATACATTTCTGCTAAATTTTAGGTAAAAGAAAGCTTATTGCTTCACATTTTGCATTATAAAGTAATTACACCTGATCTTTCATTAGTGATGACGGGTTTCTTTCCCAGCAGAGAATACTGAGCCAGTGGCTTGTATTCAGCAGGGAAAACAAGCAGCCACACTCACAGTGCTGCTCAGTCTCTTGTGCCTCGGACCTTAATCATCCTGGCTCAGTGTGCATGTGAATATCAAGAGATCTGTGCATGAGCAAGTTGTGCGTGCACGCTCCCGCTTGTCCTCCAGTAGGTGTTTTCCAATAAGTGTGTGTATTTCTGCGAGAGTGTGATCACGCTGCCGTGTGCCCCTGTGTTTATGACAGAGAGAAAGGAGGGTGGGCAAAAAGGCTCGGAGAGAAAACCTCTTCCTTCAATTCCCCCGTGAAACCCCCTGCACCATTTTCCAGCCATGGGCAATCACTCACTCAGTATATGCATCTACATAGAGGCTGATGAGATCCTCCGTGGGTTTTACCATGTGACTGCAGCTCGTCATCTACTGTATGTGCCTCCCTTTTGTGCTCCTGTTCTAATACTGTAGTCACTAATGGGAGAAGGGGGTGTTTTGGGGCGATCTACATACAGTTATGATACATGGGTAAGCTCCGAGGGGGAAATCAGTGATATCCGTTGCTGTGCTTCCCTTTGAATTCAAGACGAATCCGTCATTTTTGCATACCCATTATTGGAAGAGGTGATATGTCTTCCAGTTTTAGATGTCCTTGCATCTGGATAGCAGTTCTTTAGTATATCTTGCCTAGCAGTGACTGATAATGTGGGCTTGTAGACTTGGTTAGACAGATTAGAGCTTAAAGAATGTCCACCCTCAAGCTGTGGTGTTAACACGGGGCACCGTTTGCTGAGAGTTCATTAGTGTAATTGCCACAATATTACCCATTGGCGTTGTCATAATGTATAGAATATTAATGCCATAAATCTCCATTCGTCTTCCATCCAGAAAGCCCACATCAACATCATTGCATATTGATGAAAAATGAACTTTTTGAGCACGGGCTATAAAACCATCGCTTTTACTGTCACTAGTTTTATACGCCTTTGACGTGGCACACCTTTATATCCACATCAGTTGTTGTAAGTCCAGCAATCTTTATCTCTAGGGGGGGAAATATACTTTCGATTGGGAAAAAGACAGTGTTTCTCAGGTGTGCAACCTTCTCTTTATTACTATCAGTTCAGTATCCTTTTCCCAGATCATACCTGCACAAAGCTCCACATCGTTCTGGGAATACCGCACAGTGTCAAAGGGAACTCAGACTTGTAAGTGAAGAGTTTATATGGGCTGTTGAAGAGAAGTAATGATGGAATCCTTTGTGTCACTCAGGGATTTTCTGTAGGTCTCTGAGGTGACCAGACAATACCGTATTCAAACACGTGTTCACTCAGTGCGTTGTACGATGAGTAGGCTACGTTTTTTTTTCTCATTTTTCAAGTGTCTCTTTAAAGGCCAAATTATTCCATGGCTAAGTTCTATTGTTTGATTTCAATAAATTTAAAATCTCTCCTATAATGTATTCTGGAGAAGATTTATTTTGACAGACAAAACAAGTTGGATGTTAAAATCATTCCTTGAATTTTTCAAAGACCCATTTTGATGTAAATTGCGTTTTTTTTTTTACATGTTCTTGTGGCATTTTTTTTTTTCCAAGTTGCATTCCTGAGGATTTTATTTTAAATTCAATTCATTGTGAATTACAAACAGATGCAAAAAATACCATGGGTTAAAGCTTGTGTGATGTACACATTACTACAGTAAGTCCCAAGTTCCTTGTGCAATTCTGATGCATCCACTTGTAGATGAATAGATCCATGAGCGTCTTTGTTTTCCTTGTCTGAGCTGGCATCTGCCTCAAAACAGTTAAGCTGGATATCTCCAATATTGCTCACCATTTTTGTTGTACCAATTATGTTGAGTTGGGGTTGTAAAGGGCTATAAGCTAGCAGGAGAGCGTGTAAACAGAAATCTCTCACCAATGGAAAGGAGAAGGATAGCATGGTTGCTTCACAACAACATTTTAGAGGAAACATTTAAAATGAACTCCTGCCGCCCTGTAGAAACTCTGTCCAAGAAAACAGTTTTCTTGTTTAATGGGTCTAAAGATGGAATAATAATAATAATTAAAAGAACACTGAAAATGCTTTTTAAATAGATCAAAATATGATCGGAGTGGACTCTTCTTTCAGCTGCTTGCTTTGGGCGTGGTCCACTGAAGGGCGTCTGCTCCTTTCGACCAATCACAACCCACTTCCTCTGTTTTTTTTTTTCTAAATTGCCTGATTTTTATTACGACTTCTGTCCAACATTTGAAATCGTTTGTCCCCAACCCTTTATATTATAATTTTCCAATGGGGCTTGAGATTTGACATTGTTGTCTTGACGTTTTGTCTCTGTTACTTTTCTCGATCGTGTGAGTCGTCCCCAATTCAGGTAAATCTTTGTGCTCCCACTTTTTCCATTTTAAACATTGATCCTATCTCCCCGATGTACATTTTTCCACAAGACTTTCCCATAATTTTTTAAATGTGATTTCTTTCCTTGCTCTATTAACTTATTTTCCTGCAACACAACCAATTCCAGTATTTGAATGAATTATATTCAACTGGCCACACCCAAAAAGAGTTGGTAGAAACCTCACGAGACAAAAAAAAATATTTGAAAAAGACTTCAGCATTCAGTTAAAACAAGTCAAGGTAAATATTCACATCTTTAACCTATTTTGACCTTTCCAAAGAAATAATTATTTACCGTAAAATGTAACACAGACTGAACTTGGTCCTTCAGCTTGAGATGTTGTAGAGATCCTACACATTCAGTTATGTGAGTGGCCCTTAGAAATAATTTATTCTTCTGTCTCTAGGTGAAAGTGTAAGGACATGCACCTGTATTTATTTAAAGGCCATTGCATAGTCTAAAGGTACACAATTCCAAAGGCATTTATAGTGTTGCTTTACCATTAAGTAGGCATTAGAAAGGGGAGTCTGCGGCGAAAGCAGATTCTGCAAGCACCCATTTTTTCATTTATTGATCTGACCTTCTGCTGCCCAGTTTCTGAAAATACCTCTGCATTTTCTTTAACACTCTACATTTAATGTGCTTGGCTTTTGTCCATATCCTGCATTATCTAAAGCTTCTGGAAACAGCATTTGACATGTTTTAAAAGAAACAAAATAAGAATTGACCTTTTTTTACCATTATCAATTATTAGGTATAAACCAAACAAAAAAAAGGATTCCAAGTATTTTCTGTGGCTGTGAATAGCATTATCAATTTTTTACATCAAATGTTCACGACAATTTTTACTTCATAACATTGAACTTGCATTGCTGCACTCTTAATCAAAGCTTAAGAGCACAGACTGTAATGGAGGATTTAACTCGGCTCTTTGAACCATTTAGTGCCCAGGGAATACCCCAGTGAGTACATCTTCTCTGATACTTCTCACATCATCTCTTATTTTCTACTTCGTTCCCGTACACTAAGATGTATGTTTGGAAAATACACCGTAAGTGATTCAAGTTGCTGGGGGAAGTTGGAAAAGACTGAGTGAGCAGTTAGGTGGTTATATCCATAAAAATGGTTAAATGTTTTTGTTGTCATGGCTTCTGATGAATAGAGTTTGCCTTTTGAAAAATGCTATTTAACAAAAAAAATCCTTTATTTTTCATTAAATATGTGTTTTATTTAATTGTGTTGTTTCATGAATCAAGCCTCTGGTACTCACAATGACTCTTATTGTGAAGGCGCCATAGGTGAAGTATTTTAAGGGTTGTTTTTTGCAGAAAACAACAGAAGTTACACTTTTACTTGTGTGGATGCTGTAAAGCATCTCCTGAAGGGAGCATTGGACCATACATTTAGAGAAGGCGCAAGAGGAATCATTAGTTCTAAAAATGTCACCTATATTGTGCGCTGTTTGTTTACATGTTTACTTTACAGCGTGTCCAGTTCAAACCTCTCATGTTCGTGGCATGCTGTTGCTCATGTTCATCCCCTGACTTCTCATGCAAATTTATGTTTAACTGTACTTGTTTGTGTGTACGGAGAACAGCACAAAACACACCCACACAGGGGTGGAGGGAGACCTGGATGGGGAGGGGGGGGGCTGTTGTTGAGGGGGTTTTGGTGGTGGTGGTGCAAGGCGGTGACAGAAATTGAGGGGGACGGGGTGGCAGCTGCAGGCTGCTCGGTGCACTGTCAGAGCGGAATGATTAATGAATGGCGGCCCCAGCTGAGCCTAACCTTTGGAGAACCGCACAGGACATCTGCAGAACTGTCAGCGCTCTGACAAGGACAGAGCTGAACAACCAATTATTTCGCCATCACTAAGGTGGGCTGTCAGCTTAATCCTAGCCATTCACTTAGGCAAGGACAGGCAAATTTCTCCTTTACATACACACACAAGCATGCAGACTGAGCAGACCACGGTCCTGCATGGACTGACACACACACAAGCGAAGAAAACAAACGGACAAACACACACACCTATGTGGACATGTACACAAAGTGCACCAGTCCACTTGCACACTCGCATATTCGCACACTGGCTTATGGTCCAGGACCAAATAGAGTTAACCCCTTCACTGCCGGTGGTGGCAACCACATACAGGTGACATATATTAAGGAAAGCAGGGCAAGCAGGGGAGGTTTAATGATGACAAAACAGCACTGGTGGATGCTGGATGGGTCTGCTAGCCGGACATGGGTGGGGCTGCATGCAGGGGGACTGATCTATGTCTGGGACATGCAGGGAGGGAGGAGGGATGGGGTGAAAAGAGGGGAGCGGAGGTGGGAAGATGAGAGGAAGGGGTGAAACCATCGTATGGTTCATTGAAAATAGAAGAGAATGTTGCAAAAATTTTTGATGAGATAGTCATCTTAAAAGTTGATCAGAACTCTCAATGACTGAGAAAGCTAAAAGAATTTATTGGTATCGGTATCGGGACACTCATGTAGAGGACATGGCTTTAAATGATTGACACATTTTGTGTGTAGAGCATTTTATATCCCTTCAGAGCCGTGCAAAAAAGTATTGATTGACCTTTTAAATTATACTAAATGGATCCTGTTGCACTGAGGAAGATTAAAAAAGAACATTTGAATAAAACATGAAGATGTTGAAATTCACAATACCTTATCATGTGATATTAAAAAAAAGTTGGCAGTTTCTTTGAAGGAAAAAAAACTTTTACCCTTCTGAACAGTTTTTTTTTTGCCTAAATATTAATTTGAACAGGATTATTTTATGTAATTAGGAAAAAAAATGACTTTACTCTTATTTAACCTCTTAAGACCTGGCGTTCACATGCATGGACATCACATTTTGAGTTATATCAGAGGTTAATTCTACCCTTGATGAATGTAGGGGGTTAGCTCAAATATTAAGAGGTTAAATAATCTTAATGTTTTCATTTCCTGTGTCAAACTAATTTACAGTTTCGTTAAAAAAAAAAAAAAACAATCAAATACTATAAATGCGATTAAGCAAATAATTAGAAATTTTAAAACTCAGTTCTCAGTGAGACCTGAGCCAAACAAAAGTATGTTTGTGCAACTGAAACGTGCTTGCATTTACATTCTCCATTCATCACTCGTTTCTGCGTTTGTGTACAGCATGACCAGAGCTGGGTGATGGGCGGTGTGAGTGACTGATTGGGATTTGATTGAGGCGTTCCTGGGGCGATAAAAGATTGAGCATCGCTGCGAAGCCTATTGACAGACTGCTGATGGGGCCAGAGAGAGGCAGTGAGAAGAAAAGCGCAGGAAATTAATAAGTGGATGAAAATCAATTAACTTAAAAAATTGTCCCTCATTGGTGGCTAACCACATGCATGCACACGTGTGACCGTCTTTCATGAAGGTGTTATGCCAAAGCTCCCGCAGCAGCATAATGCCAAATAAAGGCTTAATAATTTAGACACAACTACGTTTTAATGATCAGTGTCTATAGTAGCATTTCTATAATGCATTTCTACGAAAAGCATTTTTTAGCAGGGGCAGAGCTACGGGGGGGGGGGGGGGGGGTAGCACCACCAGCAGAAAGCCCCCGCATTAACAAAAATTAAGAAATCTTCAATAAAAAGTTTCATTAAAAACTAAACCATAAATGAACATGTTTGGCTGTTTGTTGGTCATTATCATTTCTTGACAAATTAAAATAAACTTGTTTAATTCTTGAAAATATAGTCAAAAATTGTTTATAGGCGGAATCACAATATTAAATTTGAATTTGGTCTTCAAACCACTTAAGTCCCACATCATATCAGAAGTTTCATGTCATGATCTGTAGCTCCAGTAATAACAGGCCTGTTCCCCAGCCCCACCCCTCTGACTGGATTTTTACTTTTCAGGTATGGGTGGAGTCAATCTCAAACTTCCCTGTTTGTTTATCCTTTTAGCATTGCAAAAATGACCAAAATCAAAATTTTTAAATGAAATCTTAAATCATTTGCTTCAATAATAAAGCAGTAATGATCATTCGCCAGCCTTCCAAAGTCTTCTGCCTGCTTCCCCGCTTATCAAATGTTTCAGATCTGCCACTGGCATTACTGAAAATAAACTCTGATTTATTTAGTTAGTTAAGCATCATTTAGCTAATCACATTATTAGTCTTAAGAGCCACCGACACAAATTCATTTGCTACGGTAACTTAATTTAACTTAAAGTTTAACTTGTATCTGGTTGTGGTGAAATTAAATCCACAAACAACTGAGTTTAAACACAGAACGCATGAAAAATTGGGTTTTTCTGGTATGCATACAACATATATGCATATAGCCAGCACGTATTTGTTATAGGTCTAGTCCTCTTAAAGGCTGTCTGCTGTCCCAGACGAACTGTAGGAGGAGGTGTCTGGCTGTTTGCTTTTAAACTGGGTTAGTGGACCAGGGAGTAAGAGAAAGAATGAGAGAGGGAGACGGGGCATGAGAGAGTTTGATGTGTAAAACTGGGACGAGGTACATAAGAAGAATTTTCTTCATCAGTAGAAATGGCACTCCCTACTCTCTTTAAGCTACATGAGTATGTATGTATGTGCTTCTACAGAATAGCATACTAGTAAAAAAAAAAAAAAAAAATGTATAGATATTGAGTTCTGAATCCCTACAGTGAATTGAATGTTTGTCTTGGGTTTTACTGGCTTTTGCAGCCAAATGGCTGCCCAATAATTTATAGAAGAATTGCCAGTGAGTTTTTTTGCCACACATCTCTGATTCACAGCCTTTGCTCTGTCGACAGTAGTTAAGCATGAAAGGAAAGCACTAACTATTCTCACCCTCGATCACTCTCTGTCTCTTTTTGGCCTCTGGGTTCAAATTGTAATTTGCTCCATCTTTCCATCTCATCCTCTTTCTGTTTTTCTCTCTTTGTCTGTCTTTCCCTTCATCTCTCTGTGCTTGTGAATGAAGAAAGGGAGGTGACGAGGTCAAAGTGAATCTTCTCCTCTCTGAGGATGATTATGTCTTAACCTGCCGTTATTCAAAGGAGCGGACCCTGTGGCCATGAGCTGGCCTGCCCGCCACGTGTCTGCGATGAGGAGGCAACACCTCCGAGGCACAAGACAGCGGGAGAAAAAAGCCATTCAGGCAAATGGACTGCCAGGGTCAAATGTACAATGCTTCTCTAAGGGTTTCCTGCAACTTACTATCCCCATAAAGCCTGCTGTTTGATGACTGTAAGTCTTTTTTACTGATGGATGATGATAGACACTCATTGTTTGTAGATGTTATTGACGACATGTTTGATTTTGAAGTTATTTAAAAACCTGCTGTGTGTTAAAAGAGCGAATACTCTAGACTTCTGGAGAAGTTGTGCTGTGGAGGGTTTGTCAACCAAACTGTAGTCCTTTTAATGTTTATTTTCGTGCTTTTTGAGGTAAACATTTCAGGAAAATACTATTTTTTTTTTGTCTCAAAGAAAGCAGTTTTCCTCCCTGCACATTGTTAAAAAAAAAACAGGTGTCAACATTTCTAGCCTACACCCCGTTGACTCTCTTTTAGCTTAATGCTTTTTTTTTTACCCACTAGTTGATTTATTTAGTGTGGGTAACCAGGAAGTCAATAATCATGTATCTAAAATTCACTGGTGACATTAACGTGAATTTGTGAACACAACTATTTAAATCACGGGAAATTCAATACCCATTTCATCACTTCATAAACAAGCCATCATCAATTCCAAAGCTCTAATATGATGCTGCATCTGAACTCTGATTTCTTATCAAAACAATCTCTCAAACATTAGCACATCCCTTTCACACTATAGGATCACAGAGCTACAATTAAGAATGTAATAATTGTTTCAATTTAGATTTAACATTTTAAAACTTTGCAAGACGTAAATTTAGCTACTCGTATAAGTCCTACTTTTGGACAAATCTGCCAGGCCTGGCATAATGCTGCGTTCACATCAAACTGTGCCCTTTGCCTCCTTGTCAACCATGTCAAATTAGGTTCGCTGCGTCTCTTGACAAACCTAAATTTCAATTCTCAACACTTGTCCAAAAAATGTTCCCAAACCTTCAAGTTTGGGAGAAGCTACTATCAAGTTTTTAGCCTTATTGGCGAAAAGAAGCATTGAGTGTATATCTAATTTACAATGCACTGAAGACATGGCTGATGTTGAGAGAGTTCATTAGATCATTAAGCCTCAATCTGAATTCCTCCCTTCTCCCTACCCTTTCATTTGTAGTATTAGGGTTGTCTGAGATAGTTTTTAAGGGGCATCCCTCCAAGCGGAGGGATACAGAGCCCTCTGTCGTGAGGGTTTTTCAGCGCTTTTCTTCATGTGGGTGCTCTGAGACATGGAGGTTAACATTTAAATGTAAGTAATGACTTTTTGTTTTTGCGTGACCTTTTTAAATTTGTAAAACCACTGTTGTTATGTATAGTATTCAAGTGCTGGAAGCTGCGTGATAAAGCTAGCAGACCGGCGACTATTGGTGATGTCATCAAGTGGAAGTCAAGTTTTAATTCGGAGACACAATAGCCTTGTTTCACTGACTGGTCCGGTATGGGAGGAGTAGTACAGGGATGGACCAGTTAATTCTGGTGAACGTTTTCCACTCTTTTTAATGCCGCATGTGTGCTGTAGATCACTGGCAACTAGCAACAACAATGGAGGTCATCCAGCAGCTCGTCTTTTCCTTGCTTTACTTTTTGTATATTGTGTGTAACAGAAATTTATTGTATTTTGAAAGAAAATTGCTGGAGGCTAAGAAGAAAAAGGCATAAAGAGGTAAACTGAATTGCTAGCTTAGTGCTATATTGGTGCTTTCTAATGTCATCATCACTTTCTGCCCATCAACGGGTGTTTACAGCGGTTCTGCCCCAACCATCCCATTCTATTTTCTTTGGATCTACAATGGATGGGGGCCCTAAAGAGGTGCAGTTGAAACTGTTTAATGGGTCAATTTAACAATGGAAACACTTAAACTGGACCGTACCACTCAGTGGAAGTGAGGCATATTTTTCCATAATTCTCAATTTTGATGTATAAATATAAGGGTAAGGAGAGGAGAAGAATTCAAATTGGGCCTCAGTTTTTTTGTTTGTTTTTTTTACAGTAATTTTTACCTTGGCCTGCAGGAGCTTCCCCTGAATGACGACACACCTACAGCGCATAGTTAGCAGGGAACAACCACTAAAAGGCAACCAGATGCAAGTGGGAAAAAACGAATATTTGAGGGTATTTATGTTTTAAAACATCCCATTTAAATTCCCTCTAAGTATAGGTCACACCGGATGCAACCATGCAAAAAAAAAAAAAATGCGACATACTCAGAAAAATGCAGGAGCTATCATGATTTCTGATCTTAAAATCTAGTCTAAATTAAAATGATGTCTTACAAAATTGTCCTTAACGTTCATGTGAGCATATTTTATTTCAGCTTTATGCAGTAGGTCCACACTTATTTTCAGAATGGGACAATTGAGCTGAACCAAGTGAGCTGTGGGGAATCACCCCCATGTCTGTTGTGAAGCTGAAGAGTTACTCTCTCATGGCGTCTCACCATTTTAAACCTTATTTGGTTTGCAAAAGTGAAACTAAGCTCTTTCTGTGAAGCTCGTCTCCCCCCAAGTTCAATTTTTGAATAGAATAGCTTGAGAAAAAGATAAGGATGGATAAGGGGGTAACTTTTAAAGAGAGTGGACAGCGGATTTCGAGTGAAGGCTAGGGAGGGAAAGGGAATGGGCAGCTTGGGGAAAAAGGAAGAGCACTTGGGACGATGAGGGAAGAAGAGGTCTGGAGCCTGGAAGGGTTAGGGAATAGGTGGTGGAGCAGTGAAACACTCCAGAGACTCCCAAGAAGCTTCAAAGGAAAGTTTTATTTTGTGACTGACAGACCCTTGGAGCAAAATGAACCTGGTGTCAAACAGCACGCTGTGGTCCCAAGATGCCCAGCCATCTCCATGGGTCTCACCCCCCATCCCACTGTATTCATTATAGAGTGAGACCAAATGATTGAGGGTCACAATGTATGAAAACGTCACTGTGCAGCCAGCCAGCTCAGGATTCCATAGTGTTTTGTGTTTAACCAAGAATGTCAAGGACATTACGACTTTTTGAACTTTTATGAGTAACCACTTTCAGAGGCTTATTTTTAAGCTTCATCAGTTCTATTTATTTTTTGTTTTTTGAAAATCTGTTCTATATCTGTTGTCTCTATTGTAATTTTTCTATAACATGACCTCTAACTAGGGCTGGGTGATATGAAATGTATCATATCTTGATTTTTAGTTTTTCACATTAGTTGACAACAATACACATCACAATGTAAAATAAATATATTTGTCAGATTTTAACACTATGGCTCAAAAACAGAAATGTGTAAGCATCATCAGGTTGTTTAGATTTTATTATTTATTTCCTGTCATAATTTCAACATAACAGATGCGCTGAAAATCAAATAAACTCAACTTAAATTAATACAAAAGCTTTCAAGTTTTAATAGAGGACATAAATAAAGCACATCACTAAACTGTTCAGTTCCATTACAAACAAAAGATTGATTCTACAAATAAATACTAATGTTTTCAGGCTTTACAGAAAAAAAACAACATAAAATCGTAATAGAATTTTATACAGGTGTTTTATTTAAACTTTTTTCTAAATTTCTTTAAAGAAAAGTTAAAATATTATAGAAGTAATTTATAAATGGTATGAACATGTCTCTGTTGTCTTCTAAATACAGACATAAAAACATTTAGATTCACCAGAGTTTTCCCTAATTCTGTCTCCATTTAATTACATTGTATATTGAATCAACAAAAAACAGCTTGAGAACAAACATTTTGGGATATTGTTGTTTCTATATCATCTCTGGAGGGCTCTCAAGAGCGAAGGAGGCGGGGCAGAGGTTTATCACAACATCTCATACAGGTTGCAGTTTTTCGTATAACACCTGCTGCTAATACACAATGGATTCAGTTCTGTCATTATATAAAAATATATATTTTTTATGAATTTTCTACAAATTAATTTTGTTGTATTCATCCACCATGTCTTAAAAAAAGTCCAGTCAGTGAAAATACTGCACAACTTTAAAGTGGACTATTAACTCATACAGGCGTCACACGGAGCAACTTGTTAGCATTAGCATCATGCTAATGCTAACAATAAATATTAAACTTTTTGTTGCCTGTCCAGTCAGGGTCTGTCTGCCAGTTCTGACTGGCTGCCATTAAAAATCACCAGATGTTCCGCTGCTCAATCAGCCAAAACTAAACGTTACCTGGAGAAGATTAGCGGAAGAGACTGCAGAGGTATGGTGTCTCGAGTGTTCGTTTATCTTGATGAAGGAAGTGAAGAAGTCCAAAGGAATTGAGTAAAATGGGGGCTAATATCAAAAAATAATTACATGTAAACATTTACTCACCATGTGGCAACTAACTCTCTAACTTTTACTCGCCAAAGAGGAAAAATCCTCGCAACTGGCCAGTTTCAAAATAAGTCTGTCATAAGATGCATTCCTCTATTGAGAAAAAGTGAGACCCAGTCCAAATTCTTCCCCTCTCCTTCACCCTCCATTTGAAGGGGGATTTTTACTGCACGTATGTCCGGTATTTATTTATTTTTTTAAATCTGACCCTCCAGGCGGAGGGATACAAAGTCCTCCTTTGCGAGGGTAAACCGCGTCGAGAGAAGCGCTTCGCTTCATGTGGGTGCTCTCTGAACCACAGTTTACATTTAAATGTAAGTAATGACTTTTTGTTGACCCTGTTGTTTTGTATGTTTGAGTGCTGGAACCTCCGCGCTAAAGCTAAAGGTGATTACTGGTGACATCATGGCACTAATGTGATGTCCAAAATATGAGACTATTTTTTCACAACTCTCCATAGAAAGGGTAAATGAAGGGGAAGGGCAAGAGAGAAGGGAAGAATTTGGATTGGGCCTTGTGATATATATTATCATTCTATAGCCCAGCCCTACCTCTAACAAAGCAAATTCTTTTATTCTATCAAAAAATCAGTGGTCTGATTTAAGTGGAACTGATTTTCTTGGCACAGATGTCAGATTTTGTCTTTCTTAAATCGTTTGTCTTCCCATTATCGTCTCTCTTTTTAGAGAACCTTGAGACGTCATTTAGAAAACAAATCTCACTGCTTAGGCTGAACCTTGATATTTGCAGAAGGATGACCATTACTGGCACATTTTCTCAGTCACATTCAGAGACAAAAACTCTCCAAGGTGGTAAACCTGTGATCTCAGAGGTCCTTCTGCCAAATTCTACCCTTCGAGAGCTTTTCTGAGTGTATTACAATTGCATTGTAAACAGCTTGACAAGAATAAGATTAAATTACACCATTATTTCAGGTCCTATACCCTTGACTGTTACAACAGAGAAGGCTGTGTTTAAAGGTGTCTGGGTAAACACTGTTAGGCCTGAGTAAACGGCTGAACATTGATCAGCCTTCTATTTATGATCAGCATGTCTGTGCCTGCACTGGATTAGCCCACATACTGTTTGCTCCACTCTAAACTGAGGCCAATGTCAATGTCAAAGCCTAATTGGAATACAACACACTGTTGGGACAAGGCTTCTCAGGAGCTATAGACTTCTACAAATTTACAAAACTCAATTTCTTTGGGTCAGCATTGTGATTTGAATAACAGTTGTGCTTATTTTCAATTGCTTATGTATAATAATAGATGCAAGGCTTGTTTACTGTGACAAGTGGCTTCTGAAACTCCATAGTGATGTCAATAACAGACTGTCATATCACAGAGTTCCTTAGAGGAACAGACAACAATGCTTGGCTAGACACTAGCCGGTGTTTGTAACCAAAAAAAGAAAAACACAGCCTTACAGGGTATCACTGCATTTAGGCAGGTGCAGATGGATGGCTGCTCAGTATTGATTACCAGATTCATCTGCATTTTTAGTGATCCCATAGTGCAAGCACAATGTATGGGGGCCTCCTTCACCCCTTTTGCATGGTAATTATTTTTCAGCCCAAAGGTAGCTGCAGGCAACGTCAACCACTGCGTCAGAGCCCATTGCATTAGCCAACCATTGCATTATTTATTTGTGCATGGGAGATTATTGGTACCCCAAATCCATCGAGACTTGGGGGGGCCTCTCAATGTCACCTCATTCGTTGCGGCAGCCGGTTGTGTAGCCACTTGGACTTGCGCTGGGAAACCTTAGGCTGAGAGTGGCTCAAGGGCAAAACGGCTTCTCGGCATGGGGAAGTTGTGTGTAGGAGTAGTAGTTAGGTGTGCAATGTATTCAGAAGGAGGTTTTGAAACTGCCCCCACTTATGCAATACTTTACAGTGGAATCTTCACTGTGATGGACTGGCATTTAAAAGTGAACCCTTATAGCACATAATAAAAATGTATTGTCAAAAGTAAAGAAAGAGGTCTACATAGTTCACATTGCCTTAAGCAGGTAAAGATAGTTATTTGTTCTCCATCACAGCAGGGCTTCATAAGTGAAAAGATAAGGTTCTACTTATCAATGCTGCAGCTCAGTGAATATGACATTCGAGAGGTTGTACCCATGCGTCTCCTGTTGTACCAAGTGTACAGAAGACAACACACAGACACACTTCCATGCTGCTCAGTTGGACACGGATCCCCCTGACCTGTCAGCCCTGGCCAGTCGGATCGTAATACCCAAAATGACAGCTGAACTACTGTCCCTGTCATGGCTACTCAGTGTGGACCCACACACTCACGCACCAAAACGCACAACACACACATGCCAGTACATATCCGCTACAACAGCAGTGCAGCATCAACATCAACTCCCGCTGGCCCCTCGGATCTGTCTCTCTGTCTGTCTGCTAACCAGCCAGCTCGACCGCACGAGACGCTCAGACGGCCTTGTGACATGACAGTGACAATGCACTGATGCTGCAGAGCGCCTGCGATCCTGTCCACTTTTCCTGACACTACACATCCCCTTTTCTCAACTCTCTGTAGAGCCTTAAAGGGGGGAGAAGATCAATGTTTTCTTCCCTCTCTTCTGTTTCTTGCCAAAACAGGGGCAAGGAACAAATAGTGTGAAACTATATACTATTGTTGATTTGCTGTCATCTTTCAGCCTGTTTGCTGCGCATGGAAACAGCTCACATGCTCATGTTTGCAAACAAATGCACAGACTGTGTTTAAGTTCTGCCTATGTAATATGTAAAAAAAAAAAAAAAAAAAAAAACTAGCTTGAATATATCGCAATAAGTATTTATTCATTTTAATTCTCAAAACTTAAATAAAGCCACTTAATAAAAGTGTTTAGAATAATAACACCTATCCTGGGCCGGCACACGCCCCTCCAACCTCTGCAACAGAAAGCAGCTGTGCTAACCACTTCACCACCTTTTGATTTAACTGTTCAGGCATGGTAGATATCTTTTGACGGGCATCTCCTGTTTTTAGGTTTAAAGATTCAATAAAGGTTCAAAGATTTCTGTTGTTTAGGGTTTAAAAAGATAATAAAAACAAAAACTATCTCCAGTTAAATTCTTGTTTTCTGGCCAAAAACTAGAGTACGGGGGGGGTTTTCAAGCAATTTAATGTAAATAAAACAGACAAACTTCTGCTTTGAGTCAGTTTTTCCTCATCTTCTTTACTTTTTTTACTTTAAAGCTGTTCCTGAGTGCTTGTTTTGCTGCTTTTTCATGTGTTCGAGTTTTAAAGAAGCACTAACGGGGACAACACAGCACAAACACCCCCCCACCACCACACACACACACACCAAGCTTACACAGTGACCGTGGCTGCGCCAGGCAAAGGAGGGAAGCAGCACCAGGCAAAGTGTTGTGAAAATGGAAAAAAGAAATGATATATTGATATATAGCCTAATCATTGTAATTTGGCCCCCCCCTCAGCAGATGGCACCCAGACAGCCGCCTAGGTTGCCTATGGCCAGGGCCGGCCCTGGGGTTGCAGATGGCCCGCAGGCCACCAGTTTAATACCCCTGAGTTAAATTGAAAAAAAACTGCTTTCATATTCAACTGCCAAAAAAAAAAGAAAAGTATAAAAGTAGCATTTATGGCAGGAATTTTTGCATAATTTTATAAATAAACAACATTTTGTTCAGTATTTTCTCATCATTTTGGAACTATTTGTGCTAAGGCTGCAGTAGCCAAGATTGACGATGGGCTTGGATGTCCTGCTGAGCAAAGAAAAGGGCTTTGGTAGCGCAGGGCAAGCCAAAGGAATAATCCATGCCTCTGCGCATTTGTGTGTGGAAACAACATTGGCAGCTGCATATGCTTGAAAGACTGGGTGCTGCCATTTATTGCCAGCCCTCTTCACGAGGAGCAGAGCTGTAACAAGCGTGCAGCAAAGACTGAGGGCATCGAGGCGTTAGAAAAAGGACCCTTATTTGCTCCAAAAGGCAATCTCTGTGAATGTGTTTTGGAAGCAAATAACAGGACAAATCTAGTTAATGATTCAGAAAATATCATGGTAATTTAATATAAGATCAAACTTTTCAAAGTAATTATCCATTTTTTTTTATAAAATAATTCTCCGTATTAGAGAAATTGTTGCATCAGTCGAGTCCAATCAGGCAACACAAGTTTCACTCTGTCAGCTCGTGTCTAAACAGCCAGAGTATCTGTGCCATGACAGCCTGTAATTTGCCTCATGTTAGCTTAAACGAATGCCTTAATAAGGGTTATCCAATCCGCGCAACGTGACATAATCTTGAGCAGAATAGCTGCATTACTTTGGTGTCATTGCTGAGCTTTTAATGCCTCAGTGATTGCCAATACTTCAAATATGGCCCGCAGCCAGAAAAGATGAGCACTATCAGTGGGGAGGAATGCTCTTTTTGATTTCAGATTAGCTAAGAAAAAAGAAAAAAGTCACCAGTTTTTCCAAAAACTCTTTTTTTTTTCTCAATTCTTTTATTTAAATTTTCTTTCAGCTCAGTGTGGAGGAGCAAGAGTTGTGTATTTATTGCAGCTCTTCATTATCATTTTTGGTATTCTTTATGCATTGCAGCTTCAGCAACTTTGCAGAGTGCGTGGAGCGGCTGAGGGTTAAGCGAGTCTCATTTAGGGACTCTGGCAACATTTGAAAAGCACAAACCTCGGCCCCATTAGGTGGAAAACTCACTCACCACAAGCACTCACCTGAAACATTTACCTTTTGTACAACCTGTTGTACTTTCATGTGTAAAAAGCACTCCAGGACACTTAGTTTTGAAGTTCCCCCGTTGAAGCAGCCTTTATGTGCTCCCACTCCCATGCAAGGGTTGCTCCTTTTGCTTTAATTACAGTGAGTACGGCAGACCCCCCAGGCTTTTTTTTTCTCTTTTTTTTTAAATAAATCAACCAGCAGAAGAAAAGAAGAAAATGCTAATTAGCACCGTAATGTTGCTGACCGCGCAAGTTCCTTAGCACTGCTGAGTTTTATTGACATAAGAAGGACAATAGGAATCTGTATTCAAATGATCTGCTCTGCCCCTCATGTTTTGCCGTGAAGACTGCTGCGTCCATCTTTTATCGGGCGTTTGACGGAGTGAAATCAGACATGACGGTCTGAGGGAGTCAAAGATGTTTGCGTACGTCTAATTGTGATGGAGATTGTAGATTTTCACCATGTGAATAAAGAAGAGGGCTTTCCATCTGTACGTCGGCATACCTCCCGTCCACCGCTTTAATTCAATGCAGATGGGCTGTAATGCTTGTTTCAGAGCTGTATATGTGTGCAAAGAGAAGGAGAGTAGAGAGTCAGAATCAGGATCGATACTATTGACCTGTTTACCTTGGTGCCGAGCAGCAAGGGCCAGCGCCACGGTTTACACTTGAAACACTAAAACCAGACTATTAGTAATACTTTGGTCCTTCTCTTTACTGATTAGGGCAGTCCATCCAACACACATGGAGAGAGGAGGATGATGTGTAAGAAGTGTGTGCAGGAGGGGGGGGACAATCGGTTACAAAAAAAGCAGAGAAACCTTGGATTTAATCCTCTTGACTTAAAGTGACTGGGTTTTAGCCCACGTCTCCCCTCTCGCCTCTACACCTGATGTGGTCACTCAACCCTATCGAGCTGCGGGGCATTGTGGTCCGCCAGTACCTGCCACATTCGCATCTCTCCGCCCTCAGGCGCTTTTGTGCTCCCAGATTTTTTTTTTTTTTTTTTTTACCTTCTCTACCCCCTCCACCACCACCTCTGCCTCTTTCTTATCCTCCTCCAAACCAGGCGAACAGAATTTCTTTAAATGCTTAATTTTCCCCCCTTTGGCTTTTCTTTTGCAAGTGCCCTCTCACTTGTTTGTCCATCGATTTTTCATCCTTCTCCTGCCACCCCCTCCTCCCTCCCCCCCTCCTCCTCCTCCACTTGCCCTCCCCAACCCCACAGCTTTTCGGCTGTCTCTCCCTGGTCTCTGCTAGCCTTCTCTGTGGCTCATACAATTTATTTATTTATTTGTTTTCAGCTTGTTGCCTGGATAATTTTTGGGCTGGTAATGACTTTCGATGAATCTCCTTTGAATTCCCTCCCTTTTTTTTCTGTCCTTTGCATCATCTGGGCTCAACTCTGTTCCTTTTGTCCCATTTGCTCCTCGACGCCCCCCCTCCCTGCTCGCTCTGACTCCAGTCTCTACTCTGTGCCAGTGTATTTTTAATTCCCCTAGATATCTCTGGCGCCCGATACACGGATGTGCTTGTGTCTCTGAAGCCAGGCTGAGGAGGTGATTGACACCTGGCCCCTCTGCCGTTTTCTTGCCATCCCTCCTCCTCCTCCTCCTCCAGCCATTGCTCTTGTGTCCGTTGGAATTTTTATAAAAATATAAGAAAGTGAAATGAAGACGATGCAAGGGAGTACAAAAAAACTCCAAAAGCATGAAAAAATAACCTTAACTCTTTAACATCTGAGGCGTAACCTGTGACGCTTAGACACAAAATCTTTAACTTACTGTAACTTTTCAACCGTTAACACTTTCAACGTAATTCCAGTAAATTTTTGAAAGAGAAAAGCAGCTTGTGCCGACGGTTGAAAAGTTACAGTAAATCAAATAACATAAACACTGAAGCTCCGCTTTAAAAGGGTTAATTATCCTCTCCAAGAATATCTTTAATTGGAAATATTAATCATATTTAGTTGTTCAAGATGATATATTTTTTAAAAAACCTTCCAGAGCTTTTTTTTGGTTAAATGCTTTCAAGCCTGAAGATACAAAGATTTTCTTTAAATTAAAGCTCTTGATTTTAATGTGCACTCCTGCATTTGCATTTCAACATTTGAAGGACATTATAGCAGACGGATTTCTTTGTTTTAAAAACGCATTTTATTCTGAGTGTAATTGTTATAAGGGCTTTGTGCAAGGTTTCCTCTTTTTCACTTCCTTTTAAAACAGACTCCAGACTGTTCCTCTAATTATTCCTTTTACACATAAAGTTTGGAAAATGTCTGAAGTCAAAAGCAGTGGAAAATATCAGATTTTTGTTGTTTGAAGTTTCATATTATAGTGTAATTACTGGTTTTAAGAGAAGTTTTTCTTTTTTTTTTTTTTTTTTTTTTAGCACAGATGGGCAGATGTCAGTGTGGTAATCTGCTGCTTTGTCCTTCCAGAAGGGGGCAGTAGAGAGCAACGCTCTCTGCTGGATCCTTTGTATTCTAAAGGAGGGTGACTCTTTTATCTTATAATGGTTATCAAGAATCAATGAAATAAACTAATATAAAGTATGGAAGAAGTTAAAGATGGTTATTTCATTTCAAAATGTTGACTCAAACTCAAAATGTTAGAATTTGATATAATCCCTAAAAATGTAAGTGTTCACAAGTGCGCTCAAACGTGGTCCATGACTTTCTTTTGGCATAATCCAGAGGTCAGGGCAGAATTCATCTCCCTTAATCATGCAGATGAACGTGACCTTGTCTGGCCTTGGCACCCCGTACATCAGTACCCTTATCGGAGCATTGCTTTGCATCTCTGATTGTGTTAAATCATGTTTTCCTATCATCAGCAGATGCAGGATGGACAGCATCCTTCTCTAAGCACATCCAGAGGGGGATAATTGCCAAGACCTCTAAAAGCCTTTCAGAAAGAAACCAGGAAATCAACATAATTCAGATGAAGGGGAATATCAAAGAATAAAGTATGCTTGGCATTATTGGTTGTAAGGGTGGGGGCATGGAGGTAAAAAAAAAAAAAAGATGCAAGACTTTTAAAACGTAAGTCCTTGGCATTATTATGATGATGCGTTTAGCTGTGCAGAGTGGGCCAGCTCATTGGAGGGCCCCTAAATGAAGAGGTTGACCTTCAACAAGCCCTCTCTCTGTTCATTAGCTACGTGGTGCTTATCTACAATAATACTGCTGTGGAGAATATGAGGCCACTTGGCCTTACCAAAGTCAACTATGAAATACAGGTGGAAAAAAGTGTTTGAATTTAGCCGAGGGTGCTGGAGTTTTCCCTCTGAGCACATTCTGCCTAAAACTCCCCAGATGACAACTGAACTTTAAAGCACGCCACTGAGAAAGGAGTTAACTATGAGGATAGAAAATCTTATCTTTGATTCAAGAAATATGAGCAGCGTATCCCATCAATTCTTTTACATAAGAAAAACACAAACATGTAAACTTCAGCATAAAATTTGTGGCAAGAAATTGTATTTTTTTATACATTAAGCCCATTTTTTTCTCTGTTAATGTTTTTTAAGGTTTGGTCTTTACATTAAAACGATATGGCTCTTTACTGTGTTCTGAAGTGGCTTTTTAGGGGTTGATCATTTTAGCATCAGTTTTCAATTTCAGAGACATAAATTTAGTTCTGCCTTTTTTGATCTGGAAAAATAAGGGCACTACTAAAAATGAGGGGTGTAAGGCTTACTTTTAACAGTTATTCAATTCATTTTATAATCTTTACAATTTATTTATTTACAAAAAGAACATAAGAATACATGCAATAAAAAAAATACGGAAAAATACAATCATGTGTGTGACGGAAAAGTTAATTCAAGACGGTCACACCTCTGTCAAAAAAAAAAAAAAATAGAAATAAAATACAGACAGTGAAAAAATAGAGATTGAAAAATCTATAACATAAAACCAAAGAACTGTAAGATAACAATTCAAAATCAATAAAAAAAAAAACATTTTAAAACATATCTTTTCAAACATTTTTTTTAAAACATAAGCAAACCCATTTTTGCACCTTGATATCAAAACTTTTTAGGTTATTTTTTATTTAATCTTGCTCAAAAGCTCAAACCCATTTAATAATGCGCTGCTACGGTAACGGAAAGAAAACTTAACTTGTGACTTATAGGAGGAAGGCGAAATGTGTCTGCTCTTGTCTGGTACCATAATTTTTTTTAAAGAAATAGTTTTGAAAATGTAACATTTGCCCTGATTGATCATTACGCTTCACAGTCACAGACCCATTCACCCATTCACAACACATTCACATCACACACTGGTGGTGGCTCCGCTGCGAACACTGGCGCCAACCTCCACCAGAGGCAATTTAGGGTTCAGTGTCTTGCCCAGGACACTTCGACGATGGGCGGGCCAAGGAATCGAACCCAACTATCCTCCGATCATGAGAGACTGCCCTACCACTGCACCACGGCCGCCCGTTTAACTACATCAAAATAATACAAACAGAATTCAACCACACTGTATAGTCACATATCAGTAAAATTCAAAGTTTTTCCACACTTTGGACTAATGATGGTTTGATCATTTTTTGCTACCATTGCATGTGTGTTGTCTGCTGTGATGGCTCTTGGTCGTTTCTACATTATAGTAAAGTAAATCATCTGTACCTCCATCCAAATAGTATTTTCCTAAATCAATTATAGTCGATTATTTTCACTTTGAATCAATTCTTTGATAGTTTTGGTTAATTCAATTCCCACTAGAGACGGATCGATCTGGTTGGTTAAATCGAATAATTGATTAATTGTTAATACCTCATTAAAACACCAATCAACTCTTAAATAGAAATATACATATATATTGTTTTGAGGCATTGTAACCTTTCAAAGTTTCAAAGAAAATTGTGAATACAAATTATTTATTTTTATCTCGTGTAGAAATACTTTAAAATTATCACAAAAGCAAATTTTAGTGTTTCTTTTTTTTGGGGGGGGTTGAAAATGACAAAATGCATAATATTTTGCATAACTGTACGTAAAGTAGAATAAAGCGTCTGTCTATTATATACTTTTTTAAATTACAAAAATATTAGTTTAAATATGTTTTTGTCTAACAATTTAACCTTCCGTTGATTCAGATGGTGTGTTGCAAATATTATAAAAACAAGGTTAAATACTGTACCAAAATGACTCTAAAGAATACTAAAAAGGGCTTATCAGGAGGTAATAAAAGAAGTAAAATAATGTGATAGGAAGTGCATTCCTCAATGGTATAAGTTGAGATTCAATGTAAATAATGAGACTTGACTACAATAAATTTTTGGAAGGGATCAAAGAAAATAAAAAAGGAACTCAAAGAATTTATTAGAATTGCAATAATTGAACTTTTTAAACTTAACATTTAGTAAGTCACTTGATAGATCTAGCAATTACTCAAGCCTTTTTAACTGCATTTAATGCTTTAGCATATAATTTTGACCATCTTATGCTGTTCTAATTTAATAATTTTCTATTAAATTAATTTCTATTAATTATTTATTTAACCTTTTTAGTCAATATTTCAAACTGTAATGATTCTTTGAGTGTTTTACTTATACACATAACATCAGAAAAAAATCCCTGTGAAAAATGTGAGAAATTTACCGAGTTCAAAATCATCAGAAGATATCAAATCTGTCCTTACAAGTAAATACAGGCCAGACTCCAGCCCAGAAACAGGGGTATGGAAAGGGTAAGAAGAAGGAAAGAGGGGGAGAGCAGACACAGAACATGGTCGATAATGTCAAAAGCGGATGACAGATCTAAAAGAATGAATATTGATCTTTAGAGGGCCTTTGCTCAGGCGACCTGTGGGAGGTCAGTCCATGTGATTATGCCAGAGTAGGTCTAATGCAGAGCTAGGGGTGAGCCTGGTGTTGGTGCAAAAGGCTTCAGCTATTTTTGGTGACACAATTGCACCTAAAAACTGGAAACTGATAATATATTCTTCATTTAACTGAAGCCATCATCTATAGTTTAATTCAAACTGCTAGATTTTTTTCTTCTATTTCTCTGAAAACCAAACTTCTTTTTTTTGTGACTCTTCAAAGGTTATTTTATTTTTTTTCCAGTCAATGGAAAAAAAACTAAAGAAATTAGTGGCAGAAAAAAATGCTGAATATAATCTTAAAACTCGAATAAGGTGGTAGGACTTGAGATCAGATTAGACCCACGGCTCAAGACATTTATCACTGTGTCCTGCTTGATGATCATTGCTCCAGATTTTATTTAAACACATATAGATTTTTCTGCATAAATCCAAATTTAAATTTCAGAAATATGTGCCATATCACATAAGTAAACAAATATAAGCTGATGCATTCTGAAGTAAATGATCCCAGACAAATATAAGGGTGCAGACACACTTATGCCTTGACTCCACTGAGCGGTCCAGACCGGTTCGGTACGGTATTTTGAGGAGTTTACTGCCCACTGGTTGATCCTCACCTGAGGTGCACAAATGTACAAATGCTTTAGGCTAAGACACAAAACCTTTTGTAAGCAAATGCATGAGATTGTGTACGGATATACTCTTGTGGATCACACACTTTAATGCTGTTGTCGTTGCTCAGAGACATATCATAGTTAGGTGAACTCGGACTGAACCTGCTCTTAACATGAATAAAATTCCATCTTTCCCCAGTCCCCCACCCTTCCCCAGTTTCTCTCTTTTTCTCATGTTCTTTTATAGAAGTCAATAGCTGACTGTCATTTCTAGTCTCTCTCAACATTTTATGTAGGGTTACACAAAGTGTAAGCGTTAACCCGAAGGACTGTTGCACAATCTGCAGCTCAAAACATGCTGCCATAAATATATGCTTTGAAACACCTGAGGTCATGGCTTGAAGTACCCTTCCCTGCATTTGGCGAGTGTGCCAACATCATCACAGATACTTCAAAGTGACTTTCCACACAGTTCTGATCATATATCATTAGACGGTGTCTCAGATCTTTTTTTGGGGGGCCATCGGTGCTTCTGGTTGTTTCCTTGCAGAGTGTTTATTCCCTCTACGGCAGTTCCCCTTCACCTTAAGCCAAAATGTGCAGGAGTCCCTCTCTAATAATGTCTTGTTTGTTACTCTTCTTTTTTTTATATAAAAGAATGAATCCCTTCCCGCTCTTTATAGCTCTTGGTCTGTATGTAAGGTCCCATTGCCAACAGTTCCTGTTAACACGCGGAGTGCTTATTGATAGGCTATTCCCATTAGTGCTGTTTACCCGTCAGGGCTCCCTGCACTAATGAGAGAGCTTTGGGAAGAAAAAAATGAGTAGGGACGGTTAACCACTAATGGATGTTTACAGCCTCCCTGGATACCGCCGTGTATTCTGCTATTTGCGCCAGTCCCCCTACCACTGTCCCCATCCCCAGACCTGCTTACTATCTAATTGGTACATTGCAAAAGGGCTAGTCTAAGCCTCTTTGATTTTGATTGATAAGTGGAGGTAAGGTTGGTGTTAGAAAGTGGGGTTAGCATTTGGGGTTATGGGCCTAATCGATATCCAGCGATCAGCCCCCCTTTGGAGGGCTGACTGCAGACAGGGGAGGGAGCTATATAAGGCTTTGAATTGATCGTGTATGAGGGTCGCAACATCGGCCCTACGTCAAAAGGATCATTTAGAGCACTATTAGTGCTGGTGGTGAAGGGTAATTGTGCCATTAGAGCTGTAAGTGATACTAAATTGTGCAGGTATGGTACAGGAACCACATCACATTGTGGACTGGCAAGTGATCTAATATAAATCTCCAATCAGGCATCTTAATAGCAGGTGTATCCTTGAGAAAAGTGCCCATCACGGTTTCAGTGAGACTGATAAGCTAGAAATACCTCAGCCCAACCAAGTCAGTCTGCCCGACTCATTCAATTTGTTCCAAAGAATGGTCTAAATTGAATTCCTTTTATTGGAAGTTTTCTTTACAATGAAAGTAAGGAATAATTTTAAAAACAATTGAACTCGGGGGTCTGTTCTGGTAATTATGCCCAAGGACACTCCTTTAAGAAGAAGCAAGGAGGGTTTGCAATGTTCTGGTCCATATTGCTCTACAGCTGGTAGATGGTGCCCAGAGTAAATCAATTTGTGCTCTAATACTGTTATTGCAGATTTGTTATTTGTGTTAGCCTATCTATAGCCATTATTCATTTCTTTGTTGAATAAAAAGACAGTGTGTGTTCTTTCTCCCTTTAGGAAGTCTCTGCCAAAAGAAAGAAAATATTTTTTGAAAGAAATATCATTTCTCAAGCTTCAAAGAAAATTCCATATCGCAAATGCAGTTCCTTACATTCAATGTTGAATTATGATATATAATTTATAGAAATAGTATTCACTTTGTTTAAAATTACACTATTAAAAGCCTTAAACTCTCTAATATAACATCAACCCCATCACCAAATAAAATTGGAGACAAAAGATAAGGCAATACTTCATCATGAAAAGTTGCTTATGCCAAAGGCCTCATCAGTGCTTTAAATTAGTCTTTAAAAAGTTTTTGTTTATCTGGAATACAGTTGTTAAATGGACATTAAAGGTAAAGCCACATGTTGTGAGAGGATCATAGAAAATTATCTGATAAGAAGAGCTGTCATACAGGTGAGACACAAAGGCTGTGAAAGTTGAGCTTGTGCAATTAACTCTTGTGCTATCATAGGCATGTTCACATTAAAAGTTGAGTCATCTGGACCCCACAAGACAGTGCGCTGAACGTTTTTTTCTCCAAGGAATTTTAATCTTCACTGGTGTCTGTGGCAGACATGAAATCCTGTCCATGTTTGCCATGGGATGGATCACACACCAATTTAAGGGTGGGGTTATCCGGACTCCATGAGAGATCGCGAGAGCAAAAAGTGAACTGACCAAAGTGCACCCCCGAAAGAATATATTTACAAGATGAAGTACTTTCTCTTTAAATTCCATTTATTTTCATTTTTTTAACATTAAAGTTTATGGTAAATGGCAATATGGTATTAAACTCTTATATTTATTCTGAACTTGTTTTTTCAAACTTTAGAGCAAATCAGTAGTCATTCCATTCAAAAAAAAAAAAAAAAAATGGATATAAACAAAAGTATTTTCTTCAGGTACCTGTAAGTAAATTCACAAATGTATGTCCTGTCTAACATTTAAATTATACTGATAGTTTTGTCCATTTACATTCTGTGGTGGCTTCCCACAATAGCTCAAGAAAAGCAAAAAAACAAACAAACAAAAAAAAACACTTATGGAAACTCAATGTCTATTTTCACGCGGCCACATTATTCTTTTGAAATTATCCCTAAATAATTAACATAATTTGATTTCTTTCATATTGTATACATCTTTCAGTTAGTTCCATTGGGTGATTGTGGGTGGCTGTCTTGCACTAGTAGGCCAAGATTCTTTTCTTTGCCAGCTTTTATTTTTTGTTACTGTATAGTTTTAAATCTTCCAGATTTGGACACAAAATTTATTTTTTTCCCTGACCTGTATATGGGAAATCCTTGTGATTAAGTTGGAAAAGTAGTTTTTCTTTATAATGTTAAACACATGTACTTGAATATACATGTAGCCCACGATGTTCACACTGGATTAGCAGAGAAGGGCTTCTTCTTATTTTCTACAGTTTATAGCACATGTCCAACATTTACAGTCTGAAGAGGCTTGATTTGAAACCTTGAAGCGGTGCAAATCTTGTTGCTTCTCACAAGTGGTTTGGCAAAGAATTTTACACTGGATCCACTTCTTGACACAGTTCTGTGTTTCGCCCAGACTGGGGACTGGTACAAGGAGACCCAGATTTAGGTCCCTTAAGGCTACATAGTCAGGTAGCAGTGCAAAAGGCCTTTTTCCTCAGGGACCCACAGTGGATGAAGCTGTATGCCAGCCCTGCACAACTGAGCAATCCAGCAAGATAGTTTTTACTTCTTTTCTTTTTTAATGCTGACATTTTTATCAAGAAAGTTGAAAAGAAATGTAAACAGTAAACCGTTGAGCAGTACCGTAAATTGTTTCTGCATGTGCCTTAAATCAGATTAGTTGTTAAATCAATGTACAAATCAGTAATGTTATCAAATGTATCAAACCTCACAAGCAAAATGATCAACAAATGAATTCTGTGCCAAAAAACAAATAACTTCTGCTCTTCTCCTTTTTTTCCACAGCTCTATTTTTACTGAATTTATTAACTTGACTACAGAATGGGTTCATTTCCCTTTATTCATTGTTATAGGTGTCAAATGCTTAGAATCAAAGACTCTAATCTTCTCTCTCTAAATTACTGGCATGTTTTCCTTTTTATTACTTCTCATCTCTGTTTCTCTGCTAATTAAAACCACACATTAAACAAGACGATTGTTACAGAGAGACACATGCATGCTCGCAAACACACACAGAAAGAAAGAGGTAGAAATAGTTGTAGCTACAATTACCGGCCAAGCCTCTAGTGTCTCATTGGGTGTCTATTAAGAGGGGGCCAAGCTCATTGTAATGATGGCAGAGTTTAATTACTTCCACCCGGTGCCTGTTGTAAAACATGCTGATAAATGAGCCAACAGGACGGCACATCATTATTTTTCTATAGTGCCAGGCTTTTCATAGATGATGAGAGCAGAAAAGAGCTTCCCATACCTGCATTAGCCTGCCAGCAAATTGCAGCACAGGCGAGGAAAACACATTTGGCACTAGTGAGCATGTGTATGTTGTCGAATTGTTAGTAACCCTTTGAAACTTATGGACCTATGGATGGCCTAAGAAAACACAATAATAATCTGTTCTGCAACCCATGCAAGTGCCCTGAAATTATGCCACCCATGAGATATGCACGAAAGACAAAAAGAACTACGTCATCAATAGAAAACGGTTTTCTGTAAATACTGGTTATATTAATGCAACTTAAATTCACACATTATTGCAAACAAATACACATAGGCATACATTGTACAGTTGTGTGTAAATCCTCCCTGATTAATTAAGTTCATTTTCTACTATTATTAAGTTGCTGAGGCAACTATCCTCCGTAGTACTGTGGTCTATGATTAATCAAAATGCAAACAAGGCAGAGACTGGTTGTAGTTGGGTAGAGTCCCAACACTAAATCATCTTTATTGCACGATGAGCAGGTTTGTGTATTTACTTAAGATCCAGTACAGATGTGAAGTATGTGCTTGGCCTCTGGGTCACACAGACATTTTGAACTTTGGGTCATTGATTTACCAACTTGACCAAGATACAAAGGTGAACAAGATGATAGCAAAATAGACTGTGAAGAACTCCAGTGATTAGACACACCATCACATCAATAAAACAACCAAAAATATACATTTTAGTTTATTTTTTCAGTTAAAACAGGTACCTTAGCCTTAGCTTGTAGCCCTAAGTGGTGTCCTTTTCAATTATTTCTAGGTCATACTGCTATAATAATAATCTACAGTAACTTGTGCTATCTTCGGTATGTTGATATTGGAAGTGGGGTCATCTGGACCCCAAAACACAAGACAGCACACTGAACTTTTTTTTTTGTGATTTTTGATTTTCATTGGTTTCCGCGGCAGACATGAAATCCTGTCCACCTTTATCCACATTTGTCATGGGATGGACAACACGTCAATGTGAGACTTGGGTCATCTGGACCCCATAAAATAGCATAAGGGTTAAAAAGCAGGTACTAGATTTGCAGCATTCACACATCAACACTTTGAAGAGAGGCTATTACAAAGGCAGAAAAAGGGAATCTACAAGATCGAGTTCTAGTACATAACTTCAATTAACCTAAATGATTAGCTGTGGCCACATAGCAGCCCTCAATAGCCTGACATTTCTCAGCCAAGTTAATATTAGCATTGTGACTTTATTCAGACTTGTACTGCATCATTTTCCTTTTACTGGGAGGTCTTTCTTGTCCTATTGACTGAAAATGACAATGTTTGTTGTACAAGACCCTCAGTGATTCCATAGAGTGCAGAAATGCTGATGCTAATTTAGTTGCTGCATAATGAGTTTTACATGGAATTGATTAATAGGGTGTAGAGTCGTGGTACATCAACAAATGCTACTGTGGTATTGTTCCACTTCACCTTATGTTAAATACAAATTGATTCCAATGCATTTTTAATGACTAACTAATTGGTGATTAAACTTGTAAAACATGCCCTGTTGCAGCCTTGGCAGAATCACAGGACTGTTGAGTATGAAGATGGAGTTTAAAGGGCATAGTCGTCCCCGCATCCACGACTAAATGTCACAGTTGTCTGTTAATGTGTCAACCAAATCAAACATGCACAGTGGTCGAAGGGTTCTAAGTGACAGGTGACCTTGGTGTTGTGATGGAAGACTCTGCTGCTTTCAGCTTCTGATCTTGGAGTGGGAAACCCTCTCCGGTCCTGTCTAGAGATGTATGGCCAACCAATTAGACATGAAATGGCACTGACACTCACACTGCACTTATCAAAACACCCGGCAACTATGTTTGTGAATTCAAATGAAATGCACTTCTCCGCCTCAGATGTATAGGCGATGACGCATACAACTGAGGAAATCATATTTGTATCTCTGTTTTGTATAATAGTCTAAGAACCGGTTCAATACCTTTCGGTTTTGTTAACTTGTTTTGGTCAGATGTTAAAACTGGTACAATTCACTCCTTTTTTTCATCTTCACAACAAAAACATCCCACGTATCCCTCTTGGATGAGTCATTGAGGGTCCAGACACCTGGCTGGGTAATCTGCAAAGCATCTGACCTCCCATACGCTCATCTGCAGCCTTCCTACATCTATTATTGGGGCCCCACAGTGTTCCATAATGTTCTGAGTAGTCAAGCATATAAATAAAGGTGAAGCAAAATGACTGCCTCTGTCTTGACAGAAGTGCTGAACCACAAAGAACACCTTGAAGGGCATGTTAACTGTCAATACAGTTCTGTGTAAGCCCTTCTAATTAACATAAAACTAAACAGCTCCCCGGTTGGCCACTATATAACCTCGGCGCTGTCTCTGCTCAACCATTTGCTATTTTTTTCCCCTACAGCTTTGGATACCGTCATGCATTCTTGCTACCAAAAAAGAAAAACAGCAAACAGCATCTCTCAATGTACTTGCACTAACTAATGCACAAGCACAAATTTTACTCAAAATTTCTGACACACACTTGTGAGAAAGCGTTGTTCTATCTTTGTAAATTACATGAAGAACCTGTATTCAATTCGGTGTGCACAGAAAAGCGCTTGTGCACACAATCACACAAATACAAGTATTAAAGAATCCTATTTGCTTTGCTGTTATGTGACTGAACATTGCAAGCATTGAGTGGCTTACCTCTCTTTCCTAGGCTCATGGTAATACTACATGAGATTTGCGATGCAGTGGGGAGATGGATATTGAAGGCCTGTCCTCAGATCTCTTGGTCATGCACCCCATTAAGTCTTGCTGTTGATGCTGTTGCTATCAAAGCTGAAGTAAACTGCTCAGCAGATGGCTGTATGCCTAAGCACAGAGACAGATTAGTGATCACATTTGCCGCTCAAAGACACCAATGCATCTTGTAATTAGGATGTGTGAGTAGGCTACAGGGAAGTAACAGCGAAGCATACCTTTTGCTGTGAACATACGGCATCGTGCAGCTGGGTACCTTTAATTTTAAAGAGCATTCTTTCTGGAATTTCATCTGCAGTGAAGAATTTCATCATGAAGGTTCTCAGACTGTACCGACTGGAAACCAATCTAAATAGGATAATTTCCCTCAAACACAACCAAAATGATGAAAAAGCCCAAGTTGAATGGGTAGAGAGATTGAACCCTGTACTGTATGTGCTGAATAGCCCCTAATGTGTTTGCGTTTTGAGATAACACGCAGTAAATACCCGCATTCTTTAGCTCATCACAAAAAAACCAATGGCAGCTTTCACATTTGCTTCCCATCACTTGTGATTCTTGGTAAGGCGCTATTTGTGCTCGAAACAAGACTGCTGCTCTGTTGTAATTGTCTGGCTCTTGCAAAGGCCACTCATCTTTCATTCCCCTGCCAAAACAGATACATATTGGTTGAGGTGAAACTAACATGCTTAGTTGTTGTCTTCCTGCTTTTCCATTCTTCAGAGAGACTTAGTTCTGGTGTGGATTTGCTCCCTCTGTGCCTGCAGCTAAATGCCTCTGTCTAAGGGAGAGGAATGGCATCAGATGGCAGCAGTTCAAAGTTTGGTTCCTTTTCAGTGGGAGCTCCTCTTAAGCTACGTAAAATGCTGGAGGAGGTTGCCATCTACCTTTCATCCTTCATTTCTTTCTTGAGTTTCTTTAATTCGTATTTTACCCCCACCCTTTGTATGTGCTTCATTGCTGCACAAATATGGTTGTTCTCGATACACTTGGACCATTTGTAAAAAGAACATGATATAAAGAAATTTATATATTTATATATATATTAGACTGAGCTTAAAGAAAAAAAAAGTTTTTTTTTTTAAAAGTAGACTGAGATGTGTTTAGCAGTTAAAGTGTCTGTCAATATCAAAAGGTTCCTCATGAAATGTTAGCCACGCTTTCTTTTTAGTAGTGAATGCCGATTTAAGGTTTGTAGAAAGACTCCACCGTGAAAATCTGCCAAGCATGGTTTGAAGCTGCAGAACATGGAACACGGATGAGCTGGGATTAGGAGAGCCTGAAGCCTACTCCTCGTCTACACGTCGTAGGGTATTTGTGATCCGAATGGAGCTCAGTGGGCAACACATGCCTGTCAATGTCATGACAACTTTAGGGCTGGACAATGATTGGGCCTCATGCCACCTTTACAAATACTCCAACACTGCTACTCCTCTTCCTCACTTTATCCCTCTTTAGCTCACCTTTTTTAACCTTTTCTCCATGAAAAAGTGTCTTTAGTTTAGTTTTATCACGTCTTGATTTACAAAACTTTTCACCAGCTTTGGACCCAATGGTTTTTCCATTCAAATAAATTACAGAATTAGAATGTCGGAGCCTCACCTCCCTGTGATTAAAATTTTAATTTCTTCAATTTAGTCTAATTTATAGTGACAAAAAAATTATGTTATATTTTTGTAAAGACGTGTGTATTCTAGAATTACATTTTAAGTGTTTACCTGGAACTGACCTATCTTAAGATGAGAATAAAGCGCAGACTTTAAAAAGTCCCATTCATATATTTGTCTTTTACATTGAAAGGCAAACATTCAGCAGGTAATTTAAAAGACAAAATCCCTTAAAAAAATGATGTAAAATCTCTTTCACACAGGATGCTGGTGGGCACTGCTCAATATGCAAAATGTTGTCTCTGAGAGTGCAGTGTAGTCTATGATAACTGCCGTTTGTTGGTCAACTTCCAACTTTTTTGGCCCAAATCCCTATGCAATTTACTCTGTTTATGTCATTATTTTATTTTTCACTAAAAAATTTGCCAAAAACTGTGGCTCATTTAAAGTTTCCCATGTGCTGTAACTCTACCTTTATTTTTGAAGTCCCTAAATTTTCTTTATCTTCATGGCATGTTGTTGCCTATAACCTCTGTTGCTGTGTCTTTGGGCTTCTTTTGTTTGACGGTGGTGGAGGGGTAAATAGAATCATAATGAAATAGTTGGTTTCTGTTGCTATAACAACCTTTAAAAGCCATTTTAAAACACTGAATCAGAGGTTTACACCTTGGAGCTCCTTCATCCCCCCATTCTGGATCTTTGGTTTTGAAGAAAAAGGCTGACAATTTGAATAACTGGTATGATTTTTCTGTAAATTTAGTTTAGTTCATAGCATTTTGTCATTTTTGTTTAGATTATTAGCATGTTTAAAGCACATATTCTTATTTACCACTGCACATCAGTGCTGCTTTTTAGAGTTCATAAAATATTTTCAAGTAGATTTACAAAAAAATATCACCACTTTTGTCATGTTTATATTCATTAGTAAAAGAAGAAAAACAATGAAGGTGCACTAAAGTCAGGATAGAAAATGGCATGTTTAAACTGGCTTTCTTGCATTTTTAGTTCAAGTAAATCTGCTGCAGCCAAAAAAAACTTCGACAGATGGATGGATTTTATTTTGAAAGGAACTTGTATTCTCTTCTATCAAAAGTAAAATAATTTAAAATTGATCTAAATAGAAAAATGCGACACATTTATAAACTCATTATTATTATTATCTGTTCTAAATGAATGGTTTAATGGCCACAAAAGCATAAAGTGCTACAAATATATTTTTTTAATGTGAGATGGAACTTTGACGCTCTCGATGGGTTTTGGTCAATAAGAAACTGGACCAAACTGCTCTTTAAGTGTTAAAGGTTACAGAACTCTGCTCTAGATCAATTGGCAAAAATACTTCTGATGGTTGAGAACACATTATGAAGATATTTCATTTATTTTATTTTTACTATTTCTTCAATATTTAAAACTATCTAATCTCTTTCTGAGCCACAGGATTTCTGAAGCCAATCCAAGCCTGTTGTGTAAAGGTGTGGTGTGATTCTGACCTGCGCATGTGGTTAGTTGGTAAGACAATCGTGACACTGGGTAGTGTTTCAAAAGGTTTAGATAGCTGCTTGCCTGCGTCAGCCTCGCTATAACATAAAATAATGCAGGTCAGCACGTGGGTGTGAATTTATTGTCCAAGCCCCAGTCTTTGTGTTTTCATGTGTGCACTGATGAGCATGCATGTTAAGGGTCCATATGCTGTCCTCATTGAGTTATTGTTGTCTCCTCTTTTTGTTCTGTTCTTAAAGCACACCATACTTGCACATGCTTTTCATCTGCAGTCAATACCTATTGAGCTGTTCTTGAAAGGGAAATGACAGCTAGTTCATAACTTCCAAGGTTGATCGATAAATACCTGCAGTAGCTCAGCCAGAAGAAGTCCTCTCCTAAAAACAAATATAGTAAGCTCGACTGAAGGAGACAGTAACATAAACAGTAATTTTAACACAAAATGCATAAGTCTATAGCCAATAATTTAATGGTTGTAATATCAAGTCCTTGACTACAAGCTGTTAATTCTACACGACACAGGGGTATCAGTCGGTCCTCGAGGGCCAGCCTCCTGCTGTTTTTTTCAGAAACCTTACATTATCTGCTGCTGATCACCTGGATTCAGTGTGTTTGGCCAATAAAGAGCTTCAATGACAGGTTAGTTGGAAAACACGTAGGACACTGGCCCTCGAAGACTTACTATGGAAACTGTAAGGATGTAACATTTCTGTATCAACATGTCAAACTTTGAGTTTTTAAGATAGTTTGGGGAATGGCTGTGTCTTCCACTCTATAAGGTGGACTTAAAAACTTTAATTAAAAAAAGGTAAAAAAAAAAAAACAAACACAAAAAACGTGGATTTATTCTTGTTGTACTTGCTGATGTTGAAACGGTTTTGAGAGATATAAAGTTCCCTCATTCTTTCACAGTTCACTTTTTTTTTTCGTCACAGCTCACTGTGATCTGGGTCCTGATTGGCTGTAGCCCTCATCAATAGATATCCTCAGTGCAGTGTATCCTTTACAGAATGATTTCAGCTGACTAGAGTTGCATAGCTCTCCGATCACGAGCAGATCTTTTTTTTTATTCTAAAAGTCAAAAGAGAAAACTTGTTAATTTATAAATGTGTTTAAGGTGTTTAGTGATGAGTTTTGAAGCCTTTACTACTTCTGAGATTTCACCTTTAGCGGGATATTTTTAAGAATGGAAATGCCCCAATAAACAAGGTGACACTGTAAACAGCACTCTGTCAAAATGTTAGGTTGGGTGTTATACCTTTTGTGAATATGCTAACACGCCCGGCTAACGTGTAACAGTGTTGACTTTTTTTTAATTAAGTGAAACAAGGTTGTGAGTTAGCATAGTCACAAAGATTGTTTTAGCGGTATCGGATTGTTTTATTTTACATGTTGTAAAGAAAGTTGTGAGTTAGACTTTGTAAATATGCTAATGCGATAACACTTCTGACATAGGTAATGTGTAGCATGTTAAAAACAAGTTATAGTTACTTTGAATGCAGTTCATTAAGTCTGACTGAACAGACTATTTTCAGACTTATTATCTCACTTGATGTGTATTATAGTTCAATGCGCTTTATATAAGCCATCATTTTGATGCTGCTACTGTTTTTCTGATACGCTAATGTTAGCTTGGGCTTGTGATGCGCTATAAGGTAGCAGGAGAATGTTAATGAGAAGTTGATGGGAAATTATCTAAAGGCTAACATACCAACAGCCAGACCCTCAACTCAAAGGGGAATTTCCTGCCACTCTGCAGAAAATAAGTCTTAAAAAATGGCACAAGCTTTTTGAATTTGACTACTGCATAATAACTAAAAACCACCGAACAAAATGTAGTAAATTTTAAATATATTTTTGTTCAGCTTTCATGTGTTTTAAAACTGTATTTCCACACTACAAATGTACAAAATGTAAATTATTTTGTCTTTTTTAGCTTTAACATAATCACAGCCTGGAATTCTCAGAGATTCCCATTGTTCAAGGGGGATAACAGAAAAGTCAGAAGCTATTTTGACGAGGAATCTCTGAAAGCTAAGAGCCTCCAGCTAAGGAGAAAAGAAAAAAAAACTTAGATGGTGGGGGGAATAAATGATAAATATCTTTGTGTTTTTATTTCAAACATTAGGAAGTAAAAAAAACTCCCTTGTGAAGCTTTAAATGCTGAACTCTGCCTGCGTCCGGCAGCTACCAGCCGGCAAGCAGCTGTGGCTCCAGCACTTTGCTCTGTATCTATGACTCCTCTTTTTTGATGCTTTCTCCCTCGACCTCCCGTTCAAAGCAAAGTTGGCTCCTTATTTATGTGCAAATTTGCTCTTAGGCCCTACGAGGGTGGCGCGCATGCTGAATCTCTCCTTTCTGGGCTTTAGCAGATTATCCCGCTGCTCCCTTTGGTCCCTGTCGCCTTAAGCCCAGCTGCCCCGACCTTTTGTCATTGAGACTTTCTCTTCTTGCCTTGGTGTCTTTCTTTACCTCTTCTCTCCCCCTTTCACCATCTCTCTGCATACCCCCCCCCTCCATTTCGCAATGCCTAAACTCTCCCATCCCTCTGAAGACGCCATCACCCCACCAGCTCCTGATATTCCTTCTCCATCTCGTCCCTTGCCTCTCTCGTTCATCTCCTACCTCCCTCTTCTCTCCCTCCTTTGCTCCGTCTCAAAGGGCCATTATATCGTCTCTTTATGGACAAAGGACCCTGGAGAGACAGAGGGAGAGAGGGAAGAGAATGAACATGGCTGGTGCTTTGCTGCTCTCTCATTCATAATCGATTTAAAGTGGCCCACGTGGAGCTCTGAAGGCTAATCGATAGTCTTTTTTTCTCCTTTTTTTTTTTTTTTTTTTTGCTGGTCTTTTTTCTTGACCGTCCATTTTGTTGCTGACTCTGAGAAAACACGATGGAGGAGTGAAATCGAGGGATGGGGGACAGGGAGGACATGTTGGGAGAGGACACCCCCTGATAACTTACCTCTAGGGGTTGTGGAGTATTGATAAATGTTGGTGTTTTGAAATCATGTTTGTTGGCCTTTTCAGCAGAAGAACCCACTCCAATGAAATGGTGGTTTTAACATGTTCTTGTTGCATTTTCTCTCATGGTTTTGGACATATATATATATATATATATATATATATATATATATATATATATATATATATATATATATACATATATATAAAACAAAGATTAAAACAGTATTTCTGAGTATTTCTTTTTTAAAATTGTTATGAATCTAGAAAAATGCAGTCAGAAAAAACTTGTAGATGCGTAAAATTTACAATCGGTGGGCAAAAAGCTCCTAATGCGTTCAGTTGCAATGTCATCCACTTGCAGACAAACATCTAAATATGTATTTGTTTTCCTCGTCAGAACTAGTATCTGGCTCCAACCTATTTTGTTGGATAATTCCAATATTTCTCACCATTTTTTTTTTTTTTTTTGCACAGGTAATTTTACGTAGGGTTGTATGTTAGAGGGAGAGTGTGTAAACAAGGGGTTGATGGGAAATGAAGGTATGTTCATTCTGCACCAACAGTCCCGTCTACAACTCAGAGGTGAATTTCTGACGAACTCCTGCCACTCTGCAGAAAACGACTCAAGTTTTTGGATTTCAGCTAAAAACGGCAAAACCATATTAAAAAAAACAATCTGATGCTTTGACAATGGATCAAAAGATGATCGACGTGGCATTTTAAGTTTGTGCATGTGGGTGGGTTGTGTATGTGGGTATGGGGGGAGTATTGTGTTGGGGTAGGGGATTGGAGCTTAAAAAAAAAACCAGAATGTAATCAAGCAGTGTGACCTCCGCCAGCCCCATCTGTATCCCTACACCATCCTTTCATCACATGCCACCCATCCCACACGATCACCCCTTTTCTCCTGCAGGTGCTTCCCTGCTGGGTGAGGTTGCTGAGCAAACAGAAGACAAAGAGTTGACTCCCTCTCTCCCTCACCTCACAGTGTGAGTGCATGGGTGGATTTTGGCAGAATCAGCCTCCTAAGCCACTTCATTGTATTCTTCACCATCTTTCTCCTCTCACCTCTGCCCTTTCTCTGTCTTTTGCTGTTCTAATATCTTATGTGTCTGGTTTCTGTCTCAAAAAAGTGTCTCCAATGCTATTATATATAGAGAAAAAAGAATATCACACGCTGTACATGTGTATTTTAGTTTTTGGGTAGAAATTGACGAGCAACTCTATTTCCATACACCAATTTCCATAAAGCTTCTTTGGTGAGATTTCAACATTGTTTTTCCCCCCAACTCTTCCTCAGTATCAATACAAACACTTCATGTTTAAAATGCAAGCGTTATTGTACTACCCAACCTGATTCAGATCCAGAAAGCCCAGTTGAATTGTTTCGGGATGAAAAGGTGAAAATTGTTTGATTTGGTGTCACGCTGTACTTTTCAGTAAGGAAATCATCTGACACTTTGAACAGCTGTTCTTTTTGGGGCAGTGTTGCCCCAAATGGGAAAAACCGAGCAGGGACAAAAAGAAGAAAACTCCATCCAATTTCAGTGTAGCATACAGTCTTCTGAAAATCATAAATCAATAAGCACCTGGACCTCCTCGCATTGAAACATCTGCTTCCACATTATTTTCCAGCTTCTGCTGGATCTCTTTTGATTGGTGCTTACCGTGTCTTTTTCTTGCTCTCTCTGCTTTTCTTGCACTTGTTGGTCTTACCAGATTGTACATATGAAGACATTGGTACAACAGCCTTAAATACATGATTTTTATTTAAAAATCAATTTAAAAAAATCTGTAAATCTTCAAATGTTTGACTAATAATTGCCAGTTAATTATGACCAACTTAATATTTTTACAAATTGTCGTACAATATTAGACCTTTAATTTTTTTAAGTTTAAAATATTCTTTTAAAATAATAAAATCTTAAAAAAAACACTGTATTTGTCTTTGCAATGACAATAAACTTAAACACCATTTATTTGCTTCACATGTTTATAACTTGACCAATTGTTCCTTTGTTGTCACCCCTCAACAACATAGAATTGAAATGATTACAATGAAACAGCAATAGAACATTTCCCTCCTTTTATACAAGCTCATTGTTAACTGTATGTGGTAATTATGTTTCCACTTCATTTTCCCCGTCACTTTATTAGTCCCCTAAAAAGCCCTTAAAATATAAATGACAGACAATAAAATGGCAGTAAACGTAGCAAATGGGTATAAATGACTGTCCATGAAACACGGATGCTGACAGGTACTGTCATACTGGAGGAGGTTTGGAGGGAGAAGAAATAGTAGAGATGGGGATAAAGGGGGGAAAAAGCAGATGGATAAACATACAGGGAACGGTGGGAGAGGATGCAGCCCAAAGGCAAACTGCTCCCACGGGCCTTTGTTTGTTGTGTCTGCGCTGGACCATTGTTTCGGTCCCTATTAACCTCTTGGCCCCCTGCGCAAGAGCGGGAAAGGGAGGGCGGATTCAAAATGACAGACATGGCCCAGTGACATTGGAGGTGAGGAGTGGTTTTAACAAGGGCTTAGGGGCAATGGGGACCCTTGCTGTCTGGCTAAATAAGAGGGGGTTGCATGTGAGAGTGTGTCTGTGTGTTAAGACAGCAGGGGTGGGGGGGTGGGGGGTGTCTAGCTGGCCAGAAGGGGGAGGAGTTTGTCAGCTGTAGACAAATATGGGTAATGTGATATCTGCCGTCTGTGCACCTCAGACAAATCATGTTCATCTTCCTTATATAAATGTCAAGCTTTTTTTTTTTTTTCTGGGGGGTGGGGTGTCACTAGACAGTTTTTGACTCTTACGAAACTTTTGTGTTAAAAAATAAGAAATAAAAGGAAAAAAAAATGTTTTAAGACATTGAATTTTACGATTGAAAACTATTTAATATTTTCTGCCAGAATAGAAACAAAGAAAGATTGTTAGTACATTTGTTAAGCTTGTAAGGAGTTTATTAGTATGGCCTTTGTAGACGATGGTCTCCCTATAGATGTTTATTAGTCTTACCAAGTATGTCGATAAACCTTATTAGGCTTATCGTGCTAATACATGTCTTACTAACACCCAATAAACTCATTAATAATGTTTGTTAATGTGTTAATAAATCTTGTTAAATAATTGTATTATAAAGTGTTACCAATGTAACATTTTAAAAGTTCATTAAGTGAAAATTGTCTTAATTTATGCTTGAAATGTTTAAATCCTACTATAGGTAGATCTAAAGGAGCTTTAAAGACTCACTCTAATTTAGTTTTTTTGTTTGTATGTTCCAGTTGTATTTTTCTGATTATGGAAAGACAGAAAAACTATTTTAAATTGAATTATCCTTGTATATGAGTATTTCTTTAGTCATTTTGTTGTGAATCAGGAGCAGACACACAGATGCCATGGAATAAAAGTGTGACGTACAAGTTAATACAGATACCCACAAGCTCCCTGCTCAGCTCTATTCTGATGCACCCACTTGCAGACAAATAGATCCATATGCATCTTTGTTTTTCTCATCCAAGCTGGTGTTCTGGCTCACACCTGTGCGGCTGAATAGCTCCAGCATTACTTGTCATTTTTGTTGCAATTGTAATGATAGGTTGATAGGCGGGACTGTTGATGCTGGAGTTGGCTCCACTGCTCAACTAAGAAAGGGAGACTTTGCCCCCCACATATTGGAGTTGTTGAGACCCAAACCCGAGCTTTTTCAAACCGCATGTTTTCATCTGCTCCTGATCCATCATGGTCAGCGCAAAGAAATACTCAGAAATGCAGTTTTATCCCATAAAAACCAATAGTGACATCAGTGTGGAAGAAAAATATCTGAACTTTTATATGTGGTCAACTTGGTTTGTATTTTTCACATAATTTTATTTCTAAGATTAAATGGTTAAATGCTAGCATTTATTTTGTCTGACCATGGGTGAAACATTCCTTAAGTGAGTCAGCCCTGGGCTTTTCTTTTTTTTTTTTTTGAAATTCCCAAGAGCCTTTACAGTCATTGGATGGTGAGAAATGGGGGCAGACTTACTCCACGCTAACTTAGTGGTAAATTTGAGATGCTAGAATCTGTCTTAGAAAATGACACAGATTTGTGGATTTTGGTTAAAAATGTCATAATCATATTGAAAAGACCACTGAAAGCTTTGAAAATAGATCAAAAGATGAACAAAGTGGGACTTAAAGAGTCATATCAAAATGAAAACAACACAAGTAAGGAGTGTAGATTTTTAGACTTCCAGAGCTTCAGATGAGCTTGTCTAATTTTTAAACTTGGATATTGAGAAAGAAAATGTAAAAAATAATTTGAAAAGCAGGATTTATGATATAGGTAGACGTTTTTCAATGGTTTTGAAAAGCAGACGACTTTTATCCCTTACAAGTCACTGACCTTCGTGGCTGAATGTAGCATTGCATGAGTGTGTCACATTAAGAACCCACAATGGAAAGGCTTTGGTCCTTTTTGCATGAAAACGCACCATTTACTCCAAACAAAGAATGCAGGCTCTTCCTCCCGCTCAAGTGTCGCTGGATTGAGAGAACACGGTCACACACCCCTGAGAGTCTTACCTGAGCTTTAGTCAGGAATGAACTGATAGCACTTTGCCACACATTGAGAGTCAGTAGGAAGGGGGAAGCTGCAGGAATGCACCCCTAAGAGGATGAACCATGGGATTTAGAGTCCAGTGGATAGGCCAGAATGTCTGATATACAAGGTAAAAGTCCTATGGATCAGATGAAGCTGTCAAAGAGGGTACTGAGAGGAAAGAACCACAGGGAGAGGGAGCATGGAGATGGAGGACAGGCGGAGAAGCTGGACGGATCACAGAGGCATAGAGCTTAGGCTGAGGATCAGAGTTATTTTACAGGAAACTGACAAAAGGTGGGAAGAAAGAAAAAGAACTGCGTGTGTGACTTGACGATCAATGAGTTGAAGAAACAAAGTTTTCCACAAAATAATTCCCACAAAGATTTGACTAAGAGAATTTGCTTAAATCTCTTTTAGCTCAATTTATCCTGAAAGGCAAACAGTTGAGAAAGCATCGGCAGCTAATTTCAGGAATTCAGCAAAGACGGGAGATGTTCGAAGCAGGAATGTGTAATGCACTAGGTGGTGAAGATTTCTCTTGATGAGACACATGAGCAGTGTCGTATATGTCCTTGTGTGTCTTGGCCTCAGTTTGTGGAACTGGGCAAAGCAGTGTTAAATTACGCAGAAAGAGTTAGTGGGACCCTGTCAGGATGTGGCACAGCGTTGGGGAGAAGCAAGCGGATGGACGTGGCACTAGTTTGTGCCCCCCGGAGTCCCCTGTCAGGCCACATGACCGCATTGTTTGAACCCATGCTTACTTACACACCAGCTGCACTTACACACACACACACATTACAATGAAATATGATTGATTTTGGTTCCAATTTTAGATTAAAATCAATTAAGATGACTGGTGATTTAACCCTAAAAACTCTTTTCTAAATATTTTTTTATGATTTCGAGGAGCTATTCAGGTGCTACTTTTTCATTTTGATCAGTCGTTTCAAACACTGCCTGCATGATTGCTCCGTTTTTCTGTTGCCAGTTTGACATTTTCATGGCTCCTTTGTAACTATGACATAAAGGCTTTGTAGAAACACTTTTTTCTTCCTCTTGGGTGACTGTAGTTGACGCCTGTAAAGGTCTCACTGTGTTTAGTTTTGCAAACTTTTGAGAAAAAACGTGTTAAACGAGAAATGTTAATGTTTTGTATTCAGTGTAGGTGTAAAGGCTAACATTTTTTAGATCCATTTATTCCCACATTATCATTTAATATAAATTTATATGTAGGCATATATTTAATAAATTCTCTTAGAAGAGAAGTTTCTCCCACAAAACACATTCCTTGTTAATGTGTTGAGTTGTCCTTGTATTTCCTTGTCTTTCTGCTCTTTTGTCTATACTGTCTTATTGGTTCAAGGTACTGAAATTATACCATTAAAACTTCAACCTGGGTATTGATTGGGGAGTGTTGAGATGGTTGATTGGTGTTTTGTCCACAGCATACTCTTGTTTTTAGTTCCAATTTTTGCATACATCTGCTGCTCCTATTCTTCTCATGTGGTCAAATAAAAGATAAAATGTAGCCTTTTTTAATCTACTTATCCAGACATTGAATTCGGTTTATTGCAAAGAATCAATTAACAAAATGTAATTCAAAATGCAGAGGGAGAATGTGTTTAAAAAGCAGGTATACCCATTTACTATAAGGGTATTTACAGGACAATTATAGGAATTTGGAGACTATAGGAACAAAGTGGTCTTTAATCAAGTTGCTGATGAACTCTTGATTTCAGTTTAGTTAAGTTTAGTTATGTTTGGCAGTTGTGGATGATTCACTTTGTAAAACGATGAAGATTGACGTCAAAATGTATCATAGAAGTAGTTATAGCCATAAATGTGTTAAAAATTCAAGGACCATTTTAAAAAGTTGTTTTACAAATGAAGACCATTTAAAATAATTATAATTAATTTTAATAAAGCATATATTACACCAAACTTACCATTGGTCTATTTGAAGTCTATAAATGCTGAAAAAGTCCTAAAAACAGTAAAAGGAATTCAACAGAAATATATTTGCTGTGTAGGGTTGTAGTTTTTTTTTTTTTTTTAATTTGTTTATTTGTTCCTTTCATGAGGAGGGCATTACATTTTACATTAATACATTCAAAACACAACATAAGTCCACTTATCTTCCTGACAGGGAAGGAGCAGTGAGAAGAATTTAATTCTTATTTCATTTCTGCCCCTATGTCACAACTTAAAAGAAAACAAACAAACAAAAGATCCAATCCCTGATGGCTTTTAGCGCCTTTCCCCACACATTAACAACACATTACATACTCCTAGTTCTTTTGCATTTTCTTAAAAATGTAATATAATAGTACATCTTTTCAAAATTCCCTGCTGAACATACCAAACTTTTACCCCAGAAAAAAATGCCTACTTAAAAGCAGTCCGTGCAATTTGATACATAAAATTGTATTTGCTCCTGTGATTTTCATCTTCTGAGGTATAAAGAGATAACTTTTGCAGACTCTCTAGCATCTCTTTATTCTCTTATTATTATTATTATTGCTATTATGTTTTACTTTTATTTAGGTTTTTTACTTTTTGTCTCTTATTCCTAAGTTTTCTGGGTCAAGCAGATTCACTTTATATAATTTGCTATTTTTACTGTGTTTGAGTAATCAATAAATGCTTAAATAACATAATTGGTACTTGCAAAAAAAAAAAAAAAATAGCATTGCTTTATATGTTTCTTAACTAGAAGAGAACCTGAAGGGACAATGCCAGCATGCACTCTTCAGTGAGGGTCTCATTTGTGATTTTTGGAGAAAAGTTCAATCCTCAGAAATCTATCATTTTCAAACATTTGATTCCTAAATTTAAAATAGGAGAGATATTGTTTTTAATAGAAAAAGGAAAACACTCTTTTAACAGCATATGTCTCCTCTAGTTTAAGTCTGATAACTGCTTTGGCTTTTCCTCTTTTGGATGTCACTGCGAGATTCACTGTAATGCCTACTGCACCCTCTACTGCATGTGTCTGTGTAGGGAGATGGACATATTTGAGAACCTATCACATGTGGAAGCCGAGGCGTTTGTCTCTAGGGCACTGACTGACCAAACAAACGAAGCTTTGCTGTGTCCAACCTGAATCTCCACTGACATGTCGCTCTGGCTCCTGGAGAATATAATTCAACATGATTGGCCAACTCTGCTGGAAGGCATGATTCTGCTCTGTCCAGCAATGTACATTACTGTTGCCTGGGGGCATTACATTATTAAAAAAAAAAGGGTGGGTTATTATGGGGGTAGGGATCAAGCTGGCACGTTATCCTGGTCCAGTAACAAATGTGTTTTTAAATAGTTGACAAAAAGCCCATTTTGGTTCCATAAATATGTTATTCTTTTTACTTTTTTTGTTTTGTTTTTTGTGGGAGCAGCAAGAAACTCTGCTGTTCCTACTTGTTGACTTTCATATGCAGGGTTTTGCCCTCCAAGCTCTTCCTCCCTGATGGTATTTTCCATCGCGCATCGTGTTCTCATACACATTCTTGCAAATGGTGTCTTATCCAATCTGTGGTTTGGTTCCTGGTCATGATGACACACATTGCTGTGGGCTGAACCTGAAAGCCTGAGGATTTCTTTTTTTTTTATATGTGCATCTGCTGTGCCTCTGGATGCCCTTCAGGTCAGTGAAGCCAGAAGATGTGCTCTGCTTACATCATCTACGACCAGTCCATTCTTTGAGCACTCCATCTCTACGGAATCCACCTGTTAATTCTCTCAAACATGAATTACTTTCAGTATTTGAATATATTCCAGTTCTTTAGTGTTTATGGTTAATTTTGTGATTTATGGAAGTATATAGTTTAAAGTGTATCTTTAATGTCTAATTTCTCAGGTTGTGGGTGCTTGTTGCCCTTTCTTTCTCAGTATTTGGTTGTGCATAAACACAGAAATGCCAGACTGAAAAAAAGAAAAACTTGTGCCAACTTAAAAGATTTCAGATTAGTTTATTTTCTGATCCTGAAGGAAGTTTTAATTAGGAAAACTGCCAGATTTTGTACTCAACATCCGTCTTGGTCACATGACTTAAAGTGGCTACCTGCATGGCTAAATGGATCGTTAGCTAACAGCTAACAAAAACCAAACAGGGAGGAAACTAAAGAAAAGCCTTCAACTTCATAAAACAGTAAAAACCATGACACAAAGCCATGATTTTTCCTCAACATACAGAATTATTATTGACAGTTTTTTCTCATGTATCTTGTAACCATGTGTAATATGCGGTGACAGACTCTCGACTGATTCACACACACAGGTAATAAAGTTGGAGACACAGTGGATTCCCATTTATAGTTTAATTGGAAAATACCTGTTTTACAATGGTTGCATCATTTTATTATGCCTTATTTATCCATCACACCTTAAAAGTCAGATGTAGCTGAAGCTAGCATCCAGATGTTAGCCTCCGTTTTGATGTTAAAAGGAAAATCTTCAACGCAAACATTTTAGAGTTGCTGATTTGTGGAAAATTGTAAAGAGGACATTTGAGAATTCTCTACAGCAAGTCTGAATTTGGTTAGCATCCGTTCCGGAACTTTAGCACAGAAAATGTTCCATTGTGTGAAAAAAAAAAAAAAAATTACACAATGAATGAGATTTTATGTAAAGACAATATCGTCAATGTTTTTGCCCTGAAAGATAATCTCAGCCTGGATTTAGAATTAAAATGGCATTCTATGGGGCAAAAAATTATCCATTTTATAGAATTTTTTTCCAATCAGAAATGACTTAAATAAACAGTTTTGTTTCATTGAGTCTTTATCCTTGGTCTAAAACAATCTACTTATATTTTTAGACTTTTTTATGGTATCTTTTTTTCTCTATTTTTCAGAATCCGAAAGCTTAAAATTGCCAACTTCGACACCGTTTGGACCGTGAAAATATCGTCTCCATGGCCTGAAAAAGGTAGGGGACCACTGCCGTAACCCTTGAGTGCAATGTATTGAAATATGTTTCTAACTGGTATCAGTAGTCAACAAAGAGCTCATGCAGTAGGAAAATAAGAATGTGATTACTGGATTTCCCGTTGCATATCCTGGTGTAATGTGTCTTGTCTTAGTTATTTCCCCCAGCTGAGAGCCAGGGTGCTATCATCACAGGCCATACCATATCATCGTCAAGGTGGGGGGAGAGAGTAGGTTATCACTGTGAAAGGGGATGTAGAGCGAAGCCGATTATCCCGTAATTAACACTGATATGTCCCTCATGGACAATGTCCCATCTCATCAGCGGGCTGCTGCGTCTTAATGTTAGGTGCTAACTGCCTTCCTCGCATATGTCAGTCCTCGTTAAGGGACTGTGTCATGTGGTAAAAGTCTTTCCGCTTAATGGCTTGTAAAAAGATGGTTAACACTCACAATTTGGCTTCCTTTTTTTTTTCTTCAGGGTGCCACAGTGAGATGACAGTTACAGTATGATCGAGCACTCTTGGGAGAATTTAATTGCAGGCTGAGTACCTTGGTGTTTGAAATGAGAAACTTGATAGATGGCACATGATGGGGCCCTTAGCCGCGTGTTACAATGTTAAACTGGTCTTGTCCCAATTTGGCTACAATTGGTGCCTTAGGCTAAGTGTCTTGCCAGTCACTGATGAAATTATTTCAGGTTAAAATTATTATCTTTTGTTAATAAATTATTTGTCTGACTGGTTTGATGTATTAATAAAATATTTTCCACTACAGCTATTCCATAACCATTAACCAATCGCACGAGAGGACACATCATCAGCAGCTCCCATATCTAAAGAAATGTTTCCGTCTTTTGAACTTTGCTTTTGCATTCATTAAACAATAACCAGGACTTAGAAGCTTAAGTTTATTTAGCCATTAGTTTACAAGGCAGTAAAAGCAAATGAACTGTCACGGCCCCGCGTGTGCGATTGTGAGTTTGTGTGACGACTTGATAACTGTAAAAAATTCTTCCACTGTCAAGAGTAGAGCGTCTTTTTCTCTTTGCGACTCCTCACCCCCCCCTCCTCCATCCATCTATGCATTTGTGGTATATTATGAAAAAAGCAAACATGATTATTTTTGATTTCCCGTTTGCCTGAGCAGTACATTTGGCCCACCCCTCTCTCTCCCGACCCTCTTGATTGAAGGCTAATGAAAAAGCTGTCCTGAGCGTCGCTCCCTCCTTGTATCCATTAAGAATAATTAGACGGGAACAATTTTGATGCCTGTAACCTCGGCGAGTGTGGCTAATGGTGTTATAAATTGCTCCTTGTCCTGGGCCCTGCAAGCATTGGCGCGCAGCGGTGGGGGCGAGACGCTTAATTCAAAAGCACTCTGTCAACAGCACTGATTTGTGTGGTTAATGAGAGCGTTTAAAACAACAGGCGCAGCTCATGCATCCTAATGCTGATGGCAGGAGCAGGTTCGATAAAGAGGCTTGTCCACCATAATTAGCCACGACAAACGCCCAGGATTAAGAGACAGGGGGCCGAACACAGCGCTCCCTCTTAAAATGAGCCCACGTTTGCTCGCACTTTCCCCCGCCTGTGTCTGACTGACACTCTCCTTATATCCTCTTTAACAGCATGACTAAATACATGTATATGTTATCTGTCTCTTTTGGTGTGACAACTTTAATGTTGCTTTATTGTTTTATTCATTTAGCTTTCTGCTTGTTTATTCAGAAATATGTAGGTTTCCAAACAAGGGGAACAGATAAAGTTTGGACAGGATCTGTGGGGAACGAAACAAAGCCGCTATAAGGAGGTTGAATACAAAAAATAAATACATTCTAAAAAAATTAAGTAAAAAAAAACAAAATTTTGGTAACTATCTGGTGTGCACTAGTTAGTAACCAGAAAAAACAAATTTTCATCTTAAATTTTTTTGAAAAAAATAAATAAAATTTTTGAGTCACTATCTGGTGCACACCAGAGAGGAACTGATTTTTTTTTTTTCCTTTTTTATTGAAGCGAAAAATTGAAGCAAAAAAAGAGATTCTGATTACTATCTGGTTTGCACCAGTTACTCACCAGAAAGAAAAAATAACTTCAACTTCTGGGAAAAAAAATTCAGTTACAAACTGATGTGCAACAAATTGTAACTGATTTTTTTTTTTTATCTGGTGCACACCAGTTAGTAATCTGAAAAAACTTTTGTTTACACTTCAATTTTTAGCTTTCTTTTTCTGTTATCTGGTGCGCACCACTTAGTAACCAGAATTTTTTTTTCTAAGATGTGCTTCAAGCAGTGGTAACTAAGGCCTTTTTTATGTTTGTAAAAAAAAAATGCAGTGAGTATCTGGTGCGCACTATTTGCTATCAGATGAGCACCAGATTGTAACTTGTGCGCACTAGATAGTTACAAGAAAAAAAAAAGTCATGATCAGTTACCTTTTTTTTTTTTTTTTTTACTCTAAACTTCTTTGTTTTAAATTAAACGTGTGTATCTTTGTCAATATACTTAGTGTATGAGAGTGAATTTCAAACCCAACTGATAAAAAAATGAAAGCCCTCTATGACTAAAGAGCTGAAATTCTTTACTTTTAAAATACTAGCGAATTTGAGTAAGGTGTTTGATATAAAACATAATTGGGAGTGAACTGGACATTTAAGTCTTTTTTTTTTTCTTTTGGTTATATTTAAAAATGAATTCAAATTTACTTTTTTTTTCTGTTGGTGTGCACTGCAACCAGCCATGAAGCACTGATGCTGGAAACTGAAAAATGTATTTGGGGAACCTTTTTTTATTACTAAGCTATTGATATGTGCTGCAGACCCATAAATACTGCACACAGAGAGTTGACAGCATATTCACATATTGATATTTTTTCCTGTCCTTCTTCAATCTCTTTTTTTATTTTCATTGTAATGTACTTACCCTTGTGTATTTTGTAAATAATGAGATAATTGCTCTTTCTTTTTAATGTCGACTTTTTTATTTTTATTTTTTACCTGACTGGCTGCCTTTAAAGCTTAACCATAAAGGGTTGAGTTAGTGGTATGCCTGTGGGTTAAAGCCCTCAGGCTGTGAGGAATGAGTCATACAACTGGAGCAAAGCATCAAATTTGTCCCTTTTTTACTGTCCCGGAGAACAAGAACACTATTTCAAAGGTTTTTTTTCACTATTGGTATGTGGCGATGAAAACAAAAAGGAACAAAACAATTAATAACATTAACGGAAACGCACGCTTTTCTCAACATCTTAACTGATATAATAAAAACAGTTTCAAATAGTGAAACATTTATCTTTGCCAGTGTTGTGTGGCCAACAAAAAAAAATCTATCCAATCAGCTGCTTTCAGTAAGTCCTAGAAAATACTGTCTTTGTAATGGATGGAAAAGCAGGCAGTGACAAAGCTAGACCCACTTTAAAAGGTGTTCAGTTCTCCTGTAAATGCGTGCTGACAAGATTAATTGAGCATTGCCAGCGGTGAACTCACACCTCAAAAAATGGGAGAGTGAACACAGACGCAGCTGTTGTCACCGTGATGCACACACCCAAAGCGTCCGAGCGCTGATGAACACACAAAACGGGAACAAATTGTGTTCATAATCACAAATTAAAGTTTGTATACGTACAAGTCTGCATGGCATTGTTCTTGATTAGATGCGCACACACACATGCACATCCCCGTTGGCCTCTCTCAACCTACTTCCACGTGTCTTGCCCAACACAAATGACTTGATAGGCAGTTAAATACAAGGGTCGAGGGTTAAATGAACACCGTTGTTTATGAGGATGCAGTGTGAATCCATTTGCATTCTAATATTCCCTCAATTCTGAAGACACACTCATGCACACGCACACACAAGGCCCGCTATGGGCAAGAGGGAGGGTGTAAGAGGAGGGGAGATGACTGGTGGACGGCTTGTTTTAAAATCCCATTATCAAGTTATTTATGGAATTCATGGCCTGACAACCTCTTTGACCTTGTTTTGTTAAACATGAACCAGACACGATTCCAGCACGTGGTCCTGCCTATTAGCTTTTGTTTTCAATAGCCTTAAAATGTCAGCAACTTCAATCACCCTTTGGGCAGCTTTCCACTTGTGTGTTTTTACTCTCATCAAAAGGACACATGGAAAACATGCACAAACACACCTTTTCTTGAAGATATGTGTGCAAATAGCAGCCTCACATGCAGATAATCTGCTTCCATACAAGGAGATTAGGAGATATGCATTTAAAAATGCTTCACCATAAACAAACACAGACAAAATAAAATCAAGCTTTTCACTCTTTACTTTTGATTTTCAAAAAAATCAAAGATCCCAACAGTAAGTCCAGACAGGACCCCATTATCCATTGCATTTGTTTGTATTTGTTTAGGATTTATTTTATTCTAATATCATGAGTTGACCAACAGACAGACATTGCATGTCCCAATGATCTTATTATTCTAAATGCTATATTAAAACAAACTTGAGCATTAGACGTTAAAACTTAATGCATGTCATACAATAGATCAATTTGATTCTAAAGCTCATTGTCAATGAACGGACCAAACTATTAGGCAAATTTAGAAAGACAAATAAAGTCAGAGATAAGACTATTAGTCAGTCAGACTTTATTAACTGAGTTCAGAGAAACTCTCGAACCTTTTTGTAACACACTACATCTTAGATGTGGTAGCCTACCGTGTTCACAGTACCTGTAAGTCCTAACTGATGCTGCTAAAACAAACCTTCCATGACCGCACTAACTCCCAACCAGGCTAGAAACCTGCATCGACTGTAAAACCCCCCTTGTGTTCCAAATAGGAAGTACCCGCTGGCTTCAAGAAGCTAAAATCGCGTGGACCTTTTTAGACAAACAGGTATTACTCAGTTATTATATTTGTCAGAATTTATCTATTTTTTTTTTCTTTATTTGATGCCTCAGTAAAAGCATGTGGTTCCTGTTGGCCTCTCCACCTCGAACGTCTGACAGATTCTTTTAAGTCAGACGACAGAGGAAGGAGTATGGATTTCGAACAAACTAACTCCTGACTGGTAACAGTAGTTGCCATAGAAATGTCACTCAGACCAATTCATCACCAGACCTCGGACCAATCACAGTTGCTATGCCCTGCTACTGAACTTTTTCTTCCATCTAGTCCTTCGGCTCACCTGGCAGGTGTGACAATTGTGCCTTAATTGCTGTTTAAGATGGAGGAGGCAACACTAAGACAGGCAGAGAATAGAGCTGCTGACTGGGTTTTAGTTGGTGTGGTGCTGTTTTGTTTTGTTCTTTAACCCTTTTTGTCCTCAGCAGTCTTACACTGGTGGTTTTTGTTATGTTAGTTTGGGGTTCGACTTTGGTAGTCTTGATTTGTTGGCTTTGTTTATTTGCTTTCTTTCGGCAGCCCTTAGCAGGGAGCTGCTTACGCCAATGGTCGACATGGTTGGGTCAGCAGTCTCCCTTACTTATTTTATTTTTGCCTTTTTTAACCAGCACATTAAATAATTCGTTTTTTTTTTTTTTTTCTTTCTTTCAGGACACAGGGTTTCATTTAATAAACTGTGTTCCTTTTTTTGTTGGTGTCAAATTTTCGATAACGAAAATACCTGTGACTACACCCAACCTGGTTTGCAATACACAAAAAAAAAACAGACCGATAAAGCTGAAACAAACTTTACTGTACCTATGCACTCAATTAGAAAATTAGAAATTGAAAAAATAAATAAAAAAAAAAGCTCGTATCCCCCAATCTTGTTTTTTTTACACACAAAACAGACTGATACCACAAAAACAAACTTTATTGTAACTACACTATCTCCTAAACTGGTTAGTAACCCCCCCCAAAAAAAAAAAAACGGTCCAACACCGCTACACATTAGCCACATTGGCTTAATTACAATAACACCCAACCTTGTTTGTGACTCATAAAAACCTACTGACATTTTAACAGAGGGCCGTGTATCTCTTAACACTGCTTTCAAAATAAGTGAGCACAACCAGAATTAATCCACATACAAAGCGCTCTGTATTATAAGCCGCACTGTTTTTTAATTTTTTCTTCTTAGATTTTCGAGTGCACTAAAATACAGTACACAGTAGCCAACACAGTATATGGAAAATACAGTATTTTTTTTTTTATTTATAGACTTTTGCTAATCACATCCCATATATTTGACTTCTAACTCCTTCTAACTTGTGCCACCGTCCAGGGTTTCAAAAGACTTTTCCTGTTCCATGGCAGAACGAAGAGCTTACCAGATTCTCAGCCTTTTTTTCTTTTTGTTTGCTCTCAAATTTCTGAGCAGTACCACTGGCAAAGAGCAAGTATTTGAAGAGGGCAAATGTAAAATCGAGTCACAGTCTGCCCCTGTGAGTCTTACATTATTTAACAAGGTCCCAGCTGTGAGGAAGAGAAGATTAAATCCCCTACATTCTAACATATGCCAACTAGAAGAGAGTCGCACCAGTGTGGGTCAGTGCCACCAGGCAAAAAAAAAAAAAAAATCTGACTAAAACAACAACAGGGAAGCACTCCTCGGTTCTTTACCAAATCCTTTGGAGGGATCAAACCCTAACGCTGATGAACTTAGCAATCAAATAGGAACTTTTGGTATGCCACAGGCCCAACTTACTCAGGCAGTGTCAATCCATTATGTATTGGCTAAGAATATATTACATTGTGTTTGAATTAAAAAGATTATCCTTGGCTTAGTGAACTGGCAGCAAAAGGGGCCAAATCGTAACAAGTGAATATTTATCTTAGATATTTTATTTTTTGAGAGCTCAACAGGAACCACTCATTTTTCAAATCAAAATTTCTTTTAAAGAGTATTCCTTTGTATTAAAATAAAATAAAGATATTTTTGAAAAGTTTATTGCCAAGTTTTTAACACAATACTATTAAAACATATATTATTTTTCATCAGTATGATTAAAAACAAAGAATATACAAAGAACAACAATGTTCACAACAATACTGAACTAAAGCAAAGGTCATAGTCTCATTATTGTCCAACCTTGCTGAGCTATTATTCTGTGCATTGCATTCTATGTATTATTTAATACTGTTAATTTTTTAATTTAATATTTTAAACAACATACAGTAAGTCAGCTAAGTAACCACCTCATTGAGTTTATTTATCCCGTAAAATGTTTTAAATGTTTTTGCATAGCTATAATTAGCTATTGGATAATCAGCTACTCAGTACAGATTAAAAATTGTCAATTGATACCATATCAATTATTTTGCTTCTTTATGGTTTATATATATTTTTTTTTCTTGACTTTTTGCTTTATTAGCACAATTAATGTTTGGTTAAACAGAAGTACAATCTAGAAAAAGTTTATATATAAGATTATATTTTCTTTTGTAATATGTAAAAGGGAAATGCAAATCCAGCTTCATAAAAGTCTTGAAGAACATAGCTCAGTTCAGGTGTTTTGTCTTTCTTTTACACACTTTGGTAAATGTAGGAAAATATCCCAGTGGCACATACAATATGGCACAAGATCAACTGTTTCTCTTACGCTATGTTCACACTGCCATCAGGAATGCATGTTCAAGCGACCATTTTCGATGAAGATTCCATGTAAAGGCACATATATGCACGTGTTGGTCTTCCACATTCAAAGCTCTCATGATCATGGGCCGTAAAGCCAGTTTTTACCACAGTTTTTGGGCTCTTTGGGCAAACAGGTATTGAACAAGTAAAACCGGGTTGGTTGAACTTTGACCAATCAGGGACTCAGATATGGTGGAGCCATATGAATGCCGTTGCTTTTAAGTCACTGAAGTGCCAACCATTTGAAAATTGATCGTGGAGGACAAATAAATAATTGCGGTTTGTGTCCGGCTGGAATTCTATGATGCCAAGTTGTTCATATTTTGGAACAGCGATATGAAAGATAAAGCCTGGAGAAAGATTTGTGAGATTTGCACCGCTTCAGTAATTAAGCTCAACTGTATTTGGTGGACGTGCCCTAGTAAACAGTAGAAAAAGAAAAAGATGCCACTCCCTCGTCCAGTGGACCTCGCCTCTGCTTGTCTTGTGTCTCCAGCAGAACCCCAGTTCTATGTGGATGAAGGATCGTCTGTGCTTCTGTCCTTGGCAGTGGACCTCGCCTCTGGCTCATCTCGTGCGCCCAGTTGGGGGTACGCAATAGGCCACTCCTGGCCTCGAGGGAAGCAGTGTCTGCCTGATTTCCAGATATCAAAGCCCTACTCATGACTGATTACCTGGTTCAGGTGTGTCCAGACAATTAGAACACGCCAGAGCAGGGTATGTTGGGAAAACAAGTAGCAATGGAGCCCTCAAGGCCTGGAGTTACCTGTCCGTTTTCTGGAGGAACCCCATCTGCTACACTATTCAAACATGTAATTGTATAGTTAGATAAGCAAATTCTTTATCAGTGCTGGTACATCACCTGTCCGTCCTAGGAGAGCATCCCTCCTTCATATGGACTTCCCTAAAGTTTTTTCTTTTTTTCCTTACTAAGAAGCAGGGTATAGAGACAGGGATGCCCAGCTTGGTTTAGTCTGTCTAGATTAATTTAGCAATCAGCTATTGTTTATATTTTATGAGTGATTTTATGTTTTTGGACAATTACCGATGTGAAGCCTGTTAAGACAACCATGTTTTCATTTTGGGCTAGTATATAAAATAAAAATTGAATTGAATTGAGCACCATTTGCTAAACTTGTGTTCATGAATGTGCACCACACGCTTGGTATGAATAGCATTACAAAATAAAAGATAATAACATACAATATTATTTAACTGCAAAGACTATTTGATTGCTGAATGACCAATCTCAAAGAAGAAAAATAATTGAGATTGATCATCGCAATGACAAATGTTAGGTCATTAGATTAACTCAACCTAGCTTCAAAAATTGCCATTTTATTAACATTATACATCAGTTTAGCTTAAATTATCATGAGAAAGTTATCGTAACACCATATGAAATTACATTCTTATTTATTGTATTTGCTTAAAAATAAAACTTTGTTTCTGCTTCTTCTCAGAATTCCTCTGCTTGCTCTCATTCCCTTATATTTACCAGAAGCATTCTTAAGCTTTTTTTTTTTCTTTCTTTCAATATTCAGCCCAGCTCTGCCAGTACCACACCTGCTGTTATAAACGGTACTCTCTTGTTTCCATTCCGCAGTGAAACTCCCTCCCTGTATTCATAGGTGGTCCGTAGTGTATCTTCTGCTGAGACTGTGCTCCTCTCCCTCCGCTCCTCATGTTAGTCATGTAACTGTATGAGTGTGTGTAAGTGTGTGTGTGGTGGCAGTGCTCCCCAGCGTAGTGTTGGCCTCAGGCAGCACAAGGTAACATCAAACGATTCTTTTCTTTATGACTTATTTATTTATTATCCCAGCTCAGTGTATGAGTAGGAGAGCAGAGAGAGTTTATTCTTGAATGGGCTTGTGTGCATTTGTCACTGTTGCCCCTGTGTTTTCATTCTGTGTTTTTCCGACATTGCCACTGGTTGCACGAACACCCTCCATGGTGCTAAGCAAATGAAACAGGATATGGTGGGAATCCTAAGAACAAGTTTTGAGCTGCACTGTATTCAAAAGAAAATATGTTTAAAAAAATCTTCACATCATGTAACTACCATTCCAGAGCAGACAAATATACAGGAACACATAAAGCTGAAGAAGAGATATGTTCATTGGAACTGTCACCTTGGGTGAGAGTGATTTCCAAGGCTGGCTTCTTGCCATGCACTCTGGGATCACTTCACATATGAAAGACCCGCTGCAGTACTTTAACATACAAAGGGCTTCGGGGGTGAAAATATGACAAACAAAATCCTCCACAGCTGGCAGACGCGGCAATAAATTCCAGAGCAAACATCGAAAACATTCTCATATATTTCATTTTTACTATTTCCCCAATGCTTTTCTTTTTCCTGTTGATGTAATTCAATTTCAAACTTTAATTTGATTTCATATTTCCCACTTCAATCATCTTTTGATCTATTGTAAAAGCGTTCCCAGTGGCCTTTAATTATGATTGTCGTTTTTTAGCCAAAAAAACAACAAAAACTGTCATTTTCTAAGACATTTTCTGTAGAGTGGCACAAGTTTGTTAGAAATGTGCATCCAAGTTGGGGCGCCACCCATAGAAAAAGCCTTACCTCCGGTTCCAACGAAGTGAAGTAAATTCAATTGCCATTTTTCCGTGATACCAATTTTGCCATTTCTGAACCAGACGACGTTACTAAGCAGTGATTGGTCCTTGTCGCTCTAAGTAATAATTTATTTGGCAACCTCTCGCTCAAATCAGGAGTGAGTTTGTTGGGAAACCACACCCCTTCCACTAGGAGTGGGCTCTGGAGAATCTGTCAAACGTTTGAGGTGGGGTCAGCGAGCACCTCACGCTTTTATTGAGGCCTCTGATTGGCCAGTTTATAACTTGTGTTAAAGAGAAGGTATAATAAAAGAAATAGATTGATCAAGAGCATGTTGAATCAGAGCAAGAATGGTTATTCTGACCAATAGAATGACAGTAAAAGCAACTTATTTTTGAGTGGAACTCTGAGATTTTGGCTTTCTGGAACCAGAGGGGTACTTCTTATTTGAAACATAAATGGGGAGGGGTTCATCTGTCCAGTTCTCTCCATACTATCTGAGTGCAAATAGTTCTGTTAACGATATTTGTGATTTTTTTATTATTTTTTTTTAATTTATCATACCAGTACTTTTGCTCTTGAAACATACTTTATTGGGGACTGTGTGGTGGGTAGGCAAGGATGATACACATTTTTGTGAAGATTGTTTGAATATTTGTGTATAAATTAATATTTACATGTATATCCATAAATGTAAAAGTTTTTTAAAAATGTCTGAAGCATGTGCAGCAAAAATAGTTGAAACTGATTGATTTTAACTAATGGGGAATTATATTAACTAATAATAAATTACAAATACTGTCCATGGTTGTGGGCTGGACCTTTGACTCGGAGTAAGCCTGCCCGTACTTCCAGTCATCCTTTTGTTTTGTACTCTTTTCTGCTCCTATTACAGGTGAAACAAAAATGTTGAGCAATATTGGAGCTCTTCAGCCGTACCCAGATTCCAGCTCAGCCGAGGAAAATGAAGACAAATGTGGATTTATTTGTTTACAAGTGGATGCATCAGAATTAAGCTGAGCAGGGAGCTTGTACGTCACAGCCACAAGCTTTTCAACTGCATTTTTACGTCTTCTCCTGATTCACAACAATTTAAATAAAGACATACTCAAAATGCAGTTTGAATCTTAAATTTATATATATCCTCCATCATCATGAGGAACATGCAATAAGAACATGCTAACACCATTTTCATCAGAATGGGCCTTCAAATTAAGACAAAAAAAAAGCTGAATTAGAACTGTGGGTAAATACTCAACGCAAGATGCAACGCACCCTTTTTTCCTGTGTTACTCCTCCCCATTTTTCAAATTTGAATTTGCAACTCCTCCAGTTATCCTGGTACTACCTGACATTGTGGACACAGACGTCTTGCAGCTCAAAATGGGCTCAGAAAAACCTGACTTACTTTACTGGCAATGAATGGCATTACTGCTGTTGAAAAATCTGCTAGCTATAGCAGGCAAAAGGTAAACAGTATGGCAGTCCTTTGTCCCCCACCTCTTCCCTCCTTCCAAATAAATATCCAACCTTGTCTTCCGCAAAGTGCATTAGGCACAGAGAGTCATTAGTACAAATGGGCTCAAGGTACTTCTGTGTGGAGCCTGTGTGTTTGTGTACGACGGGGTGTGCATATGTGTGTGTGTAATGTAGAAAGCAAGGGGTGCTAGGGTCCACTCCCTGCACACACATACATACACTTAGTTTGTGAATTTGCACCTATCCCTCATTGCCCCCTCCTCCTCCCTTTCCCCATTCCTGTGGAGAAGACAGGGTGCCCCCTGCCCCTTGTTCTTTCCTGCTGCGATGGGGAAGTGCATCCTCATTAAATAATGTATCAGAGGAAAGACAGAGCAAGGGAGAGAGCTCTGACCCAGACGAATGTAGCCTCTCCATTATTTAGCATTTATAGACACCTTCCAGCTCATTTCTGACTTGATATTTAATGTACCGGCGGTAGACACGAGGGCATTCTTTAACACCACCAATCACTTGATTTATCTTTGTCAGTTGGTATTTTGGCCTGATGAAAAAAAGGCGAAAAAACACACAAATCTGCAGTGAAAACGGTCACAAATGGATGCTTTATTTCTACGCATGTGAGGAAAGGGATTTAGAGCTTTTGTGTGGGAATGAGCGCCAGTTGACAGGAAGTGAAACTGCTCACAAACAGAAAAAATGTGCTTGTCATTGGCTAATGTTCTTGAATTTTGAGCCTGAATGTGCCTGTCAGGGTTGTTGGTGAAGGCATTAGCTGTTTGTGTGCGTGAGGGTGGATGTTTGGCAAATAATGGACAGACAGTCATGAAAAGTGTGAGTGGAGGTTTGTCATCATGGTTTGAGCAGCTCATCATCTTCATCACCACTTCTCACTTTTTTCCCTTTCATATGTACATTTTAGCCACACACAAGTTTGACTTGTGTGTTCTTGTTTCTTTATATATGTCATTGTTCACCTTTTGGGGGTTTGCGAGGATTAGGGACAGGATACCCTGAATCTGTAGTCTGAATCTGTGCTTTATGACCCAGATCAGGAGTTTCACTCTGTCTCTCTGTGCCTTAAAATCAGGAGTGCGTGCTTCCTCCTTCGTCAAATAAGTTTAACATTTGTTAAACAATGGAAGGATCTTCCCCCTGAGATGGAACATCTTGTTTTCGAGGGGTTCCCCAAATAAGTGCGAGAGGGCATCTTCTTCCAGAAGAGGCCTGTTTCATCCATAATAAACACCAGCTCCAGATGATAATTATCCTCAGCGATTATCTTCTTCAGCATATCAGGATTGTCCGCTTCTAGGGCACTTAGAGGGCAGCGTGCTCTTCGTACACCTCAGCATCAAAGGCAAAAGTTTCATACGAGTATCTTCAGTTGTCTGAGTTTTTGTGGTGAACTGGAAGAGTCACGTGACTCAAAAAAGAAATCTGTTAATACGTGAGACCGCGAATGAAGAAACGCAAATACGCGAGTAAACATTATTTTCAAATTTTCTGAGGTAAATTTTTATTTTGAAGTTAAAATGTTTACATATTAAAAAAAATACACTTTTTTTCTGACATTGCGTACTCCTAATTGATCTTCTAGGTGCATTTTTGCAAAATAAAAATGTGTTTAATCTGCAAAAATGAGGCCTATCTAGTTTGCCTTAACGATAACAGGGTGTTTGATTACTTTTAGCCCATGAAAACAGGTGACATCAGTGTAACAGTATATTCATAAATCTGTTCTGCAGTCAACTTGGTCTGTTGCATATCCCACATAATTTTCATTTTAACAGGGTCTGGGCTCTTATGGCTTAAAGTCTTTTGAGAGGCTTGCTTACATTTTTTCTTTTTTTTTATGTCATTGGATCAACTATGGGTTCAAGTGACATTAATTTTGTATATAAAAACCAAAAAACTTCTAAATGCCCATGAGGAGGCAAATCGGTCACATGACTACATCTGGTATCCTACTTTTTTTGTCTCATAAAAAAAACAGTGCTTTCACTATTAAAATAAAAATATAGTTTAATTACAAAGATGCACTTATTACTGCATTTTTCAGATTTTTATAGAAAGGTTTAACGTTCTGAAACTTAATCTGGACTAGAAAAGACTTTATTAGGTTAAGATTCTTAATATCTGTTTCAGGAAGCCATAAATATAAACTTCTGTTTGACATTTGTTCATAATCAGAGGATTAATTCAATAACCATTGAATTAAACTTCCCTATTGTTTAATGTATAATAATGAGCAACAGAAATGTGTATGTTTTAGGTTTTTTTGTTTGATTAGTGTGAGTTCATGCTAGATTTTTTTTTTTTATTCATAAGGAGAAAAACTTTACCTGACCTTAAAAGTCACCACTGACAAAATTCTCCATCACTTGTGCAGGAGTGGATGAAAAAAGTGATATTTAAAAAGTCATGAAATGAAGTGATTTCTGAGAAGGGTTTTGGCTTCAGTGTGGATGTTTACATGGATGCTCTGGTGCGTGTGTGTATATAGTTAGCCCTTGCTTTCATCACAGCTCAGCATGACACAGTTTGCTGCAGTTGGCTTAAAACCAAGGCTTTTAACCTGGCAGATACGCCTTGCTGTGTATCATTAGTCGCTGGCAACTGAAGGGAAAGACATGACAAAATAACACAGGCTCTTTATATGCAAATACTTGGCCCTGGCGTGTCAGGGCTCACCTCTGTCCCTTTGACAACAGAGGGAGCAAGAAGGCAGCCAGATTAAAAAGCATGTTCTGTTATTTATTTATTTTTACGTCCTGTGGAAAAACAGAAAAAATAAAATTCTATGCACAATTCAGTAATGCGTTAATGAGAAAAATTCAACATTTGTATTTGATTTATTTACGTCTTCTTCTCTAGCATCTTTCACCGTAATTTTTTATTTTATATTTTTACTCTCTCGTTGGTAATATTGTCTTTTTCAGGGCATAAACTATTGTGCAACATCTCATGTCCTTCCATTTGTGAGACAGCACGGCAGCAAAATACTGCTGTACAGTATCGAGTTATGTCACTTGGTGAAAAAGCTCCTTAGGCGGTGTCATTTTTCAAATTGCGTAAAATCACTTTGTCAGCGGTGATATAAATTACTTAGATAAATGCTGTATGCTTGTGCGCTTATGTGTGGATCGTCTCTTTCTGTCAGAATTCCCTCCTGTAAACAATAGAGCTGCCTTATAAATTGATAACAGTGGTACTAAAAGATTAAACAAAAGACAACTAACAGTAAAAAAAAAATCCTAAAAGGACAACCTTTTGTTTTGTATGGCTTCTCTGTCTGTGGTTGTGTGTGGACACACTGGTGGGAAGCTGTTAGCTCTGAATACGCTGCTGGTCAGGCTGTTGTTTGTTTGATATTGTTGCCTTGTTAAATTATTGCACACAGGACAATAACTTGGACATTTCTGCCATGACTTCCATTCCATTGGCTGTTTTTTTTGTTGTTGTTTTTTGTTTTTGTCACACACTGAAGCTGATCATGTGCTGCACTGTACAAAGTCCATTTTAGAAAATTGTAGGAAGTTATACACAATGTTAAGCAAATACTATTTCTTAAGAATACCCGAAATGTTAATTCTCAAAATAAATTCAAATCAAATTAAAATTTATTCATAAATATCACTTTTCAGACTTTGCACAGCTCAAAGCTTTATAATTAAAAACAAAGAAAACAGACAGAAATTCAAATAAAAACACATCCCGCCTTTTTTATCCCTTCCCCTCTAATCTTGGTTAACACACTCTACGTCCCTTGACCTTGCACACTATGAAAACTTCTTATTGTAACTTATTTAAAAAACAAGCTATTCATAAGCCTTTTAAAGTAAACTATATTTATATACATGATAATGTATTACAATTAGCATAATAAAGAACACATTTTAAATTAAATATGAGTTCTTTTCACACACTAAGATAAGACGGCTCGATCTCTGAGGCTCCGCCCTTCACTCCTTGTTGATGCTGCCCATTTCATGATGTCATCCTAGAACCAGTGTCACAAAAAGAAGCAACATTGCTGATCACTCCTAGCTTCAAGGAGAAACTTGGTGTGTGTGTTAGTCTGGGGGCAGTGCAGACTCTTCTTGAAAGGGGCTGTTCCTCTCTTTGTGACATCACAATGTGAGGACCAATGACTGTGTAATCAATGGACTTCTCAACCCCTCCCCTCTCATGTTTCAAATAGGAAGTACTAGTTGCAAGAAGGCCAAACTCCACTGACTTCCACTGAGAAATAAACAGTTATTATTGTCATTTTATTTGTCAGAATAACTATTCTTGCTCTGATACCTTTTCCCCAGTAAAGGCATGTGGTGCACTCTGGCCCCGCATCGAACATTTGATTGACAGATTCTCCCGAGCCACTTTCAGTGGGAGGAGTGTGGACTTCCAACAAGGCGGAACAAGCTCACTCATGATTGGCAACAGAAGTTCCTCTAAAAACCTGATTCAGACTGACTCTGACTAATCGCTGCAGAGGGGGTGGCAATCCGTTGACATATGGCAGTAGAAGTATCAGGAAGTGACGGCGAAGGCTCTGGCCTAATTTCACAAGGGCTGGAGATATCCTATAGGGGACATCAACATTTGTTATGTCCAGTTCTTATAAACGGTCTATGATGAAGACCCATTTGTTTTTGTGGATTTTGAGGGGCTGGTGCTCAGAGCAGAGTGTTTAGTGAAATGCCTGAATGGAGTAAAATAGCTCTTTGGGTGTGTTTTTAATGAGGAACCAATATTATAATACACTTTAAAGCTGCATAAAGTTAATTTTACATAATATAGGCCCTTTAAGGCTAGGCCGCAATGCTGGACTCCAGTCACCCCAGCAAGGGCAAGGAGCGCCGTGAGAACCAAAAACCTCAGCTGAAAGGATCCCCACAGGGGGTAAATGTCATAAGGAAGAAGTTAAAATAACATAAATGAATGGCACCAATCTTTTCTTTTCTCCAAAAAACGTTTTTATTCCTCTCTCTGCTTAGAGTTTGATTATTCAGACATAATTAGAAGCTACAAAAACGCTTCAACAATATTTTATGTCTAACGCACACACAAAGGATTTCAGTAGATGATGTTCTAAAGAGGGACTCCACACAAAATGTGTTTCAAAATCTGAAGACTTCAGGGATTGCTTTTCTTCCATACTGGGTAACCAATCAGGAACATGAGCCTATGAATGGAAAATTCATCCGGACAAAAGAAGGAAGACAACGAACGATCTAACAAAACTGTGACCTTATAACAAGAGGAGAAGTGTGGACATGTTGGTCACTAATTTACTTTTTGTCTTCTTTTCTTCCATCACTGCCCACCACCATCACTATTGCTCTTTTTCCAGTTTCCCATAATTAAAGACACTCAGATGAAATGGACCCTTGGGGAAAAAAATGGCTTTCAGCAAAGACAAGGTTATGGAGGAGGAGGTGGATGAGAGATGGAACGGTCGGAATAGGGTATTGGTCCTTCAGGGAGCACCCCTCCTGGTTGCGTCCCTTCCTACGTCTTCATCTCCGCTGGGACCCACCCTGAAGGGGGAAGGCGGAGTTGTCCTGGCCACAGAGCGGATCAATATCATCTCTGTTATTAATATCAAAAGCACATTACTTTGTTTTGCGTTTGGCAGGGAGCCAGCCCAGCTCGAAAGCCCTGTCCCGACAGACGGCCATTTCCTTCCTTCCTTTCCATCCTACGCTCTCTGGCCATTTACCGGGACTATAATTTACTTTGGTGAGTTTTTAGGGTATTGTTTTGTCAGGGCCAATCAGGGCTGAGTAACAAATGATCCCAGAGGAGTGGCAGTGGCCTGGACCCAGCCACCCCTCCCTTCCCACTCTGCAAGTGGACAAATTCATTTTTGAAAGTTTCGCATCCGTTTTTTTCTGTCCTTGACTCTGGGATTAAGGGGGGGTGAAGAAGATAAACGGGGGGGGGGGGGGGGGGTGCTCTTGTGAGAACAAACAGGTGCCAGGGTTAAAGTGGACAGGCTGTTCCATTCACCATCCCTCCTCCCCCCGACTCTCACCAGGGATGAAGTAACAACACAAACAAGCATCCCTGTGGCCGGAATGAGACATGACGGTATCTCTAATTGGCCCATTGAATTAAACGGGCCGTGCTGGAGCTCGCTGTGAGAAACAAAAAATATTGACCACTTAAAGGAAGAGAGGGGGAATTGATTTTCAAGACGACAGCAGACATTTACCTCATACTGCAGAGCTCACTCCCTTTAAAGGAAAAGGACTTGCTCATTCTTTACGGCAGCAAACACCAACCGTCTTTGTTTCCTTCACAGGGCACTTCAGTTTATGACAAGCAACATGTTGACATTTGTTTTCTAGTTTCTGTCTGACCTTTTAATATAAACTGATAAATGTTGTGAATTGTCTCTTTTCCTTTCAATGAAAAATTATTGTTATTCTGCTTTTAATATTGTTATTAACTTTAACATAGAAGTATTGCTTTTTGTGAGAATTAATTAATCATATATATATATATATATATGCGCGATTATTTCACAACTGAACAATTTGTTGCTAAATTAGACGAAAAACCCAATTTTTATTATGAAAGTATCCTCTGGTTTACTTTATGCAAGCAAGTAAACAAATATAGATCTGTCTGCAGTTCTTTTTGTGATCAATAAAAGCTGAATTCAAACATTTTTTTTCAAACTTCTCTGTCAGAGGTCTGTTGAAACTCCAAACATTTTTTCTCCAGGTTTGAATCAGGAAGGCAGTCAGCCTTGCCTACTTTAACACAAACATATTCAAGAACATCCTCAATTGCACTTGCATGTTCTTACCACATTGTTCCACTACTTTTTTCTTATTACCTGATATTGTTAATTTATAAAAAATGCAGCTTTGCATTAGGTCATCCTTTCTCTGCTGTCTGTACTCTAGTGTTAAATTTAAAGTTCCCCTTCGATCATCTTTTGATCTATGGTCAGAGCGTTCCCAGTTGTCTTCTAATTATGATTATTCTGTGTGTAGCCAAAATCAGAAGTACCTGTATTCTTTTCTTGGACATATACAGTATTTGGTGCAAAGCTGAAGTTGTTCATTTGAAATTTGCTTCCGAGTTGTGGGTTGGACTGTTGGGGAAGAGTAAGCCCACTTCTACTCCCCATCATCCATCTTCTCACACACATTTTCATTATCTTACAATCCTTACAATCAACAATTTTACTCACCAGTGGCCATCTATCTATTGTTGTCTACAAGTGGATGCATGAGAATAGAAAAGAGCAAAAGCTTTGTGGCTTGATGTAATAACTTTACAACTTTAGCTCACTAGCTTTTTGTAACTGCATTTTTTGTATCTACTCCTGATTCACCACAATTTGAATGAAGAATACTCAAATGTAATTTTAAGCTTAATTTTTTTCAATATATACCTCATCTATCATGAACAAGAACATGTTAAAAATATCATTTTCATCTGAGTGGGTCTTGAAGCTGTGATACAGCCAGTAAAGCCAAGTGGGTTCCACATGGTTTAAAAGTGGGCAGAAAACGTGGGCCCCAAATGTGTTTACCCACATCCGCTTTGGAAATCAGTTGACTGATTCGCTTTGCCAGCTACCCGTCCAGGGGACAGCGGAGCAAGCTAGCACACTCGGGACCAGCAGCCCAGGTGGGGTTGCTCTGCCGGCCCTTGAACGGGTAGTGGGCGAAGCAAACCAGCCAACTGTCTTCCCACTGAAGCTGATGTGGGCAAACACAGGTGGAGCCACCACGGAAACTGCAGACAATCTCATTTTGTCCCACATTTTTTGCCCACTTGGCCTTCCTGGCTGGCATAAAACATGTGGATGAAAATGCACACATGCAGATGGGATTGAAAAAAGAGCAGAGAAACACTCATTCTGCATGTTTTTTTTCATCCTACATACATATAAACTCTTGTTGTTTCTTTAAACAGTGATGCAAATTTATTGTGTTTTTTCCATCATCTACTTTTACAAACTCTTATTCTAAAGCCTTTAGTTAAAAAAACAAAACAAATACATAAAGTTAATAAATAATCATCTCTGTGGATGGCATGGACAACCAGCATTACTGAATGTTTACCTCAATGGATGTTTGTGAGAGCTGCTGGTGGTGGAAGGTGGACCAACGTTTGCTGAATGGTGACATCATCTTTCAACCATTAGTTCTCAAACAATTCCTGCTCGCAGCTTGCTGCTTGCTCCATATTGATGTCATGCACCAGGAGGTTGCTGCAGGGCTCCACCGCGGAGGGTGCTAACTTATGCGTCTGTGAGGGCACCCAACACCCGGCGCTGCAAACATCACAGCACGCGTAAACACTCAGGTGCACTTCCTCTTTCTCTGTCAAACCAAAGTGCAAATAAGAATCAATTCAATTAAAGGCAGAAGTGAGTTCTTTTGTGAATTCTAACAAGCCACCTTGGTTGAGGTATGATGGCTGGAGGCTGTATGATTTTTATATATGATAGATCAGCTTCGATGTCTGAAGAAGTAATCTGTCCTGTGACTTACCTGCAGCAGAACAATACCGCTCAGATGTGTCCATAGAGGATCCAGAAATACTTTAAGGCGATAAAAATGTTTGCTGCAAGGCAGTTTGTGGTGTTTTCTTTGCTGAGAAGACATGTAACACTGCTGATTAGGATGTGAGCTGAAATGTGACAATTGCATTTGACAGTTCCACACACTTTTTAAATTTTTTCCTCTCCTGTTTTAATAATTGCAAAAGAAAAAGGTTAGCTTTTCTGTTCGTGTGTGTGTGCGTGTTTGTCAGTAAATGCTGCATTTATCCAGTGAAACCTGGGAAAGAGGTGAGACAGACAGGTGGAGCAGACGGCAGGTGGTTGCTGCCGTGCCATGTATTTCTGTTTGACATGAGAGTAACGTGTCAATCAATGGCTTCCTCCTTCCTTCTCCTGTGGGGCCATGTGCAATTGATTTTATACTGTGTTATAGTGCCAGGGGGGTGTTCACAACAACACAGAGGATCCACTAAAAGAAATATCCTCTGGTGATGTTAGCTCTTTGCCACCTAATATGGGTTAATAATTTCAGGGGAAAGTCCCACTCCAATTTGTTTTAATCTGCTGTAAAAGCATTCCTGGTAGTCATCCTTACGTTTGTCAGGGACACCAGTGAAGATAAAAAAAATAATTAATATAAAATTCAGTACGTTGTCTTCTGGGTTCCAGATGACCCCACTTGTATCATAAACTTGCCTAGGATAACACAAGGGTTGAAGACTAATGGTTCTGGCCCCCTCCACATTACTTTTTGATATTTTGGGTGTCCCCAATTTGTTGTTTTTTGATGTGCTGGCTGTTCCCATTAAGTCAAGGGTCCCAAAACTCCAGGCGGTAAACCCATACCAGTCCGAGAGTCACTTGGTATTGAGCACAGATGCTAAAAAGGGGTCTCCAACCCTCAGCGCTCAGACTGATACCGGGACACAGTCCTGTAGTTGTGCCCCCCCTCCGTACCGGTACCCCAACCTGGTACTGTGTCCAGTACTGCGTTTGGTACTGCATACGGCACCCTTACCCTAACTTTGTAGTGGTACCATTTCTGTATTCAGTGGCGGGGCCAGTACCACATTCAGTACCGCATCCAAACCTCAACTCTTTACCAGTTTGCGTCCATTACCAATTCTAGTACCGCATCCAGTTGTCTAACCCAGTGCCGGTTCCATGTCCGGTACTCTAACCCAGTGCTGGTTCCGCATCCAGTAGCTGGTCTAGTGCTGTGTCTGATCCTGGTACTCAAACTGTACTGATAACCTAAGCCAGTATCGGTTAAGCATCCTTTAATTTATATCCTTATATTACGACCCGAGGGTTGAGGACCCTTGATTTAATGGGAAGCACGTCAAAAAACAACAAGTTGGGGACACCTAAAATGTCAAAGTGATGCGAAGGGGCTTGAACCAAGCGTCCATGTATTACATCTTACATCTTGCATATTAATCATGATCTTGTATTTAGCCAAGAAAAAAAAAAGAATGAAAAAAGTTGTTTTCTAGAACATAGTTTCAACAGAGTGGCAGAGACTGATCAGAAAATTGACAAATTGATTGTTGATTTGTGAACAGGAATCTTGGCAGAGAGTTGGTCTGCCCTCATTTCCTATAGGGGCAGCCATGGTGCAGTGGTAGGACGGTCAATCTCTAATGCAAACATTGCATGTGTGATTCCCGCCTTGCCCTCCCATATGTTGAAGTGTCCTTGGGCAGGACACTGAACCCCATCTTGTCTGTTGTGGAAGTTTGGTGCCAGTGTTCAGCAACAGAGCCACCACCAGTGTGTGAACAGGACTGAAACTGTAAAGTACTTTGGGCCTTCAAGGAAGATAGAAAAACGCTATACAAGGAGGAATACGCCTTAAACGCTTAAAGCTATTCTATTCTCATTTCTTACTATTTATTCACAATTTGAATAAAGAAAAACCTTTTTTTATCTTAATTTCCTTGATGTATGTCCTCTATAATCAGAAAAATGCTTCAACATGTTAAAAATACCATAAAACATTTTTTGTTGGAGTGTGTCTTTAAAAAATGATCACAAATACAGATGTGAACAGGACTCCCAGATGTCTTATTTAGAAATGATGCCAGGATTTCAGCCGAGGTCAAAGTTTCACACTTCATACAGGGAGTTAGTTTGCTAACATGGAGCTTAATTGCTTTCTTATCAGCTCAAGTCTAATATTTAATTTATGAGTGACCCTTTGAGTGATTATAGGGCTCCAAAAATATTTTAATATGACTGCACTTTTGAGCAGTTCACAGGCCCACCATTTCTTATTAACCCTCTGAGGACAAATCATTAACGGCTCATTAAACCCCTATCTCCATTGTGTCAGCCAGCCCCTCTATGCCTCTTATTGCAACAAAAGAGCAAAGTAAAAAGTCCCATTGTCAAGCAGCCTTTAAATAAGAGCTGATATCCCATATGTTTATTAAAAAGAGAAGTTCATTAGGAGGAATAAAAAGGATCCTTAATCCTTCCGTTTTTAGATAGAAAAAAGCTGTGAAAGGCTTAAAAGGATTCTATAGAAAAAAGTTGAGCTTACAATATTACAGTGGACTTTTTAAAGAGTGACTTGAAAAAGTGATCAAGGAGGACATATTACTTTAAATTCTGGATTAAGATGCAACATCCTCACTTTATTAGAAAAGAATAAAGGTGTCTTATTTTTTTTCAAGGTGCTGCTTCAAAGCCATGAGACTTTGATTGTCTACAAAGGCCTTGACTTGAATCTTCTGCACAGGATCACCACCTGGCATGTAATATTTCAGCTTGTTTGTCATGAAGTGTTGTTTTAGTTGGTAATTTGCATGTGGTGAATCCTGTAATCACCCTACTTGTGTCCTCGCCAGCATCAGTTATCTGAAGATTGTATGAATTTGAGCAATGAGGAAAGTGAGGTCAATTATATTGTTATTCAGTGACCAAGCTTCTTCCTACCCTTTTATCTTTCTGAGTCTCTTTTACTCTTCATCCTTTTTTCTCCCTTACTTTCCTTTCTACTTCCACCACCACCTCCCTCCCTCCACCCCCTCCCTGTCTCACCGCACAGTGGGGGTAAGATGTATGCCGGTGCCCAGGTGGATAGGGGGAGAAATCAATAGTGAGGCTGTTTGAAGTTTTCTGAAAGACTTCCTAGGGAAGACGCTCTTGTCAGGGTGATAGATAAAGCTCGCGCCTCAGTCAGCTTCGGCAAGAGGCGGCCAGAGGAGAAGAGAGCGCCTCACCTTTTTAAGTGGGGCCCTAATAATAAAACAGCATGAATAAAACATCCTGGCTGAACCATGCTCTGCATTAGCGGTGCCGTGCCGTTATAAATGATACTGGTGGCCCTGGCGCCATTTGGGTAAAAGCCCACAGCACCGATTTAAAAGAGGGCTGTGCAAAGGGAAAGGGAGATGGATTGATATGTGTGTTCCGCACTTATTTATTTATATGTTATGGAGCTCAAGGAAGAATGAGAGAGAATTAGTAAGCTTTAGTGTTGCAAGGTGACTTATTGTTACTTTGCTGCCAGTGAAGAATTGGTGTGATCAGCACTGTGAGCTCATTACAGTATCTCTGTTTGCTGTAGGTCTTATAAAAAACAGTCGTAGTTGAAGGCCTGCAATTTCTTTAGAAAAATTGACAAAAAAATATTTTTAAATTTTTTTTTATTTTATTTCTATATGTTCAGTTACATTTTCTGTTTTCAAACTGTAACACTGTAAACTAACAAGTTTGCATTATTTTGTGACTTGATGCTTCTATGAAAACAGTAGGTAAAAAACATCGACTCTATATGAGAATTGGACTGAGTTGAAGTGACGTCACCATAAAAAAATGAGTTATTTCTGGCTCCAACCAAATTAAGTCAATTCCAGAGCCGTTTTTCGCGATAAAGACCCTGCCATGTTGGAGCCAGAAGGCATCAGTAAGCAGTGAGACAGTTTGTGTCAACATTTCAACTACTCATATAATCATGAGTGAGCTTGTTTGAAGTCCACACCCCTACCACTCTGCAGAATCTGTCAAACGCTTTAAAAAATCAAAGCAAGACCAAACCCTTTTTTATTTTGGCATATGATTGGCCAGTGGATAACTTGAATAACTGTCACTAAAGAAAACTTAACTTATTATTATTGATAATACAGCTGTAGGAGAATATATGAACACTTTTGGAATTACTTGGTTGTATGCATTAACTATGCATATGTTCAGTTTTTTTATATGAAAACTTAAATTGGTGAGATTTAAGCAGGCAATGTTTTTTCTCCATCTTTGTAATTAAGATTGAGATTTAAAAAAAAAACACAACATGTGTCTATTTTCTGCTTAAACTGAGGTGCTTTCAGAGGGTTCACATACTTTCTTTTGCAACTGTATAATAAAAAAATATGATTAGCAAGAACATGTTAAAAACTGAAGGTAAATCAAGAATTGCTATTCTGACACATACACTGTGAGGTAGTTGTTTATTTCTCTGAAGTCTATTGAATTTTGGCTTTTTGGGGCTGGTAGACACTTCCAGGGGGGGAGAGAGGTCACCAACTCCAGTTCTCCTTTAAAGTCAAAGATAAAAACGCAAGTGGTATCGTTCTTACGTCAAAAAAGGCAAAAAAAATGTGTTGAGGCATAATTACTACTATAAAGGAGAATTCAACCAACGGATTACTTAAGGTTGCAATGTTTGTGCAACTTTACACTTTATCAAAGATTGCTGTCTTAATGCAAATGTGATCAATAGTTTGTTGCTTTTACACACAGATATCAGCAGATTGATGTACTGGGTTTCATCATGCGGTGTTAAAAAAATGTATTTTCCATTGGAAGTTTTTCACAACTCAAGAGTGTGAAATGAAGATAACGGGAAACTGCTATCCCCTACACGTGATGCTCTTATGAAACACAAGTAGTCAATTGACAGACCCCATTTTAGCAATAAGATGCTTGGAGACTGACCAAAAAAAAACAGTCACAGATGTTTTTGTATTCTGATTTTAACCAGTTGCAAACTTTTAGAGCAAAAATGGCGAGTTGGAATAAAAATCAACTATTTGTGAAAAACCAAAAAAAAAAAGAACTGTTAGGGTGAAATTATTGTAAGTTTTAAATGATGCAAGTGCATATTTTTTAAATCCATTTTAATCAATTTCATGTTTTTAGATGTCTCATATCAGATCATAATCAAACAGTCATGCAAAGAAGTTTACCAAAATTCCAACCGATTGTGCCTGTGTTAAAGCAACTCCTCTTTGTTTTATTGATTTCAACACTTTTGAGTTTTACCTTTCTCTGAAATGTTAGTTTTGCTAAAACATTTTGATAGCAGTATTCTGCAAAACAGAGAAACTTTTATCTGCAATATTAAAAAAAGTAGTTGCATGTAAAACAAATGTTAAATTCTGAAAATGGGTTCAGCATTACCCAAATTCTTAAAACAGCAGTTCTCCCTTCATTTCAAGAAGTGCCACAGTTTGTCTGTAATGTAAACACTTGAAAACAACATTTAAATACTGATTAAATCCATCTTTCATAAGCAGCGCAATCTCCTGGATTGGTGTCGGAGCCAGAAGGCTGTTGAAGGTTCAGAGGGACATAAATCTCCACACTCCTGCCCTGACCTCGCTCGTTCAGCCCTGACCACTTCTTACTCCAGGCCTGTGGTTGAAGGGTGGGCTGCGGCTTCAGGATCCTGGACCGGTGAAAGCCCAAGGGTGGGCAGGGTCAAGTGGCCTGTCGCTGGGGTCAACAGTTTTCAATAACTCCCCTGAACCAAAGGTCGAACCCTTGACCTCAGTTGCGACTGGACACTTCTGAGGGAGGCATAAAGTGAGGTCAAGCTTTTTCCACCTCCGCTCTCACCTCTGCTTACACCAACCCCACAGGTTTCAGAGGTCCTAGTCTTAGCAAAAGGTCAAAGGTTTCACTCCACTAGGGGGTTCGGTTTAATGCACTGGATCAGGCCACGCTGAGATGCAACTAGAGCTGCAGCACCAACACTGAAGTAGCAGGTGTTACCTGTCCGTTGAGTTTTGAAGTTACTAAAGGAGCATGGGCCATCAGTCCTGAGAACTAAACCAGGAAAAATCTAGTTTAGACTGAGATTTTATGTCTTTTACCTTAAAAAAGCTTAAATGATAGGTTTCTAATATTCAATTCAGTTAAAAGTTTAAATTTTAAGCTACTAAATCTTCAGAGACTAATCGGAAAACCCTTTTTTTTTCTTCTTCTTAAATATTCATTCAAAAATGCTCTGGCATTATATTTATACTAAATTGATTTAGCAGGAATACAAATCAGAATTTGTTAGAATGTAAATTTCATTTTATTTTTCACCCAAAACTTTTTTTATTTTTATTTTTTTAAGTTCGACCTCTATTTATGATCCATTCAAGAAAAGTTTTACTAACAGATGAATTTCTCTTCATGGCTACATTTGATGGCATATATATGTGCAGTTCTTACCTTTATGATTTTGAATTTTTTTTACTGTCATTATTCCTTGGGGAAAACAAAAAAACTTTCTCTGTCTGCTTGTCCAGTAGGCTGGTCTAAAGAAAACTGGTCTTACAGATGGTTACTGAGACAAGTCTCTGATAATGTGTTCATCTCTCCTGAGGTAGTGAGTGCTGGTGAGCACCCACGTCATCTCCCAGTTGACTTTGCAGATCTCTCTTGTCTGCCTCCCAGCTCCCCGCTCACCATACTGGCATGCTGTACAAATTAGAATACTCTCTATGGCGATCCTGAAGAACATCACCAGAAGCTTCTTCTTCAGGTTGTTCTTCCTGATCTCCCCCAGGGAGTGGAGTGATGCCGCGCTTTCTTCACTGCTGCAGAGAGAAGCTGAGTCTGTTCGTCACTTCCTGAAGTCCTAAGGGGTTTTAGTTTTTCATAAGCCTCAATGGGAGACAAAACTGACCATCTGTAGACCTTATCTTTTACCCTCCCCTGAGATGAGCTTGACACTATCAGCTAAAGTATCAACACAAGCTAGAAGTCAAATCTCTCCAATTACATTTGGAAACTTACAATTGAATGGAGAAATAAACAAAAACAGGGAAGTGTGTCAACGCTGATGCATTGAGTAATGTCAGTTAGTAGTTCTAGAAAATGACAACATTACAATGAGCATTTTGATGATTTGAGTAGTGTAGATGTCTTTCATCTTCTATTTTTAAGGATGTTTTTTATTAGTACCTGAGATTCTCTCAGCCAATGGGCATCAGAAAACGATGACATGGGTGACAATTCTGTCTCTGTCACTACACACACAAAACAAACACAAAAGTGCAGTTCTGGAGGCACAAGCTGCTACTTGCTATTTGTTTAAAATGCAGTCTTTCAAGAAGTATGTTTTAAAATTCTGAGGAAAAATTTCCTTTCAATTTGAACCCTTGAGTATAAGGAAGATGCGTGTAATAGTTTGGGATCACTGTCATTTGTTAGGTTTAATGAGAAGGAACAAAGCTTTTGAGGTTTAGTGCATTATAGTCCTATCAGTTTTTGTATTTCATTGTTTTGTATACCATTTCAACTTCCTCTGACAGATGTCTGATTTCCTATACTACACTTTATGTTCAACGCAGTTAAAACTGTAAACCCAATAACCCAATATCTGAAAAAATTGTCAGAAAACTTTTTTTTTTTTTTTTTTAGGAAATATGTTTTTAAATTCTGATATCTGCCACAAAAAAGTTGCAATATAATTTTTCTCTATGAGATATAGATACTATTAATATATGTCAAAGTTCCTTCACTACTCAATTTCAAAAGTGTTTGTAGTGCCATAGAAATTCTCCAGAAGTCTTTCTGAAAGACCAGCGTGCATCGATGCTCATTAGAATGGCAACGATAGACCACAATGCATTGCATTTGCACACTTTTTTCCAAAAGAAAAGTACTTAAATGTATTTTTTTAAATAAACCATTCATATTTTCATCATCATAATACAGTGGAGTCATAAATAGACATCATGAAATGTTTGTGTTGATCAGACTTTCACTTTTATGAAATCAGTGACGTCAAGTTTGCTTTAAATTAAAAAATATTGTAAGCACAGTGTCTTAATTGCTTGTAAAATCCAGGCCATCAGATAGTCCTGCACTATATAGTTTTTGTAGTTGGGGACTGGGTGGGAATTCGGACATAGCCTCTGAGATTTCATGGAAACAACCATTTTGAATGAGCAGAAAAGGCCCTTCTGCCCCTAGTGGAATGATGATGAACTGCAGGGCAGAAAACAGACCGACATGCAACTCTTTGGTTATGCTGACGAGAATGGAAACTCAGAAATGTGTTCATGAAATATCATAGGAATGGTTATACTTAGGGTTAAAATACAGCAATTTAACATATGCTACATATTGCAGTGAATAGACAGATACTGCAAATGTGACACATATTATTAAGATTCTCATTTTTCTGTTTACTTTTAGTTTTTTTTTTCAATGTATAACAAAATGTATATAAATAAATAAAATTATCCACAGCACATTAATAATATAAATGAAACTAATTCACAGAGAAGAGAGAGAAAATAGAGGATCACTTGAAAATCATTTTATGTTCTTTAATTAAAAAGCACCAACCAAAACTGAAGGATCTGGAGAATATTTGAAGACCGTGTTTAGAGTGCGAGGGGGGATCACAGCTGGAGTGTTGCATCTGTTGCATGCTGAGGGAAGATGTGTGCCTAAATCTGACAGCATCCCACTGAGACGATCACAGAAGTGGGAATCTCCTTATTTGTTTTGCAGCCACCAGATAAATAACAACATTCTGCTCTGTTCTAAAATACTCAGTCTCCCTCTGCCTCTTGGTCTCTACGCTGCTTAGATCTTCTTTTCCCACCCTGCCGTCATCGCTTACTTTCCCTTTCACTGTCTTGACAGTTATTTGTATATTTGTTGTTCTGTATGTCTACCTGTCTGCAGATACTCACACAGCCAGAGGCTAACTGCTTCTTTCTTTTTTTTGCTGCCTTTCTTGTTTGCTCTGTATTTAAATCCCAAATCTGCTTTTTTTTTTTGTATATCATCAATAAAACAGAGTAATGAAATGTGTAACGGTTGCAGACTAAACAGAGTTAACACCATGGTGAACATGCAAAAGTGCTCCTTGTATTTTTAGGTCTCTTTTGACTCCTCATTTATGTATTTTATCTTTTTGAATTTTTCTGACAGACTGATAGGGTTTAAAGGATCTTTGTGTGACAGTATGATACCGATCAGATTTTTCCATTCGTATCACGGAGAAAAAAACCCACTAAGTTTGATAGTCAGTGAACCATTAGATTGTAATGGAAAGAAAAAAATTAAGATTCAGCCAAAAAAAGATGAGCTTTTTCACCATGTTTGTATTTGACAATGTCATGAAATTTATGACTTGATTAGCCTATTTAAATAACAATTCTTGTGAACTTTTCTCCACTTGGCAAAAACTGTTCCTTTTCTAAGCCAAGACATGATTCTGCCATATTTCTGAACTCCCATTGAGTCCTTCGCAAACACAAAAACCGCAAACTACACACAGAGGTGCGGCGCTTCAGAAAAGTTCAACACCACCAGGAAGACGGAGTTTGTTCCCCGGGGGTGACCGCCATCAATGTCACATCAAGTAAGCGTTTTAAAACGCGCAACGGTCCCCACAAATGCCAAGCACGTGCATGAGATCATCAGCAACACAACATTGATCAGCATTAAAGCCTTCACTCCGGAGAGCCGGTCTTCTCTTGGCGCTTGAATTTATGGACGCATTAGAGCCCCCCCTGTAGACGGTGGGATACATCATAGTGAAAAGTGTGACAATAAAGTGTTGCTTTTCGCTCCGTCACAACAGGATGGAAAGAAGGATGCTTAATTGATTTCATTTTTTTTAATTAAAGATGAATTGTTGAATAGCAACTTTGATCAAATAAAGTGACAGAATTTGAGCTTCAACTATTTATAAGAATTATTTTAGTGTCTGTACGTCAGTTAAAGAAACATTTTCTGTGTGATTCTTATTTGGTTTGTCAGAATAACACATGCTAGTCCCTGTAGTGTTATTTATTGCAGCATGCCACTTATAATACCAGCTCTGTGTGAATGAGAGCTTGACAGGGGATACCTTGGCTGCATGGCTCCAGGTTATGTAATTAAATTTACAGATGAAATATCGAAACGCCTGAGAGAGAGAGAGTGGAGGCCAAAACCTGGAGAGCTGCTCAGAAAATGCTGAGCTGCACATTTCACCAGATTCTCCCCTCGCACAAGTTTAATGTTAGCCCCCCTCTCCTCTCAAACAGCAGCTAAACTCACACTGGATGCAACGGTGGCTTGAGCAAGGCAGTGAAAGTCGGTGAAAATTTATGAAGTTATTGATCGACTGGTGCGGCGATCACAAACCTTTTGGCAGTCGCGTGAGAGCGTGAAGGTGATAAAGAATTTTTGAAAGGGCCTTTCTTTTTTTTTTTTGTGTGTTTGTTTGTTTTTCTGCCCACTCCGGCAAATATTAATCTCCTAATTTTTAATTTTTAATCCGGACAGAGTTGGGGGGAAAATAAATGCCTTTGTCCAGCAGGCCATGGTAAATAATTAAAATTGAAAATTGATTGTTTGCACCAGAACTGGGATTTATGGGATAGGGGCTCCACTGCACCCTCGAGGGACCAACTCCCACGTCTGCGCACACAGACGCCGTTCCCGTGTGCTAAGCATTTTTTCACATTATTCTCCACCTAATATGCTAAGGAGAGCAAGTAGGGGGATGGAAGAGGAGCCCTGCGGTTTGCTCTCCTAGATGATTTCTACGTTATTATTATATTCTTTTTTAATCAATGGATTAGAACCTTCTCCCATCTTCCAAGTGGCTCCTATATTTTTTTTTCTAGTGACCTGTCAATAAATATAACAACGTTAGTTTTATAACAATTTACCCGGGGAATTCAATTCAAGGGAAGTAATATTAGTTATGCCCGATTAAAAACAGGCAATCGATGTGGGTGAAAAGACCACAAACCCCCCCACCTCTTCCTTCTCCTCCTCCTCCTCCTCCGCTGTCCCCCAGTCTTTGGCAACAGGCAATAAAGTAATACACTACAAAGCCCAAAGACAAACCTCCCTTTCTCCGTTCAGCACGACTACAAATGCTACTAACCAGTGCGGCCCACAGTGTCGACCTCACCTGACTAATGAACAGCCGGAACAACAGTAAGAGTTGGCCAGTTTAAATTAATGAGGGGGTAAATTTGCTCCTCCTAACATTGTATTTTTCTTTTTTTCTTCTTTTTTATACCACACACTGACTTTACAGCATGTATGTCAGGGTTCACTATAATGATCGTTCCCTTCATGTAGCCTCCCACATGACAAGTCTATCTAATCACCTTCGGCTCCCAGTTTCATTTGTGTGTCTCAATGTGGTGATTCGTCTATGTTAACATCTAACTGTAGAAGTACAGAAACCCCCAAACTGTTTATCGTTTAACTTGACAGTACGGCTCTTTTTTTTTTTCTTTTTTCCCCAACTAATAATGAGAAGTTTTTCTCTTTTTTTTTTTTTTTCTCAACTCATCCCTACTGTTGTCCTTCAGTCGCGCCACCTTGCAGTGTTGCTCTCTAAGCACTGTGCTGGCAAAAATTCAAATTTTTTCGGCTCGCTAGCTGCAGCCGGGGAACAGTGAGATAACCTCCTTGTTTCTATCTTAATAATTAAAACACAGTGATATAAAGTGGAGCGCTGCTCTTTTATTTATGAGCGAAGTATGCGCAGTGAAGTGATTGTGTTCAAACCAGGCAAGTCCTTGATCCCTGACATAAGGGTTTGTATTTTCACAGCATATTTGAATTTCAATGTGGAGGCATGATCACCCCTCCAGCTCAGGCTGGCCGTCAACCCCACCCAGTGCTCTCTCGCACACGCCAGCGTTAGGTCTGCAGGGAGGGGGACACACTCATCGGTCATCTTTCCAATGTTTAGCATGAAATTTAAATATACGAAATGGAGATCAAAAGGGTTAAAAACTCTCTATAGTGACATTTTTATTTAAGTCGAGACTAATATTTCCTAAAGGAAACACCAGTTATTTTTTGTAAGGTTATTTTTACAAATGATGTCTGATTTAATCCTGACCTGAATTGAGGAATTATTTAAAATATTCCTTCAATTCTGCAGTAATTCTGCCATGCATCAGCAGCATGTACGCCTGTGCTAAAAACACAGAAATACTATGAGCATCTTTCACTGTTCCCTCCTCCCTCACCTCCACTGCCACAACAGGGAGCCTCTGAAGAAATCAATTACTCCCAGGGCGGGCGTGTCGGGCTGCAGGCAAGAGCCCATACATCCAGTATGGGGAATTATTTAGCAGGGAAAAGTATAAGGCTGGAGGAGGGATGAGGTGTAGGAATGTAGCTTTGCCGGGGTCTCCCATCTACTGCAGCTCAAAACCCTAATCCCTCAAGGCGACACGGGCCCATCTTCTCACATTACTGTGCCGAAACACCTCTCAATCCTGCCGGCCGATTGACTCATTAGATCCGCATTAGGTTTTCCTCTCTTAGCCCTCTGCTGGATCAAAAGTGCAAAGGAAAATAATACCAATTCATCAGCACCGCGCATACACCTGCAATCCATGAATGTCTGTATCAACACGCTCGCACAGAAGCGTGTACTCACACAGCCCGTGTTGTAGGGTCTTCATTCTTAAATACTATGTGAAATAAGGAGTCCTGAGTGTGCATCTAACATGAGAGGGAGGTGGTTAACATGCAGTCCCCTCAAGCACCTGTGAATCTCTCTCTCTCACACACATACACACATCTGTCTTGCTGCACAATTTAAGGCTTAAAAGCAAGATTTCTTTTAGTAAAATTGAATGAAACCACTCTGCAAGGTTAGTTATTAGTTTCTAATTTGGATTTCTCTGAAAAAACAGCCCCGATTCACCATTTTTTTAGAAATGACTGAACATCCAGAACACCCACAACCTGGCTTTGTGACTGACACAGCTGGATTGTGGGTGTTTTAATCCCATATTCAAATGGAGTTGTCAAATAAGGATAAAAGAAACAAAAATAATTAGAATAATCTCCCTTTTAACCACATCCTGGATATGTGAAAATGACACTGAGCTGGTGATAATGCTTATTATTTCCTGAAGGGAGCATCATTGCTTCCCATGGGAGGAGAATTAGTCTTGATTCATCAGAAAACACATTACATAATGACAGACTCCTGTGCAGAGAAGGGCACTTGGCATTGTAACATCAAACACACATTTTAGGGGATTTATTTGTCTCTAAACATCCTTATATATGAGTTAAACAAACTTTAATCATTCATTTTTCCTGACCAACTGTTGAAACTATATATTTTTTTTCAAATAAAATGCGTGTAAGGTACAGCATTTTTACATAGCAGTCCCCAATTTGGAGGTTTTGGTAGGGTCGCCTCTATTAAATTTTTACGGGTTTTTTGTTGGCAATTATTTTAGTTTTTTAGATTTATGATACTTGGCAAATTTAAGTAAATTATTTTACTGGTTTTTATACTTAAATTATAATGAATGCATTTATTTTTTTATACTCTTAACTCTTTTTTTTTGTGTTTCTTGGGGCAAATGGGCCTTGAGTCTGTAGTAAGAAAGATATCAATATGTGTATGCGGGGCTTCAAATCGATTGAATACTTTTTTTAATTTCAATTTTTTTTTCTTATGGGAACTTTTGCTGTCCTTTAAAGTTTATTTTCTGCTCCTCTACATTCCTCTTAACTGGCCACAAAATCAGTCCATTATTTGTTCCTTTTAGCAAGTGTCTCATAATTAAACATTTTTTTTAATATTTATCAGGGATTATATTAAATGTGATCTTTTTTTGCTTTCAGGAGAATTTCTTTGCACAAATTAGAAACAGATTGTTGGTATATAGAGAGACAGAGCTTCAATTGATTCTATAATGGACAAAATTATTTATTGCTCCAAAAAAAAAAAGATAATAGGTAAGAAAAACTGATAATAAATAGCACTACAGATGCATATTTAATACAATGAAGTGTCCAGAAAACTTTTTGAACTTTAAAAATGCAGAAAAAATCTTTCAGTTTATTGAATCTGTGTTAAAAAAGAAAAAAATCCTCCATCTCCACTTTGACTCGTGCCTCAGTAGTTACCCCTCTAATATTCCATTTGATGCCTCTAAGCTCTTGCCACATACATTGACTCTGAGCAAAGACGGGAAGCTTTCTCTCCACATCTATGTAGGGGGTGGAGAACCAGAAGGATGTTGGGTGGGGAGGGAAGAATCCGAGGGCCTCGTTGAGGTCTCAGGTCATTAAATATCGATGCCAAGGAGGAGCTCGACACCTCCATGCTTCACGCAGATTCACATCGGCTCATTCTGGGTTCAAAACTTCCCCATCATCCCCACTGTTTTACCTCATCTTTCCCATCTTTCCAACCTGCAGTCCACACATTCTCCGACCACATGTGATTCACCAAATGCCGTCATCGCCATCATTAGCATGCACGGAAACCTCCTCCTCAGTATTAATACGACATGTCCAAATCTCTGCTGGTGCATAAGTGGCTAACCACTGCAGCACAGGGAGTTTAAGTGTTGCTAACTGTGTGGTCCTGGTTTATTATGCCTTGTGTGAATAATAAAATAATCTCCCTCTCTCCCCTGCTTGTCGCCTCTGCTTCCTCTCTCGCCTCTGCCACATTTTCTCCCGTTGCAGCTTCTTCACGTACGTGGCTGAACTTGGCAGGGCACTTTGTTTGAACACGCGCTGGCTTTCCATGTATCGTCAATTTTTAAACTTTCTCCGCTGCCAGGCGGCAGAATTCTATGAGGGAAGAGGGAGAAAATGTTAAGTAGGGCTTTAGCTGTGGTGTCACATTTTAAACTGACTTACTCTTGGTAGGAATTTGTGAACATTTCCAAACTCATTTATAAAATCATTTTAAAAAGTTATTAAAAAAAAAAAAGAGGTTATGCTTTTCAGTCAATTAAAGCAATATTGCTTTTAAGACTTTTCTCTATCCAAACTAGTTGAAAGTAAACTTCCTGCTAACCTTTATCCATAATACTGGTGCTTTCAACAAGTGTTAAACAAATCCAAAAAACTAACCACAATTCAATGTTTTCGTAAAAAAAACAAACTTTAACCTCTTTATGCCTGAATTTATCTCTGTTAATTTATGTTTTTGGTTTTTAAGTAGATGCTACATTTAGGTAATTTTGGAGCCTCAGGGGTTTGTCTCATATGTGCGACAACAGGCATTAAGGGGTTGAAGAAAATCTAATCTATTTAAAGGTTTTTTGATCAGTTTTGTTTCAAACAAATTCTTACAAGTCAATCATTCTTACAAATCATTTTAATCCTCAGAATGTGACAAATTTCCTACAACTGCTCTGATTATCCAATATTGTTTATTTTAAAAGTATTTTTTTAATTTATAATCCAAAATATTTACTTTTAAAGATGAAACTAATGTGTTTATACATATATATTTTTCTCATTTTTAAATCAGCTGAAACATTCACTGCCACTGTAAAATAAAATTATAAGTTTATCACAATAGTTGATTAATACATATTTAATTTAAATAATTTTAGCAATAAGACAAAATATTCAGTGATTTTCAGCATATTTGAACACAGGTTTTCAGTTATCATCCAAATGACCTCACACAACTGTATATGCCAGAAAAGTTGCCAAATTTTCACTGAAAAATGTTTATTTTTGTATTGACTTCATTGAGAATATCTTAAAAATTCCATATTTGATTTTTTTTTAACTATTACATCAGCATACTGATAAGAGGTTGGACGTCTTCTATGAAAAGTTCTATTTTAAGTATATTTAATTAGAAAACAGCCAAAATCACAGAATTTAGTTGAGATTTTTTTAAAGAATTAAGTCGCTTTTAGTCAATAATGCCCAAGCTTGTATGTTACTGCAAACTTTAAAGTATTTTCTTCTTATTTTTTTAATAAACAACATGGATTACATTGATATAATTTCCATTATAATTTATTAAATTGTATGAGAAAAGATTTTAGTGCACATAAAAAAGAACTTCTTAAAAAGTCGCAATTTGGCCCAATTAATTCTTCACATTCCCATGTTTACTCCTATTGTCTTTAGTATGTCACATAGGAACCCACGGGTAAATGCCAAAACATTGCCAGACATTTTTTTCTGTTCTGTTCAGTTCAGTTCCGTTCAAAGCATTTATTTCAGACATTGAAGAAAAGTAAGTAGAGCAACAAATACAAAAATCCTTGAAACAACAAAAGTCTGAAAAGGAGTGAGAAGAAGAAAAATTATTAATCAATTTCTGTAGGAAATTGATTAATCAATGAAGCAATAACAGAATTGATTGAGTGCTTAAAACCAAGCTAAAAAAAAAGAAGTATAATGACGATGAAAATAGGTCACACATCAGTTTTCTCATGTTCCAAATTGATTGAAAAACAAAATTGTTACAATTAATAAAAAAATATGCAAGATATTTGCATGTGGTGTTCATGATGTCCTGACGTGCTGACAGATCTCTTGATGCTTCCTGGCCATTCTGAGGTTTGATTTAATCTCATAATGGCTAAGAGAAGGCCTCCTTAAAGCCAATAGTAATGCACTGACCAGAAGATTCATGCATAATTCAGAACTCATTCTTTGCTTTTTTTTTTTTCTCTCTCATATCACACCACCTTGCCAAACACACAAGCACAAGCTGACACACTTTATTGCCCTCTTCTGTGGCTCTACATTGAACAGAGTAGCAGTTCGGGTTGTAGCTTATTTAATTGATGTGTATTCCTGCTTTGATAAAGTACGGACAGCTCTTTTATTTATTCATTTCAGATTAATTTTTGTCATCAAGGGCAAAAACTGTGAAAGACTTTGACCATTTCGTGAGCCAAAAAAGGTCACTGTTACTTTGTTGCTGAATATTTGTAACTTTTTCCAACCAAATGTATTATTTATTATTATTTATTTATCATTTGTGACAAATATATAACTTAAATTTTAAAATTCCCTTTTTATGTGTGACATGCCTACAGTTTGTGCTGTGAAGTGCATAAAAAATGCAGGATCCAGCTTTAGCTGAAACACTTTATATAGAAGCATATCATTTAACAAACAAAATGCATTCTCTTATTTTGGAATATGCATGTCCACTTTATAGTAAAAGAAATGTAGATTAAGAGCATTAATTACAGAATAACAGAGCACGCCCTCATTGATACATATTGGCCTCAACATGGAAGGACTTGGACCTCCCCTGTACCGTACTTCTCCAGGGCTCTCCTGCTGCAAAAACCTGGGATTCAGACACATAATGGCCTCCCTGCAGTCATCTCTATACCTGTTCACCCTTCATTTCTTCTTCTAGCACAGACCACTCGTCATTCTCACCTTTCAGCTCCTTTCAGAAGGCCATGGTGTAATCCAAGGTCCCAGTCATTTCTGAAGCACACTAAGGCCAAAACATTTGAAAGTCATCTATTCATAAAGATATTCATTCTGTTTGTGAACAGTGAACTCAATTCAAACTAACTTTCTGACCTTTGTGAGGCTGCAGGATTCAGTTATCTAAGATAACCTGCTTGTGCAAAGGCTTCCCAGCGATTCTTCATTTTGCTGAGTTTGAATTTAGAATTCCAGCATATGCATTCGTTACAGATGTCAGACATGAATCAGAACTATACTCAAAGATGTATAGATTATGAGTTTATTGTCACTTGCCTTTGAATTCAAATGTCCTCCTTAAAATAAGAAAAATCTGATCTTGATTCTTTATGAGGAAAATTGTTGTTACTGGCTCCCAATTTAAAGCACTTTTAAAAAGGTTACTCCTTACATATAGAGCTCTAATGGTCATACCTCTGAGCTTCATAGATCCCACAAACCATCTTGTGCTTTTAGATCATCAGGTCAGGTTTTATTTGCTTTTTAGTTTTAAAATGAGAGGGGATCGAGTGATTGTTGCCAAACTCTGGAACACTGCCTCTTTCCCAACGTCCCAATGACTCGGATGTGGCGTTTTATTCACACCAGAGGACCTTCCCATTTCAGCAGGCTTTTAATTAAATGTGTTTTTTTATGTTAGCGTGATTTTATATTTTGTTTTGATTTTTAATTTTTAACCATTTAGGATCAGAGCTCCAGTGTTTACATTATTTTGACCATTGAATCTCATTGACCATTTACAAAATGAACCTAATTCCAACAGAAAATAGGGTTGTGCTAATATGCAACACTTTACAGTAGTGAAATGCTTACACAATCAACGTAAATCAGCTGTTGCATAATAAGTATGTGGTCTGTATTTTTGGTTTGCTCTGAAAAGTGTTCTTTTAAAAAAAAAATAAATAAAAATTTGGTAAATTAAGCCTCGTTTCTGGAGGGCAGTCTGGTGCGGTCCGGTCCAGTAAGGAGTAGTTCAGTTTCGACCAGCTGATTCTGGCAAGCGTCTCCACTCAGTTGAGCCTCACAGCGCGGAGTGCATGGAGTAGATCGCTAGCGTGTCAATGCATCATTGTCATGTGATGACTAGAAAAGCAACAACAATGGAATTCATTGAGCAGCTCGTCTTTTTCTTGTATTACTTTTTGTACGTCATGTATAATAGTAATTTAATGTTGCTTGAACGAAGATTGTGGGCGGCTAAGAAGAATACCACTGTAAAAAGGAAAACAGAAAGTTAGCTTAGCGTTATATTGGTGCTTTCATCACTTTCTTTTAATCAACAGGTTGGAACAGCGACTCCGCCCCGACCGTCCCATTCCATTTTTCTATGGATTTAAAATGGATGGAGGCCCTTAAGAGGTACAGGTCAGAATTGGATAAATTTTACAATGGAAACGGTCATAACATTAGACTGAACCAGATTGTACCTGAGTGTTGAGTGGAAACGAAGCTTTATGACACTCTGGACCTTTATGTTATTTTTTTGGTTTTTTAATAGTTTAATATAGAAAAAAAAAATTGTGGAGTGTGAAAGTAAATGTTGGAAGTCGGTTACAATCATAAAAAAAACTTAATGAAACAACTTTTTTTGGTGTAGTTTACTCTGACACAATGTCACAAATAATAACTGAAAACCTAAAAATTAAGCTTTTCACATTTTTTTTTAATTTAAAAAAATTGGAATTAGAATAGATTACTTTTATTAATTAATTATATGTCAAAATTAAATAATTACATTGTTTCCTATGATGTTTCAGGCTTGGTATAGTTGACACTTTTTATTTATACTTTTTAAAAGTCTGACTCCATAAAGATTGTGTGTTGAGCCAGAATAGTGGACTGTGGACACATGTGTCGTCTGAATCCTTGATCTGTTTGAAGAGGCCAGGTTAGGACTGAAGGGACACTCATAAACATGTGAATATGCCCCAATCCAGACACAAAGAGATGACACCACACACAAACTCCCTGTGTGGAAAGACAGACACAGACACTGTGGACACAAGCATGACTACACAAGGTGTTTGGTGAATTAATAAATATACTTAAGCATGCATGGACACACACGCACACACACGGCCAACTCACCTTAATTGGCCTACCAAGCTTCACTTAAGAAACCTTTGAGACAGAGAGAGTGTGAGATAGACATGTAGGAGAGGGGGGGGTGAGATATAGACAGAAGAATAAAAGAGATGGAGTCATGGAAAGAAGGAGGAGATAGGGAAAACTGAAGTAACGGAGAGGGAGGGCAGAAGGCACGAGGAGGAGAGGGAAATAAAACTCTTTGTGTGTTTCTGGGGGTAATTACAGATGCAGATTTGCGTTGCCACTTGCAACATGGCTGAATTCATTTCCATCTTCGCTTTGCCCTTCCCTGATGCCCCTGGGGAGGTAGAGACAGAGCTCTGAGTTTGTGTGTGTACTTGTGTGTGTGTGTTTGCGCATGAATGTTGAAGGAGGCAAATCTTGGAATCTGCATAACAAGATGGGAAGGAAAGAGGTGAAAGGAAGAGGAGTATGAGAGAGAGAAGAGGGGAGCAGATTTTTGCATGCGAGTGTGTGGGATTGCTACCTGGAAATGACTAAAACAATAAACTTTTACTTTAAATATTATCATCCAAGAGAAGAAAAAAAACGACCAAATTCAGTACATGAAACCAACTGAATATTGCCAATCAAACTAGAGTTTTGTGTTGAGGAAAATTACGATGCTGAGAAATGATAAGTAATGAAGTAGAAGTGATTAGTTTTGCAGATAAGTACAGTAAATGTTGTAATACACTTGTTGCAAACAGAACAGTTTAAATCACACAGATACATCTTTAAAAGCAAAACAGCTAAAGTTAATTCAGTCTATTCCAGAAAAAAAAAACACGAGAAACTCTTGTGCAACACTCTACTTAAAGAATGAAACATCAATAATAAATACCCACCCCAATGAAAATTGTGTTTTTGGCATTTTTAACATGTTCTTGCAGCTTTTTTTCCCCTCATAATGGAGGACATGTATAACTTAAGAAACTTAAGCTTAAAATAGCATTTCTGAATATTTCTTTATAAAAAATGTTGTGAATCAGGAGAAGACAACTTTTTTTTTTTGAAAAGGTTCATTTCTGACATAGAAAATACGATGGTTGCTCCACCGTTGATTCTGATGCATTCCCCTGTAGACGACTGGATCCATAAACGTCTGGGTTTTCATGGTCTGGGGTGGCATCCGGTTCAAAACTGTGCAGCTAAATCGCTCAAATATTGCAAAATATCGTTGTGAGGCGAGAGAGAGAGAGAGAAAGTGTATCAGAGGGATGATGGGAAGTGTGGGCAGACTTACATTGCACCAACCCGGAGACAAAGTTCTGATGAACTCCTGCCGCTCAACAGAAGTTATTTCCTAGAAAAACAACTTTAAAAAAAAAAAAATGTCATTTAATCAAAAAATTAAAATCAGAATTAAAAGACCACTGGGAACGCTTTTATAATAGATCCAAATGTGATTGGAGTGAGGCTTTAAACCATTTTATCAATGTATTTTTGTCTCATTTTGTTTTCAAGTTTTGATTGATTGGTGTATTTTAAACATGATTGCTTGAAAAGGAGTGGGAAGAGGTGAACTTGTATTGTCTCGGCCCTACTAGTCCCTTATAACGTTGGTGAACGCAGATCTCTTTTGCCTTTCTTTAGCTCTCTGTCTAAAGGCAGTTGACTCCAGTGTTTTATTTAACTCTAGGATTCTGACACTTGTTTCTTGTTGCCTTTTCTTGGGAATACAGGTGCTGGATGTCATAATAAAATCCCAGTGGTGTGTTTACACCAGACTTGTCACTTTGTCAGAATAAGATAGATGGGGATCGGCAAAATGTAATAGTACAAAATAACCACCAGAGGCTCACTGATCACAGCAGCATCTGCTTAAGGAAAAGAGTTGGGCAAACAGAGAAGTGATGCTAAATATTCTTCAAATGATGTTGATGTAAATCTACTATCAGTTAAAGTTCACGCTCATTGAGAAATCCTCCTGACTTAAGATATTTCTGTGTCCCTTTGTTTGTTTGTGGTTGTTTTCTCTCGGGAGATACAGAGTGACACGGGGAGAGAAAGATAAATAGCGGCTGAATCTGTCTTTGTCCTGATCCCTTTTATGCAACATAATACAGAGATATATACACTCACACACACACATGCACTCACCATTTCCTGTTAGACCACCTGGCTTCCCGCTGCCAGTACGCCAGCCAATTCAGCAGCCAGAGACTTGGCCCGATTAATTATCTTCATGCTAATTGAATGTAGAGGGACTCTACAGGGATGGGTCATTAAAGTGATGCGGCATATATTTGTCTCCACTGTTTATCTGCAGCTAAAAGATACATCAGACTCACAGAGAAAAAGGCACACAAACTTACAGGGATGCAAGTATGTGTTTTTCAGTTATTCTTGAATTTAACTGGAAGCTAACAAATGAAGACATTTACAACTTTTTTTAAAATGTATTTCTGTTTGAAAATTCTTTTAGAGGTTAAGACCAGGAAAAAGTTAAAGCTCCACTCTGATTCTCTTTTGATCGATTTAAAAAGTGTTTGCTTTGCTCTTTTAATTATGATTATGCCTAAATTAGCCACATTTTTTTTTTAAAGTTGCTTTCTGGGACATAGTTTCTGCAGAGCTTCAGTATTTCACTGGAAATTTGCCTCTAAGTTGTGAGCGGGACTATTGGCGCCGATTAACCCCACCCCCTTATCATCATTCATCTGTTTACTCGTTAGCTAACAACCCCAACCAAACATAACCTGTGCAGCGATCAAAAGCTATCTTGCCATATAATTTTGAGCCAGATGTAAGGTCGGACGAGGAAAAAAAAACACTTGCCGGTTCATGGATCTAGTAATCAACAATAATAGCTTTCTTGTCACACCTGCAAGGTCGGCCCTTAATTTACAAATATTTAAAAAAAGAAATACTCAAACATGTTTTTAAGCTTAAATTATTTAGTGTACATCCTCCATCATGAGGAAAATGCCACAAGAAGATGTTAAAAACACCAAAAAAATGATTTTAATTTGAGTGTGTCTTTAAAGGGTAACCAACTTTTTTTGGCTGTTGACCTCTATAAATGGGGCTTTAAAAGTGATGTCTGCTGTTCATTGCCAATTTTGTGATAAATTACAATAAAATTGTTTAATTCTTTAAAATATATTCAAAAAACGTCTGTGTGCTACCCCTATTGGTTGAATTGAGGTATTACAGCTGAATTTTGTGATTTGGCAAACCATGTATGTTTCAGAGATCCCACGTCATGATTTGCAACTCCAATAATGGTAACAGTCCCACCCCCAAGGCTCACCCTCTGACTAGATTTTCAAATTTTGGCTGTGGGTGGAGTCAGCCTCCAATTTCCCTGTCTGGTTACCCTTTAAAGTCTATAATTCGTGGACAGCTATACCGCGAGAGGGGTAGCACAGATTTATGGGCAGTCTGCTAAGACAGAAAAAGATGACGTATTTTTGATTTGCATATGCGCAGTACGTGTAGGCTGGACAGAATCACAGGTAAGATAGATTTGTAGAACACTGGCACGGACTTCGACTGCAGCAGCAAAAGAAAGCGATATATATATATATGGTGATCGTCACAATAGGTTAAATAAAGCATCAGTTTAGAGAGAAATGTCACCTTTTAATGCTTGTTTTTGTTCATATAATGAAGCAAAAGTTTGTTTTAAAGAAGCCTGCACAGAGACATAGAACATTTGGGCTAGACTTAGACTTTGGCTTAGCTTTATTCATCCCTTTGGGATGGCACCCTTGGGGAAATTAAGTTTTCAGTAGCTTACAAAAGTATACACAATAGAAGATCTCATTGTACAAAGTATACACTCAGAATTAGAGAAAAAATAATAAAACACAATAAACATTGAATAAGAAAACTATATGACCAGAACTTCTTTTTAGGCGGGCATTGTCACTTTGGATTATCACTACACCCAGCAGCCAATTAGGATCAAATATTTAACCGTATCATGGTATAATATGTGTTAAATTATTTAGGTCATGTTGTTTTTTTCTAAGTAATAGGCCTATTTGTTTTATAAATGTGTTACACACAGCAAAAAAATAAATAAAAAAAACTATTAGATCCCGTTTATGTCTAAGCCTGAGAAAATCTTATAAATAGTGATAATGTAGGTTTTAATTAATGGAAAGCTCCTTAGGTGTGACAAGTAAACCCCTCGGTCTCGGCATTGCACTCACATTGTTTTAGTGCTAACAAGAGGGCTCTCCAAGGATGAGAGTCTCTTCTGGTTGTGTTTTCTTTATCGCCTTGCTCATGTAAGAGATGCCATGTAATCCATGGAACCAAGAAAAGACATGGAGCTTTTCTTTGTTAACCACTTATAATTTGGTACAAATATTACATATAATATCAGTTTATTTGATAGAAATGTATCTACTACAGTTGATGTGTTGTTTTTTTTTATTTTTAATTAAATGTCCCTGTCTAAAGTCATACAGACTGTAGGGAAATGCAAGTATCTTCACCTGTATTTGTCATATTAACTTATGTATAGTTTTTTCTACTTGTGATATTACATCATAAAGCTACAATCGTATAATGGGGTACCCAGTCAAATAATTTCGGTCATACCTTGTTTTTCCTACACTCAAAGTCAGTGTGTGATTTCAGATCTTTAGTGCTCACTAGCATAAGACCAGTATGCAGCTACATATGAAGCACATAGCAAGTAAAGGCTGACAGCCAGCACAGAGGCGCATTCTCCCCATATGCCTCCACACACATAATAGCCATTTCACAGCTCGTCTGGGGGTAATGGAGCCTGGCTGGGCCTACCGAGATGGATCACCCCAGATGGGAAGGAAATGGGTGATCTGGCAGAACTGACGAGGCCTGTAGATGTTTTGAAAAGTCCCAACTAACAAAGGTGAGACGCCTCTGTTGCAATTTGAACACATGAATTCTGACAATACTGTTCGGTGAGCTAAAACTACATATCCAGTTCTATGAGTTGACGTTAATTTAGCTGGTAAAAGAAAAAATATGCAATTTTTAAACGGATTAAACCTGTCAGAATGACCTAATTTGGAGTAAGGAATTGATCAAAACACCTGACCAGCTCATCCTTCCCCTTCAAACTCAAAACAACCAAAACCCAACATGACTGTGCTGGTATTTTGACTGGACATTTGAGACAACGGATAGCCAATGTTATAAATGGCATGTGGTGAAAAATGTCAATACTCTGTGATTGGACTAAGCATTTTGAGAAGCTAAAGGTCAGAGAGGAGCACAATGCTGATTGTTTTCCAAAGACAGGCTATTGAAGTTTATCTGAGATGGCTTATTTAGTTTAACATGCATTCAGAAGCTGGGTTATCAGTCTGGGTCAAGCTGCTCTGGATGAAAGTGCAGTTTATTTGAAGATTAAGGGTTCTTTCAATTCCACATCTGAAATTTTGCTCATCTCTTCTGTTTTTCTTATGTTTGTTTAAATTTAATCAATGCTGGAGCAGAGAAGAGGCCGTCTCACATTCTCTGCATATCAGTAGTACTGACATGTGCGAGTTGCAAGGTAGCATTTACAAAAAGTTTATCTGTGATAATAATAGATCATAGTTGTTTTGTTGTTGTTTTTCGTATGTTAATCTATCAAAAATATGTTAATAAAAAAAAGTCCATCTGCTGTATTTATGGAGATATTGTAGTTGTTAGAGCAAAAAACAAAAATAATATTTGTCAGAAACATTTAATTTGCTTCCAAAAATAACAGAAAATTGAGATAAAAAGTTGAAATTAATCATTTAATTGAATTATTAGATGTTAAAATATCCGCTTTACTGAAAGTGTACTGATCTGTTTTGAGTGTTCTATTTATAGGACATTGAGAGGAAAAGTGCACCTCTTACCCCCCAAAAAATTAAATTGTCCAATGGATTCTTTTAATCTTTTCAATGGTTGCCATAGAAAACATCTATCTTTACTTTTACATCTCATTTCCCCTTATAACCTTTAAAGACACTTTAATCTCAGCTGCCTTAGTGTCCATTAAAACACATACGCCGCTTACAACACACGAATGTGTGTAATATACTCTGCTGACGAAGGCTTTTAGGTCTAATTACATTGACGGCGGCCCTTTTGTGGTATAGCTGCGAGAACTGATCTAAAAACACAAGATGCAAATGTGGAAATCTGCCATCTTATCTGCCCACATCATTTGGGGATTGGTGTGTGTGTGTGTGTTTGTACAAGGTGCATACATTTGCACTCACGACACCCCTCGCCTCAGTGCCTCTTCAAAGGCATTGAGTGGTGCCCTTTGTGGCCCCCACTGCCACCCTTTTCACTCTCCCTCCTTTTGTCTTAGCGTTTCATATTTAATAGAGCTGGCTCAGAAACAGAGCAAGAATAGGTACCTGAGGCTGTGGGTGAAGGCCCACTGATGCCTGGCTGAAGTGTCTCCTCTGCCTCTGCGCCTCTCTGTGTTTCACTCCCCTAATCCTTTCAAGAGAATATGTGAGCAGGAGATCAAAGGGGGGCACAATGACGTCCACCTCTTCTGTTGGGACAGGATGGTCATTGAGACACCTCCTCCTCTGTATTTGCAGACACACTTGCCTGCTTTTAAACAGGTGTCTAAACTGAGAAGTGATGCCCGTCCAATGTCAGAAATATGAAGGGGAAAGTACAGACCGTCTGTTTCTTCTTCATCTCTGCTCCTATTATATTTACATAGCAGAATAGCTTCATTACATGGTTTTAATCAGCTACTGTTTAAACCAGTTCTTACAGCGAAATACTTAAAAAAAAAAAAATCTGAGCTTCAAAAACAAAAATTCTTCTCAGTGTGACCTCGCTTTATTCACCTTTCTCCTCCACGATGAGGTGATGCAAACTCATCGGCATCTGTCAAACTGTCCAGCTGATTTTATAGCTGACTTTCAATCACTCGCCTTGGAAAGAAACAGAACACATGTTCACTATTGATTGTCAATCAATGATCAATTAAGCAAGCCATTTGTCCAATTACAGCAAAGGGTCCATCCGGACCACGGCTTATTTAGCTGTTTGATTGGAGAGGAGCAAAGGGAATTGATATGCTTAAAAAATTGATCAGCGCTAAATCTTTAAACACTTATCTAAGTCTGATAGTAAGGCCATAAATGTTACAGTTGGGGAAATGTTTTACCTGGAAAAAAAAAAAAAAACAAAAAACAACATGAATTGGAACCAATAACAGTCATATTTTCAGAAGTTTTTCAAAACTGTTGTTGGTAAATTTTTCTTCTATACATAAAACCCTAAAAAATGTACAAAGTAATCAGTAACTGTACTCATGGTAGCCAATATAATAGACATTTCCAGATTGATTAACATGTGCTAACATATTTTAATCCTCAATATTAGTGAGTAAAAAGGGAACTTTGTAGAATTAAAATTTTTTTTTTTAATAAATATACATTAAAAAATCTTTCTTTGACATAAATATGGATATTTATATGGATAAATATGGATATTTACCATGTGTTCTCCTCTTAGAATTAATTTGCAACAGTCCCGGCCACAACTTGGAGGCAAATTTCTAATGAACTACTGCCACTTAAAGGAAAATATGTCCTAAAAAAGGACACCATTTTTGGCTCAAATTTACCTCATCATAATTAAATGATGCTTTTGAAATCGAAATAAATATGATCAGAGTGGGACTTTGAGAAGAATTCTATGTAACTTTTTTTCTGTGTTTTTTAATGATTAAACCCAGCAAGCCTTATTTTATTTTATTTATTTTATATTATTTTAATTTATTTTAATTTAATTTAATTTAATTTAATTTAATTTAATTTAATTTAATTTAATTTAATTTAATTTAATTTAATTTTGTTTATTTTAGTTTATTCATTTAGTATTGTTCATTATTGGGCTTGTGAACTTCACAGTTTTTTACAAATACAATATTTTTGCTAAACAATAAATGAGCTTGATTTCTTTGGCCCTAAAAAGTTTCTTTTAGAGCATTTAAAATTCACTTTTCATTTCCACCATAATATGTTGAGTGGCATTAAAAACACACATGTCAAATATTCATTATAAAATCTGTCGCAGTCAAAAAAAAAAAGAAAAAAGCCTGTTAGGTTAATTGGTGATTCCACATGAGGGAGTATGGAAAGCCAGGGCTGCTCGTGTCATTTGTCTCTTTGTGGCCTGGTGATGGACTTGTGACTTTCCCAGTCGCACATTGCATCTTGCCCTGTGAAAGTTTGAATAGGCTGCAGGTCTCCCTGCGGCCCTGAGGAGTATGAAGTGGGTTAAGAAGATAAATGGATGGACGCATGGATGCGTGGATGGATGCATAGGTTGATAGATGAATGGATGACACATGATAACACACCTTGAGCACAAAGCACACTCCAACTGCCAGCTGAAGGGGACTTTGATTTACCTTGTACTACATTCGAAATAAATCACAATAAAACAATGACTCAAAACAATATCCAAAGAAGAACACTTTTGAGTCGGTTTGGAGTTTTTTTCTGCCTAAAAAATATATATATTTATACGTTGTTCATTTTAACTTTTATAGTTTTAACTTGTTAATAAACAAATAGTAGTTGTTCGACTCCAATATAAATCGTTCCTTTGAAGAAGTTAATATGTTCTTGTTGTGTTTTTCTCATAATGAAAGCCGTGCTAAAAATAATTCAAGAATAAAACTGCATTTATGTATTTTTATTGAAATTGCGTTGGATCGCGAGCAGAAGGAAAACAGGATGTTTGAAAAAGTTTGGGTTTGTGACACAGCTACTGCTGTGGGTGGGCCAAAAGCTCCGCTCCAATTTTAAAGGTGCTTACACACCAGCTGTCTCAACTTGCATTTTACTGACCAATTTCAATGAGAAGTCAATGCAAACACGCATAGACTAGAATTTCTGTCACTACGCAAGTTTCTAAGCTGGTCAGGGGCTTGACGTACAAATAGGGTGTTCATAGATTGTTTGCTAAACATTCAACTGGTTGAACTTGACGCTTAAATGCGGAAAAAAAAAAGTGGAATTGTGACTCAATTTTTATAGTAACGTGTGGGTAGTGTCCTTTTCATAAAATGGAAGAGCCAACCAAGGAGCCAAGAGCCTTAATATTTGCACTTTTTTTGCTCGGTTGGGTTTAAATGACTGATATTTTTTTGTTTTATTGGAACAGAGCTGTAAAAAACAAAAAGCCCGGAGCAAGACTTCCTAAATTTGCACCGCTTTGACTTTACGCACTGAGCCTTAACCTATTTTAGGAAATGAACTAGCGCTAGCTAACTGTAAAAAAAAAAAAAAAAAAAATCAACCAAAAAAATCGGCTCCCTGCTTGTATGGTACTAGTGTGAACACAACTGGCTTGAATGTGCTCTCATGAAACTGCGTATAGCACATTATTGAACACATCTCATGCTGTGTGAATGAAGCATGTAACGTTTGTTTTCATTTTCCTCATCTGAGCTGGTATCTGGCTCTAAACTGTATAACTGAATCACTCCAAAATAGCGTGATGTTTTTTTTTTTCGTTTTTTTTTTGCTAAATTAATCTTAGCTTGGGGTTGTGAGGTGCTTGTTGCTAGCGGGAGAGAGTGTAAACAAAGGAATGCGGGGAAATTAGCAAGACTAACTTCTGCACCAACAGTCCTGCCCACAACCTAAAACCGAATTTCTAATAAACTTCTTCTAATCTGCAGAAAAAATGTCTTGAAAAATGACAGGCTTTTTGATTTTGGCTATGATGCATAATCATAAAAAAATATATATAGTTGGAGTGTTGCAAAAAATGTAGTTTAAATTAAGTATAATATAGATTGCATTTTTACTATTACAGCATGACACTTACAGATCATTGAATCATCACTTGGAGTCAAACTTTGTCATATTTATTTAGTTGTTTCATTATCTCTAACTGCAGGTGATTGATTTTGCATCACAAACAGATGTGGTTGAGTCACTTCTGTTCTCCAAGCAGTTTCTACTTTAGAGAGCACCTGCTGTGCCTTTTCTCGGCTGCATGTCTTACCTGTTTGCGCTCCAGTTTGATGTCACCTTCATACCAAACAGCAAGACAAGAGCCGAGGAGCTGAACATTCTAACTTTCACCATTTATCTGCCGTCAGAAATTCTTCAGAACACATTTATAGTTTGTTTTTTTTATTTTATTGATAAATAGAATCATGTGTTGGTTTGCACTATTAGGTAATCCTGATTTCTCTTTTAGAAAATCTAAAGGGAAAGGCTGAAGGAAACATTTCTCAGTGAGAAACAGATTAAAGTGTTAGATTTAGTGTAATTAGTAAAAAAAAAAAAAAAAAAAAAAAAAACAGATACACAAAAACATTTATTTAAAGTTTGCTTATTTGTTCATATTTCATTTTAATCTACTTCAAGGACAATTTCTTATTGAGCTCCATTTTCTGTTCAAGGTTCTAAGCAGTTTCTTAAACAGTTTACACTTCTTTTTGTATTTATTTGCCATTTTATTTTGACCATTGTTTGTTCATTTAGCATTCTACTCTATTCGGTCATTCTTGTCCTTTTTTAACTTGTAACTCTGGTACAGTCAGATTCTTTTAAAGTTTAGCTTAAGCCGTTAATGGTTTCCAATACGGGGCTACAAAAAAAACTATTTTTTAAAAATATTGTGATGATGCACAGTCTTGATTGTCTTCAATTGGCAGGAATCAACTTAAATCTTACCCGGTTAATATCAGGTGCCTTTTCCCATACACACAAGTATCTTGACAAACAGATTGTTTTTGTGCGTTTTCTCCTCACAACCTTGTGTAAACAGTTTTTTGCTGACATGGCAACAAGAGTCTCCGGCAATACGGAGCTGGTGCTAACCTTGTTAACAGGCACTTTGACATGTCTGCACATAAATCTGCAGTAACCGAGCAGTAGAATGGGCTGCATGTAAGTCACGGCTTCATTGTCTAAGATAGAACCAGCTGTCAGTGTTTGCTAGTCTCGGGCGAGAAGCAATTGGACTTAAGTAGCTGTTGTTGCAGAAAGAAGATAAAGTTTTGCTTTTTTTTCCTATGTTTTTGAGCTTACAGCTTCGCATGTACACTGAAGGGAAAATCTAAAGTATTGAATTAAAAACTACACACTTTGTTAAAGACCGACCAATGAAAATGGTGTTTTTTATGTTTTTAACATATTCTTGTAGCATTTTTGTTAGTCCCGATGGAGGAACATGCCTTTTTGAGTATTCTTTTATGAAATTGTTGTGAATCAGAAGCAGACAAAAAAAAAATGTTTTTGTTTGTGTAGAAAATATGCTGGACGGCTAGACAATTACCCAGGGCTCATACTGCATCCGGTCCGACTCCGGTAGGACGCCAGAGCAGTCTAGCTATAGCAGGTGACCCATATTGACTATGGATGGTTGCGGTCCCTCTGTATCCGACCTTGCAAGACTCCAAAGTCACGTCGGTTCACATGATAACCCACCATTTATGTAGGAAATACTAGTCAACAAACCCTCATTTTGCTGTGATATTGAATTAAATTCACAACACTTCTTTTTTCTATGGTCCTTGTCTTCATACAATACATATTGAGCAACAAGTAGTGGAGACTGGGGTTGGTTGCCATAATGACGTAATGTTGACAACACAGTGAAATCAGTGAGTACAGCAGAAAATAGCTTGCAATTTGAAAATCATGCACTGTTCACTCGCTCCCATAATTTCCAGTTTAGATTGTAAATAGCCCCAACTCAATGGCTCGGTTCTGGTGTCTGGCAAAAATTTGAAGTCAACAAAATGGATACAGAGTGCCGACAAAACGTCTTTCTCACTTTTCAAGTTCAGTAAAGACTTAAGCGTCCGCACCCGAGCCAGAACGCATCCATGTACGTCTTTGTTTTCCTCGTTTTACCTGGCATCTGGCTCAGAACTGTTCAGCTGCATAGTTCAGATATTGCTCGCCATTTTTGTTGCACCAGTAATGTTAGGTTGAAGTTGCGAGGGGCTGTAAGCCAGAGGGAGTTTATAAACAAAGGTATGATGGGACGTGGAGGCAGGCTTACTCCACTGTTCCACTCACGACTCTGATACAAATGTCTAATCAACTTCTATGGCTTTGCTGAAACTATGTTCTAGACATCAACAGGTTTTTTGATATTTACTAAAATTATTTAATCATAATTAAAAGATCACTGGGAACGCTTTTAAAATAGATCAAAAGAATATTAGAGAGGTGGTCTTTAACGTTAGGAGAAACCATCTGGTTTTGTATGAAATTGATCCAACAATAATTTTGTTGAATAAATACTAAAGTCTATGTGTGTTTTTGGGGAAACCCCCATGATAATTCTGCTTCCTTGGATGAATATCGTCACTGACATTGTGCCGTCTCACGACTTCCACCCCACACCTCAAACCACAAACTCTCTGAACCCTCTTGCTCCTCCTCCTCCTTCTTTAGCAACATTTTTTTTTCGGGGGGACATTGTTTATTTGGGTCACATAGCCAGTTATCTCAGTGAAAGAAAAAAAAAGGAGGCGTCTTCTTACCCCGCCATCCTTTTTCACAAATCCTCACCCTCCTTCTCTTTCTTTTTTCATTTTTCTCCACCCTTGGCCCTTTTATTTTGGTTTTCAGCCATTTAACCAGTCAGCAACAATCAGAGCTGACAGAGTGACGGGAAACAATCGAGGCGGGGTCAGTGGAGGGGTGACCTCAGAGGGCTGGGGGGTAGGGAATGAAGAGAAACCTAGGCAAAAAAACCGCCACCCCAGAGCAGTGTCCCGCCTGGTTCTTTGTTGCAGTTGTCCAGTGAGAAAATGAGGATACTTCAGTCTTCTGTGTTTTCCTCTGAAGGCTCTCCTCTTTTCTTGCCCAGCACTGTTGCTTTACCACTAGTTTCTTATCGCTTGATGTGTTTTTAACCCAAGAAGGAAAACAGAGGGGTTAACGGGCGATAAGGTGACTGACTTTTCATGTCTTTTTCCTCTTCTTTTTGACATTGTCTGTGACTGCATGACACTCGTGGGTCTGATTGACAGGAGGCGTGGAGGTGTGTGTGCGTGTCTGTGTGGAAGTTCAGGAGTGGGGGCCGGTGTGACTGGACGTCTTTGTGCACGTCTGTCTGGACATTTTGGGGAGGTGGGTGAGTTGAGCCTGAAGTAGTGTGTGAGGGAGGAGGCTGGTTGGTTGGTTGGGAGGGCTGTTGAGAAAAAAAGTGTGTGGGTGAAGGGAAGGGGAGGGGGGTGATCCACTCTTTCTCCCTCTCCCTTATCGTGACAGTTTGGAGGTTTTACACTTAGCTGCCCTTGCGTTTGTTTGTCTGCGCGCCTCGATCAGGTTCCCACGTGAAAATGGGCTTTGCGCCCTCATCCGCTCATCCGGCCGTTGGGTGTGACACAGTCAGAACCAGAGAGGAGTTGTACGTCTGCAGAGAATGACAGCTGGGCCTGTATTAGCAGACCAAGCAGGACTTCAGAACACCCCACTCTGGTTCCTATGAACAAAGAAATATCTTCTATGTCATAAGCTTAGTTGAATTGCATCGTAAAGTCCCAGAACGATCATCTTTAGATCTATTTTAAAACTGTTCTAGTGGTCTTTTAATTATGATTGTTGTTTTTAAAAAAAAAAAAAAAACTGCAATTTTCTCTAACATATATTCCCCAGAATCAATTAAAAAATCGCCTCTGAGCTGTGGGCTGGACCGTTGATTTAGAGTAAGCCTGCCCTGTCTTCCCATCATCCTTTTGTTTACATGCTCTCCCACTAGCTTCTAGTCCCTCAAAACCCCAACCTAATATTGCAGGCGCAACTAATATTAAAGCCATCTGTAGATTTTCAAGCTCAGACGAAAAAAAACAAAGACGTACATGGATCTAAAGCCTCATCTCCACTGGGCGATGCGGCACAGTCCAGTCTGGTCCGAGGTGGCACAATATGGTCCAGTTAATTTTGACGAGCATCTCCACTCGGTTAAGCCTCATTCCCACTTTCACGGCGCACGAGGATTTACCCTGTTAGCATGTCATTGCATCATTGTAGTGCTACGACTAGCAGAGCAACAACAATGGAGGTCATCTAGCAGCTCTTCTTTTTCTTGCTTTACTTTTTGTAAATCATACATAACAGGAATTTGATGTTGTTAAAAGAAGATTGTGAGCGGCTCTAAAGAGGAAAATGGAAATGCTAGCTAAGCGCAATATTGGTGCTTTCAAATCTCGTCATCACTTTCTGCCAATCTGCCAATTAGAGCCGTTCCGGACCCACTAATGTTGTTTTATTTATATTTGCTCCTGAGTCGTGATTCAAATAAAACATTACCTAATTTTAATATTCATTTTCTTTATATTTATCCTCTATTATGAAAAACCACAAGAATATGTTAAAGAGGGTCTTTTTTTCTAATCAGACAAAATGAACTGTTTTGTTTTCAAATTGTTTAAAGTGTAATTAGTCTATTCTGATGTACAGAACTGTAATTGACCATGACATTTTATCGTGACTTAATGTTGTTGTAATGTCAAGCAATGTGTTAAATAAATGACTGTCTTTGTGTGCATATTATTCCAGCCTTTGCTGGAAAATGTCAAACTCAGTTGACTTCCAAGTATCAAACTAACACAGCGTTATGCATAATCAGGGGTCATAGGCTGGCAATTAAAACAGTATCCCTTGGTCTCACCATGCTCATCACAAATGTATGATAATTTAATAACTTTTCCACTGGTGTCATAAATGGATGATTGATTAGAGATGGAGGGAAAAGCAAGTGATATGGGTGGAGGTGAAGCCAAAAAAGAGGCAGGCTTGGAGAGGAGGTGGGAGGGAAATGAAAGGGGTAAATTAGTGACTAGATGGAGGGAGAATGGGGCGAGGAGAAAGGTGGAGGGCTTTCTGTGGGACGGGGAGTGGGAGACATTCCTGGTGATTCAGCACGGTGCACCAACGTAAAGACGGGACGCATGAACTGAGGGTAGGATGGATGGATTGAGGGGAGAGGAGGAGGGGTGACAGGGCTCCCCTCTAGCAAGAGCAGCGACAGGGACAGATGGCGTCCCTCGGCGGACAGAACGAGTCCTAGTTTTCACCTGCGGCCCCATGGGAAAAATACGCCTTCCTCACACATGACCCTGGAATGCTCGTGCAACACCACAGCAAGATGAGGGATGTACTCAGAAAAGAGGGGTGGATGGAGGGAAAGGGGGGGGGGGCGATCAGAGAAGCAGGTCAAGGGAACAGTGATTTAGGATTGTCTGAGAAAACTTGAAGGGAGGAAATACATAGAGTGGGAAAACCTCGCAGTGGATTACAGAACAGTGGAAAGTAGAAATTGAAGGAATCTGTAAAACAAGGCGGTAAAAAAAATCAATAAGCACAATGTTTGAAGAGAGGAAAGCAGCAGGGAAGCCTTCACACTGTGAAAACTGTTTGACAGATACTTTCCGACAGACAGCTCAACACCCAAGCAGATGCCTCTCGTTCTGTCTCCTTTTCCTGCCGTCCCTCCTAGACCGTCATCCCCTTTCTCCTCGCCTATTTTTCTTTCCTCTTCTTGCCCCACGTCTCCCTGTCTCTCACTGCCTGACTGTTGGGTGATACAGATGGTGCTTTTGAGCACTGTGAATGGGGTCAGCCCGGGTCGGAAAGGGAGGGGGCACAAAGGAGGACCAGACAATAATGTAACGATTCGTCCGCCCCCTCGGACCAGCAGGGCCGTGGAGGAGAGTGAAAGTAAACAATGGTCCGTCGCTGAGGGGGTCAGTGGGAGGGAAAAGGGGAAAGGGGTCTGCGATGGGGGTGTATTCAGTCCCCCCAGGAACCTGATGCAGGGCCGCCATTGGAAAAGGACAGAAATGTGTGTGATTGTGGGTGCACATACACAGATGCTAGCTGGCTGCAGGGCCTCTGAGGTTGCAAAGTAGCAAAACTCCAGCCTCCGTCTGCGTTTCGCATTTGGAAGTTTCTGAAACTCATCCCTCCGTCAAAACTCCAGTTCACTTTTATCCATGTTTGTACTTTACTTGCGAAAAATCCAAACTGAACTGCTTTTCTTCTACAAGCAATAAAGAATGGCAAATTCAAGAAAAACTCTAGATTTGTACTATGTTGTCGTTTTGCAAAAACATGTTTCAATTTGTCCTAAATCAGACATTTTTAACAATTTATTGTAAACTAAGTTGCAAGCTATCTCATGAATTCTGTTGGCTTTAAAATTTTACTACCAATGTAGAACATGTGTCAAAGTCAAGGCCCGGGGGCCAGATCTGGCCCGTCAGGTATTCATTTCTGGCCCTCTAGATCATTTTATTTTATTGTTATCAATGGCCTGATGTTAACTTGCACTTATCTAGCTTGTATAATTTTGAGAAATTATACTTTTACAGAGTAGAATAATTAAAGTAATTTATGCCTTCTGCTCTCCAAGGCTTGTTTACATAAACGTGGGGTCATCTGGACCTGACAGAACAGTGCACTGACCTTTTTTTCAATGATTGCCGATCTTTCCTGATGACAGATATGAAGTCTTGTCCACCTTTTACATGGAAGGGCCTCAATGTAAGGGTGGGGTCTTCTGGACCCTATAAGAGAGCACGAGAGTTAAGTTGATTTATTCTGAAATTATATTCCTGCTTGTTTTGTATTTATAGTAATGTTAAAAAGTTATTTTTTTTTTATTTAGTTTCAGTGTGTTTGATAAATGTTTATCCAGTTCGGCATACAACCTAAGGTGTATTTTGCCCCTTGTGCGATTGAGTTTGCCACCCCTGATCTAGAAATATCGCTGTTTAATTTCTTTTGTTTGTTTTGTTTTACTTTATTCTTAGCAAATAAATGATGGATTTGGGAAAAACTGAAATATTTTACTGTTTTCTCACTAAATTGCTAATTTCTACAATATTTTGTAAACATTTACCAGTAAAACAACACTAGCGATTATTGTGTTGCACATTAATGTTTTCTTTTTCTGTAAAGTAAGTTCTATTTAAGTCAAACATCTAAGAATACACTTTGCACAACAAATGATTCACTGGAAATCCTCCACTGATGTCACACTGACAAATAAATTGCCTTCTCCTTATACCTTTCTCTTAGAATATTCTCGTAAACTTTTTCTACCTACCACTAATTTCAAATTTTCATTACATTTTTTTTTAGTTTTTTGTTATTTCTTTAGTTCCTTAAATGTTCTGTCAGTTGTAGTGGACTGTATAGCCTACCATCTGTGCTCCGGTTGTGTGTTTTTCCAACAGAAAGGAGTGCAAATGAAAGGGCTAGTCAAGTGTGACAGTTGACACTGTGTTAATCAGTTCTAAAGATGTCCTATTGATTTTATTGACAAGTAAAGCAGGAGTCAATAACAGTGATCAGCAGTCCCCCGAAGTCCAATAATTGGCAGAGTGACTTTGCCTTCCAGCGAGCCAAATGTTGGTCTTTTATAGTCTGTCTACCACTGGAGACTTTGTGTGTGCTTTCCTCCAATATATATATATATTATATATATATATATATATATATATATATATATATATATGTGTGTGTGTGGAGAGAATAGAAAAAATGATCCAAATATGATTGTATTACATTTATACATTTACATTTTTTTTTTTCATTCAAAATAACAAACAAATCTTTATTTCATAAAATCTGTTGACTTTAGATGACAGATTATTTCAATTTTAGAAGTATTTCAGTCAAATTAATCTGGAAAATCCCAGATGTATAGTTTCATATCTGTTATAGCCCTTTACATAGCAGGGAATGTATTTGTGTAATCCACCCATTAAATCACTTTCTTCATGAGAATTTTTTTTAATTAAACAGCTTTGAGGAAGTAGCTGCTAGCTTTTTTGTGCCTCCTGAAAGTTTGCAGGGCTTGTATGGTTCTTGCATAGTCATGCATGTTTTTTCAAATTAATTGAACATCTCAGAAATGTAGTTTTTGGAGCAATTTTAATGTGTTTGTAAGGGGAGAAGGGCATCACAGAATCTAAATCAAGAGGATGGTAAACAGCTGCTTAGAGGGAAAAAAGTAAATAACCCAGCATCAACAGAGATATCAGCTACTGGTAGTTTCATCAAACACATAGACAATAGATATTCTGTTTGAAACACAGAAATGCACACTATCAACTCCAAAGCTAGCAAGAGACAGATTTAGAAAGCATCTCAACGCGGTGGCTCGAGAGGTTTCTGTTTGTAGGTTTGTGACGTCTGTGGAAGTGTCACTCCTGTTTTCCAACTCCTGGGAAGAAGTTTAAAAATAGAGATACCAGGGTGTACAGTTTGGTTTGTCACAGCTATGGAGAAAAAAAATCATTGTCTTACCCATTTACTGGAGATCTCTGAAGATTGAACCAGTTTTGATTCATTTACTTTATTGCATGCATTAGTTGATCAATAGGAAGCAGAAAAAAGGAGGATATTGATGTTAATCTATTTATTTTTCATAAACCAACAAAAGAAAACGTAGCTTGAGCGGTGTAGCTCAATGATCTCCTCATCATCATCCGTCTACACTCTCCATCTGTGGCCTTTGATTGACAGCTTCTGAGAGGTGAATAGTAATGCTTTTGCAGTTTTGAGAGGTCAGGCAGCAGGGGTTGTGACTGGGCTCTAGGGGTTCTATTCCTGGCCGAGGGGCCCGTGTGAGGGCTAATAGATGCAGATCATAATCCCCCCTACATTGTGTATGGAGCTACATGTTAAAAGCAAAAGTCAAAAAATGTTGTGTGGGATGTTTAAGAGAAACACACATGGAGAAATCCATTCTTAAAGCATAGAAAATGACTTACTTTGTAGCAGCAGGTCCTCAACATTGGGTTGGTTTTATTCAATTTTGTCCAACAGAAAATTCTCTGTAAATCTGAAATATATTTGAGAGTATTTGAGAAATTATTAATTGTAAAGAATGCATATATTGCAATTTAGTCAAATTCCACTTTGGTCAAATTTTAGGAGTGAAAGGTGATTTTGATTTGATAAAATTAATGTAAAATGTGGCATAGGAGCAAGATGGAAACATAAAAATGAGGACAAATTGAATACTATTAAAAAAACTAAAGAAAAACCGAAAATAGATGCTCTGTAAGATTTGTTTTTCTTTCTTTTGAAAGTTTGGAATGTCTACATGCATGAATTGTGCAACTAATAATAAAAAATAAAAAATAACCCTAATACTTGCACTTTTCGTTGTGCTTGTAATTTTCTGGTCTAAACTTCTACTGCACATAGAAATATGATTTTCATTTGCGTGGATCTGAGTTCAGAAGCTTATTGGCCAGTTGAAATAAACTCTTATGAAACCTGGCTGTCATCTATTTTATGCAGTTTTACCTCCTGCCAGATGGGGGCAGGACAGTCTGTGGAGGGGATGTGAACTGTTCCTGATATTTGTGGCTGGGTGTGTCTCATAGCTGTTTGATAGCAGGGAAGAAAAGTTTCTATAATCTTCTGAAACATTTGCAGTTTGGTGGCTGTGAAGCTGCAACAGACAGAAATGCTGTCACTAGGATTTCTCATGTTTGTTCAAAAACTTGTAAAAAATTATAAAAAATTACTTGCAGGTTTTACAGCTCGTGAGTGGTAAATGAGGATGTAATGATTATTTTGGAATTGGTAAAAAAATAAGCTATTCAAACATCGTCAATACAGAAAATTAAAAAATCGTTTTGACTCTAACTGTGCCTGAATGTAGACAAATGCAGAGCAGATGACAGCTCTCCATGCAGGCTCGCTGTGAGTGTGTGCGCGCCTGTGACTGGGTGTGTGTGTGTGCGTGAAAGAGTTGCATGCTGTTCATCTGTACTTTTCTCCTGGGAAATTCTTGCAGCTCCTTCAGATTTAAAAGTTTCACATATGGTAGTCCCTCCAGAATTTTGCGATTGCAGCAATTAACGCAAATTCTAGCAAAGCCGGGATCCTCACCCTGCAACATTTTAATTTTACCAATCTACCATTTTTTTCTCATCATAAATAATTCAAGTTATAAACCTCTACCTCTTACGTTCAAACTGTTGACATATTCTCCTGAGCCCACATACAACGGAAAGGATTTATAACAAGAGTAGTTTCCATAGAAACGTTGACTCAGACCAATCATTGTTGTCTGGCTCCAATATGGCGGTGCCCTCATGAAAAAATGGCAACTGGCTTAATTTTGCTGAAGCTGGAGTCAACGGACAAAACAATGAACCTGTAGTTTCTCCTAGGGATATAATTCTTCCCCATTGTTCAAGCTGATTACCAACATATACACACTGCTCTAGATAATAGCCCAATCCCTCAGTTATCCCAAGTTAGCAAACAAGATTACATTGGACCTCAGTCTAACACAGGGATGTCAAACTCCAGGCCTCAAGGACCGACCTGCTGATGGTTTTCCAGATTTCCTGCCTTATCTGCTGCTTTAATGGTTGTTTGGTTGAATAATATGTAGGGCACTGGCCCTTGAGGCCTAGAGTTTGAGACCCCTGGTCTAGCACAAACTTGGCTTTGAAGAACACCACTTGTAGCTGTTCCATTGCCCGGACCAGATCCAAGTCAGTCAAATGTGGCATGCAAACTCTCACAACAGACACCGTCTAACCACTGTGGCAGGTCTCATTTTTTTTACTGTTAAGCTGTTTGGCAATAAAAGTTTGACATTTTTTCCATGCTCAGTTTTGTTTCTCATCCAACAAAGTCTTTCCAGCACAAGAAAAATACCCAAGGAGCATTGTTGTTTTTATTAAGTTTACATTCTTAATTATTTCACTTTACCTTCACTCTTTAAAGTGTGTTTTCACACATTTAAATGTCATTCATCAATTTCACTGTATATTGCACAGTGACTCATTTTTTTGTTGATAATGGACACATGTCGCTCTGGGACCACTCCCTGGAACTTTCACTGCAGAGAAAGTTGATCCAAGAAAAAGAAAACAAAAAAAAGCTTTTACCTTCTGTCATAAAAGCAAAGGTTGACACGAGGCTGGAGTCTCAAACTGATGACTTTTTCTAGGTCAGCAGTTCATTTGTATTTTTCATAACCTAGTTTAAACCATAGGAAAGTCTGATCATTGTTGTATGTTTTGTATCAGTTGAATTTGGCACCCAAAATATGCTCTACAGCCAAGTTATTATGAAACAAGTCACTCCATTATTTCAGATAAACAGCCAAGCTTTTTATTTTAAATAAAACTAGTACAAAAATAAGTCTGATTTTGTGAAAATGAGGAAAAAAATGCGGACATTCTCGTTAAATTCCTTGCTGAGTCTGACTGCAGGACAATTATTTATTTGTTTATTTTAAGGATTTACAATTTTTAGAGTTTACGAATTAAAGTTAACATTAGGGAATTAATGAGAAAAAAATTAAATTTATATTAGACTGAGCACTTTTTGGATTAATTGGACAACTCAAGAAAAGTTATGATTGGTTGGATAAACATTTGTGATTAGTAGTCAACTGCTGGACATGTAACCATTTTTGTCATGAAACTATGCTCTTGTTTTAAGTTGTTGTTTTAAGTATCTTGCTCTTGAGGTTAATATAATTTTTAAAGCAAAATGATAACTATAAAGTCTTTGGTTTAAGCCAATTTCATGCACTCTTTATCTTGACCCCATAACAAAAGCTAATAACTTTGACAGCATTCACTGAAGACTCAAGAAGCCATAGTTCCAGAGAGGATTTTCAACTCTGTTGATCTATCCTTGTTAAAGCTTATATGGAACAAATGGATAAGAAAAAGGGAATCAAAGCGCGTGGCATTCCTGTATATACCGAGGCAAGTTTTTCATCCCTGTCTGAATCAGTTTGGTTTTATATGTGTGTGAGTGGCAGCCACAAGAGCTTTAAGAACACTGGCTGTGTCAAAAGGATGTACACTTCACAATCTGGTCTTTGTGTGGCTTTGCTCAGGAAAGAGGTCTGAAAAGGAACATGCATGGCCAAAAAAAAAAAAAAAAACCTTGGTGGGCAGATCCTACCCATCAGTTACCCTTTTCTGTAAGCCTCTAAGACAGTAGCAAGAGTTTCATGCATGTGTGCATATACAACACATTCTCCTGTTCTGTCTATGTGAAAGTGTAAGATAGGTGAAAAACTAAAAGCACAGGTGAAAAGCACCATGGGAAAGCAATAGACAGAAATGAGAGAAAGATGGGCAGTTGGACGAGGTGTGTGAAAGGGAATAGTAGATACACGGCTTTGGTCCTAATTGATCTCTGGATAGTTCAGAGGGCCCAGCCTCAGGGGCCACTGGAGGGGTCATTAGGATGCAAATATATCAGTGATTCTTTGGCACAAAGTAGACAGACACAGCTAAAATAGCAAGTAGTCGACAGAGGAAAGACAGACAACGTGAGGTAATCTTTTTGTCCACCTTTATGAAAGTTACATCTAATCCAATTGATTATAAATAATCATTTAAAAAAATGTAACAATTTTTTCAAATAGGCTTGGTCAACAAAAATCCCTCAACATTACTAATTTTATGTCCTTTTAAAGTCTCAATTTCAATACTCAAAAGTTTTTATATTCTTATATTGTCATCTGCAAAAACAAAAACTAAACAAAAAACAAATTGTAAATTAATATTTCTAAAGATATTAATTTTTTTCATGTATCACTTCAACATATAATCTGGCCTACAAGAAAAACTCACTGTGCTGCTTGTGGTAAATTTTTATGAAAATTAATCTGTAAGCCAATGTTTTTAAACACACTGCGTGATGTATTTTTTCTAGACCTAGTGTTTTATTATAGTTAATATTTAAACAATGTCTTGCATTTTGTTTGGGTTTGAAGATATGAGGACTTGGATTGGAACTTGTCTTAAGATGCTCCTATTTTTAACATACTATTAGGGCTTTTCCTAAAGACAAAAAATCATTACGAATTAAGATTTTCTCCCGTCAGGATAAATCATTAGTGTCCTGGCCTTAAAAATATCATCTAACCATACAGACTGGATGACTAAAGCTATTTTTGGAGTAAAGACTGGACTTGGTCTCCAGCTTGAAAGTTAGATTGAGATTTAAAATAAACTATATGTGTATATATATATATATATATATATATATATATATATATATATGTATATGTATGTATTCTAATTAAAATTACTTGGACAATTTCATGAATACTGATGTCGTCGGCCTATGTTATTTTTTTTTTCATTTATTTACAAATAAGTTTCTAGTTTACCCTAGTCTTTTAGACAAACTTCTAATTTGTGTTAATAAATATTTTCTGATTTCTAGATTGTTATTTATTTGATCATGTATCAGGAGTCTTTACATCAGCCCCACCGGATTCTGTTTACACAAGCCTTTACAAAACATGAGGGGCAGTATCACAGTGTGTGTTGCATATGGATTTGTTACACTTACTACATATATTGAGTTTTCCTGTCGAGCTTGGGTCCACAGACTTCACAGCGCCTCTTTTTGTTTCTGCTGGCCACAACCTAGAACAGGGATGGATGACTCCAGGCCTGGAGGACTGCTGTTTCTGCTTGATGAATCCAGATATCAGATATCCAAGCCCGACTCATGACTGATTACCTGGTTCAGGTGTGTCCAACCAATTAGAAAGTGCCAGAACAGGGTATGCTTGAAAACATGCAGGAATGCGGCCCTCGAGTCCTGGAGTTACCTTTCCCTGACCTAGAATAATAAAAAGATCAGAAACGTTACTGGCCCTTTTGAGGATTTGAGGTCTCACCAGGGCCTTTCCCAGTTCCTCAAGAAAGAGGCATCTTCTATGGAGCTTCCCTCTGTTTCTCTCTGTGGTCAGTGCATCAACATGACAAAGGCGTTGTACGCTGAGATGTCCATCATGTAAAGGAATATCACCAGCGGCCAGCGTAGGGTCCTCCTGTTGCAGCTGTAGACAGTTACCAGTTTGTCTGTGTTGTCCACCCCTCCTTTTATGGTATTGTAATCATGACGATCTCAGGCTTTTGATGCTCCTCATCACAGATTCTTCCATCCCTGTGCAGCGTACCTGTGCTGCTGACCTTAGTTTTGGTTCTCACTGGTGCTCAACATCCTCTTCTTCCTCAAAGTCACCGTCAGACTGAATTTTCAGCAATATAATCTTCTAATTCTGAAATCTCCTCCTCAAAATCTTCAGAAGCTTCTCTCTCTTCCCAAATCAATTGCAAGGCCCTCTCAGCAGATTATCTTTTGGGCATCTTGATCACTTATAAAAAACTACCACACTGACAAAGCCCTTACTTATAGTGTCACGCCCCTAATTTGCTGGTGGGATAGGGTATGAGAAATGGTGTTTTGTTGAAACAATGTGCAGCTTTGTGCTGGAACAGGCTCCAGAAAGGAAGAAGACGGAGAAAAGGTACGCAGGACCTAGACTTTCCACACTTTACTATCGCTGGGTCCAATGGACCCGAACTCCCTGTATGTAATATAAATGCGTAGGGTGGGTGTACAGTATGCGGTCCATGAAAATGTGTTTTGATTTATGTTCTTCACAGAAAATGAGCCAAAGCCAAAGATTTTCAGGTTGTAAAAATAATTTTCATTTCTCTATTGATGTAGACTGAAAACGGGTCCCACAGACCCGAACACCGTATTAAAACTAGGAGCGCCTGTGCTTCCTTCTTTTTCAAATAATACTCAAATTGTACACCTCAGCACCGCAGCACCTGGTTGCAAAAATTTCATACAAGTGTTTGGAGTTGTTGGAGTTTTTGTGATAAATCAGAAGAGTCATGTGGCTGAAAAAAAAATCTGCGAATACGCAAAACCGCGAATAAAGAAACATGCGGGAGAACACAGTATTTAGTTTTTCTTTCTTTCTGGTTACAATAAAATGAGTTTTTTAATCGTTGCCATGGTAAAGTGAAAGTTTTCAATAACTTCCAGCGTTGACAATCAACTTATTACTTTTTAAAAATACTAATCTATGGAGATTATTGTATTATTTTAATAATACACAAAAAAGCATCAACAGATATTTTAAAAAGATACTCATATTTTTATAATGTTTTTAAAATATTTGCTCATTCACAACAGAAAATTCAATAATTCTCCCTAACGTGAGTTTCTATGTTTGACTTGATGTGACTTTTGTACTCCTAACCTAAAAATAAATTGGATCTCTTCAGGGAGTGTGTCGGATATCAAAGTGCTGGTAGCCAGCTCTAAGTGGACATGTCCCTTTTTATTTATGTTTTTTTTTAATATCTCAATTTTTAACACAAGAGCTTGTAATATTTATGGTTAAGATGAGGGCTGGGGGCCAGTAAAAGTGTGTGTATAGTATTTTTATTCATTCCTAATTGACATGAACAGTTCTTTTGACCCTAATTAGCGCTCTTTAATCCCATATTTGCATATCACAAAGGCAACAGAATTAGCATATTCGTAAAAGAGATGGGCTCTACATCTGCATGCGCTCCGTTGTTTCCTTGTCCTTCTGTTTCCTGTTACCTTTCTCTGCCATTGCCTCTCACTGTTGTTCTCAGCATCTGTATCTATTTTGTCTCTGTCAAAAGGGTCCTGTGCCAGAAAGTAGGGGCAACAACAGGGCACCATGCAGGCAAAGGAACAAGGCAGCCACTGGTTGTTTGGCACGTGCCCTAAGAGGATCAACAGGAAGAAGAAACTGAGCCAAAAACTGAAGATAAATGTGTGTGGGAAATTTGCATATGATGAGACATTAAAAAATGACAAAATTGTATGGCATCAATGTAAAAAGATAAATGTTGATAACAACATCACATTTTTTACATTTACGTTGGTTGGTATGACCTTCCTTTTCAGAGTATACACATGTATGTAAGATTTACTCAGATGATATTTCTATTTCACACCTGATAGGCTATAAGAGATTTATGTATGTCTTTCACAGGCATATTATCCTTATTTCTTCTCTGTGTGTTAAGCTTCTGCAGACAAACAAACAGAGACACTATTGGGGGTCATTTTACTAGAATGTTAAGATCTTTTTCAGGTTTTATTGCAAATGATCCCCCATTAATTAGTCCTGCTGTCTCTAGTTTGTTAAATGCCTTTGTCCACTTGGATTGGCTTTACCAATTTTCTCCCTTGTTTCTCCCCACTTTCTAAGGATTGGGTTCAGCTGTGGTGGTGAATCAAAGGTAAAACATAAAAAAAAAAAAAAAAAAAAGAAAAAAATACTGGTCACTCTTTGGCCAAAGTTGTTTTGTTGTTAATACAAAAAAAAAACTTATCTAGACACACACAATGAATAATTCAAATACACGTGGTGATGTGCACCCATTTTAAAGTTGAGCATTTGGTTATTTTTGTGTAAGCTAGAATTAGCTACCAGTTATTTACCATAATATAAAATATGAATGCATTTTGTTTCACTTAAAGAACCTCACCCTTGTGTTGTTATTCAATGATGACCTTTTCCATGTGTGTCACAATGGCTGAGCTAGACATAGCAGACTAAGAAGCTGGAACCCATAAGGATGATGGAGTTCAGAATGAAAGATGGAAGTTTTTATTGTTTGTGGTCTTCTGACTTTGAGTTGAAGCAGAGTTTTCCTTGGCAGCTGGATATGACAGACAGGAGAGGAGCACGTACGTCTCAGGAAGGTGAGTATGAGCGGCGGACCCAGTGTAGAGGTAGGAAGCGTGAGTAGACCAAGGTAGAGCAGGTGGCGAGACTAGAGATGGAATCCTAGAGTGGTTCCCAGCAGCAGTCTTTTTATGATTGGACCCAGGTAGATGGTGTGACAGAGATGGTGGTGACAATCCTGGAATAGGAGAAGCCACGTAGTGGCAGGGCAAAACAAGGCACACAAACTAGTGACTGTATAGAGTACGAGGCCAAAGTACTGCACCAGTGAAGGTAACGAGCTGATGATGAATGCTAGAGAGGGCGAATCACATCCAGCACTGAAGTGATGGATGATTGTCGTCAGCTGGGTCCAATCAGGAAGGAGAAACCGGAACCCGGGAGCACCATGACAATATGGAAGCAGGTCTCCATTGTAATAACAAGACAAAAACCATAAAAGGCCTAGAAAAGATTCAAGTAATGCTGCAATTCAATGGTGGACAGACGCCTTTCATGCATTTTCTGCAGTGTGGCAGGAGTTCGCCAGAAATTTGCCTGAGGGTATTGGGCGGAACAGTTGGGGCACAATTACGTTGATATCCTAGCCTTCCTTTGTTTACACTTTCCCTTGCTAGCTTACAGCCCCTCATAACACAGGCAAGCATGAGGGTAGAAAAAAGGAAAAAAAAAAAAAGCAAGCGGTATTGAAACCATGCGCTTTGAGCCAGACGCCACTCAGATGAAAATGAAGACATGAATGGATCTATTTGTTTGCAAGTGGATGCATCAGAGTTGGAGCAGAGGAGGGATATGTTGCCCCCCCACCCCCATCACGGTTACTGTATCACAAACCTAAAGAATTTTGAACTTCAGGTTTTTATCAGCTCCTGAGAAAACTCTGAAACTTTTGAAAATATATATTATAATATATTTAATATATTATAATATATATATATATATAATATATATATATATATATATTTTAAAAATATATATTTTTAAATATATATATATATATATATATATATATATATATATATATATATATATGTGTATACATTTTTTTTTAAATCCTCCATTATGAGAAAAATGCTACAATAACATGTTAAAAACACCAAAAACACATTTTTATTAGAGTGGGTCTTTAAGGAGCTGCTGATTAGCTGTTTTCTAGTCATTGGTGTGTTGTTATAGCAGATGAAGGTTATCGAAATTTGGAAACTAAATATTTTTCTTAATTTTCTTTCCTCACTTTTGACAACAATTCACTGCATTCAAGAAAAATCATTTAAAAATTGTAAATCTTAATGTCCCATACCAAGGAAATCAAAAAAAAATATTGCAACCCCCCTCTGTGGGTTTTAAAGAGCTTCATAGAACATTTCATACCCATTATTTTTGGTAAGATTATTGTCCTGCATTCTTCTTTCTTGCCATTCTCTGGTTTTATATGTATCTTTTCACCTTTTACCCTGACCCATCGCTGACTTTTGTCTTGTTGCTTGTCTCTCTTTATAGCCAGACATAAGACTGCTATTGATCTGCTTTCATGTCTGATGACATCTCCATTTCTGGTTTTGTGTGTCTTTCCCCTGACCACTCTCCTCCTCCCCTTGTCAGTCTTGACCGCAGTGACGCAGTGCTCTATTACTATGCTAATGGGGGCTAATTGAATGGCCTAGGTGTAATAGAGAAGACAACACAGCCTACATTATGATAAGGAGGATAGGCAGTAGTCTCATGTCTTGGGGTCAATACTTGCCATTAAAGTGGGCTTAGAGGAGGATTTCTGTCCTTCTTGACTTTACACCTCCCTGCTCTTTCCTCTGTCTTTATCTATTTCTTTGTGAGGAATCTGCATGTGAGTAGTTCTAAATAAAAACTGTTGTTTTTGTCAGCATTTGGCACCGCTTCTCCCCGAAGTCAAGCCTCTGCACTACCATCAATTCATTCGCCTGTGCTGATCAATGTTGTGCTACAACTCTTCAGGTGCTCAAGTTTTACATAGTAAGAGGAGAATACGTAATAATTTGTGTGGTGTAAAGGCAAGTTCATACTTTGCAGGAAGCATGACTGTTTGTTTTCATTTATGGGGGTGAGTAACTCTGTCTTGCAGCCTACCAACACATCACCTCAGCTAAAAGTTGAGCTTTATGTGGAGATAAAATAGAAGAGAAGGTGAACAATGTGATCCATCAGAAATTTTACTTGAACTGTGGAAATCTACAAAACTTTTTGTCTACGTCTGCATTCCCTCACAACTACCTAACTACTAGAAAAACTGTATAGTGAAGGACTATACAGTGCCTTGGATTTTAAGAGCAATTTGGAAAACATTTTCACTTTTTTTTTTAAACTAAATATGGACATTTCACGAAGACTATTTGCTGAACCACTGTATTCTGAAAAGGAAAACTTGGTTTATTAAAAATACAAATGAAAATAATTTTTTTTCTCAAGAAAAATCATTCAAAGTGCATGCATTTTGCTCTATTTGCCAATCTAGTGAGCAACGACGCACACTGGTTTTTAACTTTAACAATATAACTTTGGGAGTGACATTAGTATAAATTAAAACAATTTTTTTTTACTTGCCCCTTGAACATATCATTGAATCAATTAATTAAGGTACTGATTTTATGATAATTTAAATAAATTAAAAAATAATAACGATGCAACAGCTACAAATTCCTAATTCCTATCATAGTTTTTCCATAAACTCACCATTCCAACAGATATGCATCTGTTTTTCCCAATAGTTCTTGCTCTGTAAACTTTGAGCTGTTTTGTGCCCCTGAGGTCATACTGACGGTCTTGAATTGAAAATAGGTTCTGAATGCAGTAAGAAAGCAGATTATTGTGGATTTTGTGCATTATTTCAATGGTTTCATAGTTAATGAGATCATAACTTCTCAAACTCTATAATTTAGCAAACAGTTGATTGATTGCTGTGATAGTTATCTTCACTTATGTAAATTCATTTTTTTCTTTTGGAAAATGTGAATTGCTAAATTGGTGTTAATTGATTCTGTACGTGTTTCCACATATCTCCAAACAGAACTATGAGGAAATGTAGTTTTCAAAGTTTTGATCGCTTTTGTTTTAATATATAATTGGTTTTATGTAATAATAAAATGCATTTAGTTATTTTTGTTTAATGGATTACTTTTTTATGTCCTACCTTTTAGTTAATGGTCAATCAAAGCCAGACATTGATTTTCATCTCTTAAGATTTCTACATTTGTTGTTTTTACTTTTAGTTATCTTTTTTTTAGACAGTTTCTCAACATCTATCTAATTTTTTTTTTCTTCAAGTCATAATTTATGATTTTGAACTATATAATTCCTTGTAAATTGTAATGTCATCTTCAAATAAAACATACTCAGACTGCTCACACACTTCACACGTCATTAATGTATTGTATACATTTGAACCAAAAACCTTGAATTCCCATTTATTCCTGGGAATTGTCCAGTCACAGATTCACTTTTTTTCCATTTCTCCAGGATTTGCTGAGGTTACTAACAAATCCTCTTCTTGTGTTTCTAAAATGTTGGTTTTTCTCTCCAACAATCAACTCCAAAAACAAAAACATCTGCTGCTGTTTTCACAATGTTCTGCAGAAACAAGAGTTTTTGTGCCTGTAATGTTGTTGTTCACCTTTTGGCACATCGAAATCAGTTTTCACTGATACACAGGTGGTTTGGTAAAGAGTTTTACGCCGGATGCCCTTCCAAAAAAAACCTTATATTTTATCCGGGCTGGGGTCTGGCAAAGGGAGACCCAGATTTGTGGCTACCTACACTGAAAAAAGTGAAGCATTGTATCGACTGATAAAAGTCCTTTACTTTTTTACATTTAAAATAGAGATACGTAAAAAGTTGAGTTAACCGTTAACTCACAAATGTAATTTGATACAAACTTCTAATTTAAAATCTAACAAATTATAGAACTTTTGTTAATTGATGCAATGTTTCACCTTTTTCAGTGTAGTGGGGCAGTAGTGTGAAGAGTCTTAAGTCTAAGGACCAGAGGTGGGGACGAGAGTCACATGACTTGGACTCGAGTCAGACTTGAGTCATAAATTTACGACTTTAGATTCTACTTGGAGTTTGATATAAATAACTTATGACTTGATTCGGACTTTAACTCAGAAAGACTCACTATTTCCCTGAAATCCAAGGATTAAAAAGTACATTGACAAAGCCCGTGCTGCTGTCTCCCCGTCTGTTTGTTTACATCCATATGTGGTGTTGGCCCAACATCCAATCAAATTAGGGCCACGTTGGATTGATCCGACGGTCTAACCAATCAAATTGCAGAAAAACATTGAAACATTACTGCTTTTGACTGGGGACTTGACTCGGACTTGAGGACAAAGACTTGAGACTTACTTGAGACTTGCCAAACAATGGCTTGGTCTCCACTCTCATAGGGACCCACACTGTATTAAGCTCACTGGGAAGCCAGCCCAGGTTTCCTGCACACCAGTCGTACACCCATCCAACTGAGCCTGTAAAGCATGAAATTAAATGCGCAGAAAGACCTCTGCTGTTGCTGTCACCGCAGAAAGTTTCTTGTTTTTTTTTTTCTTTGCAGACTATAAAGCAGTCTCAGCAGTAGGGATTGTTGTTTACTACTGGTAGCTTGGTAGTAAAGTGAGCTGGTATTCATCTTTCTCTGAAACTAGAGGAACTCTGATGTGTCTATCATTAGAACGCATCAGAGTGTTTCAAACCTGAAAGTGAAGAGTTTTACTTCTATTGCTTTTATGCATTTGTGGGATCATCTCCTGATTGCAGTGTTTGGGACAATTTGTTTCTAGAATCTGCGCTTTCACCATTTCCATGCTTTGAATATTCACACGAGGCATCAACACCAAACGTGTCATTAATGACGGATTTGAAAAAAGCTCCTGCATTTTGCAAAAGGGATGGGGGTACAAATAATTAAAATTCTGTTGTAAACTTTTACTTTTGAAATGAACAACCATTTAGTAGGCAATTAGACTGCCATTTAAAGCTTTTAGGTTTGATGCTGATCTTCTTTGGAAGAGCTGCAGTTTAGAAGAAAGCTGGTTAATGGCAATGTGGGTTTTGAACAGGTTCCATTATCGTCCCCCACTAAAAGAGAACAATGTGGTCTTTTAAAACAAGAAAAGGTCTTTCTGCAAGGTGGATCTGAATTCACTTCCTGAATCGTATTAAAGCAGATTTGAAGAAGAAAGAAAGTGCTACTCCCTTTGATTTTGTTTATGTTCTGGAAATTGCATTTCCTTTGCAATTAGCCAGAGCAGGTTGAGAGACTGTCTTTAAATGTGTGCCTAAACAGATAAAAGAGGAACGTTGGGCATCAGAGAAGACAGTATTAGCAATTATTGCTAAACTAAGCTGCAGCTGGGCTGGTATTTTGAACTGTTTTATGTTTAAATGCTCACAATTACTCCTAGTGTTGTTCAAGGACAACGTAGAGCCAGATTGACACCCAGATGTTTCAAACCTGTCTCTTATTAGTACGTCTTTCATCCATTGTGATGAGACTAAAGTAACAATTAGATCTAATTAAGACTATTCAAATATCAAAAGTACATTTTTGATATATCTAGTTAATTGTTTCTTGGTTTTAGTTTAAACCACAAAATTATCACATGTATTTTATATGGGGTAAGGTCACTGTCAAAATTTAATAAATGTTCATAGCTAAAATTGTGAACAAATTCCCAATTTGTGCACAACTTTGCAAAAACAAAATTATTTTAACTTTTCGTTTTGAATATGATTTGTCTTAGTGTGAAAACAACTTTTCTTTGTCTTGAATACAACATTTTCTATTACAGGTTTATGTATTGAGTCATGAAATATCAATTTCATGACTCCTATGAATCTAAATTCTTCACATACCCCTAAATTTACCCCTCCAAGCAAAGAAAAATGAAAGAAAATGGTGTCTTCAAAATCAGGCGACACTACCCCTTGATGACATCATCATTGTTCACCTGTCATTGAAGTTATCCCATACTGTAGCTGCCAGTACTTGGAAAATACACATTGGTTTAATAACTTTAAAAAGTCATGCTAAAACAAAAAGTCATTACTTATATTTAAATGTAAACTTCTGTGATTCAGAGCGCAGAAATGCAAATCTCCTCCACGGCACAGCGCAACCTGCTCTAAGACATGCCAATATATTTATTAGATGCAAATTAAAAAGTTTATCTCTTGAAAAATATATATATAATAATTAAACAAAAACAGGTACGCTAAGTAAGGGCTAAAATAACTAGCACCCTACCGCGGGGCCAGTTGAAGAAAAAAAAGAAGTAACATCATTACGATCGAAATACCAAACTTTCTTTCTTTTTCTGAAATTTCTTACTATTTTCGACGTCGCTCCTGAAGGCTGGTGATAATTTGTTTGTGACTGTTGCTAATGAAGTAATTTAAAGAATACAAACACTAAAGTCGTTTATAAAACATATACACTGTTCATCAGTGCCCATTTGTATTCAATCTCCTGTACCGTGATGTTTTATTTACTTTCGTGGAGATAATGATAATTAAAAAAAAGGTCTATTTTTCCTCGTCTCTGGTTAATGTGGAACAGCCTTCAAACTCAGTCACAGAAACAGCGGAAGCAGCTGTCATCCAGACACACCCGAAAGTAAGATTCATTTCTTTGTAACTCCTCAGACAAGCTCAGGATCAAATTTTTGGTAGGCAGGTAGCAGCAAATTCGCCGTGCAGTGAAAGAGCTCCTCACAGCCAGTTTACGGATAAAGAGGGGTGCACCGCCGGTTTAGAAACAGGGGAGGGGCCATTGGTTTGTCGCTCGGATATTGTGGACCTCTGATTTAATGGGAACAGTCAGCACGTCAAAAAACGACAACACCCAAAACATAAATTTTTGACCAAGAGGTCTTAACCGTGCCCTCGATATGTGACTTGGGAATGAAAATGTGTTGATTTGGGATGATTAGGGCATTATTTTTATCACTAAAGTACAGAAATTGGCACCGATTAGGAACCGAAACCAAAGAACCAATTTGACAATGGAGCCGCATAAAACCCAATTAGTGCCCAGCCCTAGTCAGAATGCGTTTTATTGAACCAATATTTTGTGACACGACAAAATGCCTATAATGTCGTCACGTACTTTTGAGACTAATGAAGCCGGAAATTTTATATTCAAGACAAGGAAAAGCCGTGTTCACTGAAAAATAATTTTATTCACAATAGACGTATTAAACTTAAAACCAATTGTATTTAGATTTTATTTTTTCACAATTGTGCACGACTTTTTGTATGACAATAAGTTTCATTTTGAAAGGAACATGATGGCCTCAGAAATTTCGCTTATTGCATAAAAAATCACTGTTTCTCTACATTTAAGAGCCATAATCCATAGGCCCAATACAAATTCTTGCCCTCTCCTTTCCCCTTATCCCTACCCCTCCATTTGAAGGGGCATTTGTGTCCAGAATATTTTTTTTTATGCGACCACCCAAGCAGAGGGATACAAAACCCTCCGTTGTGAGGGTAAACCGCGTGGGTGCACTCGGAAGCACAGAAGTTTACATTTAAAAATAAGTAATGACATTTTGTTGTAGCATGAATCAAACTCCCCGCTAAAGCTAGTGGACTGGTAATTATTGGTGACGTCATCGAACGAAAGTAACGTCCAAATTATGAGAAACTATTTTTTCATAATTCTCAATTTGGGAGGCTAAATGAAGGGGAAAGGAGAGGGGAAGAAATAAGATCAGGCCATACAATATTGGGCAAATATGCTGATGAAATTCTAATATTCATCTCAGACAAAAACAGTATAGTTCATACTTGTTTTTAAAAGTAGGCTATAAATGTGAATTTAGAAACTTTCTGGGATTTAATTTTAATACATTCTCTTACAATCAATTTCCACCCCAGCCGTTTGCTTTATATTTGACTCTGCTTTACTTACCTCCAGTTCCCTTTGCCAGTGTGTCTCTCCCTTTCAGCCACACTGCGCATCTCACAGATGTAAAATTCTCCCACCTGTGAGACCCAGTGGCCATACATAAAACATAAAGTCATCGGGTTTACTTTTAGCATTTATACAAAGGTGGATATTCTTTGACTTTTCAAAAGCACACAATCAACTTTCAAAGTTGAGCTCAGACTCTGCTCCTTTTGTAGAAGATAATCTAAACGAAATGCGAGAGAGGGTGAAATATTGACGAAAAATAGCAACTCCCCACACACTTCCTTCTTTACACCCACATACTGTCTCTTGTTCGAACTCCCGCCTTGCTGCAACAGCCGGGTCAATTGGGCTGTACTTCCCGATCTCGCCCCGATGAGCAGAGCATCAGAGAGGAAAAACCGGGGGGTGACAGAGACGGTAAAGACAGGAGAGAGGAAGCTGGAAAGCCATTTGAAGCCATCTCCTGTCCAGGCGCTGAGCATCTTCCACCACCTCCTTTTCATCATGTTGTTGTTGCTGTTTTTACCGCTCCTGCTGAGGGCCCTCTCATGCTCCCTGCCTCAACCCCATATTGGATCTCAGTAGGTATTTTGTGCTTTTAAATGAATAGGCAAATGAGAAATGGGGTCGAATTGAGAGAGGAAGGGGTAGGGATGCAAGAGCGGGAAACGAGTAGCAGGGGAGCGGAGGCAATTGGGTTTGTGGGCGGATACTCGGGCCCCCACCCTTCACTCTAAACACTCCACACACAATCATGCATGTATGCCCAAATGTCATGGGTGGCTAAGAGCCTGGGGGAAGGCACCTCATTTTAATATGGCCTCCTGCCAGGTCCCCCTAATGCAGCAACTGGGAGACCCCCACATGAAGACCCACTCATCTGTGATGAAAGCTGCCTCTGCATCCTCATCATCCTCTTCCAAATTCAGAACCCTTTTTAAACTATGCCAAATTGCTTATTGGTGTTTTTCTGAAATGCAACACCTTTAGGTATTACTCCAGGATATTAGCTTGAGGTCACATTTCACCTTCTGTGAAGGATACTTTTTATTGTTATTTTCTATACAACACAAGTTTCTGTCTGCTAATTTTTCTAATTTTGCTATAAATGTGTATTACCCTGATCAGTTTAAAAACTAAAGGGCTTTGGCAATAAAAGAAAAAAAAAGGAATGTAATCAGAGTTGGATGTTTATTGTGTTAAAAAAAATGTTTTCCTAAATTATCCAGTTTAATTTAAAAACATTACGTGAGTAAATAACATTTTGAAGTTGTCTACTGTTGTACACCACCCTGTTTATTTAATAAATCAGTCACCAAACCACATTTTAGTTGGAGTTTGTTCCAGTAAGTACTGATAACAATCATGTTCCCCTTTGAATGGATGACTCCCTGTTGGGTACGTCTACCTCTTGTCTTTGACAACTAAGAAATGCTCCAGAACCATGTTGCTTAAGGTTCAGTTTGTCAAGTTTATAATAAAGTTTACGAAAATGAAGTTTTGAAGAAGAGTTATTTTTAAGAGCGCTCTTTTGAGATTATAGATAACAAACATCAGAGCTTCAAAGGGAATTTGTTTTAATTCACTTGAAGCTAGTTGCATTAGCTGTGCTGCCCAGGGCTTGCTTGGTCTCGTCTGATCTTGAAGCTAAACCTGGTTGGGCCTGGTTAGTCTTTGGATGTGAGACCCCCTGGGACTAAAAGGCGCTGTAAGCTACTATAACTATAAGGTAGCATTCTCCAATGTTTCCATGGATTTGTCCCAAGTCCAGATAAATGCAGGAGGTAGGGTCAATAAGAGGTTCAACCATCAAGCTGAAGCCAATTCATGAGTGAATTGTGGGCTGATTTTCTGTGGTGACCCCCTAAAGGGATTAGATAAGAAGAATATTTTTAAAGAGTGGCCTTCTGTAACTTGTTGACATTGCTGTGAAGGCTTGTCTTCCTTCCTGCAGCTACCCTTCATACCATTAGCTCTTTCTCAGAGTGTCTCTGCCTTCAGGGCCTGTATACACTGAACTGACTTCTACAAGCAGCTATGAAGTGTCCCCCGCTGGAGTTCTTCATGCTTCCTTCAACTGGGCAAAACATGAAAAAGTCAGTTAAATTCACTCCGAAGACAACATACCACTGGGAGCAAGGATAGGCAGTCAACATGTGTGCAAAAATGTCTTCAAGTTGAGTCATAGCTATTGGACTTAAAACCTTCTTCCTTGAAAGGTGGCTTCATCAGTCTGAGTGGTGCAGAGTTCAGTCCACAGGTGGGACACTCCCATTCCTGCAATTGGATGGCTCATTAAACGGAAACAACGAAAAGACAACACCTCTCACACCTCTCCTCTTGCAATCCCCCAGCCCTGTTATTATCACGGGACGAAAAGGGGTGTGATGTCACCCATAGAAAATGCCTTACCGCCAAATCTGTCAGTGATTTATCCATATCATGTAGAGCCTGATGGCAGTGATTGGTCCGAGTCGATCTGAGTCACGTTTTTAGGGAAACTGCTGTCGCCAGTCATGAGGGAGCTTGTTTGAAGTCCACACCTCTTCCTCTAAAATTGAGAATTTGTCAAACATTCGAGGTTGGGCCACTGGGCACCACATGCTTTTACTGAGAGATATGATTGGTCAGTTGCACTTGAATAACTCACGATAAAGAAAAAAATATCAAAGAAAAATTTAGATTAGCAGGAAGACATTAAGAAAAAGGTATCAGAGCATGAATAGTCTATTTCTCAATAGAAGCCATTGAGGTTTTAGTTTCTTGGATCCCACAAGTACTACTTATTTGGAACACGAGAGGGGAGGGGTTGCACTGTCCAGTATATCTACAGTCAGTGTCCTAGTCCCTTCACGTAGTCTTTGGGTGAGGTCTTTAAACACTTTTGTCTAGGACTCCTAATAAGACTTTCGGCATGGTTAGGTACAACCAGAAAACTTGCTTTATTATTGGAGGTGAAATCTTATTCAGACTTTTAAAGATCAGATGGTTGGAAGTCAAATTCCACAAAAAGGCAATAAAAGTTGTTTTCGGAGCTGTCAGAAAAAGCTTTGTTGAGGGTCATAAGTTGCACAAAAGCATCCTGAGACAATGCTGAATGCCAGGAATTCACCATTTGAAACATGTGCAAAAAGCAATTATTTAATGGTTTGAAGAAACTGTACTTATGGAAACCGTCATAAACTGTACATGTTTTAGTCAATAAGAATGCAGAATCACCAGAGAAAATAGCAGATTAGTGACTCTCGAGGACAAAGCATATCATTTAAGAGGAAGGTTGTTGGCAAATTGTTGCTTTCTTTGGCTTGGAATGGCCGATTTTTGTTTATTTAATTTTTTTTTTTTTTTTGTTTGTCTCAGAAGTGAATTGCTCATTATTTCATTTGGAAAAAACCCAACTGGACTTTAAACTCCTACAACTTTCTTACTTGAGTTTTATTCTTGTCCTGCTGAAAGACAGTCATCTCTTGAGTTTGGTACTTAATAGCAATTTATTTAATTATGTGTGGACTTTGAAGAAAAATTTGTAACTGAACAAAGAATAAGATTCCGTATTGTTAGCTTTGTAACTATCTATATTAAGGGAAATATTTAAAACTACGTTTGTGAAGGTACAAGTGCAAAGTCTGTTGCACTACCGTGCACCCATGCCATCCGTGGCAGTTTGGAACAAGCATAGGGGTCCCTAATAAGGTCCACTGAAATATTAATCCTTTTCCCTCCTACGGTACAGCTCGAATGTGACACGCACATGCAAACACACACACAAACACGCACGCACACACACACAGTAGCTCCCACTGGCTTCTGCACCAAGCCTTCAGAGGGCCCTGAAATATTAATGGACAAAGTAAATTAAAGCTGCAACAAAAAGAAAAAGGGATTCTCTTTCTCTTCCTGTATATCTGACTGTCTGATATTTATGACAGGGTTAGGGGGAAGGAAAAAAAGAAGGTGTAGGTGGTTAAAATGCGAAGGAGGGTTGATAAGATTGCGTATGAATGATAGAGGATGCTTGTCTAATGACAGAGAGCACAAGGAGCTTTAGCTTTTCCAGACCTATAGTGTGTTGATTTGCTGGGTATCTTCAGAACTCCTTAGCTAAACTAAAAAGTAAGAAAATTAATTTGATATCAGAAGTTATAAAGGCAAAGTTAATAAATAAGTCGATGCGTAGTGAGTGAAACAGTCTTTGGTTATGAATACAAAAGCGAAGTGAGAAAACAAATCGACACAAGCTTGTTAGCGAGTATACTGGAAGCTTGTTTGCGAATGTGGGCTCTTTTTGCCCTTCCGCCTACAATAAAGCTGCATGATGAGATGAATGAAAAGGCAGCAGAGACCTTGGACTCCCACACTGGCTCCTGACCCCATTGACTGGCAGGTGGTGAGACTTTTAGAATAAGTATGAGGAAATGATCGCATGTATCAGCTAACAGACACGAACGGTGGCTCACACTTGCAGAAAATCTTTAGAGATGATCATACCAATTTCCCCTAATGCATAAAAAACATCCTTCTATCATTTCCTCCCATTTGTCACTAAATCTGAGTTTCGACTCCTTGTGTACATGTCTGTATCTGTTTGCGCTGTATCATTTAATCAGACCTTGCCCGTCTTTAAACGTGCTCACACAGCTCCGACTCATCCTGAAAGCCCTAAACTACCACCTGATCAAACACTTCAGTATGGACAATGCTACAATCCATAAATCATTTTCTGCCTCGTTTTATTTCTTCATTTCAAAATCTCTTTTTAACACACCCACATGTGCACGCACACGCCCGCACACGTTCACACACACACTAAGCAGTAGCAGCAGAGACTTTATCTCCACCATCAATTTCCGCTTTCTGCATATGGCTGGAGCTGCTTATGCATGTGCTGCGGAACTGTACTTTATCAAAGGGCCTGTCCTGGGCTCGGGGCCATGCATTATTAAACACTAGCACCACACACACGCACGCACACAGAAAGCAGGGCTAGTAGGGCGTGTAGCAGGCCCTGGCCGAACAGGTATGAACACACTTGAATGTGCACAATATAATATGTATAGACAGAGTTTGTTAAGTGATACAAATAAATGGAGACGTTTGAGAAATTACAGAAATACATTCATTTATTTTGATGTAGTCTGTCAGAATTTGCTTTGTGTCTTAACACATTTTAGGGTTCTGTTTCTACTACATTTTTAAAAATATTGTATTATTTCGTATTTCATCAACAATCATTTTATCTGTATTGTTTTGGTTGTTTTTTTTACCTTTGCATTTTGTCCATTTTGTTGAGCAAATTTTGCAGTGGTTGCAATTTTTTGCGTGTGTAAATTATCCTGACAGTTAACTGAAACTGCTTGCACTTATGAGTGTGAAATAAGGTAACTCTAATTTTAAATATGTTGAATGTCATCTAAAAATGTGTTGTGAAACTGTCGGTGACTATTATTAAGAATATATACATATATAATTTAGCATTGTGGATGAAATGGAGATTCACTGTCAGTTCTAAGGCCAAATACAAATTCTTCCCCTACCCCTATGATTTCTAAATGTAGGAACATGTAGCCCTCTAAGTGGAGAGTTAAGGAAAAATTGCCTCTGTCTGAATTTCTTCCCTGTATATAGTACATTCACCATTTTGTTGAACAGTCTGAATCTACAATTCCTGAATTGAGTGCACTTGAAATCTCCCAGAAGTCTTTGCAAAAAACTAGTGTGCATCATGTCCACTATATTAGCAGATATAGACCACAATGCATTACGGCTGAACATTTTTTATTTTAAAAAGAAAGTGTTTAAATGTTAGTTTTACATACAGTATCAACCTTCTCATCATCAGAACACAGTTGAGTCACAAATGGACGCCGTGAGATGTTCAAATTGATTATATTTTCACTTTGTGAAATCGGTGACACTTATCCGGCGTTTTAAAAAAAAAAAAAGAAAAAAAGCGAGCACCGTGTCAGAATTGTTTTTGATATCTAAGGCCCAATAAAGTCCCGCACTATATAGTTTTTTAGTAGTAAGAGATTAGGGTGGGGATTTGGACATAGCCATAGTGTCTTGAATTTTGAACGACACTTCCCCTTGATGATGTCATCATTATTCACCAATCATCTAGCACATTAGCTGCTAGCACTCGGAAAGTACACAAAAACGTCTGTTTTATAGCTTTAAAGAGTCATACAAAAAAAAGATTATTACTTGCATTTAAGTGTAAACTTCTGTGCTTCAGAACACACCCATGTAAAGAAACGAGTTTCTCCTCCATGGCACGCCGCAGTGCTTTACGCCCATGTGGCAGAGAGATATGCAATAGAAAGTCACTACAGGTTACTGGTAAAACAAACAATTTTGGACACCCCATCCCTAGAAATCCCCCCACAATTCAAGGAGTAGGGAGAAGTCGTAGAGGTCAGGGAAGAATTCAGATTTGGCCTTAATCTTCTGAAGTGTTTTTTGCAAAAAAACTGAAGTTCCAAACAGTTCTGACCATTTCACTGGATGCCCTAATCAAAACCTGTGACAGAACACAACCCAAACGACTGTTAGTACAACAGAACAGGAAAGTCTACGTCACAAGGCCCTCCATATCTTTATAAAATAAACACAACTGACTACATAAACATGTTCACACACACTTTCAGCCTCTGTGCTGAGCCTAGAAGCTCACCAGGGTAATATACCCTGTCATTCTGTGGAAAATGAATTTGACAAATTGAGCCTGGAGTGCTCAGTGTAGCAAGCTTTGGATCTCAGCTGCTTTAAAAGAGATCCTGTCTTTTCTCTGCTATGCATTAAAACTGGAATAGTCTTTGTTCCAGATACAAGCCAGAACTGACCAAATTGTGTACTTTTTATAGTACACAAGTGGGCCTCAGGGAATTGAATCTAGTGACTTTTTGTCTTTCCAATTCAGTTGGACTAATTTCTTGAAAATGTTCCTCTCCAGAGAGAATAAGTGTGTGGGAAATCAGGCCTGTTCTGGCCATTGCTCCCTGCTTGCATCAGCCGTTCATTACAGCGCGTTAACGTGGTAATATGGCGCGATATGTGCCTCTGCCTTTTAACAGGTGTTGGAGTCAAGCGAGGTAAGCAGCTGCTGGGTCGCCCTCCCTCTCACCTTTCCTCACCCCCTCTGTCTGAATGAAACTGGAACACTTACAGCGTTAGTGGCAGGAAGTACCACAGGTGTATGTGTGTGTGTTACAATAACATACCCGGCCTCACCCAAACACTGACATGCCTAGCAGGTGTGTAAAGAGACTCCTGTGATCTTGGAGACCTTTCAAAGTTTGATACGCTGTGATTGGAATTTGATTTATAGTTAAATTGGTTGGTTTTATATCAACTCCTGCACCCATCTGAGCATAACGTGAGGGCCTACAAAGGAGCAGGAAACTCTTTGAAATAGAAATCAAGACGTGAAAAAAAATATTTTTACCACCAGATGCATTTTTTTCATTAAAATTAATAGTTTTCGCTCTCCTTTTTAGATGGATTTATTTGATGAAACACAATCTTCACTGTAAATGTACACAAATTGTGTAGAATTTCTTCACAATTTAAACGAATATAAAATAAGTATAGATTTCTTTTTGTTTCTAAAATTTTATTGTAGAAATTGCATATAATTCTATTCATGACCTTGCAGTGCATGGTATTATTTTATGGTTTATCTCTATTTATGTCTTTCATTACATACTTTTATTTAGGTTGTTTTCTTTAAGCATCAACAGAGAAATTATAATTTCTCTACTAAAGAAACGTTCTTCACAAATTGAGTTTCAGAAAAACTTCGATTTTTTTTTTTTTTTTTTTTTTTTACTTTTAGGCCACTTAAAAAAAATCAAACATCCTTTTTTTCTACCTAAAATAAAAATATTTTTCTTCTCATTTGAGCATTTTTTATATAATTTTGTTGTTCACACTATTTTTTTTCTCTAGTGTGTTACAAATTTGCTAAAAGCTTAAAACCTTACTTTTTTATTTTATGATATGAAGCATAAAGATAAAAAGAGCTTTAGTTGTGTTCACAGGTTCAAAAAAATATCCATATTGTTCCTATTAATTTACTTTTTAACCAGCTTACTTACTTTTTTATTAGGGTTTTGTGTAAAGCATCCCAATAAAAAGTTGGTGGTATTCTTATACTCATTGACATATATCGTGATTATTCAATGCTTTCCTTCTCTGCACAAAGATCAGAACAAGTGATATAGCGTGTGGGTGTGACGGGATGTCGACCACCATGTTTTTGGTCATGACTGGAGGACATTGGGGCAGCGTATGACCACAGTGTTCTTCATCTTGATTTTCCATCACACGTCGGACCACCGTAGTGACCGTAGCCTTTGCAAAGAGAGGGTGACCAAAATTCATGAGTCGGGATAGGCCGGTGTGCAGAGAAATTCAGAGGTTCACTCAATACCTTCCAAACAGGTCATGTATATTTAGCAGGTGAACTCCCCAGAAGGGCTCTTAAACCATGTTCAAGAATGAGGTGTGAGTTCCCCTGCAACAAGAGCATTTATAGGGACATGCAGCAGGGTGTGACCCAAACGGAGATAAGTGTCCTCTCCTGGAAAATCAAGCAGAGCGGTAAAATAAGAGAGCTGATAGGAATCCCATGGACTCCATAAAGCTAAATTTTCTGTGTAGTGATGAGCGACTGCAGATGTTTTGAGATGAACACATCACACAAGGGTTCACAGAGGTCATTATATTTGGCATTCATTTATTGCTTGTAGCTGTTGGGCAAAAGCTGGAAAGCTGGATGTGTCTGTGACCCGTGGCATAATGTAATGTGTCTGAAAAGTGTTTTTTTTTTTTTTTTTTTTCTTCTTTCCCTCTCTGCAAGGCCCAACATGGAGTATGACTGCCTGCTCTGGCTAGTTCTGGCTCATCCCAATCTGGGATGATGCTGGCTGAGTTTCCTCTGTAGATTCATAGCCAAGTTTTCCCCACCAGCTTCCTTCTGCTATAAATTATTTAATTTAATGACTCGTTTTTGTTCAACACGTTCCACTAGTGTTTTTAAGGGCATAGCCTTTTTTTTTTTTTTTTAATCGACGATTGTTTTCAAGGTGTCTCTCACCAGTCACACAGCTTACGGGTGACAAGCTCAAAAAGAAGTCTGGCACATTCTGTCTGCCTCATTGCACACCCGCCCGGCCGCAACATGCTTGCTTACCCCAACAAAATGAAAAATCAATACATGTCTCCTATCTCCCACATCTTTTGCAGGACAATTGACCCTGACATCATGATCTCTCAGTGTGACTGATATTATTTCCACTAGGTTGGGCCGGAGGTAAGACACACATTTTTCAATGGCCAAGCAGGACACCTATGAAGGCACCTCCATGGCAATGGCCAGTAAAGTCAAGTGTGGGCCGTCAAGCAAATACATAGTGTTGGCAGGTGTGGGGTCTTTAAGGGCTTTATATGTTTCACCGTGTGCTTCTCTGCAATAAAAGATTGTTAAAATAACAACATAAGACCCAGCTCAATGAAAACCATTTTTTTAGCGTGTTTTTAGCATGTTCTTGTGGAATTTTTCCTATAATAGGTCAATATAAAGAAAATTCGGATTAAAAGAATGCTTTAATGAGTATTTCTTAATTCAAATTGTTGTGAATAAAAAAAGCTTGTATTAGAAAAAATTATCCAGTCAACAGGCCACAAGCTCCCTCTGCACAATTCCAATGCATCCACTCGCAGACAAATAGATCCATGTACGTTTTCCTTGTTAGATGACATCTGGATCAGAACTGTCTGGCGGCGTGGCTCTGACATTGCTCGCCTTTTTTGTTCCATTGATAATGTAAGGTTAAAAGGGTCTGTAAGCTTGCAGGAGAGAGTGTAAATAAAGTGATCATGGGAAATGAGGTTAGGGTTACTCTGCGTCGACTGTCCCATCCACCACTTTCTAATGAACTATACTCCAGAAACTAAATAAAAACTTTTTTTTTTTTTTTTTTAAAAGCTGGCATATTCATATTTAAAAGATCACCGGGAAAGTTTTTACAATAGATCAAAAGAAGATTGGAGTGGTGAACGGTGACGGAGGTAGATCTGAAATTTAAACCGAGCCACAAACCTAAGTGTTTGTATAATAAACTTTGATTTCTTTTGAAGACTGACATCAATTTTTACCCAAGGATCATATGAAAGCTCAGAAACTCCCTCCCATATGCAGCTGCTTTCCTTTCCCCCATATTCCGCTGAATTCCTCCCATTTATCCTGCTTGCCATAACTCAGAGCCAGCGACACCGACTTCCTGCTGAGGTGTCGTGCTTTGAGCTTTTGGAGACGCAGCCATGTTTTAATATATCAAAATACACTCTGTCAGCACATTTCAGAAATTATGGGCTAGATTAAACAGCAACTTTGACCCACCTGTCAGAGGATACAAGCTTTTTTGCTGAGAGAGATTAATGCTTTGCTCTAACATTTTCTCCTGAACCTCCCAGAATGTTAATCAGAGCCCTGGAGCAGCGGTAGGGAGATTGGTCATTAGGTGAGGTGGAGCTCATTGATTTTTTTATTTTGACATGCAAATTTGTTTGCCATCCTATTTGTACAGTAAACGGACATGTCCGCGTTCATCTCTGGACTTCTTGGCATCACGGGGAACTTTGCTTCAAATCGTACACATTTCAAGGAAGTTGTGTGACTGTAGTTTGAAGTAATTTTCTTGTGACAAATAACTAAAAGCAGGACTAGATTTTAATACTAATCTAGTGTTCCCTTAGTTTGCATGGTAAAAAAGTGGGTTTTTTTTTAATTATGATCAAAGTTTTAAGTTAGAGAGCTTGTAAGACTTGGATAATGTGTATTATATTTTGCATTATCCGATATCCGTTTTAAAGGAGTGACATGAATAGAAAGTGGAGCTGAAAAATGTAGACTTGCAGTTAAAATGACAAATTAAAGCATAAAAATGACATTTAGATAATATAGAACATTTCAAAAAGTAGTACAACTTTTTACAGAACTGACATGCAGAGAAGAGAAGAGGCTGTGTTCAGACTGGACACATTTGGTTTGCTTGAAGTGAAGTAGAGTTTGTCTCCCTTAATAATCTGGAACATGGTTTCAGTCTAAATACGTGTAAACAAACTCCGCTGCAGGACCAGGAACTGCTCTCTTTCGAGGTGGTCTCTGTTCATTTCCAGAGTAATTCACTCTGAGATTCTTCAGTCTGAATGCGAGGCCAAAATAACTGGACTAAAACAGCCACCGACAATTGTAGAGCAGTGATGCAGCAGCAGCTCATTAAAATGTGGTCGGATGAATGCAGGCTCATAAAAACAACTTTTAACCTGATACACTTTGCTTGTTTTTCCAACAATCCATGTGTTTTAAACACTTATTAGTGTGCCTCGATGCCGTAACCGCCTCGCAGCAAGCCCCCACCATACCAACGTAATAGTAAAAAGTGCTGAACCAGGTCGTTTACAGACGTTCAAAATTGGTCAGTCAAACAAAAGTTTGAATGAGTGAACAATCCTGCAAATATTTTCAAACCGCAGCACCTCCATCTTTCTCTTTTTGTTTTGGCCAGTCCCGTACCTTCTTTCACAAGGACTGAAGATATGTTTAGTCACATGGTTTTGTTTACAAGTTTTAATCTGGAACAACAATCTCCAGTAGAACCCATTCTGAATACAGACTAAACGCAAGGTCTATTAGGAATCTATATGGAACAAATTTTGCGTAAAAAAAAATATTTTTTTCCAGTTTGATTATATCTTTAGATTTTTAAACTTGTTGGATTAATTTAATTTAAATGTGTTTATTGCCGCACAACAAAAACAGCCCTTTAGAAGTAAGTCAAAATGTCTTACTCATTTGGGTGATTTTCTTTGAATAATTTAAAAAATATTCTGCGAATAGGGTAAGAAATTTTACCAAGAATTGTTATATTAAGAAAAAAATGCAGTCATTGCGACATGTTTTCTCAAATTAAAACGATGTTGCCATTGAAAAACGTTCTTGATACGATTATTTTACCTGCAAGACAGAAAAGAAAATATTTTTCTTTATTATTATTTTCCTTAAATTCCATTTTTGCTGTGTAGACATCTACAACACCGAGAACTAGGAAGTGTACACTCACTTGACTGTTAGTATAAATGTGCTCCACTCTCTACAACAAGAAATATTTCTTTTCTTTTAAAGCTTACATAAAGAGACCCTTCCATCACATGTCTTTTTCTGTCATAAAACAGGAAGCACAGGATGTGATTATCCCAACCTCTCACCTCAACAAGTCATAGCTACAGTGAGATCCTTTTGAAACATGTGGACAGTGATCGATGCCGACTGAGCAGACGCCCCAAACTTTGACCTCCAATTCCTACCTATTTAACTGGACACAGTGTGACTGAAAGTGAGCAGAGATCAGGTCCCTTGTGAGGGGTTCCCCCGAATAAAACAGCAGAAAGGAAGAAAACGCAGTTTTAGCAGAACGAAAGAGAGAAAAATCTATTGAGGGACTTTCTTTTGCTTTCATTTGCTTGAACCCTGACTGCCTATATGTTTGATTAATTGGTGTTAAGTCTCCTGTCAGAAGATTTATTTGCACCTGAAGGTAAAGGTCGACCTTTAACTCGTGCAACTTTCTTTCAGTCCCCACTGAGGCTGTGCTTGCTTCACTGCACAGCTGGATGAGCTGCAGCAGCAGTCTTCCTGCCACTGTTGCTCAGAAGTGTGTTAGCCATTCCAGGGAAGCAGATAACTCAACCTGCAGTCTGTCAGGGCACATCACAAATTTAGCTCCGCACGCGAGAGTGCCTGTGGCACTGTCAGGCGGAATTAGAAAAAAATTAAGGCATCCATCCCAGAGACACCTACTAGAAAGATAGAACAGAGGAGAGCAGCAGCAGCAGATTGACATATTCCCCACATTTTCACTTGAGTGTGTTCATGGGAGCACAAACGGTGTCGGTGGCAGCACTTTCTCACCTCGCTGACAGTGAAAAAGGCGCTGTGATCAGTGCAGTGGAAGGCACAGCATGGTGGATTTGGATTAGCTATGATAATATGGTGACAGTAATTGAGCTTGTCATAATTGCTCAATCACCAAGCCTTTCCCTGGGGTCTGAGAGGCAACTGTTAGTGCTGTACGAGCCTTCATTACAGGGTTGTGATATCAGGATAATTTACTTACAGTGGGGGGACCGGCACTCTGATCATTTTTTTTCTGGTGGGGCTTGATAAGGCCACATGATGTGGAAGCATCTTAACTGGAGCATGTGATTTATGATATTGATTAGCTGGTGCAAATACACTTTTAGGAAAAAAATAATAATGAGATCACATACACTGTTTACTAAAATTACTTTTGAGTTGTTTTAGCACACTTTACCACATTTTAAGAGTTTGATTATTCATAATTATCTATTAGGTCGCGTTGCCCCCAGCACTCATTGTCCGTCTTGAACAAAAACTTTAAGAAATGATAAAAGATTAAAAATTGAAGAGAAATTTTGGGACTGGGAGGAGGCTAGAACAGGACCGTCTCCCTGCAGAATTTACTGTCAAACTTTCTCCATGCGACTCTGGACCCAAATCCCCCCTCACTACAAACAAGAGGATGGAGAGGGGGGAAAAAAAACGAGAGAAATTGGAAAAAACAGCTGAGGGTGTAAATAATTCATGCAGACAATATGACTTTTTTATGTAAATTCGGTGCATTAACCCTCTATTATAATGATGGACGACAGATACGGGTGATGTTTCCTTGGTAAGAGCTAATGGATGACCATCATAAATTCACTGCACATTTTATTGTGTTGCCGGGAAAATTGTGCCTGCAGGCAACGTTGTTTACTTTTATGTCAGGGAGGAGGAGAAAAATCCTGCCGTCTTTAAAAAGAGAGATGGGGTAAAAGAGAATGGGGAATAAAAATAATGGGGCCCACACAGTGTGCCTTGCTCTGTACCTTCTGCTATGTTTGGAGCAAGTGATCCCCCAACCGCCTCTGTGTGGGTTCTTCCTCCCGCTCATCCCTCGGCCTCTCGCTCCCCTCATCTTCTTCCTCCCCTCCAGCACTATCTTCGTCGGGGAACAGCGGGTTGCAGTCGCATTAGCACCACTCCACTTCACGTCTCTCCGATTACAGATTACTCGCTTTTTGCCACCACTGGTACTCCTCAAATTTGAGGAGGTAAAGGAACATCATTTTTCATTACTGTCTTCTTAGAGTAGCTTACTTGCTGGGCAGCGAGAGGGTGCGTTTTGTGTGTGTTCATAAAAATGGAAGTTTGTTGCTATCGGGAGATCAAAAGACATAATGGATTAGCTCGACGTTAAATGACACTTTTTTTTTAGAGTGACTTTGAAGCAAATAAGTGTGCAGCTAACAGATTTTCTCCATCCACTTTAGTTTTCCAACATTGATAAAAGGAAGGGAGCTGCACATGCCTGATCAGCGGCTGGTTAGCCAGTCTATCATTCCCCTTTCTGCCCTGTGGGCTGCCCTCAGGCTCTTTGCAAATCAACACTCTGCACTCCCTCTCTCTTCAGTTTTTCCCTCTCTCTGTTCCATCTTTCCCTTTCCCCCCCCTTCTTCATCTTCCTTTCCCTCAAACCTTCCCTCCATCTCTGATTTAACTTGTGATATTGGCTCCCTAATTAACACTAGAACCAGATGTCTCATGTGTCTTGTTTTGGGTGGATTTTAGCATACTAACCCCCCCACTAACCTCCCAATCCTTTTTTTTTTTTTTTTCTCAGAATGTGTTTGATAGAGTAGACTTGCTTAGAGCGAAAGATTAACAACCAAAGGGAAAAGTTAACACACACAGAACTGCGCTCCTTTTAAAGAAATTTACACGAATCTCCTCTTATTACTACAAAAGTAAAAGACAAAAGTCACATTTTTCATGTCTAATGTGCAGTCATGGCAATCTTTCCTGTACAATCAGTTTGATAACGTATTTATGCATAATTTATTAAATTTAGCATAACAGAGAAAGAAAAAAGACCACAAACACACGGAGAAAACACAGACTTTCTGTTCCGCTGGTGCTGACGAAGATGAGCAGCAGATGGTGGGAGCCAGCTGTTCTGGTGAAAGCTGGCAGTGGGCACACATGGAGACTGTGAAAGACTTGCTTATAAACATACACATCTGGGCCCTCTGCTCACCAGACTCCCAGCTGAATCTTCATGGGGTCATTCCTCCACCTTCCCCAAGGACACCAAGTTACTCTCCGGGCCGACCTCAGTCAACCCTCCCGATGCGCTTTGGCTCACACATCTGTGTCGCCGTCCATGGTGCCAACCATCGCCGTCTTGCCAGCACTTCCAGCGGGGAATCGCTTTCAGAGGTGAGCAGCAGGAAATATCCCAACATACCCGACTCTCACACCACTGCACGATGCTAAATGGGCCAACTAACTGGTTAAGGCAGGAGTCATATATGCTGCCCCGCACAAAGGTGCCTTGCTAAACAGGATAGTAATTATCACCCAGCTGGTTTGTGCCATGTACCATAACAGGTCTCAGTCCTCTGAGACTTTCCCACTTTCTACTAATTTCTCAACTCATCTGCTGCACTTCCATTTTTCTTATTTTAACATTATGTCCTTTTCAAATCCTGATTCCTATAGTGAGGTTTTAGCTAGAGTAGTTTTGACTCAAATGAAGAAGCGACAGTTTGTGCCTCTGGAGGTGATTTGTTTCTGTTTTATTAATATAGCCCAATATTACAACACATTTTTCTCAATAAGCTTCACATTTTTTTTAGCTCTGTGTACAAAAACATGAAATCAGTCATAAAATGTAAACAACAGATGTTTGCTAAACTAAACAGACTAAGCTAAACTGGGGATCCCTGCCCTTTGACTCTCCTTCTTGGGAAGGAAAAACTCCTAAAGAAAACTTGATTCTGGTGGGAAAAACGGGAGAAACCTCAGGGATGTCCACATGAAGGAGGGATCCTCTCCCCGGACGAACAGCCGATGTACCAGGACTGTTAAAGACAAATTTCCTTATCTAACTCTACAACTAGATGTTGGAATAGTGTAGCAGATGGGCTTTATCCATAGGAGCTGGGACAGCTGGGGGGTAGCCAGAGGCGAGGTCACCTGCCAAGAACAGGAGCACAGATGAGCCACCTGAAATCTGGAATCTCTACTGCTCTGAGATACGAGACGAGCCAGAGGCGAGGTCCACTACAAGAACAGGAGCACAGATGAGTGACCTGGAAATCAGGAATCTTACCCAGGAGAGGAGTGGGAAAGAGGGACAACACATGAATTGCACTGTGGAGAACCAAATGAAAAATAAATGATAAAGAAGGAATGAAAATGGAGAACAGAACCCCAGTGCACCATACTTTCCCCCTCTTGTAATGTCTAGCAGCCTTCTAGCAACTAATTGTTATTGAAATGTGATTCAAGCACATCAATAGTAAGTTTTATGTAGTATGGGACATATAGTAGATGGTAATAGGTTGATTGTGAATCAATACTAGGTTTCGTTTACACCACAGACTAGATATGTAGTTGTTTGCACTTAGAATAACCACCCATTGCCTGTAGCAAAGCAGACACTTTGTACAGTACAGGACACATTGCAGGGCCCATGAGGCGTCTGGGGAGCCCATCTCCATTGCAAATGCTCAAGGAAAACCAAAGCTTGCCATCATTCCCCGCTTTTGTTTGCAGGCACTTGGAGGATGTTCGTCTAGAAGAGAATAACAACTTGTTTTATTCATGTTAGTCACGGTAGACACCGTGTCCCTCTGAGAGGGGGCTAACAGGTATTAGTGGAAGAACATGGTCCCTTTATAACCAACTTGCAGGTTTTCCCGGTGTGCAGCAGGCCTCAAACTGCCACTTTAATCTCAGATTTATGTAAGCACCTCCAACACACAGGAACAGGTAACAGGAAGTTAATAATATCTGATAGGTTACCTTCAATTCATGCTTGGACATAATCATGCACTGGTTTTTATGTGTGTGGGGAAACACTTAACTTTTATTTACTATATTTTTACCATCTCTGCAACAGGAAATTCTGTAATAATAGACATTTTTTAATTAATTTTGTGAGTAATTTAAACATTTGTGAATTACATCCCTTAAAAATTTTTTTGACAATGGCAGTGCGAGCATGCTTGTTGAGAAACAGCATTAGCATTTAAAATATTTTCACACCTCCCTCTTGGCCCTGTTGGTAATTAATCCATGGCAATTAAAATATTAATCATCTTACAATTAATTAAGTGGATAAGTGCTGGTAGTGGTTTTATTAGTGCTGCCATTTGGTAGTTTAAGTGACAAACCTAATGGGGCCACTCTCAGAAAAAGACAGTAATTGGGTTTGGCAATTCCATTTCGTCCTCTCACCCACCCACAAGCCCATCAATAATTTATCTAATTACTGATATTGTGGCATGAGTCACTCTCATTTTAGGAGACAAACATGATTATTTAATAATAATAATGCTTCCAAACATATGCAATGTCTTCTGGCCTGCCTTACTCCCCTCAATTTTTAATGACTTGTTAACACAATGGGCAAAAGAGACCTCAAACAGCACAACAAAAGAAGTCCATCAGTGACCTTTACGGGCTGAATACCAAGAAGAGAATTACAATAACACAATCTGCAAAATGCAAAATCATTTCTTTGAGTATGTGAATGTGTTGTTTGTGTTTATGTTTTGATTGTTTGCTTTGCTGAGAAATGGAGGCTGCAGAAGGAAAGCTCCGGTAACCTTTCATGAGAGGTCTCTGCAATTCAGAACGGCAACAAAAAGAATGGGAATGGAGGGGGCATCTGACTGCCATCCACCTCCCATAATGATCTCAATAATAACCCTGACAACCTCATGGACATAAAAATAGTGTGTGATATGGTGATACGAGTGGCAGTGTGCGTGCAAGTGCATGTGTGTACTTGGCTGGGATTATGAGGAGCAGTAAAATACAGAGAAACTCAGTGAATATGCCGGGGGTAAATGAAGTCCCACAGGGGTAATATTCACCTCACCATAATAATTTTGCCACTGTCAGAAGCCGGCTAGCTTTGTTGAAGGTACGCATGAGTTTGTGTGTGCGCGAGACATCATCTGCTCCCCACCTCTGCACTGTGAACTGGCTTCCCTTTTCCTCTCAGTGGCATGCTCAACATTTTAAACTGCACTTCAGTTGCAGACTGAGACAAGCTGGAGGAAGAAGCCACTCATCCAACCACAGGTTCCCTAAAAGAATGAAGCAGGAAGGCTAAGCAATGTCTATTTCTGTCTCAAATGAGGGGGAATGGTCAGGGAGGAGAGCACAGACTTCCCACTGAGGGAGACACTGGCTCTCATTGTGAGCTCAAGGGCTTCAGGGAGCAGTGATCGGAAGGATGGATCTGTTGAATTTCTGCTCGCCTGTGCCTGCCTGCATGTTTCTTTGCACCCAAATGCAATGAATGACATTCATTAGCCTTGTGTTAGCCTTGCAAGCTGCAATGCCCTGCAGCGATGAGGTCACGTACAAGGCTGTGGCTTGATTACATTGTAACATACTTGCTGACATGGGTGTATAAGTAGCACTGACCCCAGACACTAATCTTCCAGATGGGTCCAGAACTCATAACAAAGCAAAAAAAAGAATATTTAAAGAGAAGAAATCACTTTCTGTCCCTTTTAAGTCCTACCTTTAAAAGCATGTTTTCTTTCTGGAAAAGATCCTATGATCTATTTCCTTTTTCGTGTTAGAATTTGCAAATCCAATCACAAATAAGTTTCAAATCTATTTTTCATGAATTTCTAGAAAAAATGAGCTGTTGTAGTGTTTACCTTTTTGCAAAATGAGAAAAAAGTGATACACCTGAAGTTTATTTTATTAAACGTATTTGAGTATAAGCATAGCAGGTATTCTATAGATCATGTACGCAAAGTATACTGACTGAATACTTCCTAATACTAAATTGGAAAATGTTAAGTTCACAATATAAATAAACGTATAAGTATTTTGCCTCACTTCTAGTATCGAGGAAGTATACTTGTCGTACACTTAAATAAAATATTTTTTGGTTAGAGAGACCATCCCCCTACACCAAACTTTTTATAGTTGCAAGCTCAGACTGTTGAATAAAAATATGCTCCCATTTTCTGAAACTTTGCACTGCTTAAATTTTCTATTAAGATCCTGCTTTGTTGAAAATAGTGCTGATTTTTTTTTTAAACTGGAAACAATTTCACCAACTTTGAATGCAAACTTTTTTTTTTCATTTGGTAAAAAAAAAAAAAACCCCGCAAAAAGCAGGCCCCGTCCCCATTGGCTGCATCATCTTCTCCCAAATACAAGTCAAGAACTTGTGCCAACGTTACAGCAATTGGAGTGCTGACAGTTTGGTTTCCACAGTTTCTTTTTATTTTTATTTCAAACCTCCTTTTTTGAAGTAACTTTTACTTTGTAAGTTTTTTTTTTTTTTTTTTTTTTTACTTTTATAGACATGTTGATTCTGTTAAGCATATGCTGTCTGACTATCTCGGGTAGTTTGGGGGTAAAAAGTATTTTTTTAAAAATGATTGCTTTCAGTTTTCTGCAAATCTTTTCTTTAAATCAATTTCAAGGGCATTAATTAGTTAATTTGTTTAATTTTCTTCAGGATTCATGATTTCATCTGGGTTAAGGAGGTACTGACGGTTAATTCCCAAAGGCAGTGAACCAGATGTGGGCTATGCCCACGTCAGGCTCACAGTAAATGGGTGTTTCATAAATGTACACAGTCCATGTTTGCAGCTGAGCCCTGCATCTTGGTTATTTATCAGCTTGTGTTATTTATGTTTTTAATGGCTGAAAAATCTTAATGAGCTTTTTATTTGACACTTTTGTGGGTCTTTTTTTATATTTATAGGTGTTTGTGTATTTAGACTTAAGTCCTCTAACTCAGACTGTCGGTCAGACGCGAGAGAGCGGCTGCCTGAAATTGGTCTCTATGGGCCACCGGCAGCATTGCTACGGCCTTCTGTTTCAGCCGGGCGGCCCAGCCCACAGCTGTCCAGCTGCTGTCGCACTGAGAAGCGCACATTGTTGAAAGGAGACATTAATTGCCTCGGTGCTATAGCGGGGCGCTCACTAGCTGAGCTCAGGTGCACCTTTGCTGCTGCTTTGCAAATGATATGCAGAGTGTTGGCTGCAGAACCTCCTTTTGGGGGATAATTGACCCAGGGGATCCACTTGCCCTCCTACTTTCCTTGCACTCCTCCTCTCCTATTTTCCCTCAACTGCCTTCAACACAGCACAGGACACCTCCTGATTGGCTGGTAGTCAGCAAGATAGAGTTGCCCCCTTTGACCTACAGCTTGCCTTTTCTTCTTCAGCACCTCTGCCTTTCTCTCCTTGTCCTACACTCCTTCACAAGGGCATTAACTTTGGGAGCAGAGGCATCCGGAAAGAGAGCAAACTGATCCAACCTAAACCATCACTCTGACCTGTGTAGGACTCAGTCTTACTTTACCCCCCGCTCAACTCAACTGATGCTTTTAGCATTGTACGTTCGAGTTTTAAAGTCCCCCTTTGATCATCTCTTGATCTATTGTAAAGTTATTTCCAGTTGTCTTTTAATTATGATTATGTCATTAGGTATAATCAAAACAACTATCGATTTCTGGGGTCATTTCAGGTCATCAGTAATTTGCCTCTGAGTTGTGAGCGGAACTGTTGGAGTAAGTCTCTCCTAATTTCCCATGATCCCTCCCTTTTTTTGTTAAAATCTAAACCTAAAATTTGTGGTTCAACAACAATGGGGCATTGGAGCTATCCCGTGCAGTTCTTGATCTATTTGTCTGCAAGTGGATAATCGGAATAGAGCAGGAACCGTGTGGCCCAGCCGACTATATGCTTTTTCCAACAACATTTTTTCCTCTGCTCGTGATTTACAAAGATTTAAACAAATTTACACTCAGAACACAGTTTTATTGTGTATTTCATTTCTAAACCATGAGTAAAATGCCACAAAAACAAGTTAAGAACACAATTTTCAATGAAGTTGGTCTTTAATGAGATTCCATGTATACTACTGCTCCACAATTTGGTCCAAAAAAGCAGAGTTGTTTAGTCTGAGTGGCTACACTTAAATCAGCCCATGTTTGGTTCCCCACAGTTAAAGGCATGTGGAGAACAAAGCCTCACCTTTGCAGCTGTTTACTGCACACATATGGTTTGACAAGCTGTTATTTGTTCTTCCTTTGCACAGCTTTCTCCCTTTTCTTTCTTTAATTCATTTCTTTTCTCTGACTGTCCCTCTAGATTGTTTCTCTCTTTTCAGCTTAGTCCCTCTTTCTCGTGTGCTTTGCTTTTCAAAGCACGGCAAAAGCAGTTAGTGCACGCCTGGTAAGCCATTTGCGCGGAGCCTGCAGCTGAAGTCGCAGCCCCCTGAGCATAATATACAAGGTGTGGCAGAGAATGACACTGTTAATCTTGAAGGATTACTTTCTCATGGAGTAATTTGTCACAGGGAAAAGTCTACTGTTTACTGATGTACTCTGTGCATATCCTCAACCCCGCGTTTGCTTCCACCAATGTGCATGTGTGCTTATGTGTGGGTGTTAAAATGCTGAATTACCCACTGAAGTGTGAGCGAATAGTGGGCCATCTGCTTGGATGTTTATCTTTTTTTTTGTTGTTGTTGTTTTGTTTTTGCAGATGTATTTACGCTTGTATATTTGCATGTGTCTGATTTAATCTTAATGTTGGCGTATGTTTCTTTTATCCACAGCCTTTAACTGGCTGGGAGCCTCCTCTGGTAGAGAGGCCAGCCATGGCAGGAGAGGGCTGTGCTTAGTGCATTTCATGCTTAATTCTGTGTCAATTAGTTGACTGCTACCTTCCCTCCAGCGAAAGAGCAGGGAGAGAAGCACAAACCCACAGAAATCCTCTGGCTTTGACAGGCGCAGTGTTCAATCATTTATCCCAAGGCCCCGGGCCATGGAGCTCTGTCAACAAACATTCCATTGAAATCATATCAAGCCTCTTCTGTTCCCTCAATTTTGTACTTTCCCTGCTCTGCCTCTTTCTCTCTCCATCTCCCTCTGCCGCTTTATCTTGCATTTTCTTCTTCCCATTGCTTCCTCTCTCGATGTGCTTTTACCTACCTTCGCCTTTCTTCTTCCTCACCCTTTACCCTCTGGGGTTTCTGGGCCTCTGTTGCAGGGGTTTTAGCGCTCTCTTTAAGCTGCTCTGCCTCTGCCTCCCTCCCAGGACTTGGCAGCACAGTGGCAATTTGTTAAGCTGCTCCCCGTTCATGCGGGTTTCACCCCCAGCTTGGCACACAGTCAAGTCTTGGTCATATCGGAAGATGAGTATCAAACATATAAAGTTTGATTTTAAATATTTTCACTTCAAGCTCCATATGTTGAAGAGTTGATTCCAGCATGTGTGGATAAATTAATGTGTGATTAAATAAATAACTGTTTATTTAATAGATTTTTGTGACTAATTGACTAAAAATAAATACATTTAGTCTAAATGCAATCAACTCTCTAATCTCTCAACTCACCAGTGTGTTTTCCAATAACATCAGCTGTTTAGTGGGTATGACCCCCATATAGTTTTCATTCAAAGTTAAATGTGAAAGTTGCAAAAAGTTCGATTTTTTTTTTTTTGTTTTTGTTTAAGACAAACGTAACCGGAGTTATGGCACATCATTGTCGAACCCCTTTGAATAAATCCTTGGAACTTTGAGTAGAGCTCCGCCTGTTTCTTTTAGACAAGCTTCACATTGTTCTGACCTTGTCTTTGCTTCTTTTGGGGATTTATACATGTTTGTTTTGTCTCCATATCTTTGACCCTTTGATATGAAACATAAAAAATAATTTTTTTGTTATTTTTTTTAGTAAAAAATGACAAAATCTACCACTTGGAATTGAGGTTTTTGGACACTTTGGTTCTTTTTGGAATCATTGTGTAATATAATAAAAGAAAAGAAGAAGAAGGCGGGTTGTACTAAAAATATGGATATCAAGCATGGCCAAAAAAAAAAAAAAACTGTTTTAAGATCATTTTGAAACAACTACAACTTTTCTTGTCTTGACAAAAACCAGGAAATATGACAATACTCGTCCAATTCTGTGGTCTTTGCACTGACTGCCTGTTGCTCAGAGAATCAAGTTTAAAACAGCTCTACTTGTTTATGTCTCTCCATAGCATCCAAGTACATCTCTGTGATGCTAGTTCCTTATAACCCACACGTGTCAAAGTCAAGGCCCCGGGTACAGCAGGTGGGATAATAATATCCACCCCTCCAAATAATATAATATTATTATTATTATTGACGACCTGATGTTATTTTGCTGACTTATGGAAGCAACACTCCGAAATGGAGATTGAAATATCAGTTTGAATGACCACTGGCTTCCTTTTTTAAATGCAGCATTTTACAAAACAAGGATGTCATCATCATCTCCCTTCCTCTCACTCATGGTGTAAAAAGACATAAATGTAAAAGGATAAAATAACTAAAGGCAAAACAGTGTAAAACAGCCAGACAACAAAACACTTTGGCAAAGCCCACACGGAAATCCCTATCTGCCGAGACAGGCAAAAGGAACGATATCCACTGTTCGGCACGTGGCCTAAGCGTGTTTTGGCCCAAGGAAACTTGAGTTTGACACTCCTGCTATAACCCATCCCGAAGTCCATGAACCTCAGCCAGAGGTCTTCTTCAGGTTCCAAGAATTAAAACTAAACATGGTGAGGCAGCTTTTCAGTGTTTTTTGTCAAAGATTTAGAACAATCTCCTTGAAATGTGACAGGATACAAGTTCAAATCCAGGCTGAAAGTGTTTTTATTCAGCAATGCGTTTTAAAATGGGAGCTATTGTATAATGATTTGTAAATTTCTGAATTTTAATCTTATAGATTTTAATGATTTGACTCACGTTTTATCGACTGATTTTTATTTCCTTACTTCCAATTTTAAATATTTTTGTACAGCACTTTGAATTGCCTTGGGTATGAATTGTGCTTTATAAATAAACTTGCTTGGTTGCTTAATAGAGCACATTGTAAAAAAAAAAAAAAAAGATTACTTTTGATGGTGGATTCCAAAAAAAAATTGTATATTTTGTTAAACAACTCATATTCTGCCTCAAATAAGTATTGGACTTTATAAAATCAGAAGAAATACTATGGTTGTCAATAAAGGTTGGTGAAAAAAACTCTGATTGCAGTAGCTTGCAGGAGTCAAACTTAAATATTGTAGCTAACCCAAAAAAATTTGCAGTGCAAGCTTATCTACTCTGTGACGCCGCTTAAATTAACCATTTTAGACAACTTAAATACATTAAACACACATCCCACATCTATGCTGTACTTAAAATAAAATGGAAATCCAGCCATTTGAAATACATGAACCAATTAACTTTGCACCCTCTGTGCCTGCTGCCTTCAGTTCTGTGTTTTTGCTTTTCGCCCTGTGAAACTCTTGAGATGCTGATACAGTAGATTCTGCAGGTAAGGTGGACAGAGGCCAAATATGAGCTTTTTCATGGCTTCCTCTGCTCTGGGCTATAAACACTGGTGCAAAGCAGTGGATGGAAGAAAAAAGGCAGAAGAGTTTTTTTTCTACCCCCTCTCACCTCCTCAGAGCTTTCATCCCGAGAGAAACTCAACTCACCTGGGTATTTCTATGGTGGAGCGTAAAAAAATAAACACGTGTTTGGTTAATAATTAAAGACAGCCTAAATGAAGACTGATATTTTCGTCTTAAGACACTTTCATTCTCCGATATTGTTGTTGCCCCCACCCCACCCAGACTGATGGAGATCTGTGCTGTGAATCATCATTACTTCCTACTGTAATTTTAGACAAGTTGTTTAATTTACGCTGACTGTTGGCTCCTCTTTTGTCTTTTGCTTCCCAAAAAGAAATATCTTTGCAATAAAAAAGGTAATTTAATAGACAGGGGGAAAAATATGCAAAGAAAAGCCTTCTTGCCCCTGCAACGCCGCCTCAAATCTGGGGTTGAAATTAATGTTGAATTCATGACAATGGTAATAAAACGGATCAAAGAACGTAACTGAATCTCGTATTACTCACTTCAGACAAAAAGTCTTTGAACACTTTTTTTTTGTCTGTGAAATCTCCAACTCAGCAAACTGAGCCACCTACAATTTTTAAATTCTAGGTCCTTTTTTTTTACTTTTTTATTTTGCAAAACAAGAAAACTTCAAACAAGTCGTATCTTTTTTTTTTTTTGTCAAAGACGTCCTTTTGTTTTTTTCAGTTTTTTCTTGAAGACAACAACCCAGCCCTCGTGTCAGTCCCTGGACAAAGCCAAATTAATATTTAAAGATGAATACCAATGCCCAGAAGTGAAATGCAGAGTCTAGGTAATTAATTGATTGAGCTTGGTTGTCCGTGGAGAGATTAGACCGGATGAGGGTTGTTTATCTCTGTTGTTATTGAAGTATGCGAGATTGCTTTGAGCAAATGATTTCCAATTGAATGTAAAGAAAAAGAGGGACATGCTACTGTATGTTTGACCTGTAAGGCATTTCCAGTGAGTTCACGGAGCTGGTGAGCTGTAATCATTTGGGGATGAATTGTCTCTTGTGCTTTCCCGCCGCATGTAAGTGCCGTAAATTCGCAGAGCCCATCATTTATTATACAACACGGTCTATAAACGGGACCTGCAGACCTGTTTTCACAAGCTTGTACAACAAGTGGATGGATTTCCACTAATGATAATAGCAGATGCACTTGGCAAGACAATACGGTGGGTTTTACATCTCTTGGCTGACTTCCTGTATAAACTGTTGTATGTGAATAGAGTGTCAACAGAGTGCTAATTGTTCTTCGGCATTTTGATTTATCCCCGGCACAAGCCACAAAAGCAAGGGGAATCATTTTGTGTTTGGCAGCATTTCTCCATTCCCCGGCAACATGTAAAGTGGCTATTTTTAGTGCCGCTCATTTACTCTGTTCCGATTCCACAAAATGTACAAGTACTTTTTGGCCTTGCAATGATGTACATAATCATCTCCTCCAGTGCTGACTGTGTCATTTTTTTGCCTTTTAAAAAAACGTCTGTTTAGTTAAGTGAAATGTTTCAGATCTGTGCCTTAGCTTCACAACACTGAAGTAAAAAGGATCTTCCACTTACTTTGCAGTCTTAAATTTTAAACATTAATTTATACAAAAGCACAATAAATGAAGATCTAAAAGGAAATATTTATTTCTTATGATATGCGTTAGATCTGGCTGAATTTAGGAACTTTTTGGAGGGTTCTGAGTATTAAATGAAATATCAGTTATAGCCTAATTAATTGCATAACTCCTTCCCTAGCTATGTTATTACACCTCTGTTTTGGTTTTAGGAGACGAAATTACCCTTTCAGCTTCATTCTACACCCTCCGGTGAGTTTGTTTTGTTGTCAGAGAAACATTTTTTGGCAGCCCTTAGCCATTTAAGGGAGTTACTAATGTGTAAAAAAAAAAAGTTTTTTTTCTTAAACATAAAAAAAAACAAAACAGGACACACAGCAAATATAGCATAATCAATAAAAAAAAAATCTACTGGCCAACTGTTTTTAACGTACATTTTCTTTTTTGTTTGACAAGGTCAGTTGCCTTTAATGTGTGATTTTGGGCACAGTTTAAGCTAAATAAATGACTGGTTGTTGGTTAATATGACATTGCACAGAAGTAGAAACTAAAGAAAATTAACAGTTATAACCAAGTTAAATGAAAAAATTCCATTTTAACCCTGTGAAGCCAGACACATTAAAGACTAGACAACATTTTTTTAAAAATGAATTAAGATGCTTTTTTAAGCAATTTGACGAAATCCACAAAAAATGTGCAATATTTTTAATGAGTTACAGATAGTAATAATTATGGTTTGAGTGAATCGCTCAAGAAATGCTAGTTTAAGATGCAAAAATATAGACAAGTGTTCAGGAAAGAAAAGAACTTTAATTATCCACCGTCTCATATTTGATACACATTGTTAACATTGCATTACAAGAATTTATCGTCAACATGATTTGCATTCTTTCAATACAACAAGTTGTAATCTAAAGAAATGAATAACAATAGATGAGCTATTCTCACCAAAATGTTTTGAAAATTACCTTAGTTTTTCCCTCCATAAGGGTTTTTAAGATTTCATGGAGGCAGCCATTTTGAAATGAGCAGGAAAAACCCTTCTACTGCCCCTAGTGGACTGATGATGATGTCAGAAAAACTCCACCAGGTTATATGCAATAGGTTTTGAAGACAATGCTAATGAGATGAGGATTTCAGAATCTGTGTATCTAAGTATTTTAATTTGATTAACCTTTATTTATCCAGGCAGGACAGATTAAGAACATTGTTTGTTTTTACAACTGTAGCAAAGACCTGTTAAAAGAAGGAAGAAGGGTTACAGGAAAAAAAAAAAAGAATTGCTGAATTAAATATAATACATTTTAAAATATTTTTTTCAAGCTTTAAGACAGTTGTTTGTTTTTTATCTGTAAGTTTTAGTTCTGTACCTCTGATAAAAATGAAATTTCCTTTTTGAGAATATGAAACATTGGACAAGTTTAAACAGGCAGAACATTATTATCTTGAGTTGTTTAAAGTCAACTAATCTTTATTGCAGATCATGACAAGTAAATCAATGAAAGACTAAAACAGGAAAATAGTATTTCACTGGAACTTTTTTTTTTTGTCTCGTGTAGCAACAAAAGTTCAAAAGTTAAACCCACAAAAAAAGTGTTTACAAGAAACTTTTCTAAGTTCTACACGAATGTCCTTGGCTGAGAACGCAGGAAAAAGTGCTTATTTTGTTTGTTTGTTTTGTTTTTGTGAGGCTTTCTTCTTTTACCCCTCCTGTTTTGAAAAGACCTTGTGAAGGAAGTATTGAAAAAAAAAAAAAAATCACCAAGTTGTTTGCAAGATTTTGGAAGTGGCTGTCATGAATGAGCATGGTGGTGTGTTTCAGTGCCAGCTGGCAGGGAAATCCTAACACGTCCCAGAGATGAGCGAGGGGCCAGCTGGATACCCGCCGAAAGCTTTAACACACTGCACAGCTTTGCTGCAAACTCTATCAGCCGGTCCTGTTAACTGACAAAACACTTTACTAATTGTGCACTAATCAGTGAGTTTAGTTACTCGTTCCCATGAGCCTGTGGTGCATTTGAGCACTGTTAAACACCGGCCTGGAATTGGTGTTTCGCAGCTCAAACACTCATAATGTCTTGACGCTCTATTGCTTTCTGGCAAATGTTAAAATTGGAGGAGTTCTTCCTTTTCCATATTAGTCTTAGCTTCAGCAACTTTAAAATTGACTTAAGACTCGGTAGGGACTAGAAGAAAACTGTCAATGCTGTGCGATTTGAAGAAGATTCTGTGAGAAAAAAGCTCATGACACAAACATTACCAACTGGTTTTTGTGCTTTGCTCCTTTTTATGCTGGAGGCAGTAATCAATCATCAAGTCATTTATCTCACACCGGTGTTGAGTTCCTTTTATCAGCTGCCAGGGTTCTTCAGCTGCACAGCATTTCTGAATGCAGGTTTGTTGGCTCACTGTGTCAAAATTACAACTAGATAAAAAGTCAAGTTCCCATGCTTATCTACCTTACAACCATGAGAATATAAGAAAATACATTTTCTATGTTCTTTAACTTTTTTATTTTGAGGGAGTTTATCATGAAGCACTTTTAAGATTTGCTCCATGTTTAAAACTCAACAAATGCAATCTGCTTTTAAAACCAAAACTAGACCAAAACCCATGAAACATTTGAAAAGCCACAAACTTACTCTGTTTTTTAAATTGGAAATCAGAGTAGAAGTGGCAATTTTAAACCAGTGAGTCAATTCTCTTTAAAATACAAAAATCACCTGTTTTATGTTATTTAGTCCCTCTTAAAGCCACATTTGTGTAAAGTCATTTGCTGTAAAAAAAAAAAAAAAAGAAGAAGACAAAAAAAAAGAAAACCCTGATATGAGGATGGAATCTTTTGGTCTTTAAAATCCAGCTTTGCATTTGACAAATTTTGCTTTTATGGTTTGTTGATCCGGGTAATAGTCTTAAACCCGTTAAAAGATTTTTTATGTTTACCTCCAACCACACATCAATGCATGCTTAAGTGGCCACTTTCAATGAGAAGTCTATGCAAACACGTGTAGAGTAGATTTTCTGACTACTGTGTGCATTTGCATAGACTTTTCATTGAAAGTGGCCACTTGAGTGCATGTGAATGCATCAGGGGTGCTTGGACCTTCACAGGTTACAGTCAGGAACTGACTTTTTCTATTAAACTGGACATTCTTTAAAGATAAACCTGAAGGAAATCGTCTTTTTGGTGTTTAGAACACATTCTTGTGGTATTTTTGTCATGATTGAGGACAGGTATAAAACAAATGAAACATCAAATTGCATTTCTGATTACTCATTTATTCAAATCATTGTGAATCAGAAGCTGACAAGAAAATGCATTTCGAGAAAGAACGTATTTTTTAGGAAAAAAATTCAAGCTCCCTGCTTCGAACCATTCTGATGCACTTGTACACGACTAGATCCATGTGTGTCATCATTTTCCCTGTCCAAGCTGGTATCTGCCTCAAGACTGGATAGCTCCAGTGTTGCTCGCCATTTTTGTTGCACCAGTTTTGTTAGTTTGAGGTTGTGAGGGGCTGTAAGCTAGCAAGGGAGCATGTAAACAAATGGATGATGGGAAGAGGGCTGGCTTCATCCACACCAATGATCCTATCCACAACTCAGAGACACATTTCTAATGAACAACTTCCGGTTTTTTGGGGGTTTTTTTGCCTAAAAGGGCATAATCATAATTAAAAGACCACTGAACACATTTTATAGTTGATCAAAAGATGACTGGAGAGGGAATTCAATGCATTTAAGCATTAGCCTATTTCTTTAAAGTTCCCCTCCAATGAAAATCCTGTTTTTATTTAGTTTTTGAAATGTACGTTTAGCATTTTTTCTTATAAAAGAGAACATATTTAATAAGAAATCCTTGCATTTTTGCCTTTCTGATTATTAATCATTTTAAGTCTCTGTCAATCTAAGATTTTAAGCTTTCTTTTAAAGGGAAGTTGCAGTTGCTTCGCTATTATTTCTTGGGGAAAATAATTCAGAAATGTTAAAATATGTTCAAAAAATTACTACTCACTCGTAATTTCCTATAGACGTGCATCCCGTGCTGGAATTTTGCTCTAGACTGCACATTCGCAGAAGCAAAATAAGGGTTAGGGTTGGACACATGCGACCAACAACAACATTGAACCTTGAACACAACTAAAATACGTGCGACCATTTCAGCAATGTACATGAATTTCTATTAGCTTATGTGCTGGTCACATGTAAATACATGCAAATAACATAATTCAAATATATTGAATTCATTTATTTATTTTTTTGTCAATGGAACCTATCATAGAAAACAAAATGTCTATTTCATTTTATAGACCCGCTGTGGGCTAGACGGGGAAACTCCCTGAACATCTTGTTTCTTCCCAAGAATTTAAAAAAAAAAAAGAAACTGAATCAGATTAACCTGCCAGCCATGGCTTTATCCTGAGCCTCCAAATTTTGGCCTCTTGTGTTGTAAACCGTCAGAGTCTGGCCTCTCTCTCCTCTGCAGGTCAAAGCTGGCTGTGTCTAGCGTGGAGAAACACTGAAGAGCATGTCTGTGTTTGTGCTCAAGAAAGAAGAGTTGGAGTGTGGGTGCATGCAGATGGTTCACAAGCCAAGCTTTCAATTAAGCCCTTAGTATAAATATCCATGGCTGATTGGAATGTGGCGACTGCTGGCACAAAAGGCTCGTGTTGGCCAGCCTCCAAAACCCCGTCGCTTGTTCGCTCTCTCAGTTGTGCTGGAAGCTGCCCAAGGTTACTTTGAGATTGAACGCAATAATTTCAAACTCCAAGTGTGTTTGTTGTGACCACTCTCCTTTCTCCATCCTCCTCTCCACTTCATGGATAGCTTTTTATTTAAGAACCCATTTGAAGATTTGTAGTCCTCTGAGCTTAAATCATTATTTTTAGTTTTAAACTTAAATATTTGAACATGCGTTTTTTTATTTTTACATTTTTTTTCCCCTTTGTTTGGGGTTTCCTCCCACTCGATTTGGGTTTCAGTGTGGCATGTAATCTTATTTAGCCCATGCTGCAGGTGAACAGTCCTTGTGTCCTGCCTGGGGAGGCCCTGTATATCCTTCACAGATTATGGGGATGAGCTTCCAGACAACTTATCCCTCAGTCCCATAAGCTGTCTGAAAAATTATCCACACAACCAGGCAGATAGTGGTGGGGGGATGAAATGACAAAGCAAAAACATTTGGGGAGAAGGACATGCTTTTGCTGCCGCTCAAGAATTTTGATTGTTGCAGCAAATGAGATTGGAATAATTCATAAATATTTCTCTTTTTAATGTTTTAGTTTTTATTTAATTTCACCAACTGATTTTTTTAAATTAAGAGCTTCAATCTATTTGAAGATTTTAGAATAATTGTTCACATTGACCTCAGAGTTTCTCAAAGCAAAGGACTTAATGTCAATCTCTTTGTTAGAAAGCCCTTTTATTTTTCCACCCCTCCTCCACCCCTCCCGTCTGTAACCCACCTACCCAAGCTATGTCAGGGAAGCACCCCAGTGTCTTATGCATCCTTCTGGAATCGAGAGAGATTAAAAAATTAGGGGATTAGGTACCCCTCCTCGTCCCATAATCCAACTAAACAATGCTTTCTAATGTCGAACGAGAGCTCTCAAGGCGTGGGTAAGTCCTTGGTGTCGGTTATTCCTTATGGAAGGATTCCCTTGGAAAAGACGCACCGTCCCGTCCCGTCTCCCTCTCTGTCCCAACCCCCTCTCTTTATGATCTGGGGGCTATAATGAGACAACATGGGAGATGGAGCCTAATATCTGCTAATAGGGTCAATGAAATAAACTGTTTTACAGGGGTCACTGTTGGCACAAGGACGAAAGGGCTGCTAAATGCTCATCTCTCTGATGCCGGTTGTGGATAGGATTTTTTTTTTTTTTTTTTATTACAACAATACAGTGTCAGTCAGTAATAATGGTTGTGATAACATAGAGAAACCCCGGTGATGCAAGACACTCACAAGCTGGTGAATTAAGGCCCTGTTTTAAATATGTCAGCGCCACGTGAAGGCTGGAAATGTAGCCGGCCATGGAATGCACTCCTTTAATTTTATCACTCTGTCAGCTTTTATTAAAACCCATTTGTCACAAGGGGGGAGAGGGAGAAAACAGGAATTAGAGATTTAAAAAAGAAAAAAATCGGAGAAAGGAAAGAAGGAGAGTCAAAGGGATGTAAAGGTAGTTCAAAAAAGCAAAACAGGGGATTTTCTTGAAATGCTTGATAAAATAAATTGTTGTGATGTTGGGAGGAGGGTAGCAGGGATCTGCTGCCGGAGCTTAGATAACAGGCCTTCTAGGTGGAGTGGAAATCAGGAGTGGGAGGGTCAGGAGGGCCTCAGCAGGAGTGATTGATGATGAAACTGGCATATAGTGGACCTGAGGGACTCCCCATCCCTGTCTCCAGCCCCATCCTGCTCATCTACATTCTCCCCCACCTCCACCCAAACCCCCAATACTTACTGCTCCACCCTTGCACCCATTTGTAATAGTCTTAGGAGCTTCTCTCAAGGACCAGCTGACACCAACCCTCTCATTTTTTTTTTATTTCTGTTTAAGATAACAAGAATTGAATCCAAGATGAGTGGAATCAAAAACCCCATCAGTCTAATGATCCTTTTTAGGAGAAGAATTAGGATTTTAGGCATGTGATCACACACAGACATGCTTTTTAAAGTAAATTTGACGTGTTTTTGCATTTTTGTTTTTAAAAGCCAGAAACATTTCCTTCAAATACTTATCATTTTAAAATTGAGACTAAATCAAATACAAAAAATGATTTTTTTTGTTTAATTTTTCTTTTTGTTGTTGTGGTTTATTGCCTTGGAGGAATAATAATCAATGTTTTTTTTTTTTTTATGTGTTTTTAAATGTGCTCTAATTTTGCTGTTTAGTTAAACAGGTAGTTAAAATCCTCTCCAATCATCTGTGATCTATGTTAAAAGCGTTCCCAGTGGTCTTAATAATGAATATGATGTTTTTAGCCAAAATCAATAAGACCTGTGTCGTTTTCTTGGGCATAGTTTCTGCAGAGTAGCAATAGTTTATTAGAAATTTGCCTCCGAGTTGTGACCAGGGCGGTTGGTGGGGAGTAAGCCTGCACTTACCTCCCATTATACCTTTGTTTACACTTTCTCTTGTTAGTTTGCAGCCCTTCACACCTCCAACTTAAAATTAGTGGTGCAACAAAAATGGGGAGCCATATCTTTACTATCCAGTCGTACAGTTTTGAGGTCAGATTCAGATGAGGAAAACAAAGATGTACATGGATCTATTGGTCTGCAAAGGAATACAAGGGAAAGGGGCGGAACAGGGAGCTTTTGGCCTGATGATTGCAGTGTGTACAAAACAACTATAATCTTCTTTAAGCAGCATTTTTTCATCCGCTACTGATTCACCACGATTCAAATAGTATTAATTTTAATTGTCTTTATATGAATCCATCATAAAAAAATAAATGCTACAAGAATATGATAAAAATGCCAAAAAGAGGATTTTCGTTGGAATGGGTCTGTAAAGTCACCAAATGACCTTTTTTTGTTCCCTGTAGTGTTTTAATTATGATTGTGAAGTTTTTAACCAAAATCCTACATTCCAAATGTCTTAAAAACAAATATTTTTTTTATGCAGATCTGAAGCCTCTGTTTCCAAAATCCCCTCTGAGGGGGTGTGGCTTTTGGAGCTGAGCTAAGAATTCCCGCCCCTGATCACCCTGTCTGATTCATGATAGCTCTGTGTCTTGCTAGCCTACGTCTTCATTGCTACTACATAAAAATGTCAAGAAATATCGGTAATGTCCAGCCGTATCGTTTTGAGCCGGATATCAGCTCGGACGAGGAAGTGAAGATCTTCATGGACCGAAATTCCTCCAAATTCCTGATTCTTTCTCCTTCCAGTTCACCAAAGACTCTTTTTGCTATTTATCCAATGTTTCTTGGAGTTGCTGTTATAAATACATTCAATATATTGGTTTCTCAGAGCAGACTCCTTGGGAAAATAATGAAAGCTAACATCAAAATGCTCTTTCATTGATTGCAATCCTTTACAGCTGCGGTCAAATGAGCCGCCGTTCGCATTTTCGTGGTCACATCAAAAAGCTTTGTTGAGATTTTCTAGCGTTCTCAGACCTGCTACCACAGTATTATATGAAACTCACACAAAAAAATCCAGTGACGGCTGATTTTCGCACAGAAATGTGAACAGCAGCTCATTAGACCGCAGCCGATGGGAAGATACCATCTTCTCCGGAACTTGAGAAAGACACGCTTCCCGGGCCAGATGAGGGGTTTAGCGCAGAGCTATTGTGGCATATAAAAGGCTCATTAATTCAAACAGAGCCTGTCTGCAACAGTTTGATTGACAGCGATTTAAAAGGAGAAATACTCGGAAATGTCAAAACTAAATGACTTCTTATTACATTTGTTCTCTAATAAGAAAAATACCTCTCATACAATCCTATTTTTCATCAGAGGGAAACTTTAAAGGAAGAGGAATGGTCAAGAGAACCCCAAAATGTTCATGTCTTACTTTTCTAAGAACTAGGTAGGGCTGTCAGCTAAAGACCCAACATGCTAGTCTGAATTTGGGTGTGCTACATTACATGTCAACCACACTTTCCTCACTCTGTCAAAAAGCTTTGACTTGGCGCAGAGTTCTGAAATTGCATCAAAGTGGCCCACCACCACATCTCCACCCCATCTGGTGGTCCCTCACTCCCTGTCTTCTACCTTTAAACCCACGCACCCCAGCATCCACAATCAAAAGGAGATTGAATGATTCATTATGTCTTTCCCGCCTTCTTCGCCGAGTGAATGCATGAAAAATGGAAGACAAGAAAGAGCTTTAAGAAACACTTTTACAATGCTTTCTACATGCCTCCCTGTCCCCCTCGCTCCTCTTTTTCTAAGTGAATACTACATGATGGCAACGGGAAAAGAGGGGGACAGAGAGAAGGAGGAAGCTGAGAAAGAGTGAGTCGGGGGGGTAATATCAAGTGTAACAACATATGAATTTCAAATTTACGAGGAGACATCAAAGTGTGCCATCCAGCATGTCTCTTCGACAAGGACACTTTCTGATTTTTAATTCCGTACCCTGATTGTATCGCTGAGGCCCGACCGAACAACGGAGGAGCAACGCCGGAGAGTGGCATCGGGCGGCAAGAGATAGAGCGGGGAGGGGGGGAAGGGGGAGGGGGGGCACTGAGGAAGGAGAGACTAAGTGAGATCAGAGGGGGTTAGAAGAAATAGATAGAGAAGGAGGAGGAAGGAGAGAAGAAAGAAGACCCTCATCCAAATACACGCGGCTGGGCCCTTTGTTGTCAAAGCGATCATAGTTCCTCTTTCATCAGACAGAGCGATGGAGAGGGGCTAAAGGAACAGAGAAAGTGAAACTGAAAGTGATCCACTCCTTTTTCCGCTGGGGTGACAAAGACATGGATAGAAGGAGGGCAACTTTTTTCACCCTTTGCACAAATCAAATCAAGACTCTTCTTTCAAGGACTTGTGCGTACATGTTTTGCGCACTTTGAGGACAAAACGCTTACAAGTAACGCCAGGAGCGTGTGCTAGCAACCCGAAACATTTTATCTGTTTACGTTCGGCCGCTTGGCTGTGCCGGTGCAGTGACAATGCAAACTGTAAAACAGTGCTAATCACGGGTGGTTTTCACCGTTCCCCTGCCGTTCCGTTCAGGTGGCAGCTCAACTGCTGTAGCTGCCTAATTGTCGGGGAGATTCTCAGCAGGAATGTGGCAGACTGCTGGCATCCTCTATCCGGCCAAAACGCCGTGCCAGCACCGCTGCGGTGGCTGCCAGCTCTGCCACAGGGCCAGCCTGTCCTGCCCAGCATCCATGGCAGAGGTCTTACAACCTTAAAAGATACCCCATCATGGGAACTCCTTACATTCCTCTGTAGTAGCGGATTGGAAAACCCTAGGAAGACACAGAGCGGTTAGAAAGGTCAAATTACTGCTATATCTTGACATATTGCACAGCGTGTCTTAATCAGACGTGGCAAATCTCCAGTGTTTGAATCCCTTGTGGTGCAGCTTGTTTTATGGTTCTGTGTCAAAGCCACGCTTAAACTGCACTTGAAACCATTTTAAGCCATTTTGCAATTAGATCATAAAAGGCCAAGTATGTTTTTCCAAAGGATGGGGATCCATTCCTTTTTTCTGCCTGAGTGTGGGAGTTTAAAGTCCCACTCCAATCATCTTTTGATCTATTATAAAAGCGTTCTGAGCAGTCTTTTAACTATTATTATGGCATTTTAGCCAAAATAAAAGTGTTGTTTTTAAGGACATAGATAGCTTGTTGAGCCCCTTTGTTACTGCAGGCTTTTTTTAACAACAATTTTTTTTTTTTTTTTTTTTCATAACAAGTTGAAAAAGAAAAATACTTATTTTTCTTTATAAATGTCTTCAAGACCATGTTAAGAGTGGGTCTTTAAAAAAGTTATCCCTTAACATGAACCAGGAGGATGGTTCATTTGGTTTTGGTAGGCTTTCTGCTCATTTTAATTTGATGTTCCTGTGAAGTTTGTTTGTTCATATGTTCTGTGTCTAAAAATGTCCAGCACGTCTTCTGAATTAGAAAAAGTCTCTGAAATCCATCAACAGCTCGAGCTATGTTAGTTTGGAGTGTTTAATTTCTATACTAAGTTAATTGTTGCTTAGGTTTGCCAAAAAAAAAGCCAAAATGCGCTCAGGATTATCGTCAACTGAGCTTTGAAATTGAAGTTTATTATCTGTAAAAGAGCAGCTGAAAAAAAAGGGAAGGTACACTGTTAAAAAGTGAGGCGTTGGATCAATTGACAAAAATTGTTTTTTTAATTACAATAAAAAATTTTTGGTTTGTTTTAAATCAAATTTTGGAGTTGAGTAAACCATCAACTCAGTATTTTAATTTTATTTAAAAAAAAAACAATAATTTTAAATGTAACAAATTACAGAACTTTTGTCATTTCATCCAATGTTTCACTTTTTACAGAGTAGGGAAAGAGATTTTAATAAATGTACTTCATTTCTTACATTTATTAATTTATTTAAAAAAATAAACCAAAGAAGAAGGTTTCTCAAAACAGATTCCATTCTAAAATAGTCAACAAAGCCAGTTTAACTGGAGCCGTTAAGGTGGTAATAATGTCATAGGTTCAGAATTTAAGGCTGTTTTGCCCTAAACATCTGGATGCTGGGGGCCTCTGACGTGCCATAAGGCCACAAGCACCTAGAGCAACACACCTGGGACTTATGCATGAACTGGCTGTCTCATAAAACTCTGTATTCAAAAAGGAACCTGACAGACAGTCTTAAGTGAGGCGGTGCAATAATGTGGGAAAACATTTTTCTCCACTATAAGTTGAATTATACTAAAATAAAAAATGACACGTTGGAATTTTAACTCAAAGGAAGCGTCAAATTTCATGAAGGTTTTCTAAAATTTGGAAAAGTAATTTTGACTGGTAGCTTTTGAAAGTGGTGAAGTGGAAGAAATCCCGACATCTTCAGAAATAAAACGACACCAGTAAACTTTTGACTCGGCAGTGGCCTCCTATTATTTTAACAGCTCGCAGAATTAAGACAGAAGGTCAACAAACTCATGCCATACAAACCGTGGCACCCACAAACCACGACACACACACACACACTCACACACATGTTAGCGGGGGCCCCTTAAGTTGTGGAGAGGGGTGCACGGTGAAGCAGCTGGGAGACGTGGAGCCACAATGGCCCTTTAGGGCGAGACAGCCCTAATCCGTCCCGCGTCCGACAGCGCCAGTGAAAGGGGGCCTGTCAATCATAGCATGGCACCCTCGGGTCTCAGAGATGGGCTCACTCAGATGTAAGATTTACTGTACCCCCTCTTTTCTGTCTTATTAAAATCTCTTTGCAGACAGACTGAGATACAGATACGCACGTGGGTGCACGCAGACACACACTAACACGCACGTTAACAGCTTGCCATTTCTCATCTGTCACTGCTGAACGTGACTGCATACAAGCTAATATGTGCGCTTAGACGTGTGACAGAGGAAGAGCAACACTTTGAAACCTATCGTGAGTTATCATTACTTCAAAAACCAAACAACGTTGTCAACATTTTATGGAGACAAAATGACAAATCTCTAAAAACTCCACATTACACAGGATTTAGTCAACACATTTTATTTCAATTTTCTTCATCATTACACTGTTAAATCGTGCTTAACTTGCTTAAACATAAGATTGTTGATTCATATTAGCAGCTGTACATCACAGAATCCCATTACATGCTGACTATGTTAATGACTGAGACAGTAGTGTAGAAGCTGGGAGGATCTTTTTGGATGCGTTTCATAGGACTGCTGTTGCCTGGCATGCACACACAGAGACGTGCACAAACACACTCTCAGCCACGGATGGAGAGGCAACCACACAGGCAAACAGAATGCAAAGGCACATGTACGTACACACACATGCACACACAAAGAGTAAACACTTATTTAGAGGTGTCAGACACTGCGCGCAATATCCTCTGGCACAGTGGCTGCATGTGTGCATGTGTGCGTGTTCCAATGAGCCGTCAGCTGAGCTGAGCCGCGCGCTGTCCGTTGCAGTTGGGTGATGGTGATCAAATCTAACAGACAGCGAGGACCAGAGCACGCTCGCCGCCTCAGAGACAGGGAGGGAGAGAGAGGGAGTGCACCAAGACCGCCTCTGGCCACCATTATCTCTTCAGTGCATGACTGTGTCCATGTGAGTGTGACAGTGTGAAAAATAGTGTTTGTTTACTTACTTGTGTGTGCTTGTGCATGTGTAAAAGTGTCTGCTTGTTTGTGTGTCTCTTGTCAGTGCAGGCGAATGAGTGTGTGGTCATGTTTGCTGTTCAATATGCTGAAGCCATATAACTGACTGGGGAATAACTACTGAGCCAGATGACACGGTGGGAAGATACTTCTGCTGAGGTCCTAATTCAACACCTCCAGCTGAGGTTAAAACTGCTTAAACTTTGCCCTTCCTCTGTTAGCTGCCGGCTTTTATTCATTATGTGAGTGGACCCACTTATCACCTGAAGAGGAATTGAAGGAATGAAGGGACATGTAGAAACAAAGTAGTTGGACTGGGATCACAAATGATAAAAATGTATACATATATATTTTTGTATTCATTTCCTGGTGAAATAGAAGTATCGTCTGTTCAGACTACACATGAGAACTTCATCTCTTTGTAAGGGACCAGTCTGAATTTTTAATTTAACAATTCAAATTGATTAAAACTATATCTTTATTAAAATTTAAGCACAGAAATGGGATTAAAGTGTTTCAACTTTAATCACTTGTGGAGAAATATTGAAACTTTCATTCTTGCATGAATTTTTCAAAATAAAACTTTTATGCAGCTCTAAACATTGAACAGTTGAAATTTAGTGAGACAGGCCATTTTATTGTTACCAAAACTGCCAAAAGTTCATTTTTGAAGCCTCGAAAGGATTTAAAATTCCTGGTGGTATATTCATGAGGACCTGGATATGTGTGTGTGTGAAGTCAAAAGAGCCCACAGATGGCCCCCTGGCTTGTAAAGAGTTAACTGCAGCATCTGTTATTAGCGTGCATTAACCCTAAAACATGTCGTCATAGCTGCCTATGAGTTACTTTTTAAACTGTTTTTGCTATAAACTAATATTTTACTATAAAGTATTAAGAGAAATTAGGTAAATGGGTGCAGTAGTTTGTAAATCTTTTGAAAATGAGCATGAATCGAATAAGAAAATGCAAACACTTTGTTGACGTGAAGCCTTCAGTGGTAAAAATGAGGAGCTGCAGACTTATTTTACTTTTAACAGTAAAGAAGTATTTTTTGCTATAATTATTGACTGTTAAGTGCAAAAGATCCCATTCTAATTTAGTTAAAAAGGAAAACTGCATTTTTTGTTGGCTGTTAAATAATTTCTAAAGTCAGTTTTACAGGAATTTAGTCTTTTTTTAAATTGTACATAAATTTTGAAATGAATTTAAGTTTATTTTTATTCAATAGTTTACCTTTTTACATGTGTTCACAAGGGAAAAACAACTTATTAGAAAAAGGTTTAAACCTTTATAAGTCTACTCCATGCTGCCGCCACCAGAGCAGAGCCGGCCTGCAGACCCACATCATTTAACATGCTGCCAACACCCCACACCCCCCCCCAACACACACATGCACACTCCTTCCACACATCGGTCACTGTGTGTGTGTGCGCGCGAGAGAAAGAAACAGAGATGAATGACTGTCTAATCACTCACACAATAAAGAAAGGCCTCATAATGAAAACCACTGATAAGAAAAATTAACATAAAACCTAAGTGGTACAGAACAAGACAGTGGACATAAATAAAGAGGTTTCATGCACCATAAATCTAAACTATAAACACAAGCGCAAAGACACACATGCTGAACAGAGAGGCTGGGAAAGAAAGAGCCTAAAGCCTGTGTACACGCATCTGCTTCATCCTCAATTTTTTTTTTTTGCCAGTTCCCGCAGAGCCGGGTCCTCCACTCATACCACAGTGCAGTATAAGTTTTAATGGTAAATCAACAAAGGCCCGACATGAAAGAAAGGCTAGCTTTTCCAGTTTGCAGGGTGAAGAATTATTCATCAGCACTGTAGTGTTGCACTGCAGGCAAAAATCCTGCAGCACCGCTCCATTTTAATTGCCAGAAAATGACTGTAAATGATACTGAGAGCGAGGGAAGGAGGGCAAAAAAAAGGAGAAGAGAAAAGGGGAAAAGGGAATCAGAGGTATAAAGAACTCAGGGGGAAAAAAGGGACCAACAGCTGCCCCCCCCCCCCAAAAAAAAAAAAAAATTGAAGGCCATGGTGATAAAAAAGCTATGTGGCAATCAGAGAGGTGGAGTGCCCCCCCATCTGCTTAAAAAAGAGATAGTGAGGGGAGAAAAGAGGAGAGGAGGGCGAGGGGAGTGCCATCAAAAAAGGAGTGGTGGGATTAGGTCTGAGAGAGAGTTTACCACGCTCTTTTTGTGCGCCGAACCTGCAGGATTAGAGATAACAAATGTTAGCTGAGGACGGGCACCTGCTGTGAGCCGAGGAGAGGAGGAGGAGGGGGAGGAGGAGGAGAGGTGGACAGGAGGGGAGGAGAGGAGCTATCCCGCTAAAACAGCAGAATGGGCTTTTGTACCCCCTCACAGAATTAGAGGGAGAAAAAGGGATGAAGAGGCAGGGAGTGGATGGAACGGGTACAAAGTAAATTTGTAATTGTCAAACAGATGAAGGAGATGAGATTTGGTGGAGGAGTAAACATTGAACTTGCTAATCTGCGGGCCTCAAAGCCAGCTCTGCTGGCAGCAACTCCACCATGAGTGTCTGCGGCGATTTGAAGAGTTCCTAAGGGCGGGAGCCACGAACAACCAACTTTATTGCATCTTTCGGCTCCCCGTCCTCCTCCTCGCCTTTCCCTCGTCCCCGCCGTGTTTGGGAGTGTGAGGCTAAAATTGCCACTGGGGCCTTGGGACCTCCCTGTCTGGTCGCCGCATTGACCCCAGCTAAAGGAGCGCTCAGACTGGTCAATCAGCAATTAAAAGCCTGTCTGCGGCCGCTAACTTAATTCAGCCACTCGGCTTAGTGCCGCGGCATCCAGACAGAACCGAGACGGGCTCGACAGCGCTGACCTCTCCGCTCCTCCTCACGCAAATACAGTCGTCTGATCCAGTGCAGTCCTACCGATGTTTGAGCAGAACGGGGAGGGCTTATCAACCCAACGCATCCTTATAAGGAGCACGACAAGATGTAAGGGAGTTACCTTGAGGCCTGGCCTGGACAAAAAGGTCACAACCTCTCTTGGTAGCTGAACTTCAACTTGAGGGTTTAACCCTGCTTAACGTTCAATACTCCGTTTGACCTTTTCTTTGCTCTGACTGGAGGCATTTACTGTAGTGGACCGATGCGGTTTCTGCGTGGTTCAACACAAAATCAGCACAAACACGAGCGTTTCCTCTCAGAACACACACACACTCCTCACTCATCTGCTTTTTTTTTTTACCGATTCACCCGCTGCTCACAGAAAAGGAAATATAAAAACAAAAGCAGGAGAATAACTGCAGGGGCTGGTAAACGAAGCATAAAGACCCCGAGTGACCGAGGGGAATTATTTGGCTCCATTAAGCAGGCATTAACATGAATTACTATCTAATTAAAATTAAACAGCTCATTAATAACTTCGTGGTGGGGCCTGAGTGTGGAAGTACTCTAGAGTGTGTGTGTGTTTAAGAAAGAGAGGCTGTGTTGTGGCCAAGAGAGCAATCAAGGGGGATAAAACTTAAGCAGCTGCCCCAAAGAAAAGTCGGGTTTTGTGAGGGCGCCCATGTGGAACCGGATTGTGCGGAAAAACAGATGAAAAAAATGAATTGTTTGATCGTGCAAGATAAAAATTATATATGTTTGGAAAACTTTAGTTGTGAAGAAAGATGTGTACACAAAATAGGATTCAAATACTTTGGGTTTACACACACAGGTACACACACTTGGTCACACAGATGCACGCAATTAAGAAAATCTAAACGCTTGAATACTTTACATTTGCAACAATATGTGTGAGATATGTTGATTCGCTCCAGTTGTGTCCGTTTGGGGTCACGGCCTTCGTGTTGGCAAGCCGGTCAACGCCGCGGCGCTCTGTCTGGGGGGAAAAAAAAGGAGGAGTGATGAGAGGGAAGTTGTTCTGGATGCAGAAAGCTTAATGTGAAATGGAAGATATGGAAAAATATCACTTTAGTTCCAAAAAAATGACAACAAAAACTGCCCTGAACTCTTAATCTCCTCCTCGTGCAACGACGACGGAACCCCGTCAATTTACTACTGTTGAGACAGCCAATAAAGAAATAATGACAGCTATGCTGAGTGAATGACAGGCAGATGTTATGGACTTGGGCCTCAAATATATGCCAGTGCATGCATCAGCCTCCCCTCTCCACCTCCCACCCCTGTCTTCCTTCTCTTGGCCAGGAGCTGTTTGCCTCTCTATCAGCGGTGCTCCCTGAAAGCAGGGACCCCATCCATATTCACTGGCTTCAAATTCCTCTGCTTATCTCCCCCCTCCCCAACCCTTGAAAAACCTCCTCGTGTTCCCCTCTGCACATACATACATACATAAACACGTCTTTATGGAAGCAAGAGGCAAACGCGCCGGGCCAGGAGGGGGTCGGGGATAAGAATCACCTTGAATTCAAAGTAGAGGATTGTGGATCCTCAACGGGCGGACAGACAGCCAACCAGGCACACAGGCTGAGGCTTACACTGGCATGACACACAAACCCCGAGACAGGTAGACAGAGGCTTTAGGCGGTAGGTTCAGATGCCACCACAGTCCATTAGTAATTCTAAGGATTTGGAATTGTGCGGTGGGATGTTTTGAAAGTGCGAATTGCTGGATGATATGTCTTTACATGCTGGGATGCATCACATTGCGGAGTTTTGCACTTTTAAAGTTTTCTTGACTATTTCTGCTCAGAAGTTATTGACAAATCTAATTAGATTAGCAGTTATTCCCAGCATGGAGGTTTTGTGAGAGGAGGTCAAATCACTTTTGGATGCTTTGAAAAAGAGGAGCAGGAGATAAGCACTGGAAGTAGGGAAGTGAGGGGCCTCAAAGAGCTGAGGCAGAGACACATGGAGCAGGGGGGAACCACCACCCCGTTCCTCTGTGAGCCGCCTTGTTTGGGGATTGAAGTTGGGAACTCTCTCCTCTACTAATTGCTCGCCGGTACCGTTCATGAATATTCATTCCGAAGTGTTCAGACCCCGCCTAATTAGCCGAGAGATAGAGGAAGAAACTCGCACCTTTTACCACAAGAGAAGCCCCCCCCTCCCACTCCTCTCCATTCTCAGGGGGGATGCTGGCAGAATAGCCCGAGTTCATTAACCGAAAAAGAAAGAGGGAAAGAAAGTTACCTGAAAAACACGGGACGATTTGGTCTTCACAAATACACGGGTAAACTGAGAGGGGTTTTTTTGTGCGATTGCATATTTAATTCCCATTAAGCATGCCTATCATTAAAAAAGTGGAAATGAAATACAATTATTGGATTGAGTGAGATGCTGGATGTTATTCCACCCGCGGTCGTTGGAAGGCACATCACATGAATTTTAAAATCAAAATACACTCCTGTGGTGTGTCGAAATGTTCCCTCTGGAATAGGAAAAAAAATGTTTTAAACATCTAATATAAGGCAGAGGCTGATTGGAGATCTTTATTTTAGAGTAAACTTGTGAAAACAAAACGGTCTGAACTTTATTTTGAAATTTGTTATGCATGAAATGTGTTGCTAAAAAGTTTAACCATCACAGTAAAAGTCTAAATCAAGATTTCAAAAAATGTTTTTAATGTATTTATTTATTAACATATTTACAAAATGTTGATAACTATTTGTAGCTCATTATCTAACCCAAATTGTTTTTTTAAACATTTTTCCAGGCACATCCTAACTGTGAGGTGAAATAAGAGCAGTTTGGATAACTCAAGGGTTGATGTCCGATTGGCTGATTGGCTGCATATTAAGTGAAGCGCACAAGAGCAATATGAGTGACTGTCTTATGATAAGACATTACTGTGAACAAAATTTAACAATTTATCAAGATTTTGCTAATAAAATAAAATTCATCTATTACACATTTTGGAAAATCAATTAAAGCGCGTCATTTTGGCACGTTTTTATTACTTTTTAATTTCAAAATTAAAGTTTAAACTTGTTCAGTCTTAAAGATATGTCCCTAAAAGTGGACAATCACATCAAAACTATAACATCATGAGGATTTATTTCTGGCAGAGGAGGTCATCCAACTTCCTCAACTCTGCGGTTCCGCGTCCGTCGTCATTTCATTCACTCAATTTTTTTTTAAACCCATCATATCGTGCTCATTTCCAGCCTCTTTTTCCTGTTCTCCTTGCCAGTCGCCACCGAGTTCTGTGATTCCTTTCATCGAGCGCACCATGGAAACCCAGTGCGTCCTGGCAAAAATGCACCTCGGCGCGCACAAGGCCACGTTCTTTACAAAAGGCCCAAAGCATCTGGACCTTTTCCTTTCGAGAAGCTCGTCTCTGGGATGGCAAAAGCACAAGACGGGGTCTGTGTGGCACAAACCGTTGCTTTTTATAGACTAGCTGACAAGAATGACTCGCTGGCAAACGCATCTTCATTAACTGAGAGCTGCGTGGAGCTCTGATCCCTTAAAGCAGTGACACGCAGCTGCTGGGGTCTCTCGTGGGTTTACGCACAAGCATCAGGAGGACAAAAAATTAACTTTTGTTATTTATTTTACTTGAATCGTAAACGTTTCTGCACTTTTAATTTTCTTTAGTTTTGCGTAAAAAAAACGCAGAAAAATACAGTTTTTTTTTATTTTTAATCCATCTATTTCTGATAAAAATCGCACTCTGATCGTTTCCTGACGCCTTTGAAAAACTTATTAATCATGCAGCGTGTTTTCCTTGAAAAGATTAATATGCACATCGCCAGTACAAATTGCACAATACATCTTAAAGTCGGACTTTGTTCCTGATGAATTGCTTGAAAACGACACGCGCGTAAAAACCGCGCAGACCGTCTCCCACTCATCCCGAATAAATAGAGGACGCGTGGACAAAAACCACGCCTTTCAAGCGATGATGACGAGCACCTGTGACCCAGGCGGCATTGCACACACAAACACAGACACACACCCCCCCACACACACGCACACAGAGACAGTGAGACGCGCGCGCTGTAAGGTATTGTGAAGAGTACTGCAAGGACGCAGCGCAGCAGAAAGGAGGAAACTCACCTTTTAGTCAAGTAGTCCCGGATTAGAATGAGCAGAGTTGAGTACTCCTGGAAATAGAAAGAGCAGCAAACAAGCAGGCTGCAGAGATAAAACAGGCGAAACGTTGCTTTCAGGTAAATGATTAAAAACGGGACTGTTGCGCCTAGAAAAGGTTTCCCCCCACCACCACCACCAAAAAAAGAAAGACAGAAAGAAAGCTGCTGTTTTAGAAGGAGCGGAACGTGCGCCTGATTGCAGAGTTTTAGGCGAATGGAACGGGAGAGATGTAAGATTTGTTTAAAGCCCCGCATTTCCATTTAAGAACGTGATTGTGTTTGCAAAGATCCCTTTCAATCTTGGCACCCCCCCTCCTACCCCACCACCACCACCACCACCTCCTCCCACTACCCCTTAGCGTCTCTGAGGCTGCTTTGCAATTCATAGAATTGGTAATTTGCTATTGGGACAAAACGTGAAGGGAAAAATAATCAGATCAACCGGGAGAGGTAGCGAGGAAGGAGCTGGGAAGAGGAAACACAAGAGTTTCTCTCTTCAAGTTGCTGCTTGATAAAAATGCTTCTAGGGGTAAATGATTTCATGATAAAGCCCTTTTTTTTTGTATAACAAAAATGTCCTAAGATGAGATGATCTGCCACTTTTGTAACATGAAGAGGGCAGCATTACTGCATAAATGGTAATTATCAGACTTGAAATTTAGTTGAACTTTTAGCAGGGTGTTGTTAAAAAGTGATTTATAAGGAAAATCTTGTTGCGTTAAATATAAATCAATGGGGAGATAAGAAAATTGTCACTCTTTCTAAAGACACAACTGCTTTTTTTACCCTCCTCTTGCGGCGTGGGAGGCTGCAGAGCATCGGGCCTTATAATCTATTTAAGATGAGGAGCGCTATAATCATCAGTGACCTATTAGAAAGGTGCAGGAGTGTGCGTAATTGTAGTGTGTGTGTAGGTGCGTGCATATATGCTTGTGTGTGTGAGTCGGCTTCAAACAGATCCCCGTACTCCCCCACGTGGTTATTTGCAAAACAACCAATCCAAGCCCGGGGAAGCCTAATCAAGCCCCGCTGCTCACCTGCTGCAGAAAAAAAATCTAACTCATTGACAGGATTCACCTAATGAGAGGAGCTCCCCCATAAACTCTGAGGTTTTTTTTTTTTTTTTTTTTATATATAAATAGATCGTGTGTTTTTCTATAACATATCTGCGTTCGGACCTCGATCCATCCTGCGCGTAAAAGGCGCTGCAGCGCGCGCTGGAACCGTGCGCCTATTGAATATGTCCCAGTGGGCTTGATTCGGAGAGGAGCCAATACAAGCAGAGAGGAGGCGTGTCTTAGCTCTTCCCCAAGACCTCCCAGAGCAGGTTGTTGCGTTTTGGCTCTAAAGCTTGGAGACCTCCGAAGTGCTCGTCAGTTTTCCAAGTTGGAGCCATGGCGACAACAGCTCAGTATATTCCGAGGAATAACTCCTTGCCGTCCAACCCGCTCATGCATCCGGATTCGGACAGGATGCACCAGGGGACGACTTACAGAGAAGTGCAGAAAATGATGCACCACGAGTACTTGCAGGGGCTCGCGGCGACTAACACGGGACACCCGATGAGCCTGACGCACCACCAGTGGCTGCCCACCTCCAACACCGACTGGTCCAGCGGTACCCACATCGGGCAGCAGGAGCACAAACCCAGCGTGCAGGCGAGCAGGGAGGACCTGAGCAGCGGCTTCCACCACAGATCTCACCTGGTGCACCAGCAGACGCAGAGCGCACACCATGGCTCCTGGGCGCCCTCCACGACGCACCACCTCTCCCCGCTGTCTCCCGCATCCAACGGTCACCAGTCACTGGTGTACTCCCAGCCTGGATACACAAACCTCAACGCGATGCTGAGTCCCCAGCCCGGCGCCCTCCACCACGGCATGCGGGACCCGCTGCACGACGACACGGGCAGCCACGACAACCAGATGGAGTCCCCGCAGCAGGCGTTCAGCCACCACCAGGACCACTCGGACGAGGACGCGCCCAGCTCCGACGACCTGGAGCAGTTCGCCAAGCAGTTCAAGCAGCGGCGGATCAAACTGGGCTTTACGCAGGCGGACGTGGGCTTGGCCTTAGGCACCCTGTATGGAAACGTCTTTTCTCAGACCACAATCTGCAGGTTTGAGGCGCTGCAGCTCAGCTTCAAGAACATGTGCAAACTTAAGCCGCTCCTTAACAAGTGGCTGGAGGAGACAGACTCCAACACGGGCAGCCCCACCAATTTGGACAAGATTGCTGCGCAGGGCAGGAAACGAAAGAAGAGGACCTCCATTGAGGTGGGGGTGAAAGGGGCGCTGGAAAACCATTTCTTAAAATGCCCAAAGCCATCTGCTCATGAAATCAGCACTTTAGCCGGCACTCTGCAGCTGGAAAAAGAGGTTGTCCGCGTTTGGTTTTGCAACAGAAGACAAAAAGAGAAAAGAATGACACCAGTGGGGGTCCCTCATCCGAACATGGAGGACGTATATTCCCAAGCAGAGACCCCTCCTCTACACCGCTCACTACAGAGTCCGGTGCAGTGACTGTTTTCATGAACAATCCTTATTATTTCTGCGGGGTGGGGTAGAAAAGGGGAACTGTGGAGTTTACAGTATTTAAGTTTGGCTTCAGTTGTCCTGAGAGAAAAAGAGTCGTGGGAAAGTTTAACAAATCAGTTTTGCCTTTTAGTCTTTGGATATCGTTGTGTCCCACACATAGATGACAGAAAGAAACAGGTTAAAATACAATTAAAAATGAAAAAAAAAAGAAAAAAAAATTCTGTGCGCATTTGAAGTGAAGCAAAGATCTTTATATGCCAAAAGTATATGGATGAGCCGAGCATTTAGAATTCCAAATGTGGAACAGTTTTCTGAAAAGTGGCACCTGAGCCCATGCAGGTCCTGCTGTTGTACCATGAACTGTTGGCGCTCACCAGAAAGAGGTGACAGCCTTAAAACACACTGGAGATAAATATTGAAAAAAAAAAACATTTGTTTTTGGCTTAAGCTGATTAACCAGATTTCTGAATATGAGTGTATACTTTCTTTGTTCTATAATTGTCGTCGTTTTGATTTTGGAAATCATTTATCTTCAGTGCGTCTTTCCGCCAAGTGTCTTTGATTTGGTTTCTAATCCTCCGCAGGTACTGTAACTCATCAGAGCAGCCTCTCATTGTTTGTTTTTTAATGTTTACGCAAAGATTGGAAGGTAAGGAAGTGATCAAAACATGTCCCATTGCAGCAGGGCGTGAGAGTTTTGGCTGCATGCCTTAAAAATATTCCTGGCGTTGCAGCTGATTATGACGAAATTTGAGCAATTCTGAACAAGCATTTTAAAATGTTTTTGGCTTTGATTGTTGTCAGTTTGTTTCTTTGCATGGAGCACTTATATTTTTGATTTTTTTTTAATTATTGCTATTATTATTAACGGTTTTTGTTCATAAAATTGTGAGTGGAGCTGATTCCGGTTTGGACACATAAAGCGCAAAAATGTTTCCATGCAGGCGGTCAGCTCACTGTTACCTGCCTGTTAATCCTAACATTTCAAGAAAGATTGGTTTAATGAAAAATAAATAATTACTCAGGTAACTATGTGCCCCGTGTCGGCATGTTACGCCTGTACACGATTTGCGTAATCCTGTGCTTTTTCTTTCTTTATTTTCATCAACAAATCCACGGTTTCCTTTGTTACATGGATTCACTGTATTATATCAAACCGCTGGAGTCACAAAAACAATAGTTGGTCGAGGGTGATGGATGAAGGGATTTACTTTAGAAATATTTATTATTATGGTTATTTTTTATGTTTCAATCTGTAGGGGAAATCTGAAAATCTCGTGTCATTTCTCAGTGTTGGACCAGTATAAAAGCCTACAACAGTGCTATTCAAAACATGAGGGAAACTTTTCCAATAAAAATAATAATAATAAAAAAAAAATTAAAAAAAAGAAAAGATTTTAGAGAAAAATGTTGCCAGGATTATTTCCAGTCTGTAAATATGTCTAATATGTACACTTGTATTTGTTCTGAGATATTGTTTTGTTTTTGTTTCTTTTCGGGCAGTTTTGTACACTTACTAATTCCAAGAAGATATTTTAATATGATTTCGTTTATGAATCTGACCATTTATAAATATATATATATATTTATTTCCTAAAAGTGTTTGGAGCTTTTTGTTTAGCTCTGTCAATGGTTATGTTGCAGTGGATTTCATGTTTTTTCTTTCCTTTTTTTGTTTACTACATTGTTTGTATGTTGATTGCTAAATGTAGACTGCAAAGTCACATTTATATTTATGTTATAGTAATATTTTATTACTTACATAAAACATATATACAAGAACCGGTCTTTTGTCTTCATTAAGATGCCCCGGTGTTGTTTTTGGGCCATCAGCAGAGAGCTGCAGATCAGAGCAGAGCACCTGGACGCACGAACGCTCACCGGAGCGCACCGAGCTGGGCTCCTTTGAATTTGCAGCGAATCGTTATGTAACAGGGGATCGTTTAAAAAGCAGAGGCTGTGTGCATGAACTGACAGCAGTATTCCACCTCAGGCGTTCCCTGCTAACTTTACACTCTGTGACACTCTTCGCATCTTTGTGTAACCGCAGCATTAAATTGTGCAATCCCAACATGGAATCTGTCTTTTCCTTTTTCCTTCATTTGAAATTCAGCTACAAACGAAACCAAAATGATCTTGTAAGCCATCATTTGAGAAGTGAAAAATGATTTTATTGTCTCAGAATTTCCGTGGAATCAGTAATAAATAAACAAAACGAAAGGTTATGAAGTTAAGGGATTTTTGTCTCAAATCCAAAACAGAAAAGAACGTAAACTTGTTTTCATTTTTGAAGAAATGCAAAAATATTTCCAAAAATTCTGCTTTTGGTTTAAATCAAGGAGCGCACATTCAAAGATGGATTACGCACAGGCCTCAATTCCCACAGTTCTTAAATCAACCTTTATAAAACATTTGTAAATCTCACATCATGAACTAAATAAAATGATTTTAAATTGAAAATGTGTTTTTAAGTAAAAATAACTTTAAAATCCTTCAGACAACTGCTGTAAAAAGTCATGGGGAGCGCGTAATCAAACCTGAAAGCTGCGCTTTTATTTTGAAGTGGCTCCCAACTTTATAAGCAAACTTTAATTTATATAAATGTATTTGCAATGAGTTGTAAGTTTAACTCAATTTTATAACAACCTTGCTAAAATAAAATCAGGTTTCCTTAAATAGTTTATTTTCTTGATCTTTATATAAATCTTACAAATCTTTATTAATATATTTTTTTGAATTTGTCATCCACCGTGCGCTGAAACATCGAAGTTGAACACATCAGAGCCTCAGGCGGCCTTTGGAGCCGCTGGAATCCAAGGCAGAAGCGAGGTTTTGCAGCGGCCGCCGTGGTCAGAGCGCGCACGGGAGAAGAGGCCTCACCACGGTGCAAAAACTTCCTGCACAAACGCGTGCCACATGCGCCCCCTGCTGGGCAAATGAGTGTACGGCAGCGAGGGGTCTCCAAACTCGAAATGAGCCTTGAAGCGAGATGAAAAGCTGTGACGCTCTACCAAAGAAGACGCTGCTTTAGCTAATAAATACATTTATGAGAACTAAAGAACAGAAATTGTTTTATTTTTTAGCTTTTTACCCATATTACTCGTTCAGTTTTGAAGAGACTTTTAGGGAGCCCAGTTATTAGAGGCTTTGAAACATTTTGACATTTTTTTAATGACCCCCAGAATTTACTTCAAATTGAGGTCCGCTCTTGTCTAGATGAATGTGGTGACTTATTTTCTGATGATATGCAATTTTCATTCGGCTGTGTGAGGAGGGATACAACCTCCATTGTGCTCTTGAATCAATAATACATGAGTAGAACTTATCACAAAGCAGCAAAACTGAGGGATAACTCACAGATCACCCTAAATCATTCCTCCTCCTCTCCTCTGCAGTCTGCTCCCCTTGCCCTGAGTGGGCCCTAAAGCGGCGCACGGGCACAGCTCCTGCAGAGGAGCCGAGCCCGAGCGCCACCGAAAACCCAAACCTCCTTCATCAGAGAAGAGAAGAGAAGTATCGTCACATGCAGAAGATGTGGATTAGTGATGATTAGCAGGGATTATGGCTGGTTAATGGTGGGAAAATACATTAGGAACCATTGGATCTGGTATAGGGGGAGGATATTTTCTTTCACGCTTGCGGATTTGCATTGATCCACAGCAAATGAATGAGGATTAGAAGCATCAAGCTATCTGCCAACAGATAAATAACATTAAGCATATTATGTGTCAAAGCCTGTTATTAATTACATCACAAACACCAGCACAATGCTGACAATTATGGAAATAAAAGGAGCTGCTGAATAATGTGACTGGTTGGGATTCTTCGGATTCAGGATCATCCTGATGTGATTAGAGACGATTTTTATAAGTTGTGCTTTTGGCAAGGTAAAAGTTCTGGGTTTATTGACACCAGGTTTTAGCTTTTTTGTACTTTGCTTGCTAGAATAAGAATAAGCCATTTAAAAGAATAAAAAAACCCTCCCTGATTATACATTTGATCCCGAATAATTTGGCTTTAAAAGCAATAAAGAGGGCCTGCGCCACACATGCAGACCTCATTAACGTTTATGGCTTCAGATCTATTAGTTTATCACAGTCAGAAAGCTGTTCTTAATAATTTAATTGTTTTCCCAATAATCCAGCAGGTGAAAATGTTAAGTAGATTTCCTGCTCTCTCTTTAAGTACCTTATCCTCCCGCCAAGTTCCCCTCTACCGCCTCTCTTCGGCGTTTATGTAATAAATACTTTTCTTCTACCCTGAGCGGCAGAAGAAGCAGGGTTGGAAATGGGAAAAAGATTGGAATAATGCATTTTTTCATCAAAAATTCCTTCTCTTCCTCTACCTCAAGGTTTCCTCCTTGGAGCCACTTGAAAGATGGGCAACAATGTGGCCACACAGTGAACACCTAGTTATCATATGAAACACTCCGGCAGTGAAGTGAAAGAGACGGAGAAGGGAGAGGAGAACTCTTGTGTTATTTATGATACTGGACCTTGTAGCTATATGGGCTCTCCCTTCATGTCGACTCCAAGCTTTGGCCCTATATGCGAAGGTGTATAAGTGCAGCGTTTGAAAGTGACTCTCCCCCTCCCCACTGTTTCTTTTTGCACTGAACTCTTGAGTTTTGAAGAAGAAAAGTAGTCCGTCTTTCTCTTTCATGGCTTTGAGGGACATTTTATATCGCCTCAAGTGTCTGTCAGTGTGACTAACAGTTCTGAGAGAGGAGAACTAATATCTCAGGAACTTGCCTTCAGGCTGCCGCACATCGATGCTGCCGTTGGTGGTCTGCAATGGTACTTTACAGACATTCAATTACGACTGATTCTATGGGCCGGTTGGCTTTAAACAATGAAATCCATAACAGGTGATGAGGATGAGTAAAAGTGCAGCGCAAGTTGATTTTAATTTCTATCGTAAGTAGTGTTGGTTTCAAATGACTCAACTAAACAAAACAACACCAACAGTGCTTTTCATTTCTTTCTTTCTTTCTGTTTATTAGGACCTTGTGGCGCTCACGAAGTCGCAGCTGCTGAGAGGGCATTTAAGACCACAAGGTTGCAAAAGTGAATGAATGTGCCTTAAAGGACGCAACAGTCACATGTTAAACGTCCTTCCTTCTTTTCACATTTGAGTCGTCCTTTTTTTTTTAATTTTTTATTTTTTTTCCAGCCGTTGTGAAGGCATTGCAACGTCTCTTGATTTCAGTAACAAGGTTTACCATGGAGAAAAGAAGAAAAGTCATGGCTGTGTGGGGAAGAGACACACACCTGTCAAAAAAAAAAGAAAGAAAGAAAGAAAGGGAAGGTCATCTAACCTGAGAGCACAAAGAGGTGTTCAGGGCCTTCTTCTGATCAAACACATTCACAAAGAATGAAAAACATGATTACAAATGTATGGGGTTAGCAGTTAGGGTCATGTTTTAGCACTCTTTGAGCTGCTTTGTTCTTTCCTTACAAACAGCAACCGGAAAGATTTGCAGAAGTCTGGCTTTGAAAAAAAAAAAAAAAAAAGGATCCTGCAAGCAAACCTAAACAACAGTCTTTGCCGGAGTCCTCACAATAGATGTGACTCGCGATGGAACTGATATTACATTGTGAACTTCTGCAAATTGGAGCCGGACAGTAAACAGATCATCAAAGATGATTCAGCAGCTTCAGACGGTTCGCCTTCCCACCCCCTCCGCCACGCCAAGTTCAAAGGACGCAGGTCGTCGGGGAAATGAGTGCTGTTGCCCGGCGCGCAACAACAACAACAACAAAGATAAGGCGCGTGGAGAGGAAGAAATAAATAAATAAATAAAGGCAGGTTGGAGTAAGGGGGACAAAATGAGGCAAGTAGGCGGGGATATGTGGCGCGCGGAGATGAAACGGAGGCTTGCCGCTGTGCTCAAGGACACCGCATGCCACCATGTAATTAGAAAAGCACACAGATGATTTGGACGCAGTGATATGATTAGGCAACGCGGTCCCAGTCTAAAGCTTAATCAGCTCACTTCTGAGAGATACTCCACCACTGCCAGTGTGTGTGTGTGTGTTTAGAGTAAGTAGAAAGGGCTTACACACTTTTACTGTCCTCTCACATGAAGCTACATTTGCATTTAGGGTCTAAAGTTTGACACGGGGGAAAAAGGTTGTAGGTAAACATGTCATTGGAATGTCCAAGCTCTTACTTTATCTTCCTTTGACACTATCTGCCTGAAGGTGATGCTCAAAGTGCAAAAAAAAAAGGTTTGAAAAGCTCCTCCAAAGTAGATTTTGGGTCGAACTTCAAAGCAGCACGTTTTGAGGTCAGTTTTCTAAGCATTTAGCAAAAGACTACAACACATGTGACCCAGAGCTGACGGAGGGGACACGCACAAAAGGGAAAACTGTGTACAAAGAAGCCGAGTAATGAGCAGAGGCCAATTAAAAAGAGCCGCTCCTTCCTCCTCCTCGCTCTGACTCCTTCTGTCTGTCCTCGTTCAGCAGCTTGTTATTGATCACCTTTAACCTCATCTCTCAGTGGTGTCAAAACTACCATTTAGGCTCATCCCCAGGGCTAAGTGAGTGTCGATCGCACCCTGCCCCATAAATCATTAGCAGAAGGTGGATTTTGGAAGGTCGGCCTGCCGCCGATCGCAGAGGGACGGCCTGACTCTTACAGGAGTATTTTGGCAGATCTCAACCCCATGCCCCCGAGGGTCAAGGGTCAACTGCGGTCCCACGGTTTAACGCGCAGACAACCTCTGCCAATGCTTGATTCTCCAGCCGGTCCACCTCCGTTCCCCCTCCGGACCCAGCAGCGCCACCCTTTTGATTTTTAAATAAGATGAGAGGTCAGTCGTGGTGCCGCTCTTTCTTCACTGCGACCTCCCTCCACGTACGTGACACTTCTTTATTCATGATGGATTCTTATTTCTACCTTGTTGCTGCGTGCTGAATGAAAGATGAGCAAAGTTTTATCTGAAGGTAAGTCAGTGGTGCGGTGAGCAGTGCAGTTGGCTGCAGGGAGCCATTGTGAGTGTATTTGTCTTTGGCTGCCTGTTTCGGCCTCCCACAAACTCCCCTCCTGAGCTGGAGGCGCCTCTTCGCCTCACTACACGGCTGCGTATCAGCCAGATGCTGCATCCACCCCACCGCTCTTCTTCCTCACTTCACTCCTGCTCAGACTCTTTTCCTTTACTCCACCTTCAAAAAAAAGGGGGAAATGAACACGTCTCTGCCTCTTTCATTTTAATGTGTCTGCCCGCTGCCCGCTCTCCCTGCAGGGATCATGCTGGGTAATGCATGGCCACCGTGGCCATGAGCGAGCCGCCTGGGGATAAGGGGATGATGGTTAGAGATGGGAGATCCTTTGTTGCAGTGAAGACGTTGTACTCCAGGGTAAGCAGGAAGATTAACAGTTAATCTAGGGCCTAGCTCTTTAATTTATGACTAAAATGTATTTATTTTTATAATTTCTTGTGACTGGTAAATTGGAACAAAACACATTTTTGTTTCCAGTGATCTTTTAACTATAGCCTCATTTCCTCTGACAGTCCGGTCCGGTCTGGTAAGAAGTGGTACAGTCCGGACCAGTTAATTCCAGTGAGCGTTTCCACTCAGTTAAGACTTGTTTACACTGAGCCGTTTGTTTGCATGCGGGGTCTAGACCGCTATTGTAGTAGAAAAGCAACAACAACGGATCATCCAGCACCGTCTTTTTCTTGCTTTACTTTTTGTACATCGTGTTGAACAGAAATTTAACGTTGTTTGAAGGAAGACAGAAACGCTAGCATAGCGCTATATTGGAGCTTTCTGCCAATCAACAGGTTGCTACAGTAGTTCTGCCTAAACCGCCCCGTTCTATTTTTCAATGGACCTACAACAGATGCTGGCACTCAAGAGGCACGTATCGGGACTGTTTAATTGGTCCATTTAGCAAAAGAAACGCTCGAAATAGCGGACCATACTAAACAACTCAGTGGAAACTAGGCTTATGATTATGTCTTTTTTAGATATATAAAAAAAACAACCGCAATTCTTTAAGATAATTGCTGCACAGCGGCAAGAGTTTATCAGAAATTCGACTCATAAATTGTGGGTGGTACTTTTGGTGTGGAGTAAGCCTTCCCTCATTTCCCATTATCCCTTTTTTGACACTCTCTCCCGCTAGCTTACCAGCCCGCACAACGTCAACCTAACATTATTGGTGCAACAAAAATGGCGAGCAAAATTGAAGCTATCCACCCGTACAGTTTGGATCCAGAAACCAGTTCAGATGAGGAAAACAAAGATGTAGATGGATCTATTTGTCTTCAATTGAAAGGAGCATGGAGGCTGTGGTCCGTCGACTGCACCCACTCTTACAAGCTTTTTCCAACGGAATTTTGTAATTTGCTCCTGATTCACCGCATTTTAAATAAAGCAACACTCAGATATACAGTTTTAAGCTTAAATTTCTTTATATACTTCATCCATCTATAAAAAAAATACATAAGAACATGTTAAAAACATCAAAAACACAATTTTCATTGGTGTGGGTTTATGGTTTGGTTGTAAAATATTCTTTTACTGGTCAAATCCCCAACACTTATTTTAAAATAAGGAGAAACTAGACTTTATTCCTGTCTTCACTTCTTAACGTTGTCAAGAAGATGCTTTATTCACTTCAAGGGTTTAGTTTTCGCAGGACGAGTCACACTCGCGCGGTTGTGTTGCTGACTGGAACATACAGTGTAGATGAAAGGTGTCCCGTGATGTTGAAGGGGGAGGGTGCTTATGTAGTGCAAAGGGTTTGGAGTTTGCACCCATTGTTGGTAAAAGCCTTTAGTGTATATTTCTCCGCCCACCTCTCTCTGCAGGAAACCCCTGCCAAGGGGCACAGATATGGGACAGGACACCCTGCCACCAAGGGATTTAATTGGTGTGGCACTTTCTTTGGTGCACATGGTCAATGCAATTAAAGAGTAGCCCTAGGCCTTCAGTTTGCTGCTTCTGAACCAGTGACAGAGCAGCAAATTGAGTCTTTTTCTACTCGGGTCCTTATTAAGGTTCACATGCTGAAAACAGGGAAAAACAAACGTGCCCGTGTTACGGGGAGCACGCATGCACTGAACTGCAGGTAAAGTTGCGTGCAAGGAGAATTATTGAGACGGAATAAATACATTTTTAGTTAGTTAGTTTCTTTATTTTCCTTTTAAAAGTGAATTTCTCCACACTGGACATGTGAATGCATTTGCACATAGATCATGCACTATTTTCTATTTTCTTTTTCAGGTGGAAGTTTGATACATCTTTACACAAAGATCAAGAATTAATTAAATTCATCAGGAGAAAGTGAATACCCTTTGTGTTCAGCGACGATAGAAAGTTCTTCAGAAAACAGCAGCCATACAAGCTTAATTAATTTCTTATTTAAAAAAATTAAAATCAAGAAGAAAAAGCAACTTTATTGAATTAGAAGATGAAAGTTAAAAAAAAGAAAACTGTTAATGTTCTTTATGTATAGGAGCGAGATAGATCTGAATGAAATAAAGTTTATATTCAAGGATATCATCAAACACTGCAATTTTAAAACAAAATACTTTTATTTAAATAATACGGACACTCAAAAATAAATCTTGCAAATTCTTAGCCAGGCAGTTAAAACCAATGACATGAATAGAGATGGACAAAGTAAGGCTGTTACCACGGGTTACGAACAAAAAGTCAATTCCGTCATCTTTTTTCTGCAACACAGATATCACCCGATTTAGACATTTTGGGACTAGACAATCAAACGGTTCAAACATTTGAGGTGGGGCTTCACATGCTCTGGCATCTGATTGGCCTGTTTATAACTTGAACAACTTGCGATAAAGAAAATATATCATGAAAAAAACAGATTTAGCAAAAACATATTCAAAAGAGACATCAGAGCAAGAATGGTTATTCTGACAAACTGAATGACTGAGTGATAAATGTTTATTTCTCTATAGAAACTAATGGGATTTTTGGCTGTCTGGGACCAGCAGATACTTCCTATTTAGAGCGCGAGGGGGAGGGGATGATCAGTCCAGTTCTCTATGTACTGTCTATGGTTAAAACTCATGAACATCATCAATCTCATCTATTAGACTGGAAATTAAATTTAAAGACACATTTAATGAGTTTTACAGGAATTCATACAATTCATAGATTAATTAATCTATTTATTGAAATAGCTTTAACTTTACTGAGTTAAATAAAGATCAAGTTTCCAACTCTCTTCTGAACAGCATGAGGCTCTCCTGCTTCTTTCAAACCTCTTAAAACCTTTCTTTATGAGTTTTTTAAAAATTTAAAATTATTGGAACTCCTGGTCATTTTTTAAAATAACATAATTAAAATAATTGAATAAAACCAAACATTACCAACCGATTTTTATTAATGTGACAGAAAATATTTTCACACATAGAGAATGATCTCACACTTCACTCTAGTTACCGCCCCATCGCTTTATTCAGAGCAGACCTTAAAATTACATGTAAAGCATTACAGCAACAACGGTTAGAAAAAGTTACCCATAATTCACCCTGATCAAACTGGATTTATTAAAGGCAGACACTCCGACAACATTCGCAGACCTGGTAATATATTAAACCGTGCTTCCATCAAAACTCAAGAAACCACCATGCTCTCATTAGATGCTGAAAAAGCATTTGACAGGGGGAATTGGAAATTTCTGCTTGCTGCCCTTCATAAATTTGGATTTAGGGAAGGTTTTATCGATTGGACTGAAATATTACATCGCTGGCTGAACGCATCAGTTAGAACAAATGAACAGACTTCCAGAAGGTTCTCTCTTGAAAAAGGAACCATAACTGGAAGGATCGAAGACTCCAGCTTTCTCTTCCACATTTGGAAACATGGAACAATTTTTCAAAAACACACACTTACCTGTCCTGGACACACCTTCCTCCTTCCTAACACCATTCCCCTAAATCTGCTTAATTTCTTATCAAATCCAGAACTTAAATAGAAATTTAAAAGAATGTATCATATTACGTCTTGCTTTGAACACAAAAGTAGTTTATGCAAATATACTCCAGAAATTGTAACAATAAAATCTGTTCAAAACTCAAGGCCTTCAGCTTCTGTCCGTATAAACAAACAACCAACAGAAAGCAGAATATGACAGTTTTCTTGGCTCTCACTCTTGCAGCCGTCAATTAGAAAGGTGCAGGATGTGTGAAGATCGGTGCTCTTTCACACAAGCCTTTGTTGTTTCTTTCTCTACTTCTTCTGTTTGGGCTGCTACCTGCCCCTCTTTAAGCCTGCATGAGTGCAGAGGCCACAGAGGCTTCTCGGGATGGACAGGTCTGGCCATGCTGGGCCAGCTTTCCCCTTCTATCAGCATCTTGCCAGAAAACTGTTTTTTTTTATTATTATTATTATCATTTATTTATTTTACCTATTTATTGTTTTAATTATTTTTGGATTAGGAAAAGGATTGGCAATTGTCCATAAACATTTCATATTATCTATAAATTACCACAAACTAAAAAAAACATCAGAAATTTGAATACACATGAAAAACATAGGATATTTAGTCATAAAAACTGATTGCAAAATGCACATACTTTCAAAAACACTGGTAAATATTTCAAGTATTACCCCTTAACTTATTTTCTCTTGTGCATATAGTTCATGACACAATGAAACTATCAAATACAAATTTTGTCAAAAAGGAGTTCAGTAAATCTCCTGAAAGGGAGAGGGAGGAAGTGAATGTAAATATTCCCATCCCTGGCGTATGTAACACATCTTTATTTTTTCATGAACAAACAAATTCAAAATTGAACATAAAATAAAATAGTCCTGCTCAGTTAATGAAGTTCTGTTCTGTTTTTTCTATGTTCTTTTTTTCTAAATGGTTTTCATTCCATAACACTAAAGCTGCTTTTATTCAGTGCATTAACTAAGACAAAGTCAGTGGCTTTAGTTTATTGATGTCATTGTCCTATAATATCATTGCTCCTCAATTACCAAACCCTAACAAAAAGGAACTGTTAACCCTCTCATGGCAGGGATTGCAAATTTACTACAGCTAAATGCTAACTATCGATTACTATTTAATTTTACTAAAATATAAAATGTATTCTGTCACTAAATGGTAATTTAGCCCTGAGAGGGTTAAACATTTTAGAAAAACTAATACAGGTACTTTTCTGTAAGAATGAATGAGACTAAAAGAGTGGGGTGTGCATTATCTGGTCTGGTTGTGACATGTTGTGACTTGACTTGTTTTGTCTAATTATTTGCATTAAAGTATTAGATATAAGTGAGACCAAATTTTCCTGTATTTATTTTTAATTGCATTAAAGACATTTTGGTAAATGGCGTATACTTGTGTAGCGCTCACTACCTTCCTTGAAGGCCCAAAGCGTTTCATAATCACATTCACGCATTCATGCACACCCTCATACACTGATAGTGGCTCCACTGCCAAACACTGGCGCCCACTTTCCACTAGAGGCAATTCAGGGTTCAGTGTCTTGCCCAAAGAATCGAACCTGCAAACTTCCAATCAGAGGCCGACCCCTCTACTTCTGCACCACGGTAGAGTCAAACCCTTACCCTGCACCACGGCCGCCGTTGGTTTTAAATCCTCCTTGATTACTGAAGGAGTTTAGCATTTCTGAAATAAAGTTGTGTTTGATGGGACAGAGTCTGAGTGATCCCACTGGTTTGGTCCCTAAAAGTCTGAAAATCAATCCCTTTTTTTTTCTCTCTATCTTTAATTGTTGCGAAATATGTAAAGACAGTCAAGCTCATATCTTAGAGGTTACTGGTAAATATAAGAAAAAAACCCAGAAATGATTACAGTAAGATGTTATACATGAAGAATGAAGGATCAGCAGAAGTTAACTGTGTGCGCACTTAGCATGGTTTAGCTTTAGAAGAACCCCTTAGCTAATTTTTTTTGGCACGGTCAACATTTGTCTAATGAACCAGCCATTCAGCACATATCTGTAGACTGGTGAAGAAGGGGGGCAACTGCTAGTCATCCATCACATCCGTCTGACTCCCCCTGTAGTGTTGAAAAGACCATAGTTATTACTCACCCCTGACTTTGCCATCAATGTTTGCCCTTAGAAGTGCACATGCTCAAAGACACTCAAGCAGCACACACAGGCACCTCTTATCCTTCCCTCCATTGAGCTCTCATTACCATCCATTAACTCTCACTATGAAAAAAGAATTCTCAACAGGTGATTGTGCTAAGAAGACCATGCCTGCTGCAGCTGGGGTACCTCCACCGACAGACCAATCACAGAAGTCGGCTCTGTAAACAAGGAGGCCATTTTTCCAGCCCTCGAAAACAGTTATGCAAAGCTTCGATCTAGACTGGTAGGAGCCATTCTGCTGGTCTGAGTTGTTACAATAGCTGGCATTGTCCCACTGCCCCCTAACTTTATTACATATGTATGTGTTGATTGCTGCTAAACAACAATACTGGTGCATGGCATTAGGCAGCAACAATAACAGTGATGCTTGCAGCTCCTACTCGGCGTTGGATGTTTATCCAACAAGCCTCTGTGCTGACACCCAGCATCCAATGGTGTGAATATGCTGCACAAGAGCCAACTTTGGACTGGAAAGTTTTTTAGGTTACTGGGATGTATTTAAGATTTTTTTTTTTTCTTCACATATCCTATAATTTTACTGGAACATGTTTGAGGGGTTTTAACTTTTACAAACTGTTCACATGAAAAGATGATTTATGCTGGGGATGAGCAATACTTTTGTCTCAGTATCAGTATCGGCTGATATTTGCATAATTTAAGTTTATCGGTATCGGACCAAAACTGAAAGAAATCTCTCATTTTGATCTGACTGTTTTCAGATACACTTTATTTTTGACATGGATACTTGTTTCTAACAGATACTTGGCTTCTGTTCATAGTCAGTACTTGTTCTTACTGTGTGCATGTGTATTTTATATTTGATAGGGATACATGTTGTTCAGATCCCTGGCAATGGCAAGCTTATGATTTAAAGTTACGCCTAATAGTCAGTAGAGAGTCGGAATGTTTTGTAAGTTTTAAAGTGATACTTTATACTTTCCTATAACGAAACAAAAAGCAAATCTAAACTTGGTGTTTATTGTAGACACTTAAATATTGGTATTGGCAAATACAGGTGACAGTTGCTGGGGCAATATCAGCTATCAGTATCGGCTGGAAAAAATTAAATTGCCCCATTCCTAATTTAGGTGCTATCAAGTTTCCCTGGAGAAGATGTGTCTAAATGGTGAAGTCATGGGCAAAGCTTTGCATAAAAACTCACCAACGTTCACACTGTCAGATGTGTAAAACTGATACAAGCACAATGGACACATATGAGAGAAATCTACAGGCTCAAAGGTCTCCCGGCCCACCCACGTCACTGTGGAGCAACAGACTGGCGTAGAATGCAATCCTTGGGTTTGTCACTCACCCAACCCTCAAGGCATCACGATACACCCGAGCAGGCCAAGCTATGTGCCACCCCCGCAGGCACCCTGTTGTATCAGAGACCTCCCCACCCCTGGCTTCCATTCACACAAAACCACACATGGGCGTTCGCAGACAACAACTATCTCTGAAGCCCCCTCTGACTCTCTGTGGTGGCATTTAGCTCCAGAAGTTTAGTGCGTGTGTGCATACGTATGACAGCCTTTTGTAGAGGGGGGGTTGTTTCAGTGGGGCCTGATGCAGCTGGGAAGAGGGGCCAAGGTGACAAGAGTTGTGGTGCAGATGTCCCAACGGCGAGCGGGGCTCCATGAATGGCGGCTGTTGTGATGGTGACGGGGAAACGCGTTGGAGGCCAGACCTACGCACTTCAGTCATCTGAATGGCTGGAATTCAACACGGTCGCAAAGAAAAGCTCATGCGTGCAGATTGGACACAAAGTGGCCTCTTTGTCACTTTTTCTTTATTCTTTCACGTTTTATCACTCTCTTGACTAAAGCATTGCTGTAAATTCCATTGTGTTTAGAGCATCAACAAACTAACAACTTCTATTAGAGTCAAACATCTCTAGAAAAGCGAGTAAAAAGAAAGATACATCTAACAAATAATTAAACTTTAATGACACATGCAATGTTAATTCTAACATAAAAAGAAAGAGTCATTAAAACAACAAACAATATATATAGATTGGATTCGTGTAATTGATTTGAAGTGGAAATGTTATGATTGATCTATTGATTCTCTGGTGTTTGAGTCCCTCCTAACAGCTGACTTACAGCTATACTCACGAGACCTTAAGGCGTGGGCCTCTGGAGGACACAGACACTGCATGGGCTCGTCTATTTACCATGTGACTATCAGAACCATGAGACAAAGGGAAGACAACAGGCTGCCTATTCGAGTTCAGTCCTATTAAACATCTGTTCATCTGATGCTTTAACAAACGTAACAAATAATTATTGAAGCACATCAGGATTTATAAGTTGGATTAAAGCAACTTATTTCTCTCACACCTGTCAAAACAGGGTCTATTCGTTGATGATGGAGTGAAAAACAGTTTTTTTTTTAAACTAGTATGGCAGACTGACAGGTTACTCAAGATAAATAGAAGAATTATTCAGATACAGTTCAAAGTATTTAGAGGGTTCTTGGCTAAAAACATTTTAACTAGACAGCAACCATAAAAATTGTGCTAAAAATAAGAGAAATCAAGGGATGCTGATTTCAGAAAGCTGGCAAAAGAGACGGACTCAGTCAGAATACAAATATGAGTTCAAGAAACAAGCTGGTTTTTCGCAACAAGTAAAAAATACTTATTACAACATTTTTTCTTTTCTTAGGTTAACAGAGGGCATTAAAAACTTGCAAGACTAATGCTGCATTCACACTGGACATGATTTGTGCAAGGGGTGAAAAGTATCAATGATACAGACAGAATCCGAGGTCTTGCTTCCCAATCAGGGACACAGCTTTGGGCACGTCACGTTTTCAGTGGCTCGATCAAAGGGTGGAAAAATAAATCCAATATGGCAGCTCAATACGAGGATTTTTGTCCTGAACTTCCATCGATTTTCTTAATTTCCTGGGCCCGCAGGGTTACCGGAGACTGTCCTGGTTACTGTTGGGTGAAGGCGGAATACGTCCTTGACGGGTCGCCGTTTATAGAGCTGGTGCACTCGTGCCAGCTGCCCGGTGGACAGCGTACCTAGCTCTGCTGCCCAGGCTCCAGCAGAACAAGCAAGCTCTACTGCTTGGCTGCCAGTCTTTGGGCAGTAGAGCTAGCCTTGCTGGCCCATGGGCTTCTCGGCTGACGGAAAGCCCCCGCCGGTGCTGTCGTAGCAGGCGCTATCGCTCCAGCTCCATAGGCTTTTATTATTCGTATCAATAATAAAAAAAAGATCCTCCAGTTTTGTTTTCATTTTTCCCCTCTCAGATTAATGCTAAAACTTGGCCACAGGCAGATGGAAGTAATGTTTAAAATGGCAATCAGGAGTGAAGTGCACAGCACTGGGAGAGACTCAGAATGATTTGGTGAATCCAGACACAGCGGCGTGCTTCGGTAGAGCTCTCCAAAACATATAGACCCAAGCCACTCACTCAATTTCATCTCTTTTTTCCATAAAAAACTTTTCTAGTTACTCCGCAGCCGGGGTTGTGAATGTAGCATAAGGAACTCAAAAAGAAAAAAAGATGTAAAAATGTTTTTTTTCTCAGTGTGTGTCAAAACACACATTTACATATATATATAATACATAATTTCTAATTGCTCAATTATAAATATATTTTCTTTTTAAAAAATCAACATTTTTTTTTCTTTTTTATGCATGATTTGTAAACACCTTCCTTCCAGCTGTGGTACACAAAGCTCATTTATACTATTGTGAATTAGACTGCCAGGCAACAGTACAGCCCTTTATCAGGACTGACCAACAGATAAATTGCACACAAAGGAGAGATACACAATAAAAGTCTGACAAGAAGGACAGAGAAAAGGATTTTTGTTTGAAGCAGGAAAGGGTGATTGTTCACCAGATGTCAGAGTGTGGGCATTCAGGAACAGATTAGCAACAGCAAAACATTATCTCTCTGGTCCAGTTTACAAGACTCACTCTACTCAGGCCCAGTGTAGTTTGGCAGTCTAGGTACTTCATGTTCTGACTGGCTCTTGTCTCCAATTAGAACAAAGTGAGTGCTTGTTGGAGAATCCAGAGGGGTGAGTCTCTGCCTCTACCCACCTCGTCTCCTCTCCTCTGGCCCCCAGAGCAAGTTGGAGGCTGCTGGAGTTCAAGGCGGCCACGTGTTGGTCATTACACTCCCACAATGACCTTGTTGAGCTCAACATTTAGAGTCCCATAAAAAACATTATTGTCCAACTCCTGGGATCATTTGTCCACAACCACAAAGGCTGAGAGAAAACCAAAATGTTAATACCCCCCAACCCCGCCCCTCACCCCTTGCCCCCACCCCGAGGGCCTTGCGTGGGCACATTTTTCAGATTCCGCCCCTTCTCTTCTCTACCCATCTGCCCTCCGTAGCCCTCGCTCTGAAGCACTTCTCCATTGTGCCCAGAGAAATGTCTGTGGAAAGTCTCTTGTCAGAGTAATCTCTGGTATGACGCATCTGCTTGCTGGTAGATCTATAGGTACTCTCTATATTCCCTCATATGTCAAACTTCTTACCTTTCATCCACTCAATTATTTTTACTTGCTCTCAAATGTTCCTGCTTGTCTTCTTCCCATCTGTCCTTCCGCCCAGCCTTCTCTTTTCATGTGCATAACCATGAACCCATAACTGCTAAAAGTCCCTAATGGTCCTTTAGTCCCTAAATATGTTCATTTCACATCAGCTGGGTTCATGTACCTGCTTAGAGAATGGACAAGGTCGTGCCCATCTATTAACCATATTAAAAACCGACCCATTATGATAATTAGGAAGGTCTAATGCATGTACAGGTTGCTTAGCGCCCATGTATTAACTCTGATAGATGACTCAGTGATTAGCATTGAAAGGTACATTGTCGTTCTGCACTGCGGCTTGGCCCCACGGTTGGCATCCTCTGAACTCCACTTTCATTACAATAGCTTCAGCTGTGGACTGTCGTGCACAACCAAATGATTGGTGCTGGGAAGCAGAGTAACTAACATTGATTAAACATTTATTATTTTCTGGGAAAATGGGGGATAAGATCCTGAAACATGATTAGAGATTATGAAGTAAAGGTGATGTCAGCGTCAAAGATTACTGCTATCTCGTCCCTTATATAGATTTTGGGAAGGAACCGGGACGAACTTTTAAAAAAGACATCTAGTATATATTTTTTTTAGACAATCAAAAACCTTTAGGAAAAATGGTCAAGTAAAAGTTAAAATATATATGTATACTACACTTTTTTACTTGATATGTAGAACAATATACTTTGCAAAAAAGTATTTAACAGAGGCGTAACAGGAATTAAACTTCCCATTTTGATAAACAAAAATAAACTGAAACACTGTTTACTGAAACAAACAAAGAAATTTTTACATTCTTGGCATCACTTTGTTGTAACAGAAAATAATTAAAGCCTTCTAATAAATAATTATGTACCAACATAAAAGTTCTGAAGAAAAAGGAACTCATAGCTGATATCGAAAAAAACAAAGACAAAGTCAGCCATGACGGGTAATTCAACTAAAAGGTGTTTTCTGGGTGAGTCTTGAGGAAAAAAAGAGAATATCCGTGACTCAATGTATATTTAGACAACTACAAAGAGTCTTGGATCACCTGAGTCATAGACACTTTCTTTGAAAGAGTGAACTGCATGCTCAAGTGACAGTAAAACAGCCAACAGGTGTTAATGGATTTTAAATTATTTTATAAATTGTTCATGACAATTTCTCTAAGGTTGCTTTTCTCCAAGGGTGGTCTAATGGAGAGGATGTGGTAAAATGTACTCGTGGTTTGCTTTCTTGCATAACACTCTGGAATAAACCAAAGAGAGCATTTACATCGGAAAGGTCCGTTAGTCAGATTTTTTGGTCTGGACTTAGATTATTATTGTCATGATTAGTTTGTCTGGTTCATATTCTGGTTGAACTTCTTGCAAGAGGACAAAACTTAGTAAACAGAAGCTTATGTGTGATGATTGTATCGTCCATTGACCAGAAATGGATGTTAGCCAATCAAAGGCTAGGTTTGGTAATTAGGGTGAAGCAATTCAACTTAAAAGAAAACAGTCATGGATGTCATGTTACTAATATCTTCAAATCCTTTCGCCCATCCGTCCATATTCAAAACCAGTTTAAGGGGTCACAGAGTTGAGGGCACCTAACCTGGCTACTGTTGGGAGAAGGCGGGGTACACCTTGGACAGGTCGCCAGTCCATTGCACGGAGCTGCTGTTTTAATGTCTGTTTTATCCATCTTGCTCTTTTGGAATGTAAAGGTGGGCAGCAAGATGATTGCTTGTGAGGAGATATGTATGGTATTTACCTAAATGACTGACTTCCGTAGCTTAGTGTTGGGTGGTTCGTGTTCACAATGTCGAGAGTCGAAATGGAAGTGAATAGAGTCCCGCTCCTCAAACAGGTCTTAGTCCACTTGTCAACTCTGGATCAGAGTTCCTATGAATTACAGCTTCGATCTTGGTCCAGACGGAGTGCTGTAGAAAATGAACAGTGGTTGTTTATAACAGAACCAAATGAAGTTTTGATGCTGTAAATTCGAATACTTAGGTATACCATACTGCCTTAAAAAAATCCAGCTTTTCTGACAGTTGCTCAGTTGGAGAAACCAAACAAGCTCTGACTAAAATATAGAAAGAAGCATAAGGAAATAAACCAGCTAACTTGGTATTCCATTCCTTAGTCTGCTGGTATATATGCAGTCACACTGTAACTAAGTTGCATCAGAATTCACTTGCAATCCAAATAAGACTTGTTTAGATATAAGCCTTGAGTTTTGATTAAGATAGTATCTGCTAAGTAAAATGTACTATCTATGGAAAAGAACAATGGTATGGCGAGTAAAGGCTCTCTCAGATTCACTCCAAAATTCAGGCTAAAATAATCAAATCTTAAAAATGCAGCCAAAAAAATAACACATAAAAATGAACAAATTCTTTAATACTTTACGTATTTTATTAATTTTAAAATTACAATGGAAGTATTTTGCCCAGAGTACTCAAATCAAATGGCTAAATGTTACCATCTGTCCTGAACCAGCAACACTTACCCCGATGCGTGCCCTTTTCTCTGTTCAGAGATCCCGTTGCATCCCTGTGAGCCGCGCTGAATTGATCTCTCAGGATAGGGAGCACATTCTCCTTTCATCCCCTCTTAGAGGACAAACATCAGTCCCATCTCACTGGCCATCCATATTCATGAGCTGCTTATAAATATCTGATAGCAGCCATGCAACAGCTGTTAGGCTGGAAGAGAAACGTAAAGGAACTTCCAAATAAACACAAGTGCACACACAAAAGATAAACACACTCTTAAACATGTATGCCAACAGCATATTTTGCATGTACGCAAACACTCACACCGGTCTGAGGCCAGATCTGCTGCTCATCTCACATGGTTTTACCTGGCTGGTTCCTCAGATAGCATCAGCTCATTGCGGGGCTATCGCTCTCTTGTTCTCGTTGTCTGGGATTTAATTAAAGCAGAAGTGTGACCACAAAATGAGGGTGGAATCCTTAAGTACTATATTTACCTTCCATCTGACAGGGCTCATGCTTATCAGCAAGGCTAAAGTTGTGGAGCAAAGAGACAGAGATGTCCCAGAGGCCAGGGTAATCGCAGGGTTTCCCGTTCTCCCATTCACCTACAGTTTCTCCGTCTGAGCATCACTGACCTTATCACACTTCTCTTCTAGTTTGATACATGCAGCATGTAAATGACTCCAACTAATTCTAATTTAGAGGTTTAGACTTAAATAAAGACCAACAACTATAAACAGAAAGGCGTATTTCAGTATTTACGCCTCTTTTAAGCTAAGGATTTTGACTTAAGCCTCAGGAGTTTATGTGATAAACAGCTTGTTACGGACGGCTAAGGCTTACAAACATATATACTTATTGGTAAATATTTAATATGAATAGGTATACATAAGTGTATGTAGGTATATGTTTTAAAAATGTTTCAAAGCACTGAAAACTTTTATAGATCAGCCATTTTTACTTTTCAAGACAAACTTATTATTCGAGTGTCTTAACATGCTAATATCTAATATATCATGCATCGTTTTCACATACTTAAGACTACTTGGTGTGTAATTTTTGATAAAATTTAGAGGATGCATTCAAAGTCATGATAGCTTTATATTTGTACGTTTCAAACTGGATACAGATTACTTAAAGAAACTGGTGCTGATGCATGTCGAAATTACACTTTTTGACAAACAAGAGATACATTTTAACCCAAAATCCTGATCTTCCCATCATGAAAATGCGATTTTGTCATAGAAAGTTTTCAGACTGGACACATTTAGTTCGCTCAAAGTGAATCGGATTTGGTTTCCCCCGATAATCCGGAACAAAGCTTCACTCTGAATACAGCCAGACGGACCAGGAACTACCTATCAGACTTAGTGTATGTTCGGTTTGAGATTTTTTCAGTTTCAATACAATCCATCCTTGGAGTGGAAAAACTGGACCAAAACACCCACCATAGCCGGTTGTCACATTATGTAAACAGATCAGGAATGTACAAATGTACAAGGACAAATGTAAAGCAACGATTGTTTTTATCATACAGAAAATAAAAGGCCCAACTGTTTATTTGTTAGAGCGTTTATATTAACACTGACTATGACGCTTGTCATATTTTTTTCTGTCTCTCGTTACACAGCACGCACCCAACACTGCTGTGATGTCATCCTAAAAACTACCTTTTAGTTACTTAAAATAATTCCCTTAAAAACAATGCCATGACACCACAAAGATAAGATACAGTGGCTCATTAACATATGGTCAGACGAATTCAAGCAAATTAAAACCTTTTTTTGTCCAGTCCAAAGATTGAAGTTGAGAGTCTCTTGTGATGGATATGTTTAGCTCTTACAATCGGGGTTGTTTGCTACTCTTTAAGTGTGTTAATAAAAGCCCCAAACATGCAGGGACCTACCCTCCCCCCAGGGGGTTCAAGGTCCAGACCCAAGCCTCGACCATCCAAGACCAGACAAGAGGCAAGCCACTGCCAGGTGACCACCCGACACTGCACCTCCGACAGCCCGTCAAGACCAACAGGAGAAAGAGTCAGAGACCGGCCACCCATTGGGGAGGGCGGACACCAATGACCAACAGGGGCGCCCAGACAGGGCCCGGGGATGGCAAACAAGAGGACAGGGCTCCAGTTGCTATGTGCCCTGATGTAGAAAACCTCACCAACAACCCGAGGCCACGGTCCCCCCAGCTCAGATGGCTTCCCCAATGTACAGAAAGTCATCAGCCAGATCAGGAGTACAGCATGCCCCTGGACAAACCGCCTGGTCCCGCACCGACCGCCAGCACATCCAACCCAGGTCGTGGCGGGAGACAGGGTCTGACATGACCACCATCCTCTTGGTGCATTATCAAAACAACTTTTAATTTAATACATATTGCTTCTGACTCTTTTCCTGACAATCAATGTGTCATAAACCCTTATTGGCATACCTTCATAGCTGACGTCTCCATGGCAACCACCTTGCAGCATACCTCTGCCGAACCAAAGAAGCAATAAAAATTGTTATACCTGACTTTGATAAAGGCGTTTAAAATTGGTCGGCGAAATATATACAGTTTGAATAAGTCGATTATACCGACAAGGATTACAAAGCGTACAGGACTACCATAATTTCTACCTCTAGTTGCTCTACCTTGTCCTCGTAATTCCCGGCCCATGAGTGAAGAGAGATGTAGTCACATGGTTTTTTTTTCTCACTAGATTTAAGTCTGAAAGTCTTATTGGTGGCAGTCTGAATATAGAACAAATATAAGGTTCAGGACTTGATCCGGATCAAATGATTTTCCCAGTCTTAGTATATTGAGCAGAACCTTAGTCGTTACAGGAGTTTTAAGCAATACAGACAAATGTACTGAAAAATTATGTCTTGAATCTAGGGTTCACGTATAGTGTTGTCATCTTGGAGTTGACACAAGGTTGAATCAGTTTTAACTGTAAGAGTTTCATTTAGAAGACATATAATGCAGAGAACTACAGCCCAAGACTGGTCATGAAGTCATTAAAAAGGATGAGGTGTTACTGAACAGTTCTAGTGTAGATAATCATATTTGGGAACAGCATGTTTGATAGTTTGTCTCATAAGCTATAATTCAGTCAAACATATTTCTACATTGAAAAATGTTGATGAGTTATGTAATCATAAAATAATACTCTGCAGTTTACATGTGTAAAATATTTACATGCTTCTTATGTGTACTTGATATTCAAGACTGTCCTAATTATTCTAACTCAGATCGGGGCTTAACCAAGGCTATTTCAGATTATTACTTTCATGTTTATTAGTAATTAGTAATACTACAAGATGAAAATCATTTCAAACAGATAAAAAACAACTTGTAGAAGTATTGTATCATAGAAAGAGACTGGAAATCTTTTTTTTTTCTTTTTTCTTCAAGGTTTCGAAATCTTCCACCACTGAAGGTCCCTAAGTGGAAAAGACACATCAACCAACCCTGTAGTTATCCAAGCACAACCTTGCAGGCATTTTTATTGTTGTTTTTTTTTTATTTACACAAATATTTGTAGGATCTTTTCATTTACCTTTTAGCTATTAGGGGTCACAGCCATGAATCATTTGCCTTCATCTAATCCTCATGTCTACATCCTCTTTCCTCTCATAAATTGATTTCATGTCCCCCTTCACTACATCCTTGAACCTCGTGTTCGTTCTTCCTGGAAGCTCTAACCTTTCCTTCCTTTTACCAACATAATCACTGTGTCCCCTCCGAATGGGTGCAAGCCATATCTCTGGTTTCATATCCAAAACATCTAACATGAGCTGTTCCTCTTCAACTCTGATTCTATCTTTTCTCCTCTCAGTCAAAAAAAAAAAAAAAACCTCAACGCCTTCAGCACAGCTGCCTCCAGCTCTGTCTCTTTCTCAGAACCATTTTCTAAACCAAAAACATGGCTGCTTTTTTTAATTCTTGTTGACATTATTTTCTTGCCCAAACTACCTGAAACCTTCCTCCACCTGTTCCAACCTGCATTTACATTCCTCTTCATCTTTTTTATGCACTATCCATTGTTCTGGACTTTTGACCCAAATGAAATCCTTCACCTCTCTTCCATGGAACCTCATTCAAGTCCCTCTCCTTTACACACAAATACTATCATGCTGCAGATGACCTTGACCTGTCTCCTTTTCAGAGCAAATCTCCACCTCTCTAGACGTCACCTGCTCATCTGCATCTTCATGGTCCTAAGAGATTCCTGTCTAACCTCGTCGGTTAGTGTGTCCATTCCTACAGCAAACAAGAAGGGGCTCCAAGCTCTTTCTTGTGCAGTCCCACCTCCACCTTGAACTCTTTCTCTGAAATACTTACAGCACATCTCACCACTATTTTTGTACTTCTATGTACTTCTCTGCCACTCTAGACTGTAGGGGAAGACCATGAACTTTGGCTGTGGCACCATCTTGGGGCCATGTTTTTTTTTTTTGGCTAGGTCCTCTTGAGTTATCCAAGTTGTAAACTGACCTATCAGATGCCTCTATAAAAGCATGTGGTTCCTACTTCGAAGATTTGATTGACAGATTACCCAGAGCTCACTTTTAGTAGAAGGGGTGTGGACTTCAACTCGGACCAATCACTGTGGTCTGGCTCCTATATCGCGATAAAAAATATTGACTGAATTGTCTTCATTTTACTGGAGCTGGGGATTTTCTATGGGTGACGTCACAGCCTCTATGTCCGGTTCTCTATATACAGGCAATGCTCTTCATTATATTTTAACTTTATGGTGTCAGTGACAAACTTAATTTTAAGAATTTAAAATAAGTTTAATGTTTCTTTTGCTAGCAGAGGAGCTGCAACCCGTTGTTCTAATTACTGAATTACTTGTTATTTGTCACAAATTCATATTTCAAAATTTCTTTTTTCCAAAATATTGACCGCTTTCTCTTTAAGGGACTTTATCTTACTTTTTTAAGAAGAAAAAAAGATACCAAACCATTTTTTTATATATTAAGACAAAAGTGCCCTTGCAGCCATTTATAATCCACTATCTTAAAAAAAAATTGCAGAAGAGGCCCTTTTCTTTCCCTGAGGCCCACCCCCCCCACACACACACACGCAATTCCCTGCCTACTAGTGGCTTTCTAATCACTTGCCCTGCAACTGATGCTGAGGCAGAGATGCTGAACGTTAGAGGATGTGACATAACAACTGAGGGAGAAGGGAAAAGAAAGATAGGAGAGGGGGATCGCTAAAGGCACTATCTTGGAATCAAACACTACACTCCACCTTGAGCTTCATACGACATAGATTAAATGAGAACATTCAAAGGTGACACTATGCTGACACATGTTCATTGTACTTTTATGGCCATGAAAACTCCAAATGCCACTCTTGAGAAACTTTATTTGTGTTTTTGTTTTTCTTAAATCTATTATTTATTTATTTTATTTTTTTTTTTTGACTGGAACTTAACGTTTTCCAGTCGGCCCTCTTCTCCTCCAACTCATTAGAAACATTAGAAATGCTGATGCCTGCAAGAAAAGCACATTTTGCTTCGGTCTGAGGAATATCTTTGTTCTGTTTCCAATACAAATAGAAGGAGATTTAAATATTGCTCCTCTGGAGTTTGCCTGTGTGGCTCTGCAAAGAAGAGCAGAGGATCTGTACATCTGAGGTTGGTTGTGCATACAAAAGAACGCTATATGATGTAGGATTGTATGTGTGTGTGCGTGGCTATGTATGTTCCCAGAGGGTATTTCTGTTCCTCATGGGGAGTACAGTTAAAGTGAACAATAGGCAGAAATGCACCGCTCCCTGTTTTACATCAAACCACAGAATGCAAACAAATAGCAGAGTTCCTCTTTGTAGATGAATAAGAAATTTTCCTTCATGAAATAAGGTGTCAAAAAAGTTTTTTTTTTTTGTTACCAAGGTCATTTAAAAATGCATTGGATACAGAAACATAGTGAAGAATGGCCGTACTTGCAAAACAGCTGCATGTAAAGACCAGAGATGTAAAAAAAAAAAAAAAAGTAAATAGAAGGTGGGGAACCGAAAACAAAAAAGGGAAGAGAGCACTGATTCCAGCTTGCCGTCCTCATTAGCCATGCAGAGCATCTTGGCTCGTCTCCCACACCTCCCAGCTCATCATCGCCTGGGCCCTGACTTCCAGCGCACCCCAACCTCCACGATTCTATCCCTCCTGCCTCATCCTCCAATCCCTCCTCTGCACACCCCCACCCCCTTCCAGCCCCTATAATCACACCCGCAATCACAGTCCCTAATTAGGTTAATTAATTTGTATCAGCCCTTGTAGGGACTTGGCTGATGAGGCAGCTATAACAGCGTCAGTGCGACTTTCCTGCAAATAAAAGGAGGGTGATGTGATGCAAGTCTGTCTTTGGCAGCACAGCTCCACAAACCATGAGGTCACATTTGTTTACCCCACCCCCAAAATTTCTCTTTCAACTACATCCTCTAAACCAGCTCACCCCCTTCCCCCTTGTTATTCAATATGGGTGGCACTGACACCTAAACAAGTGATATATGTATATAACCCATGGTGACACCATATATCAGTGGAAAGAAAATGATAATTGAGTCTGCTAATAATACATCACCCCACATTTTAAAGTGCGACGCTCTGCTTGTTTGTTTACACTTCTGCGGCCTGTAGTGGGATCGCAGAAGTGGGACAAACAAAAAAACTGCAATGATAATGACTCCCGTGCCGGTTTGTCTTTGTAGTCGTCGGAGACAAGTGATCGAAGCATCACATTACAATCAGCAGCCCTCGTCGCCCCTCATCAGGCCACTGACGAACAAACTCTGATTAACACCCCCATCTGATTACTGCAATCACCCAGGCTAACCATGCACGAGCCCCGTCCCCCACAAGGAGATTTGCAGCAGGCGTGCACACACAAAACAGCCCTCATCACGGATTGTCACAGAGTTAACACAAGAGAAGTTTGGGTTTGAAAAACAACCAAATTTTAAGTCTGAAACCGAGCATGGCAGCGCAAGAAAGTGTGTGAAGATGCATCTAGGAAAGTAACTAACAGTGACGGTGGTCAAAACTCTTCATCTTATGGTATCAAACGTATCCCCCTCAATTGTGCTGCAAGCAGACACATGCATAAATATACATACACACAATCCCAGGCAGACAATGACACAAGGGAGCCTCGTGACAAGGACAGATCCGGTAGTTAAGACGTAATGAACACGTCCCCAAGGCATGCGCCTGGCATTCCCCGGAATGATGGACTGACAGTAATACTTGGGCAGATGGGTGCGCTTCACGCCCCGCTCAACACCACACATACACAAACGTGTACACACCCTCCCCCCCGGTGTATCCTGGCCCCTCTCCCCCGCCGAGAGTTACCCCCTGTAGATGCGACGGGGAGGTGGGCGTCATGTGCATGTGTGCATGCATGTGTGCGTGCACCTAGAGGTGGGGTGCACAAGTTTGAGGCCCCTATCATGATTTAGGCTTTCATGCAAATTTAATCAATTCGAGTACCTCTCACCAGCCAGGGCTCATTAGCGGCAATTTTTAAAGGAGGCTCTGTGATCTCCACCTCATTGCAAGAGCCAGACTTTCAACTCGGGCACACATGGATACTCACACAAACATGCCAGGGTACACACAGTTATCCAAATACTTGCACAAAAAAGGCATGCACGTCAGGGCTACTGTCAAGACTGCAAAGATTTTCTTTCAGACATCTTCCCCCTGGCGTGGAGAGACACCCCTTCCGCCTTCCCCCCCTTCTGTCCCTCCTCTCGTACCACTACTTCAAAGCCCCGTGACACCCGGCTTCAAGTAAAAGGAGAGGAGGATCCGCAGATAAAGACTACCTCTCATCCACCTCAACCTTCACATTTGGCGAAACCCTCCCAACACTAAGCCCCCAGGGCAAAGCCTCTCTTTCCCCACCTCTCCGTAATTGGCGGATCGATTAGCACCGTCCTTAACCATCCTTAACCTGGATCTGTATGCAGGGCAAGCTTGTGAATGAGCCGGGCGGAGGTGTTGCACTTATTGCAATGAAATACAAAATCATGGCGGATAATTTAACTCTTTTATTTTCTAAGTGAAAGTCACGGAGGTTATTGGATAAAAACAACCAGAATGTAGAGAATTGAACTGATTCTAAAGTTTGTATATTTCTAACAATCAAACCCAGAACAAAGACCTTTTGTAGTGTTCTCCCTCTTAACCAGGCTACACTTTCACCGTGGAACAGTTAGGAGAGATCAGGGTCAGTGTTACACCCTGGAGCTGTGTTACTGCCACCCAGTACTCCACATCTACACCCCCCCCATCATTCCAAAAGTGACTATTCGTTAACAAACTTCAAGGGCCATTAACTCTGGAGATGGCATACTGGGGGGAGCGGGATGGCCTGTGCAAGAAGTCAAATGAATTATGAGGCTTTTGACAATAGAGGAATGCCTGTCTATATCTTTAAAATCAGAGGGTCACCCTACTATTGCCCGCCCCGGCACTAAAGCTGCGTTGCTGCAGGGTGGGGGTGGGGGGTAGGGGGGCTGAATGAATGAATGAATGAAAGGAAAGCTTGAGAAGGAACAGTGGCTGGTCTGTGCTTGGGCCACATAGTCGTGTAAGGGTCCCGGAACTGCGCACACAGTGTTTTGACCCCTGGGCTCTCCTCGGCGACCTACACCCCCTCCGCTTATGGACTGTGGGTCTCGGGGGTCCTGGTAAACGTCGGTCTCTGGTCTTTGTGACGCAGTAACGGAGGGCGAGGGGAAGGAGGGGAGAGTTGGTTGAGGATGTTATTCACTCATGTACACAGACTGCGATGCAGTTCTTCAAATACTGAAATGTCACATGCATGCATCATATTAGATAAACTGCAGTTCCATTAATGTTTTTCATGACAACTAAATCAGACTCTCAAATTTTTATTTTCACTAGAAGAATTGTTACATTTGAAGTGAGAGGTGGACAGTGACTTTAGTTTTTGAGGATATTTGGAAGTTTAGCTATTTTTTCAGCCACATGCTAGCTGTTTTGGCTAACCTAAGTTTTTCTTGTTTTAGTGTTGGCTAATTTGGCATTTAGCTAATATTTTAGCTGCTATCAGCTTCAGCATTTTCAGCTATTAATTTTAGCATCTTTAGCTATCATCACTAGCATCCTCAGCGGCCAAATTCAGCTTCCAGCATTCACACTAGCATTATTTCAGGTAATGCTATATGTCACGTTCAAGATTATGTTAAGGTTACAGTTTTAAAGTTTAAAAAATTTTGCTTCAGTGAGTTCAATAAATGTTTGTCCCGTTTGGGCTGCGACCTAAGGTGTGTTTTGGAAATGTCACGCATCATATTAGATAAACTGCAGTTCCATTGATGTTCTTCGTGACAACTAAATCAGACTCTCAAATTTTGATTTTCATTATAAGAATTGTTACATTTGAAGTGAGAGGTGGACAGTGACTTTTTTAGTTTTTGGGGATATTTGGAAGTTTAGCTATTTTTTAGCTACGTGCTAGCTGTTTTGGCTAACATACGTTTTTTTGTTTTAGTGTAGGCTAATTTGGCATTTAGCTAATATTTTAGCTGCTATCAGCTTTAGCATTTTCAGCTATTAATTTCAGCATCTTTAGCTATCATCACTAGCATCCTCACCGGCCAAATTCAGCTTTTAGCATTCACACTAGCATTATTTCAGGTAGCCTAATGCTATATGTCACGTTCAAGATTATGTTAAAAGGTTACAGTTTTAAAGTTTTAAAAATTTTCCTTTAGTGAGTTCATTAAATGTCTGTCCCCTTTAGGGCTCTACCTAAGGTGTGTTTTGGATTTTGGGCCCTTGTGCGATTGAGTTTGACACCCCTGATTTAAGTATACACCATTTACCATTTAAACCAGCTGGACATCGGTGATGGCTCTGTCCCTGTCGCTACAGCATCACCTCTTGCTCCGGTCAGCAATGTGAAAGCCAAGGCCTCCTCCTCACTCCACCCTTCCACCGGATTCATCCCGTTGCTCTCCCCTTTCTCTTTTGTCAGGGTCTCCCAGGAGAAGCTGATGGATGGCTTCCGTTTATGAAGCTGCTGCCACCACAATAATCAATCAAGCCCAGGTCACTCTGATCTGCCGTTTGGCATCATGTCTCCAGTCTCGTCCACACTGCAGGTCAAAGGAACCGTGGTCTGACGTTGAGCCTCAGGTGAAACTTAAAGGGAGCGTAAGGACAAACAGCTGGTATTGCTAGTGGTCATTGAAATCAGTTGCGTGTGATTCATAACTGAGATGTTTTAATTATACCATTCGTGCACCCGTTTATTTTACAAGTTTAAAAGTAAGTGAAAAACTACTCTGCTAAAATTCTGCAGTGGTACCCCAAAAAGATTTGTGGAAACAGGAAAGCATAGATGTGTGGTCTACATCAGACGAATGTATATCCAGCCTCTGAAGAGGCTTTGAAATGGACCATCACTGTCTCTCCGGGCTTTAAGTGCAGATTCAAGGTCCAAACCTGAAACCGAAGTGGCCCAACCCAAAGACGGAAGAAATCCATCACATCTTCAAAGCTGAATTACAAAAAAATAGTAATGTAATGGGTAGCCAAAACAAGTCTGCAATAAACCCTAAACTTCACCCTTTCCAGTTGCAAAACTTAAAAATGTATCTGCCTGAAAGAGCATGAATGCCCCCTAGTGGCGAGCCACAATGAGCAAACTTGAACTTTTAACAATCCACGCTTCCATCTTCCACTCTTACTTGGTTCTGTGAAGGGTCATGGTGTTGCTGGAGCCTAACCCAGCTGCTTTAAGACAAAGGCAGGGCAAATTCTGGACATGCCAAACCATCACAGGGCCACAAAGACACACTTTCCACACGGAAACTCTGAATCAACATAAGAAGTGTGTTTTTTGGACTGTGGGAGGAAAAAAATCCACATATTCACAAAGAGAACGTGCAAACTCCACACAGAAAAGACCAGCTGGTCAAACCAGAGACACAGATATTTTTGAGTTCAGTTTTACCATCAGATTATTTTTTGTTTAATGTCCCAACACTATAATTACACCGCATCAATTTGATCTCACTTTTTTGAAGACTGGAAAAAATTACTCCTAATGTGCCACAGTGAACCACAAGTTTTATTCTGTTCCATTTGCTCTTCTTGTCTGTATTGCTGAATCCTACTTTTACGTTTTGTCTTTTAACATGCATCAAAGTTTGTGAAACCTTGAAATAATCCACCTGTTTTACTGTGTAGCTTTTTAAACTTGGAAAAAAAGGAGATTTTAGTGAGTGAATTTGCCTATTTCTGGGGTTTGGCCTGTTAGCAAAAATTTCTAAATAAATAAACTAGTGCCATCTTGCTGTGAGGTGACGCTGCTAACTCCCAAACCACCATGTGCCCTTGCTCTTAACAAATTAAATCGTTTTTAAACATTTTTAGCTTTCTGCAGACAAAAAAACTGTCTTAAACAACTCGTCAGTGAGGGATTTATATCCATCAGTTACAAAAACTTCAAGAAACCACATCAATGTGCATGTTCGTTAATGTTTATTCATTTCAATTTTGATAAGTATGTACAAAACAGTGAATGATGGAGAAAATCTATCATGTTTCCTCTCTTCAGCCGTGTGGTCCGTCCTCATCGTTTTCTCCTGGTCTCAAACTTGTAGATGGCTGCTGAGTTTTTGGTCTCCCGTTTAACCTTGACTTTTTTAGTCTTGTCCTGGTGCAAAGAAAAAAAGGATCCAGTAGTTTAAAAGAAAACAGAATAGATTTAAAAGGTTTTTTGAATTTAACTGAACATCTTACCTGTAGGTCCTTACGGGTCTGAATTTTCTGGCTGATAACAAACATTTTCTTTTCTCTGTCGATCCTCTGAGAAAGAATCCTGTATTGATGCTTTCTTTCCCTGGCAAGCTTCTGCAGGTACAGAATTAAAGACTCTGTGAGTGCAAGAGCTTCAAATTAGCCAAAATTAGTCCCAGTTTTTTCTTTTTTTTTAATTTAGTTAATCTGAGTTTTACTGAATAAAACAAAAACATTGGATGATAATTTGACCTGTATGCTCCGAGGCTCCACAGCTCCCATGATGCTCTTTGTCTCCAGGGTTTGCAGAGTGGGCCTGTTGTAAACCCGGTCTACCAGCTCTGGAGGTATGTTGAGGTGATTTGCCAGGTCAAACGTCTCGACTGTGGAAATTAAATTAAAAACGAGTGAGAAATTTTCTCTGAAAATCAAAGAAAACAATAATCACTTTTACATCAATAATCCCCAAACCTAAAGTTCATGTCCACATTTTTCATTACCTTCTTTTTTGGAATCCACAAAAAACGTGTGTTTGTTTTGCTGCTTTCCGTCTGCATCCAGGAGATGGAGCTCTCCCTTCAGTCTCTCAATTTTCTGGAAGCACAGAAGGATAATTTATGCTCAGGAGAGCGTGTGGACGGAAAAGATCACCTCAACAGGATGATCGAGCTTATGCTGCTCATTTATTAATTAATTGCAGGATCACTGCAGATAGTCTTATCTGCTGTTTGGGAGTTCCTGAACTAAATCTCAAATATCGTTCATCTTTAATTATGGTAAAATGACAAAAAAAAAATTAATTTGGTTGGTCTGGTACAAGAGCTCTTCTGTGCCATCTGTTCATCACTGATGAATAGCAGCTTCAATGTCTTTTCTCTAGAACCTTCTGAAGAACTTCTGATGAACTCAAAACTTTGACTTCAAAAAGTATTACAGTTTCAACTAAAAAATAGAATTAAAATAGTGATATGAGCAATCACAGCAACAATTAGCCTCAATACAGCTGCATGGACTGGAACTCGTGAAGGTTTTTTGTTGAAGTAGAGCTCAAAACGTTTTTTTTCATACTTCCGGGCTCCATCTTTTTTTTTTTAATTGTCACGCTACAATCAGATTTTTCTAATCATGCAGTGAAAGTTAATGTCATCAGGCAGATAGGAGACTCGACTTCCAGTCTGCTTTACCTCCACCACAGACTCTGCCTCAGCACACGAGCCAACCAACTTCTAGCTGCCCATTAAATTATTTACAATGAAGAATATAAGAATAATAAAAATATTTTTGAGCTCACTTAAGGGATTTGATTTGTGTTTAGATCCTTAGTTGACTTTGTCCTTCTGTCTTACGTCAGCTAGTAGTTATAAGTTCACAAATTATTCTTTAATATTTTAAAATTTATAGAACATTGTTTTAGGGGTTTTTAGGTTAAAGTACTTAATGAATAAAATTGAGAAAAAAACATTGTAATGGTTGAAGGTGTGAAGAGCTTAGGTGTGTTTGAGATCATGCAGACGGATGCAGCGCTGCACAGATCGCCTGGATTTTGGTGCATGTTGGGTAGTTTTGGCTGACGTCACATGTCAGAAAATATTATGAGAAAGATGCAGGTGCAAGTCGCCTATTCGGGCGGGTGGAACTGGAAATCTGGCACTGCGCTGGCTGCAAGCACCTTAAATTCTACAAAGCAGTGCATTGTGGGAAACAGTGTTCTGGCAGTTCTTGTACTTCGATGTGACACTGATAAGAATGACTGGCACTAAATGAAGGAAATTTGTAACTTTTTCTGGAAAGTAATGAACACGATTTTTGTGGTTATGTGTGTTATTGTTGCCTTTAAAAGTTGACTTGAATTTCTATTTATATATTTATCTGGTACAGTGGACATTTAATTAACCCAGCGGCTATTTGTCATCTGTCGTCCACAGACAGATTTTAAAATTATTAAAAAGTTCATAATAAAAATTCAACCAAATGTTAAGGACAACCCCAACTTCCTGTTCTCGTTTAGTCCCGCTGTTCGCATTTATCTCAGATGCCTTTCCCCGCCCCTGCCTGTTCTTGCCGACGATCCAGACGAGGTGCAAGTAATCTCAAACACACCTATTCTTTTGGGGCTTTCAAATGTTCTTTAATAATGAGGTCAGAGAACTTCTGTGGACTAAAGCGCACTATCATGTTTTTCCTTGTACTATCTTGTACTTTCCTTTTTTTCTGGCAATTGTGACACTCGGGTTGTGTAACTGCTGTTTTTCTTTAAATGTATTTATAAGACACTAGCAATCCAAACACGATATTTAAAGTTGATTAACTTCATCAATAACGCAACAAATGCTATTGAAGCTCTAAAAGCAGTAGATTTGTGAGGGTTTGCTTTTAGTTTTTTGCTGCCACCTTCACGTTTCTCTCTCCTGAACTCCCGCTGCCTTTTTGCACAATCTGAGATCGTTAAAAGCAGAATTAAGCAAAGACGGAATGCTATTCAGAAGATAAAGTCTGATGAGTTTGGAGAATCTGACATACCTTAGCCTCTGCAACCCTCTTCATCTCCACATATCCGATGTCCTGTGTCCTCATCATTTTCTTCTGCTCCTCTGTCATCACCTCCTCCTCATCAGTCTTTCCTTTCTTCATGGTATGAACTCCATCCTTTTAATAGTACCCAAAAGCATATCAAAGCAAAACAATTGTTTTCAGGTAACAATATTTTAAGGAGTTAAATGATGCTGATGATTAATCTGTTAAAGGATGCTGATGGTCCAACTCAAATGATGGTGATGGTTACCTCCAGCTTGGCGTTGATCATTTTATGGTAAAACTCATCTGGATTCTTCTCCAGAGCTTTCTTTCGCAGAGCAGCGAGGGTGTTTTGTTTCTTGTGGTAGTCACTGAAGCAGCAGAAAACAACACATTCACTCAGACATGTGTAAACATACTTAGCAGTTCTCATCAGCTGATGCTACAACTTACTCAGCGCGGAGTTTGTAGTCTTTCTTCTTCTCCAGCAATCCCAAATGTTTCCTAAAACCAGGCTGATCAAATAAAGTGTACAGTTAGAGATCCATTTGACGAGAATCCCACAGCTGCTGTTGTCAGAAAACACAACTTCACTTCCAGGACTTAGTTTAAGGTGCTAGCAAGCTAACTACCAAACACTGCAGGGCTCACCTGAGATCTTTCATGGTGGTTTTTCTGTCGGGACTTCAGGGCTTTCCTGAAGGAAGACATCTTTGGAACCTCAACTAAATCGAGCTAACTTTGTTGAGTGTGATGAATTTCAATGAAGGCAGAGACTGAAATCCTCAGCAGCTTCTGGTTCAGGGCTGAGCACGTGGGTTCCTGTCTGCTGAAGCAGAGTGACGCGGTTTTCATTTCGCCACCGCAGATTCGCAACTCTAACTTTGACAAAATTAAATAAATAAAAAAAAGTACTTATTGCGATAATTTTAAATTCTTATAGAATTAATAATATAAATATAAAAATTAAAAGATACAAAAACTCTTATTTATATTCCTGTGTTGTATTCGTGTGTTAAATTATATATATTCTCTCTATTGTAGTTAAGCATTTTAACACAAGAGGGCAGTATTTGCTATGGAATTTTTCCTGCGACAAGTATGTTTTTTAACAGATGGACAATTCTTCAGCAACAAATCTAACTTCACTTAATTTACTCATGATCAAAGAAAATTAGAAAAAAGGAAAAATCTCAGTCTGAATTTACATGAAACTGAAACAAAATTAGTTTCAACATTTAACATCCTAAAAGCAAAGAAAAATAAATAAATGAAATAAGATATCAGCTTATATAAAATAATGCTTTCAATTTCAGTGTATTTAACTAACCAACAGCACATTAAGTAAATTCAAATGCCGTTATCTAAGTATACAGAGCTTGAAGCTAAAGTTTGAATATAAAACAATTTAGACACCATGAAAATTATTATTTTTTTAAGTATATATTAGAATTAGGCTTAACAGATAGACCTTCTTTGGAGGGATGGATGACCATTTCAAACATTGTATTGATAAACACAAACATCATATCTTTCTTTAAAAAATAAAAGAAAAGTTAGTAAAAGAAAGGTTAAAAAATGATGGGTAAAACATTTTTTTAACATGAAAAGTCTACATTTGAGTGATAGCATCTTTACGGAATAATTATGTGATGTACACAGAATCCCTTTTTAATATTTATGGTATCTAATTCTTTAATTATCTTTGTTGTATAACTGTAGAAACACAAACAAAAAAACTACATTTCGTGTTTTTTTTATTATCGTTTTTAAAGCTAAAAAGGATTACCAGAAAAGCTGATCATATTCAATGAGATAATTGACTTAATATTTGCCATTCCACTGCTGTGCACACAGCAAACATGTCACGAGGAGCTTAAAGATGCTTCAATAATTGAATTACAATAAAGAGAAGCATTTACCGAAGTGGGCAGTTATTAGTAAATGGTGAAACGTTTATATTTACTTTTAAATTTGCAGTGCAGCTTTTTAATCATATCTGCAGCCTGTGTTCTCTTGTTTCCCCCTTTCCCTTACTGAAGAGTTCAGCAGGAACTCAGCAGATGAGAGGGTCAAGGCTCTACCCTGGGAGAAAACACTGTCCACTTCCTGACGTGATATTTTGGGGAGAGGAGAGACAAAGACAAAGCCGCACTGGCACCAGTCGCCTAATCTCAGCCAGACTTCCAACTTTTTGTGGACGTGAAGAGAAGCCAGAGAGACGGACGAATATTCCACTAAACAGCCAATTTTGCGCAACGAGAGTTCACTATCCCTCGCTGACCACAAGGAATTTGTTTTATATGTGTGAGATTTGCCTGACGTGCAAAATGAGATCCATGAATGGGATCAGTGTTTCCACATTGTGTCACAGGATTGTTTATCAGTCTGATGGCCGATGACCTCGATTCCTCTGAAGGTTTCAGCCCGAGGCCCGATTGATACTCTTACCCGCTAACATGTGTTTAACAAGGCAAACATCCACGCCAGAGAGGATTTACGGGTTAGATGTCGACACTCAGACTAACCGGGCTTTCTGCTGTTTAATTCATGTGAATATCTATCATTAGCAGTGATTTGCTTGGTCAGCCACAGTAGGGGTAAATGCTACTTTGGAAATCAGGGGGCTCATTACAAGCTGATGCAAGAACAGGAGCACGAGAGCTTGTGGGTTTGTTCAGGGTCAGCAGTGGAAGAATGCTCTGGTGGAGCAGATGCAGCCATTCGGTTTGCTACTATGGCCATGTAAAAATAACACTGCTGACATACTGCAAGCCTTCTCCTCATGGGCTGAGCTCAGGGCTTTGGTATGTTTCCCCAGACCATGGTTGGTCCTCATCTGGAGCACCAGGCAAGCCCAGTCAAAAAATGCACAAGCCAGACTTTCCCCAGTTGTTCAGCCACATCTCTTTTAGCTGCCTTTGGTGAACACAAGGGCAATTTCAAAGTTGGCTAAGGTGTTTATTCTTGGTGCATTACTATTTCTAGATCAGTTTTAAAAAGAACATATGATTGTAGCCTTTCACAGTTTAATTGCTTTTGCTTTTTAATTTGACATTCTACCAGGATCTTAGCAATAAAGGTAAGTTACTAATAGTGACAATCCAAGTCTCATCTTATACATATATACATTTCAGCCTTTATGTTGACAATGGTGTTGCTTGTAGTGTAAAAAAACAGTCGGGTCAGTTTCTCTAGTATTCTAATGATACAATATAATGATATTATTTTAATCAATTTATGAGTTGTATTTCATGGCAATTCCATGAAAAGAAATGATGTTTGATTTAGACAAGTGGTCTGCATTCTGCAGCTCTGGAGCCACTTGTAGATCTTTTACCTCTCTATGGTGGCTCTCTGCCTAAAGAAAAATAAAATAATAGTATTTTTTTCAAGTAAGGATTGCATTTATTTAATTTAGATGAGTTATGTATATACATTTATTTTCTAAGGTGCACCTTGAAGATAAACTATGTAAAGATTTTTACATCCCTGATGACTTGAAGATGTCTTGTTTGCTCTCTAGAATACACTGAATTTAAATACAAAGCAAAACTTTGGTAAAAAGTCAGATCCTTTATTAGTTTAAAGCACATATTATCTTATGCTGTCCAGAGCTGTACCGGGATGATCCGGTCTGGCACAAGGCATCTTTTATTCTAAAGGAAGTCATATAAGCTTCTGTCAAACATAATAAAGAATTTAATATTTTGAGAAAATGCAAGTTTCTCTTTATATTTCTGTTTTTTTATGTCATAAAAGAAGCATAATTTCTATCTATTATTAACAAATACATTATAATGAATCCACAGCAGTATTTAAAATAAGACTTTGCGGCTCCTACTAAGTTGTGATCAGTAGAAAACAAGCCTAAATAGTTATTTTACTGTTATAGGTTGCAGATCCCTGGTCTGGACAGCTTCTGCCGCCCCTCTTCATTTGATCTGGCTACCCACATTAAACTCTCTGTGTCAAATCTGGGTAAAAAAAAAAAAACTTACTGGGGTGAAGAAACACAAGATATATTGTGCCAGCTAGCTGTAAAAAAGCAAGGCAAGGCAAGGCAAGGCAAGTTTATTTGTATAGCACATTTCATGTACAGAGACAATTCAAAGTGCTTTACATAAAACATTAAAAGAAACAATCAAAAGAAATAGTAAAAATGTCATTCATTATTCAAATCATTAAAATAAAATTAAAAGAAAGTAAAAAGATTTTAATTTAAAACAAGCATAGATAAAAAGTGCGGACGTAAACTTTTGAATACATATTAATCAAATGCAACTGAAAACAGGTGAGTCTTTAACCTGGATTTAAATACACTGAGTGTTTCAGCAGATCTAAGGTTTTCTGGCAGTCTGTTCCAGATCTGTGGTGCATAGAAGCTGAATGCAGCTTCTCCATGTTTAGTTCTGACTCTAGGAACTGATAAAAGACCGGATCCTGATGATCGGAGAGGTCTGGCTGGTACATACTGGGTCAAGAGGTCAGTCATGTATTTTGGTGCTAAACCATTCAAAGCTTTATAAAGCAGTAACAGAACTTTAAAGTCTATCCTCTGGCAGACAGGTAACCAGTGTAAAGACCTCAGAACTGGACTGATGTGGTCTACTTTCTTGGTCCTTGTGAGAACCCGAGCAGCAGAGTTCTGAATAAGCTGCAGTTTCCTGATGGATTTTTTTGGTAGTCCTGTAAAAACACTGTTACAGTAATCAAGTCGACTAAAGATGAAAGCATGCACTAGTTTCTCCAGGTCCTGCTTAGACATCAAATCTTTAATCCTTGAGATATTTTTGAGATGATAATAGGCTGATTTGGTGACTGCCTTAATGTGTTTATCAAAATTTAAGTCAGTGTCTATCACTACACCCAAGTTTCTGGCCTGGTTGGTAGTTTTTAGTTGAATAGATTGAAGCTCTGTAGTGACGTCTAACCTTTTTTCTTTAGCCCCAAAGACAATAACCTCAGTTTTGTTTTTGTTTAATTGAAGTAAGTTGTGACACATCCAGTCATTAATGTCCTCAATGCATTTACCAAGAGCCTGTACAGAGCCATTGACATAACAAAAACAACAACAAAATCATTCGTTTATGGCTCAATTTTTTTTCACAAAAGTATTTTTTCCGACTCTTGAAAAATTATAATCATGCATGACCTTGAACAGATAATACATGATTATATTAACAGAAACTGACTTTTATGCCACACATAATCATTGTGGAGGTCAAATCGGTTGTTCTTATGTTATTGAATTTGTACCATATCTGAGGCTGACTCGTGTGACTCCTGTTATATATTAATAACTTAAAATTCGTAGAAAGAATCAGTGACTGTTCAAACTTGAGTCACATTACAAATATTAAAGGAGATATTATATCTAAAGAGACTGTAAGACTCTGGGGAAAATCCTATTTGTTATGTTCAGACTGTCATAAAGAACTTAAAAGTCAGATTTTAAACACTTGCCTGTGTAGCCCAATAATCATAAAACCTTTTACTGTGCCACTCTAAATATCATTTTCTTCCGTCTTTTTTATTACATTAAGACTATAGTCGTATATTTCAAAATGCCACCATAAAGTGACCTAAATGCAAGTTATTCAGCAGATTCTGCAGGTGGCAGTGCATTTGTATCCGGCAGGTGGCATTCACATTTTAGCACACTCCATGGTGGCAACACAGGTTTAAAAAAAAAAAAAGTTAGAATTTGTAAAAATGTCTTTAGACGGCATCCGTCAGGCATGTAGAATGGTCTGTGGCTGGTAGCACTTTATGGATGGCTGCCGTCTAGGTCCACGACCACACCAACAATTTTTGAAAGAAAACAGTTAATGGCATGAAATCTTGAAGATCTCCCCACCGCATGTTGGCAGTTGTATTTGTGACCGTTAATTCAAAAATGAGGCTGCCATCATAAAAATAAAACAAACTAGAAAACAAATAAAAGCCAACCATGAAAGGACGGTGAGATGGCAGACACACATTGCTGCATTGGTACTGCATAAACCAGGGCTGCTCATTCCTGGTCCTCGAGATCTACCACCCTGACTGTTTTCCAGATCTCCAAGCCCTGCCAGCTGTTGATTGGCTCAGTCAGATGTCTCCACAATCTGATTGAAAGAACACACCTGGTCCAGGTAATCAGCAGCAAACAGTACATGGAGAGCTGGAAAACAGGCAGGTTGGTAGATCTTGAGGACCAGGAATGAGCAGCCCTGGCATAAACAATGAAAGCCTTGGACTCAACCCTTTAATTTTTTTTTATATTTAGATTAATTCTGTCCAAAAATTGCACCATTTCAAACTTAGATGACACCCCCCATTTAATTTACACTTTAAGTTTTAGATGTAATTGCCTAAGAAGTGGTCCAAATAAGGTATTGACCAAGTTTCTTTAAGAACGATTAATAATAGTAAATCTTTCCACCCAAAAACCCAAAGCAGTAAATAATTACATAAGCAGACTGTTTCAGTTTAACAAAAAAGTATAGCAAGAAAAAGAAAAAGTCAAAGGAAAGACAAATTTACTTAGATGTATAAAATAAAACATTGGGCGTTAAGTCCAAACGTTGGTTACTCTTGAAACTTGGCAGCAATGTTGAGGTTGATAAATGGCGAACAGGTTAAAGTTGTTTTAGCGTCAATAGCATTTAAGAAACGTACATTGAAAAAAACATTTACAAAAAACAAAAACTATCCTTGCATTTTTGAAAGTGTCATTTCGAAAGTTTTTGTCAAAAGGCCTCATAAATCCTGTAATGGCACATCACTCCAAAGTTTATTTTTTATTGTACTTGTTGGAGTTTTTTTTTTTTTTTTGCTTGGTGTTGTGAGGTGTGGTGGAAATGTGTATCTTCTGGAGGAATAAAAAATCTGCATTCAGTCTCTTTTTGTCTGAGTTGTTTTATTCTTCTGAAGATTTTTTATTCCACCAGAAGACATACATTTCCATCAGAGAGGAAAAGTGATTGTTCAAACTAGTTAAACAAAAAAAAAGCCACTTTTAACTGGTGACTAAACAACTTCCCATTTTTTGCACTTGAATATCATTGAATGTACATATTTTGCTGCTGCTCATAATTTTTCAGTTATCAGTTTTAAATTGACACACGTCAAATTACCATTGAACTTATGCTGAGGTGGAAATGAAATTTTATTGACAGCACTGGTGTGCAGAGTAAACTACAACAAAAGAACACATAGCTCGCTTGTAGCGTCACCCCCTATGATGTTTTTCAGTAAGGAAACCCTTTAAACCCTGAATAGAATCTGTTTATTACAGGGTTTTTAACTATAGTCTCCCAGGGGGCTGACTATGTCATCTGTATGTTGCTGGATTGTTTTTTGCCAATTTTGACATCATAGATCACAAAATGTAATAGTTTGGTAGGAGTTTTTGGTACTAAACTTGATTAGTTCTCATCATATGTAGTGGACAGAACTGTGTGTGTTTCTGGATCTGACTCTTCAACGGCTCCACTTTTGTCTGGGATTCAGCAGGGCTCAGTTTTAGGACTTCTTTTGCTCTAACTCCTTTCTCTGGGCTTCATTTTGAAAAGAAAAGAAAAAAAACTTTCTTTCCATTTGATTTTATGCTGATGATAGCCAGATATATTTACCAGTTGGTTGCTCTGTCACTACACTGTTAGTTAAGATACCAACAATCGCATGGGCCTTTTCCAGTTTTTATGACATTAAAGACAGAAGTTACATTGTTTGGTCAAGATAGCTTTTTTGACCTTTCTTCATTTAATCTGGCTTCTCATGTTAAACAATCTGTATCAAATCTGGGTAATAAAATGGACGGTGATTTTAAACTTGACTGAAAAAATAGTTAATTGGTAAAGTTTATTTTATCTAAGTTTGTGAAGTTTAAGCCTTTACTTTCACATCTTCAATGGGTATCTATAACTCTTAGTTTTGGAGTCATCCAGCTTGTGTCTCCAAACGATCCAGAGTTCTGTTATGCATGTTTTGGCTAGTGCACAAAAGAGGGATCACATTACACCAACCAGGGCATTTCAGTTTACTTGAAGATTCTGTTATTTGTCTCTGAATCTTTAAATGATCTTGCACTGCATAACTTCTCAGACTTCTTCTCCCTTCACTCTGGACTGGTTTGTCAAGTCAGTTGATCAGCTTCTCCTGGAGGTACCAATGTCCAATAGGAAGCTCAGGAAGGACCAGCTTCTTCAACCAGGTGAAGAGAGCTACTACAGAGTCTTTATTGTTAATCCTTACAGTGTATTCTTCAAACTCTTTTTTAAGGCATCTTTCACATCATAAAATATGGTTTGCTGGAGTATTTTATTGTTATCAACTGATATGTTTTTATCTTTTTATTTTTTCTATCGGTTGAGTTTTTAATGTATGGCACATTGTTTGACTCCGGTCACGTAAAGGCACCTTGTTACTAAACTGATTAAAAATAAGGAGTAACACAGTGAAATTAGTTTTATCTAACATCTTCTAAGACTTGATTACAGCCTTATCTCTGATTAGGTAATAGCTGGTTACATGTTCCGGTAATTTATTTTCTTATAAAACTATCTTTCCACTGGCAAAAGGCCAGTAGTATCTATATAAAAACATAGGCAACAATTCAATTAAACACATGTGACACTGACAAAGGAAATCTGATTGTTATTGTCCTCCCAGACCTTTTCTTGACATCAGGGGAGCAGTGGTGGAGATTCAGTGTGATACAATCACAGTCATTCTGTAAATGGTGTTCCTTTCTTTTGCTGTCTGAGGATTTTATTGAGTACAACTTCAACGGTCAACCTGAAGGGAAAGAAATAAGACTTCAAGAACAAAGTTGACATGCTACAAAAAAAGGGTTGAGGTTTAGAGTTATGGGTCACATAACAAAATGATTTAACACCCACTTCAATGAAAACTGTGTTTTTAAGACGTTCTTGTTACGTTTTTCTCATGATATAAATACCATTAAGATTAAAACTGCATTTCTGGGTATTTTTTTATTCAAGTCGTTGTGAATTAGAAGCAGATAGAGAAGGCTGTTTGAAAAAAGCTTGTAGTTAGTACAAACTACAATCTGCGTGCCACAAGCTCCCTGCTCCGCTTTAGTCTGTTGTTTTCACTTGTAGACGTGTAGATCAAAAAACATCTTGGTTTTCCTCGTCTGAGCTGGTATCTGGCTCAGAACTGCACGGTAGATTGCTCCAGCGTTGCTTGCCATCTTGTAGCTCCGCAAATGCTAGGTCTGGGTTGTGAGGAGCTATAAGCTAACGGGAGAGTGAGCATAAACAAATGGATGATGGGAAATCAGTGCAGGCTTACACCGCGCCAATGATCCTGCCCACAACTTTAAGAGAACAAATTTCTCTTAAACTACCGATTCTGCAAAAACTAGATTCTTGATAACAAAATATTGTTTTTTGGTAACTGCCTAAAAATGAGTCATTATTAAAAGTTGTTGGATTTTAATTATAATGAATTTTTATTGTGGGAGCTGAACAAAAGAATGTATAATTAGTAAAAAATAAAGAGTGTGGTTCTTGGTTTCTAAGCCTCTTAAGAGACTTTACTGATCATTTTATCTGTTGGTAGGAAGAAGCCTTAGGTTGTATCCACATTTCTTCACTACTCACTATATAGTGTGTTTGATATTTTATAGAGCTGTTGAAATCTAATCCCTAACTACTAAAAAACTATATAATACATAATTATATAGTGCCCTGGATTTTAAAAGCAATTTGGACCCCATGCTCAAAATTTTTTTCCTGACAACAAAAATGAAATCACACATTTCACAGTTAAAACCTAATAAATACAAGCATTTTATGAAGACTATTAATGAACCCACTGTGTCCTGATGGTAAAATGCAGATGTTTTACAAAAAAAAAAAGAACTTAGATAATTTTTTTTACAAAATTTAATTTAAACCAATGCACTGTCATCTATAATTGCCAATTGAGCATTGGTGTGATTGACTGTGTATAGAGAAATGGACAGAGCAGGTGTTGAAAAGGCCTCACCTCCGGCTCCAGCAATCTTTCCATCTTCCATGATACAAACATCACCATTTAGAGACAAATTACAATGATTGGTCAGAGTCAGTGTTTCTATGGCAACTGCTGTCACAAGTCACGGGTAAGGTTGTTCGAAGTCCACACCCCTTCCACTGAAGGGGTTGGGTTATGCTGACATATATAACGAGTGAGAAATAGCTGTGATATGAAGATGAGATAGAAATAATTTTTTAGAAGTTAGGGAGGGAATTTGGACATAGCCTCAGATTCCACAGCTACATGTGTGCCAAACAAATTGAGTGATTGCATTTTAAATGACTTTTTGTGTTGTTTTTGTACATTTTAGATCGATTACTAAAAAATGAATATTTTTCAGTATTTAAAAATATTCTGAATGTTATTTTAGAATTCTTTTTTTACTCTTGCTGGTCCATGACGTTTTGTTTTGCTGATGCATTTTCATCAATGACACAATACTTAGTGCTTTTTGTATTTACTCACATAAGTCAACCGAAAAACAGAATTGCATTGTTTAAAGGCAGACCAAATTATCACTTAAGTGTAACATTTAACATCATAGTTGCACCATTAGTCTTGTGCTCGGGGGTATGATGCACATTAGGGCTAACTTAACTCAGGTGTTCTGAAGCCACAAAGTTCTACCACATACATAGGTTTACAGTGCAGTGCCATATTAGATTTCAAGTTAACTCTTTTAAGTTGTTTTTCAAAACGACAGATGTGTCACATGAAACATGAAAGAAGTTGCTTCGGACCATATAATAAAAAAGAAAGACACCGTCTAATAGATGTCACGCCAGTTCTACCTCGATAAATTGACAAGCATGTATCCTCTAATTTGATGCACACAGTCGAGCAGGACTACGCCTCTGAGTGCAAATTTAGAATTTATAATTAGGGGTTTGTGGGAAACGGAGGGGTCAGAATAGTGTGGATGACATTCTCTCCGTTGTCACAGGACCAGGAAAAACAAGAGTCACAAGTTTTGGCACACATGTATTTAATTAGCCTTTTCATGTATAAAATTGTTTTTTTTTTTTCTTTTTCTCAAAAACAAATTAAGTAACAGCTGACCATTGCATTGAACTCGTAATTACGTATATTGTTTTGTTTTTGACTTTAGACATTTAGACTCTCTATTATGTCTAATGTGATTTCTACAAATGTAAAGCACAAAAGTCAATGATTCATTTTGTTTATTTGTTTAAACTCCTTGTATCAGATTCAGTTTCGTTGCTTTCAAAGTTCACACATGTAATATATTTATCTTGGAATGTCAAAGTTTAATAGAAATGTTATTAATAATCAGGAGTCAATGGTAGCCACATTGTGCATTACTGTTTATACCCCTTTGGCATCAGTTTCAATGGGCAGGAAATTCCATTACAAATCTTTTAATGTCTCCAAAGGACAGTGGAAGGCAGCACAATGCTCGCCGCTGGTGTTGTCACTGTCACAGGATGTACAGTCAGAAGAAAATGCTTGGTACTGATGGGAGAAATGTTCCATGTGGTTAAAACCCCGCTAAAACCAAAACCACACAGTGTGACTTTTGACAAAGCTAAAATTTGGGCTAAAAATGAAAAAGGAAAACCAAAGTGAAGTAAAAATGGAAAAACATCTTGTCTCACACACATGGCTCCCAGACAGGAATTGCCATTTTTATTTTGCAGCACCAAAAAAGAAGTTCATAAAGGGTTTTTGTTTCTTTTTTTTGTGGCCATTTTACAACTGTTTTCTGTTAAAAGAAAAAAGCGGATGTGGTCAACACACATAACAAATGCTCCCTTTAACTAATGCTTTTTTTTCTTAAAACATTTCTGTTTCTTACTTCAAAATGCATCCCAAAAACTGATATTATCCTTTCTACTGTGCTATAACTTTACACTAGTATCCGTAGAGGGGCTGAAGTTCAGAAGTTCTAGCTGGAGCTTCCTGTGGAGGATGTAGTGTTGCGGCTATGGCACAGAGTAGACAAGCTCTAAAAAGTTTGGCTCCTGCTCTGAAGGCCCATGTGTCAACACAGGTGGTCTGGCTAGTGGCTTGCATGGCAGTTCTGGCACCATCTCTAGGCATGGGTTAATGGAGCTTGTGAGTGTGAAGTGCTATGGGACATAATGGAGGTTAAAAAAAAAAAGTGCTATATACTGTATGTATATGCCGTTTATTTCTCCTGCAGCAAGTAAAATGTGAAATAAGAAAAAACAAAACTAGTGTGTAACGGATGTAAATTTCAGTCCTTTTTGTTTTTCTTTTGTTCTTCCATCACTCCACCAATGTCAAGAATCAGAGCTCTGTCTCCCCCTCTGGTCACATGTGGTAGTCATATCCAGAGTACTGAAGACACTACATCTCCCAGCAACCCCAACGCACACTCCCCAGTTGCAGCTCAGCTGACTCTCATTGCCAATCACCCACAGGACACTTGAGCACTGCACAGAGCCTCACTCAGTGCAAAGTATTAGGCGTGTTTGAGTTGACTAGCGCCTCGCCTGCTTCGTCGGCGAGACCAAGCTGCTGCAGGAGGGGGCGGAGAAAGGCGCATGAGATGAAGGTGAACGACGAGACTGTACGAGAACGAGGAGTTGGGGGTTGTCCTCAACATTCGGCTTAATTTTAATACGCCACTCCTCCTTGTATGATCTGTGCTGTTATGTCTTTTATAGTATTTTTTAACATCTCTTAGAGTAAAACAGATTTTAAAAAATAGCTGGGGGATTCATTACATGTGCACAGTCCCAAATAAACAGATAAGATAAAAATTAAAGTTCATTTTAAAGACAACTATGACACACATAACCACAGATTATTTAAAATATTGTATATTTTTTCATCAGCGTTTCACTACCTTCCAGAAAGAGTAAAAAAACTACACATATTTCCTTCATTTGGCACCAGTTATTTCACAGTAAACTACAAAAACTTTCAGGACACAGTTTCCCATAATGCATTGTTTTGTAGTCATCAAGACGGATTGAAGCCAGCGCAGTACCTATTTTCTGGCTACGCTGGCTTAAGTAGGCACCTTGAACCCGCCCCTTTCTCGCGGTACTTTATGTCGTCGCAAATGTTACCTCGGTGACAGAAACTAACCAGCATGCACCGCAATCCAGGCGATCTGCGCAGCGCCGTGACCGCCTGCATAAACTCAAACACGCCTAATGTTTGTGCCACTCAACCTGCACACCGAGCATCTCATCCTCCTGATCACCTGATCCTGCTTCATCCTTGATTCTGCTTTTTTGCTGCCGGCCCTGACCCTTGCCTGGACCCCGACCCCTCTGGTTGCTCTCTGATGCTCTCATGGTCCAATTTGACCTTTGCCTTCCTGACTCTGTTTAGCTTTTTAGACTTTTAGCGGTGCTTGACTTCTGTCTTCCTGTCTGAGCTAATAAACCTGCTGCATGTGGAACCAGCCGTCTGTCAATAAGCTTTGTTTTTTGGTTGAAGACTTGAAAGCCACAAAACATGTTGATTATTGAACTAGATTTGCTTCTTGATGTTGGTGGACATTTAAATGAATAATTTCTATAAATACTATAGTACATCTGTCAAAAAAGTAGAACTATTAGGGGGCATGTATTACTGCAAAAAATACAGAAACAAATAGATTCTTGTTGATTTGTCATTAAATAGGTATAAATTGGTTTCATTGAACATATCTAAAATCATTTTTGATTTGATTTTTTTGAAAGAAAAAGTGAATTTCTACTTTCATTTGAAAAAAAAGTGATTCTTTATATTAAAAAGTAAAGAAGAAGGTTTTCTGTCTTTTTTGCTATCTTTTCAAATATAAAAGGAAATTGTTTTAAGTGAAAATCAGTTTGTGAGGTTGTTGCTGGACTTTTTCTGAAAAAAAAATAAAATACATTTTTTTTTAATCAAAATTGATAATCATTCAAGTTTATATTGTGAACACTGAGGTAAAGATTCTTCCATTTGTGCCAGGGCATAAGTCAGAAATACCAGATTGTTGAGTCACAAGTGATTCATTTGAACTTAAAACAATGTAAAAAGAGGAACTGTAATTTACCAGCTGGATTAATCTTTAACTCTTTGTGGTAGCTATAGGAAGGACTGTTGAAGTCCTTCCTTTCTGAACAACAATAATAAATGTCATCTAGTGATATATTTTCTTTAATAATTTGACATTTTTAAAGAAAACCTTCAGAAACCTCCTGTGGCTCACACACTAAAGCATCTTCACACACTCTGCTCTGAAACTCACAACAAACAAACATAATTCTATTATATCCGATGTAATGCAGTGCTGAAGAGACAAAAGAGCCTTGCATGAATCTCCACTCTTGCCTGCATGGGCTTTCTCTGCTCCCGTTTGAAGTTGCTGGAAAGAGGGAGGGAGGAATGCCATTTCCAGGGGGGGCGGGATCTTGTGACTCACCAGCAACTTCCTCAGTAGTAGGACAAAAGTAGCCGGCAAGCTGCACCCCTCTGTGCTGCAGAGTTTTCATGACAAGCAGATAAAACGGAAGGTTTCGCAGCCGGAGAGCGACGCTCCTGAGCTTTTTTCTGTGAGCTGATCCCTGAGCTGACCTGAGCGGCCGTGTGCTGACGGGGGGAAGGCGGCTGGCTCACCACCACCACAGCAGCCTGGAAAGGTGCCTCCACACTTCACTCAGTCTGACTGGTAAGAATAGACCTTTTGGCTCCATCATTTTCATTGAGGAAGGGTTGAAGCTACTCTGCACACCTGTTAAGCCTAAATCAAACTCAGGTGTGTGGATATTAAACACATTTTTCTTCTTTTGAGGTGGGTTTGTTCAGGTCTGCTACTTTTCTCTGAATGAAGTATAGTTGGAAGAGAATGGGTTGACAGTGTGCTGAACCAAACATCAACAATTCCAGAAGTTTATTCAGCAAAGTAGATTTTGTGTGTGGGTTTTTTTTTTCAGATATTGTCAAAATGTATTTTTTTTTTTAACTTTTTTCCCTTCCTTCTCATTCAGTAATTTAGCAGTTTCCCTCTGTACAGCTGCATAGTGCACAAGGCAGTGGAAATATAAATAACATCCTTTCAATGGAGAAACAGACTATATTAGCTTGTGTGACCCTCTGAACTGTGCGTAGGAAGGATTAAGGAGCAACTGTTTTGTCAGAGAAGCTCCCAGCTGAGTTCAGAGCAGTCCCTCAGGCGAAACTTGTCTTTTTTTTTTTTTCTTTGCAAAAGGGGAAAGTGTGGGATATGGCACTGTGAGTGTGCAATGGGTGTGTCTGTGCTGCAGCTTCTGGAGCCGTGCAGCACCTCATGATACGTGTCATTGTGACGACAGTTTGGCTCACCTGTTGCGTCATGTGGGGGCAGTGGGAGGGAGATGTGGACAAAGTTTGACAATTTGTACAAAAGATTGAGGGACACTTTAAATTTTTTTTTTTTTTTGATTCACGGAAAGCTCTTCCTTTGTCTGACCCTAGAAATCTTTGTAGCCGATTGACAGATTCTGTCCAACTAAAATAGTCTTCAACAATACAATTCATTTCTCAAAAAGAGAAAAGTCAAGTGACTCATCTTGATCATGAACCAACCAACAAACGGCAGCATGAATAGAAGGAAGTATCATCAATGATCAATTCTTGAATCCTTTTCCTGCAGTTTTTCTGCTGGTGTGTCTCTAATGTGGTTGTAACTTTTCCTGATGCAACTGCAGCCTGGACCAAAAGGTCAGCATGTTGCTTTCTGGTGTGCTGCAGAATTCTTTTCCCAAAGGTATGTTCTGAGGAGTTCTGGAGTGCTCTTGCCACCTACAAGTTATATTTCCTACATTAGACCCTTCAACGAAAAGTCTGCCATTCGATTCCATTTAGCATCTTGGAAGTTTGCCTTGACAGAGCATACAGAGCTGCATAATGTCATTGTTTGCTTTTTTTTTTTTTCCCCTCCCGCCTCTATTTCTTTGACCATGGTCACATTCTTCAGAGGTCCCAGTGTTTTCCAAAGGTTAGCCCCGCGTGGTGTTTGGACTCCGGCCAGTTCCAAACTGCAGCTAAATGACCCGGACTGGTTGTAGCTGGCTTTATGTGTTGGCACCGTTTGAAACCTGGCCAACGATAATGATGGAGGAGTTGGCGGTCAAGTGTTTGCAGGTGGTTTTTGAGAGTTCAAATTTGTGTCGATGCAGTCCTCCTTGTGACATTGTGCAGTTGTGGGTCCCTCCGTGGGCACAACTTGTGCTCGTGTAATTGCTCAGTGCCTTAAAATCCCAAGTGTGGGCGTCTGATCAGCAGTTCCGACATCACAGTGTTTCTTTTGTCTTCTACTCCTGCATAGTTCTACTCTCCACCCTCACATAAAATGTAAAGTTTGGCCCAATACTTAGGTAGCTGTTTGAATATATCATTTAAAGAGGTATCAGTAATAATTATGTTTTTGAAGAGGTTATCTAGGCATCAGTTCCTGCTTTGTCGCGCAGAGTGCCTAAAATTCAGGACAAAGGCGTTAACGTTGGGAGTAGTGTCATCAGGACCCTACAAGACAGTGAACTGACCTTTTTTTATATGATTTTTGATTTTCACTGGTATCTGTGAGACATAAAATCATCCACATTTTTCGGGGGATGGATAACATCTCAATGTAAGGCTTGGGTCATCTGGACCCCATAAGATATAAAACAAGGGCCAGACAAGTCGCCAGTCCATCATAGAGATTTGCTGGAGTCGTTTTAAGTCTTTAATATATTCATTGCTGATTTTTTTTTTCTTGTATAAAAATAAGTAACATCTTCATACAGAGCCCCTACTTGCACCTCCTCAAAAAATAATTTTAGTTTTCTAATTTTGGATAAAAGTGTAACACTGGAACGGCTGCACGTTTGAATGGGTTGTTATGGTAGTCTGTTCCCTCCTTGGTAGGATGTGGGGGCGCGTGGCTGGCTGCTGTAGTGTGTCTGCATTCCCTTGAAAAGGGGGGAAGTGACCTCAGATTTCCTGTGAGGGGATAGCCAGGTGCTGCAGTGTTATTGTGAGGGTCGCAGGGCTTCCTCCGTGGATGCTTTGTTGGTAAATGTCTGAAATTCGATCCCCTGAGCCAGGGCCCCTGTGGGAAGTAAAATGTCTCCTCACAGTCCGGGCATCTCCTCTCACTAACTTCTTTTTCGTCTTTCCTTTGTTGCAGTGCCCAGTCCATTCCAGATCTTTCTTTTAAAGAGCACATAAAACTTATATTGTCAAATAAAGAGTGTGAAGTGTAAGTGACTCTGCTTAGGGGGTAATTAGGCTTCCTGAAGCATACAATTACAAGTCTGTGCCTAACTCTTACCTGCCACACTCAAAGGGAATGCTGTTTTGAAGGAAATACCAAATTGTGAGCACAGAATTGCATTTGGCTTTTACTACTCCATCGAATACAGAGTAATTGCATGCCTTGAGATGTCCTAGGTGCAAGGTTTAAAGTTCCCACGTGTAACAGATGTTTGGGTATGGAAATCCTGTTGATTCACTGCTGCATCATCTCATTCTGTTATGTGCCAAAGAAGGCTTTGAGTCAAGCATGACAGTTTTCCTGCACCCTCCCCTGAAGGCTGCAAGGTAGAGCCAGAACAGAAGTATTCAGCATATACAAATGAACCAAACCAGATGGATGGAAAACTTTCCACATATTATCAACTCTTCCATTGGGTGTCCAACCAGTCAAATCTTGTTTGTTGGAACGAGAATCCAGATAAACCTACCCCCATTTCCACAGACTTACAATATTTATCTCCATCATGAATAAATCTGTCAAAGAATTTGATAGTCTACTTTGCCCTTATATACTGTTTTTAATTTAATCATTTTACATTTTCACGTGATGATAGCTGTTTATTATGACAAGAGTTGGTGGCAGCACAAATTTAAAGTCTACAGACTAATTATTATTGTGGGGGGGGTTAAAGTTACACACACACAGTTAAACTTTTTTCCAAGTTCATAATAAAAATAACAGCCATGTTGTTAGTTGTGGCTTAGTCTTAGAATAACCTTTGTTTAACGGAAGCACTTGATGTGAATGTTGAGTGAAGAGAATTTCTCCTGAACTTGAGAATAGCAATGGGATGTTATTTCATCCCAATTCCTCATTTGCTGAGCTTGGACATATTTAAATGAAAGAACCAAGGTATACATTTTCAAATGTTAACACCACATTTTTATTTGTGACAAATCTTCTTCTGGATAGGTTTTCTGGTGAGGGATGCTGTGGTCTCTTGACCTGCAATTACCATGGCTTCTGTCTAAAGAATGGAACTATTAAATTGCTCTGTGCAGAACATTTGCAATCCCTTTTGAGGTTGATTTTCAATCCTACACATGACTTCAGAAATCCAGTCTGCAGAAAAATCCAACAAAAGGCCAAATGTGTAGTTATCGAATTTGAATCTTTCTTTATTTTTACATATATATATATATATATATATATATATATATATATATATATATATATATATATATATATATATAATATATATATATATGTAAGATTTGACTTCTTGATTGACTTTATTGTCCTTAGAAAATACCACAAACTTTTAAAAATGGGAATGTCACAACATACAGTGTGTATTTAACTGTTCCATGAAGTTACAAGACCCAGAGGACTTGCAAACCAGTCGACCATGCATCCAGTGTCTCTAGAGCTAATAAACTTGGCCTTGCACTTGCTAAATGTAAGCATTTCTGGTTTCCAAGAAAGTCACATGTAACCAATTATTAATAACCCTTTCTGAAATCTTCACAGAAAAAGTCAGAAATGAAAAAATAATCATTTTAATGAAATTGTGTAATGGAAAAGTCGAATTCTTTTGTCTTTTGCTGCAGCCAGACTTATATGTGTATGTTACATTATCGCCACAACCGTGTTCCCTTGTTTATTGCCGGAGTTGCATTCTAAAAGTAACTCGAGAAGGTAAAATCTCTGAATTAGGACTACGGATGTAAAACTCATCACTATACAAGTGACACAAGTATACATTTTTCTCAGACAAACATGAACATTTTCAAATTTTTTATCTTGTTAAAACCCTAAAAGTTCAACGCTTCATAGAATATGAGTTCAGCATTAGAATGAAAACAAATATCTGATCGCGATTGAAGCTGCATGTATTAGAAAGGGGAGCAGACTGCAGAAGGCTGAAATAAAAAGTCACACTCTGTGTGGGTCTCGATCGCATGGCCGGACTGAAGAAGGAAAAAAAAAAAAAGTGTCTCTGATGTTGTTCAGGGGGCCGGGCCAAATGTGAAGGCGGGCGTAGTTTGGGGACCCTTGCTCTAAAGTACTCCTAGGTGTGCATGTGGGAATGTGTGGGGGAGGGACTCTGTCCCCTGAGACAGACTTGTACCTTGCCTATCCCTAACAGTAGCTGAGACAGGCTCCGGGAGCCCAGTGACCCCAAAAGGGATATATCGGGTTAAGAATATGCATGGATGGATGGATGGATGGATGGATGGATGGATGGATGGATGGATGGATGGATGGATGGATGGATGGATTTTCTCGATGCGTTTTCTTCCTGCTTAATGCCGCTTTTAGTAACGCATCAATAAATGAGGTTGCATCACAATGGTTTTTTAGAATAATCCAGCCATGTCACTGCGTTTCCTATGGTGGCTTTGTTGCTTTAGACTGTGTTTTTTTTTTTTTTTTTAATCAGAGTTCGATTTGTTGACAGGATAATCCAATGGCCTTTATCCGATAAAGGCAGTTATCCAATAATGAGATATCAGATTAAAACATAGATTTCTCCCTGGTAGCTGATTCTTCCCACTGCATATGCACTGCATATCCAATGCACTCACACTTGCTTCATTGCAGAGTACAAACAGAGTGTAGGAGGAGCATACTGTCTTTTTTTTATTTTATTGTATATTTTTGACGTATTTCCTCCCACATTAGCTAAAGTAATGCAACAGCTGTCAACACCGTAATGTCTACAAAGAACAAACTTGAAATACAGGATGTCTGTATGTAATTCTCAGGAATATGGCCTAAAAATGACTATCACGTAGGCTGGGATTGTCTGATGATTGTATTTCCATGACCAATTAGCATATATCTGATAACTGCGTTATCTGATTTTTGTGGACATGTGAACAGGCTCAGTGGTTTCTGGCCTTGGCTTTTACCCATGGAAATTTCCTCAGACTCAGCGTATTGACTATTTTCCCTGGGATTTGTTGTCTTACACTTAAGAGTACAAAGACAATAATGAGCACTTTCCAAACAGATTTATCTTTTAGACCAAATCCAAACACTGTCATTCATTTTAAAAGACTGACCTTGAGTAGGTCAAGATGTATGCATTTTTTCACCTTCATCCCAATTGTTTTGAATAGATTAATGTGTCGATGACGCAAATTCTCCTCTTCCCGCAGTCCATCTTATATTGTTCTTCTTTATTTGTGTGGTGGTGGTCTGTTGGTCTATCCCAGTTGACTGGGATAAAGCAGGAAACCAGCTGGGGGAAATTCCCTCTCTCCCAAAAACTCTTAGACTGGGTGAAAGCATCCAAACTCAATACAGAAAGCTGCCAATTTAAACCAGGCCCTCCATGGTTCTGCCCACCATATTACTGTGAAACCCCAAATCTGGAATTATTATTATTTTTCTTCCAAATTACAACGAAGCTGCTCCATCAAGACTCAAAAATAGCCATGATAGATTTGTGTTGTTCAAGTGACGGCTTAAATTGACCAACAAGTGAGAGCTTTTAGGTCAGATTTCATGCTAACATACACATAAAGCTGACAAAGTGGTTTTACTTTTTGCAACCAACAAGTAAGCAACAATTCCCACTGGGAGATTAGAACAGTGACTTAATTGGGCAATAATTTGAGAGCATGTGGCAACCAGTCCTGAACCACACAGTGATGCACAACAGGCCTCAAACAAGACCACTAGCTTGAAGTTCAGCCTGCCACCTTAGAGTACACTATAGCTTGTCATTTTTGGGATTTTATTCTCTATAAAAGAGGAGAAAATGGCTCTAATAGAGGTTGAAGTTTATTAAAGTAATTTTATAAATATTATAAAAACAGTCTTATAAATTCAGCTATTGGAAATCCCAAAAAGAATGACGTTTACAACCCAGGACGTGCAGTCCAGGAGCTGAGAATTAGTGTGTTCACGTTTTTTGTTTGCATGTGAAAGCATTTGGTGTTGTGCAGTGTTCCTGCAGGAAGAAACAGCAGTGAGCTAACTTATTGGAGTGCACGAAAAGCTGCAACATGTTCTGATTTGAAGTGTACCAACTTGTCTGTGATAAGTACAAGTGTTTATTTAGAGTGCAGCTGTTGGAGAGAGCATTCCCCTCTCTGGATGTAAACACTCTAAACATGCCTGATCTGCTTGATGAAATTAGCTAGAGAGCAAGAATGTGTGTGTTTCACCATCTCTGATGTGTTCTGTTCATTAAAGGCATGCACACTTGCAGGCTGTGACTCTGAAGGGAAAGCAATCATCTCTACAAAGGAGACAGGCTGAGACAAGCCAGGCTTGCTGGATATGCTGAAGTGTGCTTTTATGGTTGTTACTTAATTGAAATGCGTGTGAAAGTTTTTTTTTTTTTTTTCTTTCCTCAAATACACTCTGGCTTGAGCACATTTTTAAAGACAAATGTTGAAAGCTGTCAAAGATTCTGAAAGGAGACAGGATGCATCTTAGTTTACTCGACTCCCTTTTTTTGTTCACCTCTGTTGGACAGTGATTGTTCCTCATAAGGCACCTCAAAGAAGCCATAAATGGCAAGGTACTTCATGTGGCTTTAAAAGGGCGTCAGCTCCTCTTTGATAAGATCACACTCAACAAAGAGACACTAAAAAAGAATTTTGTTGCTTCTTTAGATTAAGTTAGACAAAGAAAAAAGTGAGGAAGAGGAGGGGCTTGATCATAATGTTTATGCCTTTCAGGGCATCTTTTAACAGGTTGTCTAAGAAACTTGACATTTATGATTAATGTAAGTGCGCTGTGTTTTTTTTTTTCTTTCTTTTAGCTATTTGTTTTGGTTTTTGTCAATAGCTATTTAGATCTATCATGACAAACGTGCTCAAGAGGTGAAGTATTCTGTCATTTCTTAATTCTATCATCCATCATTTCCCTTTTACTCTGTGCACTTAGGCCGGATCCGAATTCATTCCCTACCTCTACAACTTCTCCCTACCCCTATAATTAGCCCCCCAAGTGGAGAGATACTGAACAATAGTCTTTTCAAATCCAGACACTACCGCCACTTGACGGTGTCATGAATAGTCTCCGGTCTTCCATGTTAATGTGTTGCTGCCAGCACTCAGAAATACATTATATCATTGGTTAAAAAGTCCTCCAAAAACAGAAAGCCATTAGATAGATTTAAATGTAAACTTCGGTTCTTCAGAGCATGACCATAAGAAAAAATGAGTTTCTCCTTTCTCCTTAGATAGATAGATAGATAGATAGATAGACAGATTGACTCTTGAAACTCTTTGTAAAGACAACAAAAGTTACAAAGACATAGATTGAGGTGCAGAAAATGACAGAAATGTGACTTCTGCTGTGACCAACCTGAAGGGATTTATGTTTTTATGTCTTCCAGTAAAATGTTTTCTTCCTGATAGGAAGATTGCGGGTTTGATTCCCGCCCTGCCCCCACGTCGAAGTGTCCTTGGGCAAGACACTGAACCTTACATTGCCTCTGGTGGAAGGTTAGTGCCAGTGTTTAGCAGCGGAGCCACTACCAGTGTATGAATGTATGTGTGAATGGGACAGTGACTGTAAAGCGTTTTGGGTCTTCGAGGAAGGAAGAAAAGCGCATTTTCTGGCATCTCAAAGGAAACAACACATAAACACACAGCCAGGTGTAGATGTAGTTTGGGTGATTATTATGTGGCTTCTCTGATGCAGTGAACGCATCTTGGGCTGTGAGCCAAGTACCTACAGAGAGTGTGCTTAACTGCACTGTTAACAGCATGCGCACATAAAGTGCAGCCTTGTCTAAACAGATGCTTTTGAATAGACTTCATACATACATCGTTAAAGGCTCAAGCAACACAGAGACATTTATACTTAACGTTCAATTAAGATTTTTTTTATCTTATAAACATGAATGAGCCAGAGAAAATGAAAGAATCTTCTGAAATCTTCTGTTGGTTTTATTTTTTTTTCTCATCTTTAACATTCAGTTTCAAATCCAATGAAAAGGAGATCAATGCAGGCCAGACAGTGAGCTTAGAACCAGAGGGCCAATGACACAAGACCTGTGACTTCATTGTGGAAGTATTCAACCCCCTCCTTTACCAACCCCTATCCCTCATCCTGTCCCATGGTTTCTCCATGCTGGTGAAAGGAAACTGTTTAGGGTTTATGATTGCTGGAAAGAGCAAAGTGAAGAAAAACGCTTTATTTATTGCATATAAGATTCTGCATTGATGATGATGATGATTGGTCACATCTTGACTGCTGTGTTCAGATTGCTAAAGCACATCTTTACTCTATTAAGTCACATGTAGTCTTGAACCTTTTCCACTGGATCCGGTAAATGTGGCAGAGTCATATGTCTTTGCATTTCCTTGTATGAGACATACATTTACACTTCACTTGATTGATGACGCGTCCGTGGAGCCACGACGAGAACCTTGTGGCTTCAGTGAACTTTGCTTTGTTTGTGTCTGTTTTTTGTTCAGCTCTCTTCACATATCCCTGTGGGCCAAGAATTCTCCTATATAGGAAGAAAGATCAGGACAAAGGCAGAATTAGGTCAGACAAGAGCTGTGGTTAATAGATTGAACACGATAGGCGGTTCTGCATTGGTAAACAACATAATTCAGCAGCACTATCAGTGTTTAGCAAAGCACCTGTTTTTGCATTGCTGTTCTCTTCAACAATGGACACTGGAACTTTGCATTTTGTCACTGATAATGAATTAAGTTGAGAAGATGAATGGTGTTTTGAATGGGTGCATGATAAAGAGATCCCAGCGTGTGACACTCTGAGATAAGAACTTGACAGATTACCGCTCTTGGCAAAGTCAAGTAACTAGTTGTAGGATTTCTAAAGTTGCAGATCTTCTATAGACTTAGATCATTTTACGTATACATTCAATGCTTTTCCTTAATCAGATGGTTACTATCGTATTGGGTCGTATTGCGATGAACTGACAAACTGTCCTGTTTCAGGATCTCTTTTACCCTTCGCAGGAATAAGCAGATATAAGAGATAGATGTGTGCTTCACTATTAAGCTTTAAGACTTATTTCTTTAAAGTCAACATAGCATCTGACTTCCTTAAAGACCCACTTTGATTATATTTTGAGCTTTTTTAAAATAGTTCTCAGTGTTCTTTTAATTATGACGTGATCATTTTTGGCTAAAATCAAAACACCTTTGTTGTTTCCAGCTACTTAGTTTTTACAGAGTTTATTAAAAAATTGACCTCTGTGTTGTAAGCAGGACAGGTAGTTCAGAAGAGCTCTACCTCTCCATCTCCTCACCATTACTGCTGAGAGATCCTTGTTTACAATCTCTCCCGCTAGTACAGTTTTGAGGTAGATGGCTTCTCAGACGAGGAAAATGATACAGATCTTAGTTGTAGTTGCATTAGAATTGAGCAAAGCAGATAGCTTTTATTTTCTACATTACAGTTCCGTCAGTGATTTTAAGTCATTTTTAAAAACTTATCTTTTTAATCAGGCTTTTAACTCCAGCGAGCAGATTTAGTGGGCCAACTTGTTTTAATGTTTTATCCTTTATATCATATCTTATTACTTCGTCGTTTTATTGTTTTATTGATTTTACTGTTTCTCATATTTTATTGTTTATTGTTTTTATTTCTCTGTTCAGCAATTTGGCTGCATATGCTATTATAAGTGTTTTACAAATAATTAATTGATTGATTGACAAATACAATGTTTTCAAACAGCTTTTCTTTTTGTCTTCTCCTTATTCACAACGATTTGAATAAAGAAATACTCAGAAATGCAATTTTGAGCTCAATATATCCATCATGAGAAAAATACCACATGAACATGTTAAAACAACAAAAACACAATTTTCACCAAAGTGGGTCTTTAGCAATACACTATGCTTTACTTGTAATTTCTCCAAGAGTGAAACAGGAACTCTTAAACAAAATCCTTTTTGTGGAACTCTAAAGGATAACTGATGTGTGTCGGAAGATTAATGCTCTTGTGGCCTGAAAAAACCATGAAGACCTGATTATATCCTGATAAGCAGGTTACTACAGACTACAAGATGGATGATAGTTTTGTTTTTTAGGTTTCAAGAGTGATAAATAACCATCTATCTCTCAATAGAAGTCTATGGGATTTTGACTTCTTGGAACCAGCAGGTATTTCCTAAAGGGTTGAGAAGTCCAGTGTTTCTACAGTCTATGTTTCAACCCCTTTGACTTAGTATGCAGAAACTAAAACATAAGGTAACACAATACATTAGTAAACAGCTACTATTATTCTATTAATTGGAACTCAATTTTTAATTTGACTTAAGGTTCTACAATTAATTTAATAGCTGCCAATTTATGAGAAAATCATTGAGGGATCATAACTATCAGCTGTAATGACACTAGACAGAACCCCCCACAAAAGGTCTCAATCAAATCCTGGGGGGTGAATGCTGTTGTGCTTTTTTGCACATGCAGGTTAAACAGATTGCCAGCTGTGTTTATTTTTTTGCACACCCCCTCTTCATACCTGCATTATGTTGTCTGCGTGTGGTGACTTCAACAACCACCTGCTCGTGCGTCTGTGTTTTCACGGCTTTGTCCTTCTGCAGAAGCATGTCAACGCATTTGGACATAATACGGTTGTTTTTCATGCTTGTGCGACCATCCTTCTGACAAATATGGCTCGGTTAGGGGTAACAGGAAGACGCAAACTCTCTTTAGACTCTGTTATCAACCTCGTGCTGGTGGAAGGGGTCACTTCCCAGCAGGAAATGGACAAGAATTTAGTTCTCAAACTAAGTAGCGGATTAAAGGGGGAAAAAAAGTTGTTTTTATAATGAGAAAAAGGGGAAAGATGTTTGAGAAGCTAAACATTTTCACATCTGTTTTTAGGTTTTTGGTTTAATGCTGTGTGATTTTATGGTTTCATGACTAAAAAAACTCTATAATAAGATGCATTTTGCGGTGCGGTTCTCTAGTTTATTTAGACAAGTTTAATCTGCTTTTAACATTTGAACTAAATGCCATACGCATAAAACCAAAATCCTTTAAAATCCTTATATTTTCTTTTGCATAATAAATATGAACACAGTAAAATTTTAGGTTGCACCCTCATAGGGATATTTAGGAACAAATTAGAATAGTGCCAACAAAGGTTTATAGACTCGGGCAGGGAGGACTCTATTTACTGGTTACCATGGAGATACATTAGAAAATGGAAAAAAAAAAATCACAGCAACTAACTGAAAATTACTTCCAAGTTACTTATCCCAGCCAGTTCACATTTGGCAGGTACCCCTCCATTTTTTTTCGCTAGCGTAATGCATTTTCACTCTCAGCCATGAACCCTTCCTTTCAGGGTTAAGAGTCAGGGAACGCTGACGGTTTTGGTGCCGCTGTGGTTGTGGAAAATAATTTGTGCAGTTGCAGTCAGGAATGTGGATTTTTATCTTCCAGTTTATAAGGTGTAAATGCTGTTAAATCCCAACTGCGCACACGTGAAGAGGAAATAATCACCTGCTTTTCATAAAGAAACTCTGCATTTTTGATGATAGGATGTGTGATTAAACGGGGAAAGAAAGCACTCTTGTGTGGACGCTGATCTAGGGGTCAGGTGGCATGAGCACGGCCACGCGCTGTGAAGCGAACGAGTTGGAAATAATTGCTTACATCTGTGGCTGCATGCTGCACGAGTGTGGCATGCTCACAATGCTGAGCGTGCAGTTTGTGAAGCCCCAAGTTGATCTCTTGATGCCCGGGCTAGTTATGCCGACTGAGAAACATTAAGAGACCACCTGGGAACCACCAGGCGTCTCCAGAATCATTTTGTGTTGTGGGGATAACAGTCAAGTCTTTGTGTCTGACTAATAACCCTAAACTAGTGCGTCAACACCAAAGGACACTATAACTTAAATGTTTATGAAGTAATAATTATTTTGTACCTTGAAAAGAACATAAAAAATGTTTTAAATAACTTTTTTTATTTTTAGTTTTGGGTACAGCTTGGCAATTTTGCACAACAGTTTTTTTTGGGGGGGGTTTGGTCAGTTTGGGCGGAATGGCGTAAGATGGAGGAAAGGAATTGGACAGGTGTTGATTTTAGATCGAAGGTGGGACAAACATCTTCTTCAGTAACACAGAATCACCAAAATATTGGGTTTTAAAAAAATCACCAAAAATAATTTCAAGCAAGAATAGAATATCTAAAGGTAAAAAGCATGAATGTAAAAAATAGAGTTGTCACTTAACCTAAACCAGGGGTCTGCAACCTCTAATGCTGACTTTTTGGTCCAGGTTCTAATGGGCTGAAACTCAACAAGAGTCACAAAGTTCCCCTCAAAGTTAGAAAAATACACTTTATTTATGTTTTTATGGAAATTAATTTTTAAAATAGCTTTGACATTTTCTCTATAATTGAGTTTTTTTTATATATCAAATTTAACTTCTGACAACTTTTGACTTTTAACTTTTGACAATAGCATGTTCAAGTTTCTTTAAAAAAAAAACACGTCCTGTGTTAAATTTGATCCTCCAGCTGCAGCAGATTTACTTAAATTAAAAATGCAAAAGAAATAAAACTATCTAACATTGACTTTCGTGTTTCTTCACCCTTTTTCTTCTTTTAGTGAATAAAGACATGACAACATTAGTGTAGAATTCAAATAATCTTCAAATCTATAAATGTAAATGCAATAAGATAATGCTGCTTTGAATATAAATCACTCTGACAGTAGGTTAAACCTTTCAACATCATCTTAATCAGTTAGGCCTATCTGACAGGACAAAAATCTAAACATAAATTAATGAAATGGTTACGTTTGAAGTTTTCTTCAAAGCCAAAAGCCACAATGGAGGAATAGAAGTGGCTCATTTGGCTGTTAGAGCCTCAGGTTGCAAACACCTGACCTAAAGAAGTGGGAATAAAGAAATATGAAGGCTTAAACTAAAAAACTCCAGAGTTACATTCAGATTTAAAGTGGTGTGGTTTGGATTAAGTCATAACTTGTGATTAGGTTGCATTTTGTTGGTTTTTCTCTTTCCTATCTTCACAGTTACAGAAGTTTTTTTTCAAAGACAACTTTTTATGTTTCAATTTATTGCTCTTCAGCCTATAGAAGTCTTTGGTTTCAAGTTGCACATTGCCAGGTCCTCTGTTTCACAATTCTTTTGTTTCAAAAGCGTCTTATTTTAGATTAATTATGTTGGAAGTCAGCTGTTTATGTCAAGTTTCAGGTTTTTTAGTAAAAATCTTTAACTTTTCCAGCATTCTGTCTCCTGTGTTTGGATCCTCTAAAACAATTCGTCTCTGGGCTTCACCTCCAAACTCCTAAAATCCGCTTGTTAACTGGTTGATAAACCTCCATCTGCCAGAACGTTGTAAATTTTTTTAGTTTAAAGCGACTAAGGACTGCTCACATGAATGCAGTTTGGGCTTTCATGGGAATTTAAAACAGACTGAATAAATTGTCTTATAATGAGAGACTAAGGAATGAATTATAAGCCTTCATAAATCTGCATCAAGAATTCATTTTCTAAGTTGAAGCTTCAGAAATGGAAGTTCAGTGGACATTTGACGTTATTTGATCTTTTAGCAAGCGTGATCAACCAAGTAAATGTTGATTATGCATTTTCAGATTGCTGAAATGAAAACTGCACATCAGCTTGCTCGTGTAAACATGGAAACTACGCCAAGCTGTCCCTTAAATCTTGTGGCTCAGACACTTTCAAGGAGTTGGCTTGACTTGTTGGAACAGTTGATTGGGGAGATAGTCTGCTGACTCTTCCTGGCCAAGAAGCAAAGGCCCAAGGACCAGAAGAAATATAGTTCTGTTTTGTCAGAGCTGATGTTGCATCAGAATGGTTCTTTCTGTTCCCCTCCTCAGAGCTGGTTTCATGTGCGCAACACCATCTCTAAGGGCTTGCAAAACCCTTTCTGAGTCACCCCAGCTTACAAGTCCTGACCTCAGTAAGCATGCAGCCCAATTAGTTCAGATAGGAAACTATCTGAGCTACAAAATGTTTCACACAAAATGATTATACATGTGTGCTCTTTGAAATAACTTTTTTTTAATAATATGGAGGCACAACCCTCAATCAGATAAAAATGCTGATAAATAGAGTCAGAATTCAGGAAAAAACATATTTTTTAAATTACAAATGAAATGTTTTGCTTCCATTGCTGAAAGTGGTGGCCAAAAAGCACCAATCTAAAGAATAAAATCACTATAAGTAGGAAAATTATCCGTCCATGTAACAAGTAATTTTTACACAACGAGAAATCGTATTATAAGATAATAAAATCTAGGAGTTCCACACAAGTATTCAAAAAGTTGAAAACAGTTTTTTTATTTTATCTAAATTTAATCTAACTTGGGCCCCCCGGTTCAAGTCTCGGCTGGGAGACCTGAAAAATAATCACTAATTTGGGACCGTTCTGTCTGGAGTTTGCATCTTCTCCCCATGCATCTGTGGGTTTTCCTCCAGTCCAAAAACATGCCTCATTGGTTAACTGGGTACTCTAAATCACCCCAAGGTGTGAATGTGAGGCTGAATGACTGTGGTCCTGTGACAGACTGGGTGTACCCTGCCTTTGCCCACAAGTCTATGGTTTAGGCTCCGCCTGCCCTGTGACTCTGAGAGGGAAAAAAATAATTAATTTTATCTGTCCTTTTTTTATCCAGGCAAGACAGATTATGACAAAATTCATATATTTTAATGCATGGTCTGGCAACCTTTAGAGAAAATAAAATAAAAAGGAGTTACAGTGGGACATATAGACAGAAATAATCAGGATAAAACGACAATTACACAAGACGATCATTAAATCAAAAAATTATTAAAATAATTAAAATAATAAAGCAAGGTTACAGCAACATTTTTCTTTAAGATAATCATTAAGATTCTACTAAAAAAAACTCTTTAAAATAAGTGTTCTGTAAAAGGTGATTTATAGATTGTCAACAGAATCAGTTAATAGGCTAAAAATAACTTTAAGGTAGAATAACCTGAAATTAAATGATCTACAGCACATTAATAAGCATATTGTAAGCAAATGGTTTGCATTTTTTGAGTTGTTTGGTATCTAATTGTGCAATGAGTGGAAATGACTCAATTTAGAACAAAATAAGAATACAACGTGACCCTTTATAATAAGTTATCATAAAATAATACTATCATTTTTTCTTTTAACATGAATCTAGAGTTTAGAAAATAATAATAATAAATACATTATTAACATTTATTTAACTTTAAAACAGCATTATGTAAATTAAGTCAAAAATTAAAGTGCAATTTGAGTTTTTCGGAGTCTTAAATCTAATTTTCTAATCTGAAGAGGATGGAATAAAATGATACTCACTAATTTTAATAAAACAATTCTTATTTCTAGGCTCTTATTGAGACAAAGCATAATCTCAATTGTGCTGAAATTGAGAAAAGCTTAAAAACATGATGAACAAAGTGACATAAAAAAATGATTCAAATCTGGCCAAATATCTCAACTGTCTAGAAACAAGGTTTTAAATTTTTGCAAGGATCAGATAGTTTGCATAGTAAAATTGAATTTAATTGCAGATTCGAAGAATAGCAAGTTCAATTTTGGAGTAACAGGATCTCACGGATTTCCATATACAGCATCCTCAGACACCCTAAAGCTTTGGAATATTTTGTTTTCCTATTTAAAATGATTTTTTTGCACTTTTAGTCCTTGTCTTTGGTTCAGACAATGTCAAAACTTTCACCTTCAATTACTCTTCAGCTTTAACTTGCTTTAGTTTTTCCAGCCTTCACCATCTCCCCTCACCACACCGTCGATCACTTTAAAAAAAATGTCCAAAGATCAAGCAGTTAAACTGTCAGGATTTTACTCTTTCAAGATTTCCTTTCTCCTTCCTCACTCCGGTTCCAGATTTCCTCCTGCAATCTAAACATTTACCAGCAAATACCAGCACAGGAAAAAAAGGAGGAAAAAAAGAAAAACCGTTCTTGCATTCTTGACTATCTAAAACCTCCACTGGCACACAGGAGTTAACTGCATAGTTTCCTCAATGCAAACCAGATGTGAAGCACTAACGTATGGCACTTTTTTTTTTTTTTTTTTTTTTTTTACAAAGGAAGAAAAATGTAGGCCAGAAATATCTTTCTGCCATCCCTTCATAATGATATAGAAATAAATTCAGAGCCATTTTAAACTTTCCTCTTATGGTGGTTGGGTTGCTACAGTATGATTTACTGTAATTGCGATGTTATTGTTTGGTGTTGGTGGAGAGTTGGGGAACAGCGGGATGGCGGCAGGCTCATGGAAACGGGAGAGATGACATTAGACAGTTATATTTCCAGCTACCTGGCACATGGAGTTCTTTTCACTTGCACTCCTTCAGGCCAGAAGACTGTCACATTTTGACAAATTTATGTTTTAAGTACAGCTAAACGAATGTCAGAGCTTTAATTGTTGTCTATACCCTTTTAAATAAAAATATACAGTCACTTTGATGAATTAACTTAGAAGTAAAAAAATAAGTTTGCAGCAATGTCCATCAATAATAATGGCAGACATCAAGTCTTACAATCATCCAGAAGCACGGTAATTAAACTCTGCAAGACGAGGCAAAATTACAAAGACCACGGTGACATTTTCTCCTGAGGGTAGTCATTTTCCTCCTCTTTGTTTATGATGTTGGCTTTGATTTGAACCTTGTGTTGCCTCCCACTCCACACCAGGTGGTGTTTAAATGCTCAGGGACAATAACAGCTTAGTGTTGCAGTGTCTGGTCCTCCCGCTGTCAGGTCTGACCAAGGCCATTTCAAGCACGTCTACAACAACCATCAGCCACTTCTTCATCCACGACTCCTTTATTACTGTTTTTCCTGGCTGTTTTCTCTGATCTTCTCTGATTTTGGGTGGCCTTCTCTCTCCAGAATTACATCATGTATTGTCGTATTTCTGGTTATTTACTGAAGTATCTCAACAGCCTACACTGTCATAAAAGCTGATGACTACAGATTACACAAAGCCCTTAAATGTTACGAGGATGATTCAAGCTTTTGTCGTCTGGCCTGGAATTAGCATCATATCGGCACTAAACAGTTACCTAAACTGATGGAGGATTGTGGTAGATTTTCATTGTCACGTTCAAGTAAGTTAAATTTTTGCTTGAGATTTGGATGAAGAGTCTTTTTTTTTTTTTTGCTTTTCTTAAGCCAGTGCTCGGCTGCTTGTTTAAAGAAGCTCACGTGTGTGTGGGAATGAGGCTGCAGCATTACCTCTCCTTCATGAGCAATTTCCTCCTCTTCCTGTGATAATATTCATTGCCTCAGCGTGTCCTTAGCTTTGATTTAAGAGATTCAGCCAACAGGAACAGAGCACATCTCTGACTAATTTACAACGTATATATTTTCATTGTTCAGTCCTGATGTTGCCTTATGGTGATCTGGAACGAAAACAGTTCACGTTTCATGAAAACAATTAGTCATGTTGTTCTGATTAGCTTTGCTGTGTGATTCATATGAAAATATGTGGCTCTGGACAGATCCACATAAGAGAAACATGAGCGGAGTGTATTGGACTCTCTGTTGTAAACTAGAATTTAAACATTTGATTTTTTTTGTCCTGCAGTTCATATGTTAGAAAATGCAATTCCTTCTTAATCATGGGGTGCTTAAAAGGTGAAGGCTTTTGTCAAGGAGCTCAAATACACACAATTATATTTTATATTTTAGGCACATTTTGGACTTGCTAAAACTGGCTCCTTGACTAGTAGAGGGCAAACAAATGTCCAGTCAATTCTTTTCTTTTTTTATGCACCAAAAACTGCAATTCTCAGAGCTCCACCCCTTCGCATTCAGTCGCCTCCAAATGTTAGGAGATGTTCAGGTTTAGAAATGGCTACTAATGAGGACCAATTTCCTTGCTGTCAATCAGAATCATATATAATTAAGAAAAATTGTATTTGAAAATTTGATTAGAGGATTTTAAAAGTTTAAGATCCAGGGACAAACTTTTTTCCTTTCAGAACTGCCAGGTGCTACGAGGTGCTAGTAGACAATACCACACTTTTAAGATACCAGAAGTGGGACCAAGTCATTGTTTTGTAAGTCTCAAATCTCTGTTCTCAAGTCCCAAGTCAAAGCAGGGAAGTCGAGTCCCAAGTCAAGACCAATAAGTCTCAAGTTCTGTTATTTAGCGTTTTAAGTCTAGTCCTTTCAACAACAGAGTAATATTATTTACACAGACGTGTATGTTTTCAGGAATTGTATTTATTTATCTTTTTATTTTTATTTTGCAGGCATCTTAGATAAATTCCCTTTGAGCTCGTGCATCCCAACTTCAAAAATCTAAAATTATTTCTCAGTATCAAAAACACAGCTTTCTGCATTTGCAGTTGTTGTAACGTATAGATAGCAAGAGAACCAAAGAAAAGATGCTAAAAAGTAGGGGTATGAGGAAATATCCATTCAGTGAATTATCAGGATACTTTATTTGGCAATATTTGTATTGGAGCCAAGGCGATATTTAATCAATAAGTTATAAGATAACAAGTAGTTTTACTTTTACTTTTGTTTTCCACAGATTTTGCTACTTTGCGGCTCATGGAAGAGTGAGTGAGGCTGTGCAGCACACACTGTGCGGAGAGCTTCAGTCAAAGTGCTAAAGATGAAGCGGGCCAAAGTTCTGCTGTTCTCCACAGATAATGATTCTAATTCAGGGATCTGATTGATTCAATTTAATTCAATTCCATTTCATTTTTATAGTCCAATATCACAAAGCAAATGTCTCATTGGGCTTCATATTGGGAGCAGTACAAAAACAGAAAGTTGGTTGTTTAATATAAACAATAGCTGGTTGCTAAACAGACTAAACTAAACTGGTTATCTTGCCTTTAGACCCTCCTTCTCAGTAAGGAAAAACTCCTCAAATAAAAGCCTTAATTCCAGCAAAAAACAAAGAATCCTTAAAGATATCCACAAGAAGAGGGGGTCCTCTCCCAGGACGGACAGGTGATGTACCAGGACTGCTAAAGAAGAATGACCTTATCTATCTCTACAACTACGTGTTTGAATACTGTTCATCCAGATAGAACTGAGGGACAGCTGGGGTCGTGGTTCACAGCCAAGACAAGCCAGAGGCGTGGTCCACGGCCAAGAACAGGAGCACAGATGATCCACCTGGAATCTCTCCCACTCCAACATGCGGGATTGATCGGAGTTAGGTGCACAGTGGTCTGAAAAAAAACACAATTACTAACAGAAAAGAAAAGCACCATGAATTTGTTTGGTTAAAATTAACTTGTAAAGGAGATACAATTGCTAAATGTTCATATTTTTACATTTATTAACGTGAAATGTGTAATAATATTCAGATAAAGTCTTTGTCTCTGTCATAATCTGTGAAATGTGAAATATTGTTTGTGTTACTGTCTAGGGACATATTGGGACACATATCATATTGTGACGTGTATTGTGATATGCATCATATCGCCAGACTCTCGCCAATACAAATTCCTACTAAATAGCCTTGCTACAGTCCAGTGATGTGCAGTTAAGTTTGTGATGCCAACTCTTTTAGAGTCAGGTCTACTAAAGTCTATATTTTGATATCTTAATATCTATAATCCATTCATTCATTCATTCATTCATTCATTCATTCATTCATTCATTCATTCATTCATTCATTCATTCATTCATTCATTCATTCATTCATTCCCTTCACAAGAAATTAGTTATTTTTCTTGTTATACCAACCACATTTTTAGCTCTTGGTTCTAGTCTTTTCAGGACCAGAGGATCCAGGCATTTTAAAGGTGATCAAGTGGCTTTTAAAGTAAAGTAATCCTTGAGTATACTCTAAAATCCACACTTGCTTAAGTATCCACTTTGTCAAACAATCAAAGACAATTGTGACAAAGCTGTGAAGTACAAAACCTTACTAAAACAGCAGTTACCTTTGTGCTGGAGGTTTTTTTCCTTTTTCTCGTAACACTTAACACTCATCTCTCTTTTTTTTTTTTCTTTTCACACTTATAAACAAGTCATCGCTGTCAGACTGTGATGCCGCTCCCAAGGCTGGTCATGCTCCCTTATCGTGGTGGAAATAATTGCACCGCTTCCTGCTGTGTCACACTATAAAGTTTCAGATAAGACGTTTCCACATTAGCTACTATAGTGCGTGTCGCTGAGTTCATATGATGTGTTTCTTGTTTGTGTGATTGTCAGAGAGAAATAGCAGTTGCCCATCCTTAAGATGCTGTCACCACCTAACTAAACGACTTGTTTAGTAACAGATGTGACTTTGTATTTGCAGGAAAATCCTTTTTATAAAAAGAGAAGAAAAAATGGCTTTTGTTCAAAAGGTATTTGACATTGACTTCATACACATCAAAAGTGATATTTCATATTTAATCATTTAAAAATAGAAGACTAGCATGCTAATATTAATAAAACTTGAGGGCCACTCATATAATTTTGGATGGATTTTTAACTTTGGTGGCTGACAAAGTTGTTTTTTTATTAGACATTTTTCAATATATTAGTGTTTTAAAGTCTGTTAACTTTTAAACAAAGTGCATGAGAATAATCTGATTTTTTATGCTAGTCTCTTTGCAGAAAATCTAATTTTTATTGTATTTTTTATTTTTGGTTAACTGCAAAAACTATTCGCAAAAGCCAATATGCCCTTTAGTTAAAAAATGTCTATGATCAATTATTACTGTGAACGCCATATGTTAATAATTGAATTTTAGTTAAAGTTTAAAATGAAACAATGATCACACCCAGATTTGTCCTCTGCTTTTTACTTAAACACTGAACGCCAAGAAAGGCTTTGATCCCGTTTTTAGAGGCTTTAGCATGACCCGATTCTGGATTCTAACCTACAGTATTCCAACCTGGACGGTCTTCCACAAGACCAGCAAACATATTTTAAAGGCAGGAGTAAAGTCGATTGGATCTGACAAGTGATAACTGAAAGCAGAGAGCGTCTGTGATCACAGGAATAATGTTGGTCAGAAATGTGTGTACATTTCACACACAGAGCTTTGTGGTGGTGTGGCTGCTCGCAGTGCACAGCCATCTGCTCGCTGCGGTCAGGATGATCTCCCTCTATTGATGTAACACGATGTCAAGTGCTTTGTCTAGCCCAAGCCAAACAGATATTTTACAGGCAAATTTCTTCTAATGGACAGCAGTAAAAGAAAAAGGAAGCAATCAGATTTGTTTCCAGGAGGCAGTTTGAGCTGTTCGTTTGGAGTTAAACAGAAAAAAAAAAGGTTTGGGCTTTAGATTAACTGGCTCACCTTTGATAATAGTTTGGACTAAGCATGTGCTTGCCCCTTTAGTGCAAGATCTACAGTCGGCGAGTTCGCATGCTGCTCTGCAGAGGCTCACAAGCGACCCTGAATCTGACCTTCTAATGTCAATCAAGGCTTGTTGTGAGGTCTGGATGAAAAGTCCCTTGAAATTCCTTTTTTATCTTTCATCCGATTGTGTGAAAACACATAAAAGCCCTGGAGACCTTTTTGTTGTGACAAACCCTTTGAATATTTTCCCCATTTTTTGGGTGGGGGGTTGAACATGGATGCTTTTATGGAAATCCCAGAATCCCTAGAGGCATATTCATATAGCTTTAATTATTGTCTTACCATGAACTCTCAGTAATACACAAGTTTTTTTTTAATTTATGTTTGTAAAACTGGGAATTTTGTCCTGATATCTTCATTATGGAGCAAGAAAAAAATGTAAAACAATAGATTTTCATGCACAAAAGAATCAAAAAAGGCTTTTTTGTAAATCTCACGTGAGAATATAACTGTTATTATCTCTCTAAGAACTCATATCTGTCCCAAATTACTTTAAAGAAAGCCACTCACTGATGCAGATATTAAATAAAGATCCCTACTTTGAGTAGTGCTACTACCCTAAAACTCAAAGGCAATATTTGTGCATCATTGTTTCATTTGAGTCGAGTGGTGGTTTCCTTGAAAGGCCCCTGTTTTCTCCCAGAGGCTTGAATCTAGTCACGGTCTTGGTATTTGGGAGCATTATCAACCTTGGAGTAGATGCTTATTTGCTGAGTTTTGGACATGAAGGCGATGGAACTTTGCCTATTTGCAGAGAGTCCTGTGAGAACCGTGGCCTCATATCTGTGAGCTCTTCTTTTCTTTTTTTGTTTTTCTGGCATGTCTCAGCGCATCACCTTAGGGGTCAGCAGGCTGACATCATCTGTGTGTGACTGTGCACCATCATAAGTTCTTTACAAGCTTTGCCTTGGATCTTCTAAACCTTGATATAGCAAAGCGCTTTACCTTTCATTTCTCTGTATTTCCTCATACTCAGACCCAGATTTTTTTGGAAAATACCGCTTTAGCTGGACAAGTTGTTTGGATTCCAGAGAACATCTGCTCATTCCAATTTGAAAGGTCTCTATGACCACCACGGCTGCAGCATTTTTGGTACACTGATAAATGGGTGCGAAATACATTTGGGGAGGAATTGAAAGAATAAACACTCCACCTTTTGGGTTTACTCACTAGATTAAGCCAGGCTTGGATGTCACAGGAGCCTCCTGTTGTCTGAGTCATGCCTCATCTCGTTATTTCACCTGGCAAGCGAAGACAGCACATTCTGTACCTTCCTGCTTGGCATCGCAGACTTCTGAGGTCACAGTGCTTCTTTACAGCTCCATAGTTTATTAATCTAATGGGCATGGCAGAAATTATGTTAAAGTCTCACTCCAGTTTTATACTTTTTTATTGTAAAATGTTTGTTCCCAGTGGTCTTTTATTTCTAATTAAGCAGTTTTTAACTAAATCAAAAAGCCTGTCTCGTTTTTTTAACTCGTGTTCTCTCTTATGGGGTCCAGATGACCCACCCTATAGTTGATATCTCCCATGACAAGGGTGGACAAGATTTTAGATCTGCCATGGATGGCAGTGAAGTTAAAAAATCCTTGGAAAAAAAAAAAAAAGCTCAGCGCACTGGCTTGTGGGGTCCAGTTGACCCCACTTTTAATGTAAACATGCTCTGGTGTAGCACAAAGATTAAGACATCTTTTCTGCTGTGTGGCACAAGTTCATCAGAAATTCTCATCGGGTTGTAGGCGTCACTGTCGGCGCTCAAGTTAGCTCTGCTAATATAATAATAATAATAATAATAATTATAAACTTTATTTATATAGCACCTTTCAAGATAAAAACCACAAAGTGCTTTACAGTAAAACACAGATTAAAACACAGAGTAAAACCAAATATAAAAACAGGACATAAACAGAGTTAAGAAAATAAGAAATATCCCATCAGCCCTTTGTTTACACTTTCTCCTGCTAGTTTATAGTACCGGTACCTCACAAGCCCAAGCTAACATTAGCTTAGCAAAAAAATGAATGGCTAGTGTGAGGTTACACCTACTAATCTCTGCATTATTAATGAAGGAGAAAATGACCAAAATTCTTAATTGGAATTTAGTCTTTTTAAAAAAAATTGATCAACGAGGGTATTCTGGATCTCTGCCATGACAGACAAAAGCTTGTAAAATGGAGTCCACATATATAGTCCTCAAGGCGGATCATGTGTGGCTTCAGGCCAATCTCTGTCTGGACAGAACCTCCATGGTCCCTAATACCTCAAAGGTTCTCTTCACCAAACTTTCGTCTTGAGTGGTCAGTGTCCATGTTACCACTCCTGCCAGCATGGTAATTTATGGCTTTGTTTAACAATGAATTAAGTCCTTGAAACTTCCCCTGATGGTTTCAACTGGTCTGGAGCTCCATGTTGGATAATGCTACACTACATTCATTAACTTTTTAATAACAACATATACAAGTGTAACATAACATGAAAGTATTAAAAACCTTTGTGTAACAAGGTGTAAAATAATAATAAAAAAAAACTTTATTTAGCATAATTAACATATTTTTCTGCAAGCGTATTGAGTGATATTTATGCCACCGTATTGTAAGCAAAATTTTCTAAGTTATTAGATATTAAAATTCAATCATGTATTCAAAAAAACGCCAATAAAATCAATACAATTTTGAATGTTCATTTACTTGAAACCAAAATGAAATAAAAATAAAATATATATAATATTTGCTTTGAAAAACTTTTTTTATGCTTACAAAAATATTTTTGTAAACGTTTGTTTACATTTGTTTGCATTAAAAAAGTTTGCAAACGCAAAAATAATTTTCGGAAGAAAAAAAGGTTTTCAAAGCAAATATTAAATCGTTTATTTGCAACACTTTACATTTTGTTGGCAACTTAGAAAACTTTGCTTGCAATATGGTGGCATAAATATCACTCCATGCAAATGTGGGATTTAGAACTGTAGTGGAGCAGAGAGACTTACAAAAATCACAAACATCAATTTTTCATCTGCTCCCAGTCCAATGTGATTTGAATGAATAAATAATCAGAAATACAGTTTTAATCCAACATTATTTTTATATATGTCCTGCATTAGGAGGAAAATGCTGCAAGGACATGTTAAAAACACCAAAAACATGATTTTCATTGGAGTGGGTCTTTATCCCTTTAACACCTGAGGCGTCGTCAATGACGCTTAGTCACAAAGTCTTTAACATACTGTAATTTTTCAATCGCTGACATGAACAATGTCATTACAGTAGATTCTGAAGGAGAAAAGTGGCACGAGGGTGGCTTGTTAAAAATTAAAAGGAAAAAAAGCATCAGTTTTGAAAAAACAGACATCAGTTCAGGACAAAGCTGCTTTTCAGGATGTGTCCCCGTAACAACCAGATGGATGTTAAAAATGTGAGCCACCTGATATCCCTCATGTATCCATTTAGTTATTAAACAAAGGGATGTTTCTGTGTTGTAATGCGAGCTGCAGAAGTGTAAACACATGATCACAGAGCTGTCAAGAGTTGACACTTTATCATTTTTGGTTTAGGGTCACCGAAAGGGTTGAAAGGGCCTCTGGGAAATCATGGTCATACAATAGCAAAAAGCGTGTCACCGGCTTACATATTAGGACAGCGGGCAGGTTGGGTCTTGACACTCTCCCCCTTGCTCATTAGGAGTTTTTGTCTTACTAGAAAAGCAGAAACTTGAGAATCAAAGGCAGACGTCTGCCCCGTTGATGGATCTCTTGTGGTTTGTCTCAGATTGGATTGTATTACTCCTTTCTTTGTACGGGATTAAGTTTACATGACCTCCCTACATCAGTGGATGAGCATGCGTGTGTTTGTGTGTGAATGAGTGTAAGAGAAGGAGCCCAGGCCCTGCTTGAAGTCTGATTGCTAATTACATCACTGATGATTATTATTATTGAGTGTTGGGAGTGAGAAGCCAGTTGCGTGCCCTCCCTAAGGACGGTATCAATTATCACCGGCTTGTCGTCCAGCCGTGCTGTAATGCGTTTGAAAGCTGATATTGTTGCTGGAAAGCTGGAGCAGTTTCATGCTGTTACTCCGTTGTGTGCTCGTTCCGACTTCGCGTGCACTTGTAGCAGTTGTCTGTCTCTCCGAAAAGTGAACTTGATGCTCAGGAGTCCTGTTTGGACAGCTTCATTTGTCTGCACCTTCAACACACACACACACTTTGGTGGTCCATGCAGTAATTACGGTTAAACTTTCGCCTCATAAATATTTACAGGTCTGTGTGAAGTGTGTGTCCATGTGCAACTGGTGCTTCAAAGCAGCTAATTATCAACAAAAGTCCTATTAATCATACAATTTTTTTTTGAAAAGTTGCATCAGTTTTCTGTTTTTTTTTTGCAAGTCCATTTCTTTACATCCTTTTTGCTCTCTTTTTATTAGTTTCTCCCTACTTCTTTTTTTTTCACTTGCCCCCGCTTGCCCTGTATGTTTTGTTTGAGTTCAACTCCGTTGCTATACACATTGAAGTATTTACTATATAAATACTGGCAGTGAAAGTCTATTTTGTTGTCTAGCTGCAGGGATGGAAAAGGCAAAGGGGTCATTTGTCAGGACTTTGTTTCATTTACTTCAGCATGACTTTGTTCTGTCCTCGCTCTCTCTGGTTTGTTTTTTTCATGCAAACGTCTGACCTGATTGTCCTCTTTCTGTTGCAGCTTTGAAGGAAACTACAATGGCCGACCGGTTCGACTGTGACAACTGCAAGGAGTCCCTGTACGGCCGCAAGTACATCCAGTCGAATGACAGCCCCTACTGTATCCCCTGCTACGACAGCCTGTTTTCAAACACGTGCGACGAATGCAAGGAGCTAATCGGCCATGATGCAAGGGTAAGACGATGCACTCCATTCAATTCGAAATTCTATCTCTTTCTAAACTCCTCCACTTTCTATCAATTGTACAACAATGGCGTCAGACACATCAAAAGAACTCAAATTAGCTTAGAGCCATTTTTATTATGTTTTGACATGACATTGGATCACAAAAACAGAAGTTAAGTCATGATAATGATGCATAATCCACGGCAAATGAGGCATGTTCTATATATATTTTGTGTGGCACGACATTGTAAAGGCTAATTTAACTCGCAATTACGCAGGCCATTTCATCCGAGTCCACACAAGCCAACAGACTAATTTGGTCTAAGACTGTAAAAATGCAGAATGAGGGAACGTCTCCCTCTTCACCACAATTAAGTGAAAATTCAATCTTTCTTTAATGGAAAACACTAACATGAGAGGACGGTTAAAGACCAGCATGTGCTTCTTATTACAGTTTTCAGAGTGGCGTAGCCCACTCTGCTTTGTAAGTTTTTGGCTAAGGAAACAAACGAGTTATCAACACTCAAATAGTTGGAGGGAAAAAAAATAAAGCTGCCAGTTTCTCAACTTAGAATCTCTCCAGATCACTCCATCTTCTGAGACAGAAGCTGGCGCACATTTGTGCTGGTTAGTGATTAAAGGTGCATATTAAGATACTCTGAGTTTGACCCAGAACTTTGCTCTGCTCTTAACCAAGGCTTTTTTCATGCTCTTGTGGAAAAATAATAATTGTTTCTAGGTCTAGGGAATCAAATGCATTTGTTTCTTCCTAGACCGTAGAAATATATTTATACTATGAAATGAAGTTCTCTGCCACCATTATTTTCAAATAAGTACAAGCCAAATTTCTGTATTAGTAAACTGTGACCAAGTCTTAGATTTATTCCTGTATTTATTAGCTTACTTTTTACCATTTTGTTAATAAGTAAATCATTATCATCCTTGAAGATCTTTGTTTGTTTTTTTAAATATCTTAGAAATATTGAGTCTCTACAGAGTTTCAGTCGGGTTGACGGTTAAACTTTAGAATAAGAGTCCCTTTATTAATGTCAGTTAAGCCTGATTAGGCATTATTAAACTATGAAACAATGTGTTAACTGACACTCTTTGTGGTTAATTTAGCCTAAACTTGTTAATTAAAACCTTACTAACCTCTTGCTTATTCCAAACAAACAAAGGACAACAGTAAATGATTACTTCAGACATTATTAAGGCTTTACACATAGATTAACTAAAGCCTCAGTCTGGTGTTTTATTCGTTTTCATTGTTAAATGGACCCATTAAACAATTCTGACCCATACCTCTTGAGGGCCTCCATCTGTTTTAGGTCCATAAAAAAATAGAACGGGACGGTTAGGGTGGAGCTGCTGAAACCACCCATTGATTGGCAGAAAGTGGTGATGACATTAGGAAGTACCAATATAGCGCTAAGCTAGCGATTTCATTTTCCTCTTCACGCCGGTATTCTTCTTTCAAACAACATTAAATTCATGTTCAAAATGTTCAAAAAGTAAAGCAAGAAAAAGACGAGCTGCTGGATGACCTCCATTGCTTTTTTAGTCGTCGCACTACAATGATGCAATGACATGTAAGCGGTCTACAACATGCATGCGCCATGACAACAAACCGCTCAGCGGAAGCGAGGTTTAAATTAGTGGAAAGGTTCACCAGAATTAACTGGTCCATACCGTACTACCAGGTAACCAGGTTACCAGACTGGACCGTACCAGACCGCTCAGTGGAAACGAGATTTAATATGCTGTCAATGCATCGCCAGGCAAAGGCATAGGAAACTTTTATTATTTCTTTATTATGAATTGAATAAGGTTGAATAATAAACATGAGTTAACTGCTAACTAATCCATAAAATAATGCGTGAAAGTGTCTGTTAACATGTTATTTATTAGCTGAATAATCTTTAATTTTGCATTAAAGGATAACACAAAAGGACAGTTGGAGACTGTCTCCACTCTCATCTTAAATTTGCAAAAATGCAACAAAAAAAAGGGGAGGGGCTTGGATATGTGATTGACTGCGACAGTGAGGTCACTCTGAGTCTTCAATATGGAGAGTGGTACCGAGCAAGGGATTCCAGTATCTCCACAGAACTCTGTGTGAAGGTCGGGGATTTTTCTCCTCCAACTTCTTCCGAGGTAGACGCTCATGGTAAAATGATGCTAGCATCATAAGCTATAAAAGACTAATGTTTTAATCAAACAATCCTTACTGAGACGTTCATTGTAAATCCCATCACCAGGATGGAGTTAACTTCAAAGTCCACCTGAAAGTTTGCAAACCAGTGGATTTTTGACAAATGAAGGCAATACATCTATGTGTAATGCTAAAACTAATAACAACTGACCATCACAGAACCGAAGATGGGCGGAGTTTTTATACTGGAGCTGCACAGCCTTTTTTACGAAAACCTCCTGAAATGATGTGGGATTTACACCAGTTCAACAATCCAAAAATTCCACTTTGATATCTTGCTTCAACCTGTAGGGGGCAGTACACAGACGGTTTTAGACTATAATTTCAGTAATTCAACAAGTTTATTTTAAATTGTCAAAAATGTGGCAAGGTCAACAGACAAAAAATGTTGTTTGGTTACTCTAAACTACCTTTAATAAAGGGACTCTTATTATTAAGTGTTACTGTGCTGGGATAAATTGCAATCCTGTGTTTTGCTTCCATTTCAGTAACTATATTTTAAATATGCTAAATAAATTTTCACTTGCTAATACTCTAAGCTGATTTTTTAAAGTTCTCCAGTAATGTTGACATTTTTTAGTAACGTGGAATTTTTAGTCTTGCAAACGTTTCAGTTCTTCCATGAGGACTGAGGCAAACACATCTGGCCATCATCAGAATATGTTGACCCTTTAGTGAGCTGAAATGATGTTGTGTCAGAGTTGAGGTGGACACAAGCCTCAGGCAAGTTATTTTAGCCATCTTAAACACCGGAGAGCTGCAGTAATAGCAGGAATCTTCCAGGAACTTCTTCAATTTATTGGACCGCTTGTTGAGGCTTGTTATGATTTGTGTTCAAATGCTAAAACCCGTGCAGCATAAAGATACAAATATGAGTCAAACGATCAGAGATAAAAAATGCCAGCAAGATCTTTAGGAGATAATTTTTTGTCAGATTCAAACAGGTTAACAATATCATGGATCAATGAAACAATTCAAAAAAAGGTCAGAATTCTCTTAGATGTATCAGGATGTTACATTGTGTTGGCTTAAGAGGGGTGTGGCTCAGGAGACCTGCAAGTTAATAGTTAAAAACCTGAACTTGCAGTCAAACATATCCTTGGGCAAGACACTGAACCCCATCTGAGCTGTGTGCAATTGCAGCAGAGGTATTAGTGTGCCACTAATAAGTATATGTGTGTTAATGCAGCACTTTTGGTTATGGTCAGGCCATAAGAGAGTTTTCAAGCTGCAATAATAATGACAGTGTATGCAAAAACTGACAATCAGCAAGATGCTAGTGTGAAGAACCTGATCTTTTTTTTGTTGTAAACAATCTGCCAAAATGCTTGTTTAAAATTGTTCTTTCTCTTTGTACATACATACATACATACATATATATATTCACATTTCATGTACATATTTTATATGTAAACATGCCCAATATTTTTTTTTTCACTACTGCACTGCAAAAGCTAAATATTCAGAAAGTTCTTGTTTCAAAAATGATTTTTCACAAGAAAAATAAGTTATTCAACAGCAAAATAACAAAATAATCTTAGTTTGACAAAACACCTCTTAGTGACTTGCATTTCTTACCACATTGGCAGTTTTTTGTTTTTTTTTTGCTTATTTAAAGAAAATGTTTGACTCATTTCTATGGGAGACGTTTTGGCAGTGTGATGAGCAAAGAGGAAGAATGTTGTTTTTTTTTGTTCTTTAAACACTACTTTTGAATTTATAGTGTGTATTTACCTAAATATGGATGGTTTGTTAAATGTTTTGGAATATCAATCTGGTCTTTATTGTGAATTTTGTGTACATTTAGTAATCTTGAGTTATTTATGAATCCTAAAATGTCTGAAGTGGGTTATTTTACTCACTGTATCAAGCCAGTTCAGAAAGGGTTGGGGGAAATGTGACTTTCTTTTCATGGAGTGTTTCCAGCTGTATAAAATAACTTTCACTAATATTTCCTCTTCTTGTCCTGCTGCCAGGAGCTCTTCTACGAGGACAGGCATTACCACGAGCACTGCTTCCGCTGTTTCCGCTGCGATCGCTCGTTGGCAGATGAGCCGTTCACCAGCCAAGATAACGCCTTGCTCTGCAATGACTGCTACTGTAATGAATTCTCCTCCAAGTGTGTAGCCTGTGACAAGATAGTCATGCCAGGTAAAAGGAATGGGAAACTATTTGAATTTTTAAAATGTAAAGATGCAAAGTTATTGTTTTAATGCTCAGTTTATCAAAAACTTTGGATGGTGAAATTGATCCTCAAATAACTTCAATGTAAGATATATTGTTCAAACCCTTACTGTTATTCTCTCATTTGCCATGAAATAATCAAAAGTTGAAAATAAGCAAATGACGAAAAGCTGCTGTAAACAGCAGGAAGCTCAGAACAATGAAACTGATGAGGTAAGCAATCAGGCAGACACAAAAGAGGAAGAAGTTTGAGAACGAAGGGGGTTGAACGCGAGGGTCCCACACCGAGCAGCACCCACAGGTGAATGTTTGCCTGGCATCTTGAGCTGTTGCATTTAAGTCAAATCCCCAGAGCTGGCAAGCGGCCCACAAAACTGTTGATGGCAAACGATAAGGAGCGGCGCTGATGAAACGCCTCCAAGAAGAGCACATGCTCCACTTCCAATTCATCCGTCATGGATTCTAGATCTAACTGTTAAATAAATGTAGTTTGACTGAGCAGATTAGAATGATCGTGGCTCAGATTTATCTTAAAATAAGCAAGTTACTTCAGACTGAAGACAAAAAATCCATGAAAAAGGATTCTGGTGAAGCTCCTAAAACGGTCATAATGCTAAGCTCTTGTTTACTTTATGACTCTTTTTGGGGGGAATAGTGGTGTTACTATTCAGTTCAGTCATCATAGTTTTCTTCTCTTCTTTTTTTCTAACTTTTAAACTAAAAAAACAGTGCTCTTGCCTCACAGATCCTGGCTGGGACCTTTCTGTGTGGAGTTTGCATGTGGGCAGTCATAAAACATGCTTCATAGATTCACTGGTAGCTGGGATAGGCTCCAGCAACCCCTTTACCCTCAAAGAGACATAGTGGGCGGATGGGTGGATGGATGGATAGAATATTCAAAACCAGGCTTAAAGACTGTTAAAAGAATAACGTCTGTTTGAACCTTTAACAATAATTAAAAAGAAATGCTGCTTTGGCTGCTGGGATCTTGTCTGAAAGTTTTTAAACCCGTTGGAATTCATGCGTCAGAGCCTCTGCCACTTCACTCAGAAAATAATTCATTTTACATTCCAGTTTATTCACTTTTATTGTTGACTCGTGGGTTTGTCCAACACAGTGATTCTCATGCTATTGTCTCAAACTACAGCTCAGAGACCGTATGCTAAACCTTTAACCTGGACTTCCAATAGGGAATAAATTATATTGATAATCCTTATTGTTTTGTTTTCCCTGTAATGCTAATGTTCAACCATAGATGGCGCACTACAGATACATTGACTTTTGTCTAGATGCAGAAAATGATTCTGTATTCATGTGGTGTTGGAAGATTTTGTTGTTTTTCTGACATTTAATTGTGTTTTTGGAATTGGAGAGCCATTTTTACGATCATTCCAACACCACACGAATGCAGCTTTTCTATAAGTTTCCTTTTTTCCCTGATAGACATTAAACCATTGATGCAATTGGGATACAAATGAAGAAAAAAAATCTGTTAAAAATCAAAATTAAAGCAACTTTTCATCTAGATTCCATGTAATTTCTTTCTCTTATGAGGTAGATTAGACTAGAAGCACAAAAAGACTTTAATGTTAATGATCTGAGCATGGCTCAGTATAGAAAAAGTTTTCAATTTATGTAACCAATCTTAAAGTTTATACCAGATAATTTATAAAGTAAATCAATGAAAAATGAGCTAGATAAGTACATTTAATGAATTCAATTTATTTATAGTAAAATGATTATAAATATTGCATTTTTCCTTCATATTTTTATGCTTCTTTTTCTTCTGTTGAAAACACAGGCACAAGAAAGCTGGAATACGCTGGCTCTACGTGGCACGAGGGCTGTTTCATCTGCCACAGCTGCGAACAGCCTATCGGCTCCAAGTCCTTCATCCCTGACAAAGACGAGCATTACTGCGTATCCTGCTACGAGGAGAAGTTTGCTCCACGGTGCACGCGCTGTAAAAAGGTCAACAGACTGTTCACTTATATGTATATATACTGATTCAAAATACACTTTATGTGCTGTTCTAGTTAGGGAGATTGGCAATACAGATGAGAAACTTATTTGGGGATTTTCTTTTCCCTTAAAGGCTCTGTCTAAAGGTGGTGTGACCTACCGGGACGAGCCTTGGCACAAGGAGTGTTTTGTCTGCACCAGCTGTGAGACCCAGCTAGCTGGTCAGCACTTCACCTCCCGAGACGAAAGCCCTTACTGCCTCAAGTGCTTCAGCAGCCTATATGCCAAGAAGTGTGAGGCCTGCAGCAAACCAATTACAGGCAAGATTTTATGGCTTGTTTTTCTTTTTTTTTCTACCAAAATGTATTAAAAGTAAGACAGATTTTAAGGGTGTATTCAGTTTGTTTCCAACTGATGATTGAGAACAAATTTTCAGTCTGAAGCTGACTGAACAAAATCACCCCCGTAGTCAGGCATTATGGGGGCTTAAACAGAGTAGCAGAGCAACAATGAGACACAGCAACTCACTGAAATGAGGTCGGATGAATGCAGACTCATTATTTAGCGTGATACACATCGTTAAAGCAAAAATGTCTTACTTGACGTTGATTCAGACGTGTAAAATTGGTCAGCGAAATGTAAAGTTAGAGTAAGTTAACTATCCCAACAAGGACTGGAAAGCGTAGAACTTCCATTATTCTTTCTCTCGTTGCTTTGCCCTGCCCCCACAAATCCTGGCCAATATCTGAAGAGATCTTTAGTCACATGATTTTGTTTACAAGCTTTGGTTCACAACAGAAATCTTCAGTAGACAACAGTCTGAATACAGACCAAACGCAATGTTCAGGACTCAATCTGGACCAAATTAGGTGACTCGGCCCAGACCAATGTGCTTTTGTAATCCGCTCGTAGTTAACATGATCAAACCTTTCATGGTAAAAGTGTTATTCTAACAATAAGACACATTACTTACAGAGACCGTATATGTGCAGACATAGAAACGTGTTTATTTCTTTTTGTCAAAAGATGTCAGTCAAACAAGGAGGAAAAACCTTCCTACAGGTTGCCTTTAACAGTGTTATTTTACTGTGTTAGTTTAACAAGTTAGTTAAGTGACAGCTGACAGTCTCAGATTGTTATTTTAAAAATCTGGCAGCGTTGCAGAAAGGCGCTCTGCAGAGATAGACCGCTCTGTTTACATTCTGTTTCTTCTGCTCTACGTTGCACCATCTCTATAGGTGCTTGTGTTAATTCTGCAGGTTACGAGAAGAAAAGACACCTAAATTCCACTCTGACTTAAGCGTTTATTTTAGTAATCAGACACAAAGAAACGACTATAATTACAATTCATTCCACATGCCAGCTTTATTTATTCATGCTAATGTTGAACTATTTCAGGAGGGAAATTGAACTTGACCTCTGTCACATTACAACAAGTTTTTCACACATTTGACCTTCCTCTGTTCAGATAATTACTTCATCCTTTTTTTTGGAACAATATGCATAATTTTTCAGTTAATTTTAAATTAGATTTTACATTATTAATTACATTTTTTACAGTTATGTGTTTTACAAATATTTTCCGTTTACCTTTTAAATATTTTGTTTTATTTTATTTTATTTCATTTTACACAGTCATTCTGCTTTGGCTTGTGTTTAAACAAAAAAAGATTTCAAAAGACAAAAAAAAAAATATTGCAAGGTAAATATAAATATTGCAACAAATACCATTGCCAGAATAAGAATGAGATTAAACAAGCCAGGTCCGATGAAGGCAGATAATTTCAAATAAAAAAATACAGCAGTTAGGATACAACACAAGAGATTGAGATTGACAGACTACATGACTATGAAATGAATAGAACTTATACTACAATGAATTTCAGTTAAAGTCAGAGTTTTTGGAAGTACTAAAGTACAGCACAAAATACAATTTAGGGGTTTTTCTATTTTTTCTGTAAGCTAAAGAGTAAATTCTGATTAATTTCCTAGCTCAACCAACTATAAGCCTGTTAGGTTTGAATTTTTTTTGTGAAAGTTGGCATGGACGATACTTGGAATTTGGGTATTGGTCCGAGACCAAGTAATTACGGGACTAGTATCACCGAAATCCATACCGATACTTTTTTCTAGAAATGTATAGAATTATTTCGGAAATACACAAAATTTTTGTCTATCAAGTGTATAATAAAACACAGAATAGAGAGTTTCAGCAAATAAAAAAGGTTTGTTGGCTAATTACAACAATCTAGTATAGAATGTCTATATTAACAATAAAATAAACTAATGTAGCAAAAAAAATATGTATAGCTGCATCACAAACATATATATAAAAGAGCATAAAGGCAGTACTAAAATATCAATGTTGCTAGTGAAAACAGTCCACAAAAGTAAAACAGTAATCAACGTAAAAACATAAACAACACAACAAAAACTCTGGTCATTGCATGCAAATATGTGGCTGTTTAAGGACTCTTTCAGCTCTTGGATGAAACAGAAAAGGAGGGACAAGGTGTGAAAAGGTGGTGCGCTGTTTACGCAGACAATTTTGCCAGATTGAGCAGTTTTCCACACAAATTGGGCAAGTTTTTACTCAAATTGGGCTGTTTTGTGGCCAATCTGGCAACACTGCAGACAGATAGATTCTGTGCTTGCATGAACTGTGTCAGTAAGTTCAAGCTCTTTGCTGTATGCATTAAAAGAAGAAATGAAAATAAAACTGCGGCAAATGAATCGAAAGTATTAATCACATCACGCTAGTATCGATACTTCACGATGGTAGCAATACTATGGATGCTCAGATTGATAACCCCACCCCATATGTGAAAGGGGAATTTGTTTGTAATTTTTTTCAAGATCACTTTTATAATAACCTTTGTTATCTCTTCTGCTTCAGGTTTCGGAGGAGGAAAGTACATCTCATTTGAGGATCGTCAGTGGCATCAGTCATGTTTCACCTGCTCGCAGTGCTCCGTCTCACTCGTGGGTGCCGGTTTCTTCCCAAATGGGAACAAGATCCTGTGCCGTGATTGCAACAGCAACCTATAGAGCTCCCTTTTTCTCTTGTAGTCCCACCTTCACCCCACTTTTTTTTTTTTTTTTTTTTTCTTAGCACACAGGAAGGTGACAGGCTATCAATTGCTGCCTCAGGTCATTTTTATAAAAAGACTTGCTTTTTTGCTCCCAACTGTGCAAGATTTTTCTTCTGGATGGAGCAAATGTGCTGCATTGATTGCATAAAACACAACAAAGTTTTTTTTTTTTGTTTTTTTTTTAACCAGAAAGTTAGTTTATGGAGTGCCTTATTAACACTTGTTTGCTACAAAATTCTAAAGTAAAGAAACTTGTTTGATTAAGATTAAAATGTCCTCTCGGGTACAGGTCAGGGATGAACTAAGAAAACTGATGCAGTACAGGTTGTAAGTCCAGAATTCAATTATAAAAGGGGTGAAGTTCATGTTTTGATGCTCTTATAACTGCATTTGGAATGCTACTTTTCCTTACTTGTTTTTATCTTCAGTCTTTTGGACTTTTTACATATTGAAAAAGTTACTGTATATATATTACAGATGTAAAATGGGGCAAAAATTAAGCAGATTTATAGAAATTGAGATGTTAAAGTGACAGTGACAAAAAAAAAAAATTGTTAGTTTTCGGTGGAAGAATGCACTTTGAAAAAGAGGCTCTTTTGTCACATTTTTTTGTGCACATAAATTACAAAACAATGCACGCTTTCTATTTCTTGATTATCTGCCTAAACTGAAACTTCACAATTAAGCTTATTTCACACAGTCTTCTTTTTAAAAAACTTTTTACGGCTACTTTAGCCCCACTGTGCAAAACACCAGCATTTATAACCCTAAAGAAGCTAAAAACTAATGTGCCTTGCCAAAATGTGCATGTCGGTGAATATTTTGTTGCTGTCAGTGTTCTGTCTTTTCATGCAAGATTAATCATGTATGTAAAAAATGTATAAGAAATAATTAGAATTTGTTTATTTGGGCTTTGATGCTGGTGAGTCAGAGTTGTCAGATATACTTTATAAGATGTAAAGTAGCCCCTCATGAAAACAGACCTATGGTATTATTACTGTAAATCAGTTGATGACTGAAAAAGCTGAATGGCTACTTTTTTTTTTTTAATCTTATTAAATAAATTGACACTGATCTTTGCTAAGAAGTTTTTTTTTCTTCATTCTGTGAGCCTGAAGTGAAACATCTATAACACATCTGCTGATTTGTGTTTACAGTGTAAGCTGGAGCAAAATCTCTTTGGGGTGTTTAAAATGTCTTTCCAAAAAAAAATAAATAAATAACGAGTGTGCAATTCCAGAGAGAAAGAACATGAAAGCGTGTTTGTGTGAGAACAAGATAAAAACAGACAGCATCAATGTGTTACGAGAGAATAAAACTGTGTGGATTTTTGTGTGCTCTCCAGAAACGGTGAGGGTTTTTGCACAAATCTGGGCGTACAGAATAACTTCTGTTTATGCTGAGATGACTGTTTCATTGCCTTGATGAAGCACACATACACAGCCCCCCAGATCCACTCGCCTGGCGGTGTTGGTGAAATATCCTCCTCCCAGCCTCTGTTTCGGATTTTTTCACCAAAAAAGGAGATGGAAAGTTGCAGCTGCTGCACGGGGGAGGGTGCTGGTGGAAGTGGGAGAGAAAAGTGTGGGAGACAGAAACGAGAGGAGAGAGGGGAGGATGTTCACATCTGGAGTTGCTCCATGGCACTTTCACTGAAATGGGGGGGGGTCAGCTAACATGTGGCCCCCCCCACCTTTGGATTTATTGGAAGACGAGTACAAGAGAGGAGTGGATGGCTAACAGGAAGGGTCAGAGGCCGACACTGATCTGTCATTTTGAACACAAGCGGAGCGGCTAAATCATTTGAGGTTGTTAGAGGACGAGACAAAACACTCGATCTAAAAGATATGAAAAGTTGGCAGATTTTTTTTTTCTTATGAAGTGACAAAGGCTGTCACTCTTCTAAAAAAAAAAAAAAAAAAAAAAAAAAAAAGACACTCTTTGCTTTCTATCCTGGATAGTTATTTGTTGAAAAAGTGCTAGAATAACAGATTTATATAGAAATGTGGTGAAGCATAAATCATTTTAATTTAAAGTCCCACTCCAATCATCTTTTTATCTATTGTAAAAGTATTCCCAGTGGCTTTTTAATCCTGATTATTCCATTTAAGCTTAAAAAAACTAATTTCCTAGATCATAGTTTCTGCAGACCGGCAAGAGTTGATTAGAAAATCACAAGTTGTAGGTGATATCAGATTTCATAATTAATAAACCTTTCCCAACACTAGCTGGGATAGGCTCCAGCAACCCTGTAACCTCAAAAGGGATTCAATGGGATCTAAAGATGGATAGACTTTACGGTGGTTTGTACACATAGAAAATGTCACTAGAATGTAATATAATCCTGCTTTCTAGAATTAAATGGGTGAACATTTATTTTATTTTAGAGCAGGCTGTGAAAACCATATTTTTGTGGATCTTCCAGAACTGCATCAGAATATAAATGTTCTTGTTACTAGTTTGTCTAACCACCAGTTTGAAAAAGACATCCCAGAATATTGACCTTAACAGTGAAGCAAACAATTCAGTTTATCTGGGGGTTCTCCAGCGAATCTTCCTCCACAAACTGATAGAGATTAGGGTGACAACTTTCAGGAATATCAAATTTGAAAAATTCATTTCTTAGATGAAACCTGTTTGTCCACCATTCAGGAATTTCACATGTAGAATGCCGAATTATTTAACGGTATGCACTTTTTTAATGTTTTTGACCGTTCTAAGATTCAAATTTGTTTTGTTTTTTCATTGAGATCCCTATGAACTAAAAGTGACAATAAAACATTTAAAAAAAGGGTTATAAGGGTCTTCTGGTGACACCATGTTGAAATGAAAAGACATTAGTTTAAATCACAGTGTCAAAAAACCCTAAATAACCCAACATTCAATGAACCACCGCCATTGAAGTGCAGTACTGCACCAAGTTTAGACATGAACATGATGCCATGCATCAGTAGGAAAAATAAAATCAAGTTGTGAAACAGTGTTCTTTTATTTTATTATCCTTCTCTTTTTTTTTTTTTGTTAACTGTCAGCAAGCGTTACACCTGGTGGGAACAATTGTGTCAAAGGCGTGTCGTCTCCTGATGCCTGATGGGAAATGCGTGAGGGATGAGAAATAAGTGAGTCATCTATCAGAAACGTTTCTAAAGGGCTGCTCTTGTAAAAGGAAAACAGGCTGTGGCTTCTTCTCATTCTGACACTTCAACTCAGCTTGAAGCCGATAACAGATGTTTCGAGTATTAGAACTGTTCCTGGAGCGCGCTGAATGTCGCTGACACATACACAACAAACCAGCCTGTAATAGCGGATCCATTTGTAAGTCGCACAACTGAAACTTTCAGCACTTGTTGGTGGGCAAATGCACAAACCGCAAAGAACCGTACAGTAAACCATATATCACGGGCCTCATCTAACAGCATCTTATTTCAGGGTGTAACTTGAGGTGTACGACTCCCCTGCATGGTTATCATCAATGACACCATAGTCTGTAAGGAGTATGAGGTCCCTGCTTTCCCACAATGCATTAGCTTTCAAGTAATTTTTTATGTCAAAACTGTCAAAAAAAATCCAAAACTAAGTTAGATTCTTATAAAAATTGAGGAAACAAACAAATGCAGTAAAAACAACAGGGCTAAAGCATCCTGCTGTTTTCTTCCTCTACAGCTAACTATCGGTTGTCCATTTGACGAACTGTACTCACCTGTCAAAGTCTTGCCTGTATTTTCTAACCTCAGCTGATTACGGTTAATGTAAAATGCCTGAAATGTTATGTTCTAGCTGACAATTCATCATATCCAGTGTCAGCTTAACTGCCTGTTTGCTGCTGGAGAGGTTTTCTAATGGGGTGATACAGTATTGGAGTGATACCGAACACATCTATCATCTTAATTTACAGTTCAACTCGAGCACTTTAGAATAATTTCATGGTTATTTGTTTTGCAAACACCAACTTTACATAACTTATTCCAGGGTCATACAAATTCTCTGCCATATTTTCCAGTCGTTTTTGATTACAGCTTTTCAGTTTTATAAATCCCCCCAGAAATGCCTGGTAATACTGACATTTGTTTAATTTCAGATCAAGATGACAAGATTTAAGACCACCCAGACAGGATGTCTAAGTCTGGCCAATGTCAGACAGATATTTAATAAAATAGTCGTCAGGGAGAGCCTTTGCTCAGTGGTAAGATCTTACCCAAATGTCAGCCTGTGATCGAGAGCAAAGTTGGACCAATCGTTAAATTATCAATCACTGATCTGTCTTTTGAAAAATGAATAATAAAGTTACAGCAGGCTGATCTCCTGAACTGTCTCTCATCCAAGCGGCAATCATATTCACAGAATCAGACGTGGTCAAGATGGTTTGTTCATAAGTAAGATCCCAGACGGGATATTTGCGGCTGCGTTTGACCATTCGGTTCTACTCTCTATCAGCTACGCTTAAGGAAACCGATGCATGATAAATGAAGCTACATCCCTCGCTGTTGCTGATGTTTTATGAATTTTCAAACCTCTCATCTTCTCTGGATTTTCCTAAAAGTTGTGTCAACGCAGCAGAAGAGGCTTCGATGAGCCGGACAAAAGTGTGCTGACGGGCAATTTTGTGAGTTTTTTTTTTATTATTCTAAGAGGTGGATTTGAATCCCCCCCAAAATATCTGAAAAATAATCATTAAACGTGTTACTTGTAGGAAAATTGCATTTAAAAGTAAACTCTCTTTTATGTAAAGTGAAACTTTGCACACAGACTGATGCTCTCTGGCTCACATGCTTTTATTTTTCAGACCTCCAACAGAAACTCCCATGCATCTGGATAACTGGAGAACAGTACTGGAGTACACACGAGAAACCAAGGTGGACAGGGGAAGATGCCTCATGTTTGGGATGTAAAATAAACTTGTAACAGAGATTCACTTGAAAGTTTCTAATATTTAAATCATCAGTTTTCGCTTCTGAGGGTGAAAACAGAAAGAAAAAGTGGATTGAAAAAGCAGGAAGTGCAGTTGGTGACAGATAGAGGTGCAGCACACAGGTGACCTGTGGGGAAGCCGCTGGTCAAATAAATTAAGACATGATGCAACCAGCTAAAAGTTTCTCAGGAAATTGCCTGCACATACTTGATCTGGGGTTGAATTCTGACTCAGAACACATCCTATGTGTCATAGAGTCTGTAGTTAGCAGGGAAAACTCTGTAGAAATAATTATTATTTAAAATAAAGTCTTTAAACACACTGAATTGGCTGCAGAAGTGGATGAGATCTAGAACCTGCCTAGCGAAAATTGCCTGACGAAGTGTAGAAAAGTTTGCTGGTGTTAAGGGGAGGAGCCTAAAGCAGTTGACTAATTGAATGGTGGATTCTGCTGCTGGGTATGGTGAGTTTCTTAAGGAATTAGAAAGAAAAGATGCTCTGTGATGCATTGTCAGGTGAGTAGAAAGCTAAAGAAATGACTTGGTTTGCTGGGTTTTGCTTAAACAAATGATTTCTTTTTAATTTTTTTAAAGGAGGGATGTTTTGCTGTTTAATGAAATGTTTGTTCGGCTGTCTTTTGCTAACAAGCACGATTGAGGCCTCCAAGCTGTGTTGCTTTGCTAACTTTGTTACTAATCTGTTTTGTGTTGGTGTATTTACTGGGTTTTGTGTTAGAGAAATGAGTTGGTTGTGTGGTGGTTGTATTTAAGCAAACCCTCTTAAAATGACTTGTCCAGTTAAAATGTCTTGTTGATGTTTTAAGCTAGCATGCTGCATCTTTCTTATATGTCCTCATTTCTGTTTTCCCTTTTAAGTCTTGGGGCCCAATCCGAATTCTTCCCTTTCCCTACATTTGCAGCACAATTTAAGTACAAGTGTGTCCAGAAAATGTATTTTTAAATTTCACCCTCCAAGCGGGGGGATTCAAATGGCACTTTTACTTCACGTGTGTGCTCTAAACCACAGATGTATATATTTAAATGTAAGTAATGAATTTTTGTTGTAGCATGACCTTTTTAAAGTTATAAAGCTGCTGTTGTTATGTATATTCAAGCGCTGGAAGCTCCGCGCTAAAGCTAGCGAACCGGCGATTATGTGACGTCAGAAATGAGACACTATTTGTACATAACTCTGCGTTAGGAGGGCTAAATGAAGGGAGAAGGGAAGAATTCAGATTGAGCCAATCAGTACAAAGTGGCTTATGGAATTTTAAACTCCTTTTGATTTCTATCCTTGGGCATATGTCTACTTTTTTCTCTTTTTATTCCCAATTTCTCTTAATTTCTTCAAATCGGGTTTAACTTATAAGGATTAAAAAATTGGGTTTGCTATTTTCCAGTATTTTGATAAATTGTGACTAGCAACTTAAGATATTCGATATGGAGAAATTGGTGCACACAAAGAGAATTCTGTTGTTGAGTCTTCTGTATAAAGGCCTAGCTCGCATAGAAGGCCAACTTGAAGACCCCAGTGACCTGCGGCTGTTTACGCTCTCACACCATTACACGTTATTTTAGATTTTCAACATCAGTTCATATGGGCATAAAATGATGCTGTGTATCGCAAGGTAGTGCAGCCAGATGGATGTCTCTCTTTAAGGTCGACCAACGGGTTTGCAACACTTACAAAAATTTTTTTTTCTAAGATTTTATTGTATTCATTTGTGTTTGTGCATTTTCTTATTCGGTGAGTCGTCACAATTTAACGAGCATAAAGTGACATAATCATTAGTCATCACAGTGAGTCTGAATCAGAAGTCAAAAAGTACTTGTAACAGCTGTGAAGCAGACACTCAGATGGTACTTTAAGTTCCTGTATGATCAAATATAATGCCAATGGCATTTAATTTAGGTTTTCATTTATAAGTAAATCTGTAAAGCTTTGATTGCCTTAATATTTCATCTTCCCCACCAGCAGATGGTGCTGCATCCTCTCCAGTATCCCCTGAGTCAAAATGACTCAATAATGTAATCTGACACATGTAACTAGCTGTACAATATGATTTTTTAAAAATGTTTCTAAGGGATACATTACATTTTTGTATAGTGTCTTTCATGATAGAGAGAAGGACAAAACTGGACAAACTGCTTCCATTTTTTTTTTCTGTTTATTTTTGAATTTTTTTTTTTTTTTTCCCTTTAGCCAAATGAGGACAAATGTTGTCGTTGGAGTCTGTGGCTTTGGTCCTCTCCGTTCCCTCCTCTCTGAGGTCACAGAGCTGCACTCCTTCAAGTCCTGTAATGAGTGCTCTCAGCAGGACAACAAAGCCTTGCTTTTCCAGAATTCAGGGTCAGGCGAGACTGCTGCTCTAAACAAGCCCAAGTTCAAATCCCAGTTGGTTTTTTTTTATCTGGCTGAAAAACTGAGAAGTGAGTTTCTAGTAGGTTTTCCTGGTTCCATAATCTCACAGTAGAATTTCCCTTTAAACACACCAGTAGAGACAACAGCAAATGTTTGTGGCAGTAAGTACATTGCCTCTGATAGATGTGCGGTAAATGTCACCTATGCAGTCAGCTTCCGTTCACACCCACCCTGCATTTCACAGATTCTCTGCAGAATGTGTCGGCGCACAGTGTTTGTTTGTTCTGCCGCCATTAACTCTCTCCAGATACATTTCACACTTGAAGGGATCAGTGTGGTTTACACTGCACTACTGATGCCGAATCACTGGAATGCAATCTTTTTTTGGGTTTTTCAGACATCAGCCTCCTCAGCCCAAAACGATATTACCAGCATCTATTGTTTGACTGCGGTCTGCAGCTTGATTCTGGTTTATATTTGGTTTACTATGGAAATGTAATGAGTCCAATGTGCTGCGTGCTGTAAATGCTTTCTTCTTCGTCTTGTAATGTGGAAAACAGTGCGTGTTGGTGGACTAAAGACTTGGGTTGCAGATTTTTCTATAAATGCCAATCATTGCGCACATTGCAATGTTGTTCATGTGGAAAGTTGAGATGAAGTTATAAAAGAAGCAAAGATTTTGATTCTGTTTAGAGTAATGTATCTGAGACTTTTTTTTCACCTTTTATCTTTTAAAAGTTTATATTCAGACCGGACACGTTTGGTTCTTTGGAAGTGAACCAGATTTTTTTTCCTGCGATAATCCGAAGCAAATTTGGTGTTTGAATACATCCAAACGGACCGTAATCCAGGACCAGGAACCTCTCTAGAATCCAGCTTTTGAGGTGATCTCAGTTATTTTCTAATCAGACTGAACTGCGGTTTACTCGGTCTGAATAGGCTCAGTGCTCCAAGTGGAACAACTGGACCAGCCACCGTAGCCAGGCATTACATGATGTAAACAAAGTAGCTGAGTGACAGTGATGTATAATAACTCGTTAAAATGTGGTTGGATGTATGCAGACTCATAACAATTTTTAACATGGTACTCATTGCTTCTTCCTTTTGGAACACTCAGTAACCGCCTTGCAACATGTCCCTGCTGTACCAAAGTAGCAGTTAAAAAGTGTTGTAACCAACGCTGATACAGACGTTCAAAACTGCTCATTTAAATATAAAGTTGGAATCTTTGAAATATCCCAACAAGGAGTGCAAAGCTTTGAGACGTTATTCTATTGTTTTGTTTACAAGCATACAAGAGATGTTTTGCTGAGGGCAGTCTGAGTATAGACAAAAATGCAAAGTTCAGGACATAATTTGAACCAAATTATGCAGACTCTGTCAACCAATGGACTTTTCTAATCAATACACCGTTGGGTTTTTGTTTGTTTGAAAATGTAGCTTAAATGCTAAATATCAGAAGAAAGTCGGTCTATATAAACGAGCAGTTTCAATAGACATTAATTGTACAACAATTATGCTCATTTAATTTCATTTCTAACATGGAAAGGTTGTCAAACAAATCTGGAAAAGAGAGAAGAAATTAGTTTAAAGTGTGAATAGGATTCAAAAATATACCATAAGTTCATCATTATGCTTAAAGTAAATAAATTTAAAATGTAAAAGCAGCTTCTTGTCTTTTGGTGTTGGATTAATATTCATGTGGAAGGAATTTTGGATGAGTCGAGGATTGTCCAATAAAGGCTGTAATTTAAATGTCAGACAGATGTGTCAGTTGAGAGAAAAAGCAGGCACTGTCTCCGGCTCAGCCATAAGTGAAGTAAGTGATTCAATTCTCGTCTTTTATCAGTTAAGTCATCAGTTAAAGAAGGAGGGGGATGGGGACAGAGACCTTTTGAGGACACAAATGAGAGTCACACATCGGTGATCAAGAGTCAAGACGACCATGAAATGAACAGAGAAATGAATCTACTTCAGTCAAAAGGTTCTGGATGTTGAAAATGACAAACATGTCACTGAGATCTTTTCCTTTAAATGTTGCATTCCTTCTTTGCAGCAGTGGATTTTAACAGAAAAGTATATTTTGGACTTCAATCTGATTGTTTTTACTCATTTTAGGAGTCTTTCATTGGAATTGTTTATTAGGCAAAGGCTGTATGAGCATCCCTACTGTGTGATCGTCATTCAAAACTAATCTGGGAACTTTGCTGTTGTTTGTGTCACTGTCTCCCTCTTGTGGTCATTTATTGACAAAAATATTATTTAAAAAAAATCGGATATCCTTTTTTTCCTTGGTTTTAATACTTTCCATGTGTTTTTGTCGCCCAGGAAATAATATTTAATAATATCACATTTCTATGATTGAAAAAAATTATTTTGAACATTTTTAGATTGATTTTTTTTTTTTTCCACCTGCTCAATTACAAAATTTTAGGATTTTAACGCAGTACTCAATATGTCCAGAAGATGGCAGTAAATGAACCATTATTAAACGGTAAATCTTTTGGCTTTTTTCATATTTAAGAGTTGATTATATTTAAGTTACATTTTAAATGAGCAAAATATAATTGTTATCTAAAACAAAACCTTTTTTTAATCTCGGATGCCTTTTTAAAAAAAAAACTTTTTTTAGCCTCTAGACCTCTATTTACTCTATTAGTTTCTTACCCTTTGATTATCTGCTACAGTTTCTTATTGTTTTGTCATTAAAAATGGAACATAGTTTTGTCATTTAAATGTGCATGTTTCTCAAGGATCTATTCCTTTCCAAACAGACCCGCATGTCAGCATTGATGTTCAGTAGTCTGGAATATTTAAAATCAGGGAAGACATTTCTCAAATCTGCCTCTTGGATCCTAAACCACATGAAAAGGATTCTTTTTGAGCTTCAGAGATGGAAATCATTACAGAGCAGTGGGGTTGTTGACATCTGCAAAGGCTAACCGTGACAGAGCTGGAGCTGGTTGGGTGGAAGGGCTGTGGCTGCTTTAAGTAACAGGTATATGTAGCAGCTTGATGGAGAGTTCTCTGTAAAAGATGAATATGCGACTGGACAACAAAAGAGGATTTTTATTTTTTCTTTTGTCTTAATCTGACATCAAAGAGACTCTGCAGAGTCATATGCTTTAGTCAGGACTTTAGATATCTCTTTTTAAGCCAGCAATGCATCATCTCTGAATAAAGCTGCGTCTTTATTCAGCTTTTAAAGCATTCCCTCCATTTACAATAAATGAAATCATACAGTTTCTTAAGGTGAAACGGCATCTGTACAGAAATTCATTCTTTATCCTGTTAACTTGAGACAAAATGATTTAACGTCAAGCTTGGGTTACTATCTTCTGACATTTCTGCCATATTTTACAGCTGACAAAGCACAGGTCAGGCGATAACAGCCAGCTCTGTTCACTGAAAGCCATTTTTTACCCACTCTTTTGTTTGTACTTGTTTCAGCTGCTGCGCTCTCTCCTCTAATGCACTCAAACACTGTTCCCATCTGATATGACACACTTGAAAGAAAAACTAAAGTAATGAAATCACTCTGCATTAAGGATTGTGGCAGATCAAGGACACCCCTTCTGTTCGCTCCAGCGAGGGTCAGCCTCCATTTCTCTTGAAAAACGGGGCAGGAGAGAGTGGGAGGTGAGGGAGAGCTCCGTCCAGCGGAGCCATTGCAAGAATTTATGGTCAGGAAGAGCGATGAATGTGTAATTTACGGTGCACGGTCTACCATTCCCCCTGCCCTCCCCTTTGGTAATGAGAAACGGCTGTTTTGTTGTTGAGCCAATGCATGGTACACCCCCTTCCATCTGGCTAGGACACACCATTAGTTTTTATTTCTGTCTCTGCTTTTACGACCCCTGCCCAGGCGCCAGCATTTGGCCGGTCATCCAGACCGTCCCATCGGCCCTTCTAGGCTCTCCCACCATTCCAAATGCACCCTGCAGACCTGTAAGCTCCTGCTAAGTGTACCAAGCAAAAGCTTTTAACATGGAGCAACCAAACTACCATCAGTATTCAATCCATTTTGAAAAAAAGAAAATCAAAAAAGGAAAGTAAAACTTTCCAGATATGTGTTTTTTGTTGTGGTTTTGGCTTCTATTTGGTTACAGAGCACTGATCGTTGTTATGGCAACATGATATATGATGCACCACCTGCAAGAATTGGTCAAAAAACAGTGAAATTTAATTTTTTGATACAGTTTTATTGATAGCAGGTTTTGTATGCTTGATCTAAACTTTAAAAAAAAAATCATTTGAAAAGAACTTTTTGTTCATCAAATGGTTAAAAGTAAACAAAGTTGAAAGCTAGCTTGAATTCAAAGAAAATATTGAAAAAAAAAGAGTGACTGGAAACATCTCCATCTTCATGATAACTTTATTTAGGCCTTCACAGAATAAGCTATACATGACGATAATACTGATAAACACAGCTGGACATATTCAACTTCAAAATCGATATTATGAAAGTATGATTAATTAGCACGTAGCTTCTCCAGAACCTTGTTTACAACAAACAAATGGAAAATCTCCCAGAGGAAACCCCTTCTTGCATCTGCAAAACCACAAAGCCAGCTTTGAAAAAAAACAAAAAACATTTTATAAAGCTGTTCTGAAATGAGAGCAGTATTGAGCATAATAGTTGTGCAAAAATCTTCAGACCCTGTTGCAAACAAAGTGGTTATTGAAAGCTGTTGATTTGACGGCTTGTATTCACTGTGTACTGTATTTAACACATCATCGTGCATCTATATGTCTTTTTTTTCCACTTGTTTTCCAGACTGCTAGCCTTTAGTCTATGAGACCTGTAACACATACTGTGCGTGCAAAAGTCAACACACATTCACAAACACAGTTCTGTCAACTTTGAAGTGCACAAACAGTCAAACCTATAGCGCACACACTTCCCCCACACACAACAGTTTATCATGCAGATGCTTGTCTTTGTGCAGATTTTTTTTCTCTTTTTCATATAAACATTTCTTTTAAGACAAATACCGACGAGATCAAATGGCAAAAACGGTGAAGAAATCAGAGAACGATCGTCCTCGTCTTCTCTAATGCTGCGTTCACACCGGGTTCGGAAATTCGCGTTCAAGCGACCTCTTCCAATAAAAAGTCCATGTAAATGCCTGATTCCGGCTTGTGTTCAAACATTGCTTCACAAGTTTTTAAGTCCATTAAACCAGTTGAACTTTGACCTATCAGGGACTCGGCTATGGTGGTGCTGCATGACAGCATCCCTTTTCAGAACATGGAAGTACAAACGGTTTAAATGTAATATTTGGAGTTTGAATTACATGACATTACATGACAGAGTCTTTCATATAAAGTCTTCCCCCGCTTAATCGCGGTTTCACGTATTCGCTAATTTTTTTTAGTCAAGTAACTCCTCTGATTCCTCAAAAAAACTCTGACAAGTCAAGACGCTTGTACGAAACTTTTGCGTCCAAAGGAGGTGCCGAGGTGTGTCTCCGCTCCCAGACTGATGCATGGAGAAATGGCATCAGCCGACTCGGAAGCGGACGAAAATAATCCTGATATGTTCAAAAAGATCATCGCGGAGGATAATTATCATTTGGAACAGGTGTTTATTATTTGATGAAGGAGGAAGCATGTGTTTCTGGTTTGGTTTTAAGGCACAGAGTGACACTCCTCATCTGTGTCATAAAGTAGCCTACGCTGCTGAACAGTCTTTTGTGCCGACTTACAAAACAAAAATAAAATGGGGAAAAAAAACCCTCTGTTGACTCCAGTGTTCTTTAATAAATGTTTTACAAAGCGTGATCAGAAGTCTTTTTGTTGTATAGATTGGTAACAGACATTCTTCAACTGCACGGAGGGGGGGGTGAGACTGAGGTGGGGGGAGTCAGCATATTCACAGCTGTCCCTAACTCCCGCGAATGAGTGGGGGTTACTGTATCGGAATAGAGCTGTGAAAAAAAAGCCTGGGGCACCTCTATTACATTTCACACCAAGCTTCTTTCAGTAGTAGCTGCTTAACTATGAAATTGGATTTGTGATAATAATTTTGCTTAATAGAAATACTGCAATTTTGAAAACCAAGATTTTTCTCAATGTCGCTTCATCCGTAGCTGTACTGTTGCAGCTTGCATTCTGAATAGGACAAGATGTCACCTTCAACAGATGAGGATGACAGAAACTTGTATGGATCTTGATGTGTTATCAAACAGAAAAGATAAAGGTCCAATTACTTGTTAGAATGGTTCATTTTTGAATGCCGCTAAACAGGCTGCTCACATTTATCTGCAAATATCCATGGACTAGCTGTGCAGCATCCAAATTAAGTGAAGTATCGCATCGTGTGAGTTGTTTTCTGTTTATCCGTATAATTAGGATTTAATGAAAATTGTGTTAGCAAAATTGTGTTTTATCAAAATTTCTGGAATTTTGATCAAGTTTTGTACACGCAGCTTGTAAGTGCGTGCGCAAGTATCAGGAAGCAACAGATCTGTGTGAACACTGTGCATCAAAGCGCGTAGAGAAACCAACGTTCACCATCTCCTTGAACGCACCGCCCGTCCCCGGTGTGTACGGAGCTTAAGACTTGTTTTGCAACAGCTCCTCCTCTCAAACAAAATACCTTCACCTGTCATAGAGCCCAAGTCATTTCCAGTGCCTTCATTTTTCTTCACCTCACAATGAGAAATAAAGATAGCATTTAACAAAGTTCATTGCATTTCTGGAGTCTCACATCCAACAAAACATGAATACTGACAAAAGTGATTAAAATGAGGCTGCTTGTAAATTCTTCAAAAGCAACCTTTTAGATAAAATGCTGCATCTGATCGGTCCATGACATGCGCAGTTAAATCATTGTGGCTTTTCCAGCGGCACTTTCCTTTGAGTTCACCTGTTCTGAAGCCATTCTCCAGTTTGCATCCTCTACAATGCAGCATAGCAGCAGTAATCCATCCCTTCATCAATAACTGGCTGGCCTGCAGCGGGGAGACGGGTCGTTTCAGTCAGTCTCCCTGCCTCGCTCAGCAGGCCTGTGACTTTAGGTGACAGAGCTGGTTGTGATGCTGGGCACAGTGGTTGTCCTGCTCGGGCCTCTTCTTCGCTTCCCCCCTCCTCCTCCTCCTTCTCCTCCTCCTTTGCTACCATCTTTTCTCTCTCGCCCTCGTCCGTGCCCGTTCTCCCTCCTGTTTGTGTTTCCTCCTTTATTCTTTTTGCCTGCAATGAAAATGCACAAAAAAATCATTACGCAACTCCTCAACAGGTCCTGAAAGGCATCTGTCATCGTCAGATGTTCTGTGAAGAAGCGCGCCAGTTCTAGAAACCATAAACATCTTTGACTACTGAGCCTTGACAGAAGAAGATAAGGAATGAGTTTTGCATGAGAAGCAAAGAAAGCAACGCATGTGCTTTCAATCCAGAATCATTCCTAAGTGTAGCCATAATTCAGTATTTAGGGATGCTGACAAGACATGTGCAGCAGCAGTTGCAGTCAACAAATCATGATCAAACCCGATGGAACTAAATAAATGAATGCTTGAAAACTAATTTTTATTGCTCTAGTTTTTCAAGCATTTGAAAAGGAGATCCCTCAAACGTTTTCAGTCTTCAAAATAAAAGCCAGAAAAGTTTGTTTGTTTTTCTTTCCTCAAGTAAAAAGAACTTTCTGAGGGAGCCTGCCACTAATTTATGTTCAAAGATGATGTTTGATTGTAATAATGCTTTCCTTGATTAAAGCAAAAAAAAAAAAAGTTATTCAGTTTACAAAGAGAATCTCAGAAGGCAAACTGATGGAAAAAAGATCAACAGTTGATGGGCTCCATGGTTAATGGTGACCTTTGAAGACGCCCCCCCCATTTTGCATTTTACAACCAATTTCTTTGAATTTAACTGGATTATTTTGTCAACTTGCAAATCTGGGCTGCTATCTGACTTTTTTTCTTGCATTTATAGAAATTATATATCCAAAAATTAAGTATTTTTTTCCCCTTTTTATAAAAGATTCTTGTGTTCTTTTGTTCAGTGAGTAATCCTTCATAATACGGTGTGAAAACAGTGACACCTTCACATTCTGTTGATGTCTATCCAACCTGGAAGCGTTAAATGTTGCAGTGCCTTAAATGACCACTAGAGGCTGATTTCAGGAAAAGAAAAACTTCCCTTTGATAACCAAGTTAAGTTGCCCATTACTACACCCACAATACACCAGTGTAAATAGTGCTGTTGTAAACTACGTAGATGTTTAAGAAGCCTTCCTTTTCTATTCACAAATACCTTTTTTTTTTTTTTTTTTTTTTTGTTAAGTCTGTGGATTTGGATGAATTTGGCTGGAGAACACGTCTAAAGAAAAGTTATAAACTGAAAATTGAATTTCTTTGTATTTCTTTATTCAAATAGTTAGGAATCAGGAGCAGACAAAAAAGCCATTTGAAAAAGAGCATATTTGTTATACAGAAAGTATGCAGGGCAGGCTCCAAGCTTTCGAAAAAGAGGGAGGGGTTAGTGTGGGTGGATTTTAGCATTTAAAACTCTCGCATTTATGCATCGCTACACAGGGTTTTGAGTCCGTTTTCGTTCGATCCTAGACTAAAAATGATTGGACAGCTAAACCCCTTCCTTCTCATGTTCCAAATAGGAAATACCCGCTGGTTTCAAGAAGGCCAAAATCCCTTTCACTTCTATAATATATATTTTTATTGTATGTCAGAATAATCATATTTGCTCTGATGCTTTCTTCTTTGCACTTTCTTTGTAATCCTGTTTTTTTAAAGATATTTTTCTTTATCGCAAATTATTCAAGTTATAAACTGACCAATCAGATGCCTCCGTAAAAGCATGCTGACCCCACCCCTCCCTCTTTCAGTGGGAGGGGTGAGGACTTTGACCAAGGGGAACACATACGCTCATGATTGACGACAGTACTTCCTTTAAAAATGTGACTTGGACCAATTTGATTTAATTGCTGTCAACTGGTTGCAATATGGCGGTAGATGTATCAGGAAGTGCTGGAGAACGCTCCGTCACTTCCTGATACGAAAGCCTGATTTTTTTTTTTTTTTTTTTTTTTTTTTTTGAGGGCTGAAGGCAAGGCATTTCCTATGGGGACCACAACGTTCCACGTATAAAACGCACCGCCATTGACCATGCCTCAAAAGTTAAACCAGTTGAACTTTGACCAGTCAGGGACTCTGATTCAGTAGTATCCTTTTCAAAAGCGCACAAGTTCCAACCATTTGATTATTGATTATGAAGGAGAAATGAATCCTGGCAGGGACCGTTCTGTCTTCACGTTCTCTACGTGCATGTGTGGGCTCTCACCAGGAACTCGGGTTTCTATTACAGTCCAAAAACAGGCTTCATAGGTTAACTGCGCCCTCCCTGTGACAGACTGGCCACCTGTCCAGAGTGTACCCCGCCATTGCTCAACAGGAGCTGGGACAGGCTCCAGCAACCCTGGGACCCCGAAGGGGATATAGCAAGAAAATATGCAGATAAACAGGTCTGTGCCCGGCCAGAATTATGACACCAAAGTTTTTATATATCGAAATAGAGCTGTGATTAAAAAAAAAAAAGATTTGCACCACTTTAACATTATTGCACCAAGACCCTTCCAACTGTGAGTACATGTGCTAGTATTGAATAGCAAAAGTCAAGTGGGATTCTAAAAAAGCGTTCAAGAATGACCCATTTAAGTGTGTTCCTGAATGTGCATCACAAGCCCAGTCTTAATGCAGCACAGCTTTTTTTTTTTAAAATTCAGAATCCTATAGTTGTCGGAGATTACCCATTCAGAGACGAGTACTTCTATGGCGATCTTTGAGCCTTTGTTGGAATCTAAAAACAATAATATTCTCAGATAAATCTCACATAAATGCTAGGATCACTTTCAGTAATTTAAAGTTCTATTTTCTATTTAACAAATGCAAAAGGAAATGAAATTTTCAAAACTTGCAAAGGATCGCTCTTGCATTTCAGTCAAAGCAGCACTGAACCGGAGCGCACAGCAGCCGTTCTGGCTGTGGACTCATTCTGTTTCAACAGCTGCTCACTCCTCTGCCCCACTTGACTCTCTCTCAGGCCTCCCCTACCCTCCTCTCTGTTTGAGCTCTCGCATTCACATTCACACCTGTCACACATCTGAAGAGCGTAATTGCTCTCTAAATACCACTTTCCATCACTACGTGGTTAATTTACTCACTTTCAAAAGTTGATGAAAGGGAGCACTTCTATCAGCTGCTAGCATTCAGCTGCAGACTGTGCACACCGAGGATGGTGAAGGGGCAATTTTCTCTCCAATAAATCACCCTCAAATCAATTCAGTCTTAATGAGGTAAACAAACTCAAAGAACAGTTTCTAAGTGGGCGGATTCTGCAGCATCAGATGGCAAAAACAACTCGGTTGATGCAATTTGTTTAATGTTACTAAATATGGATGGAGTTAAAGCAAAAATGTTTCCCGATCCCTGACCCATAAACGATGCATTCACATCAGTCTCACACAGTAGTGCGCAAACAAGAGCAACCCATCTTTCCGGAAAGTTCTTAAGCCAAAATAATCTCTGAACACCCTTGTAGAATTGGCAGAAATCCTGCAGGAAGATTCTTTCCAGCCCGTTTATTGATAAACACAGCTCTGAAATTTAATTGAAACCATTCGCCGCCACATTTCACAGTGTTGTTTGAAACTTTTTGCCACAACGATCTGGAGCGAAACCGGAGTGAAGCGTCCTCAATTACCGTCCAGGGTGTCTGCTCTGACTTCCTCTCGAGCTAAGTCGCTAATGAAGCCAAGAAAACCTCGCTGCGTTTATGACAGCCCGGATCACACCTCCTCCGCATATGACTAAACATTTGTTTCTTGACATGAGCAATAACACATCCAAAAAATTCTGTTTTTGCGTGAGACCTTTCTGCAGCGCGAGGCAGGGGAAAAAACATCAGCCAAATCAACACAAAGCGTGCGATCTACAGACCACTAAATCACTAATGTTATACAGGGACTGCCCCCTGTGTTTTTATATAGCACAACTGCCAGCCAGCTCCCACAGATGAATCCACAGCTGTGCTCCTTTTTACCCATGAGAACTCACTACCATCAAATTAACCCCCTGAAATATCATTATCATTTTTTTTATTATAAAATGTAACTATATTTACAGCAAGAAAATAGAAGGAAGGAGTACTTTTTTTTTTTTTTCTCAGCGTGATCGTTTAACTTTTATGTAACCCACAAAGCTTCTTTGACTCATCGTTTATCCGGTAAAAACCCCATAAATCTTGTTTTTTTTTTTTTTTTTTTTTTGGCTTCTCTTTACAAGATACCTTCACATGCAGTCTGAAAAGAAAAGTTGATAATCCACTCCTTAAAGTGTACCTTTCAAAGTGGACGCCTCAGGAAAGGAAATTAGCTTCAGATTGAAGAAACTTTCCGAGTTAACACAACGCGAGAGCCTCCACTCTGCTGATTTACACACAATATATTAGGACCTGCCATCTATTATCCACTGTTGCAAAATCTGTACCATTGTCAACACTGTGCAGATACTGTTAAGCAATGTTGCTGCTGCAGCTGGATTCCCCTAAGCGTGCCACCATCAAATAAAGACTTTAAATAGTTCTCGGGTTAAGTTCTCCAGGCTCTTGTAAATAACTTTTTTTGTTTCTTGCTCTGGTGAAAATGACTTAGTTATGCAATAGAAATTAACCTTTTGGACGGCTTGAATAAAAAACTCTCGTAAATTTTGACCAAATCAGTGTCGCGCACCATTATAAACTGACAGTGCTAACCAGCTAGTCTTTCTTGTGGCAGTAATCGCAATGTTTTTATTTACTTGCTTCATCATTACCAACTGCAAAACCTCCCAACTTTTCATTCAGCTCAACTTCAGCTTTGCCAGATTTAATGGCCTGAGCTGCAACTGGCACCAATTAATAAACAGTTGTGAAAGTGGATAATGGCCACTGACTGGTGTGAATGGCTGTTAACCTGCTGCAGCAAGCAAGCAAACATGTTAAGCCCCGCGCAGGGCCAACCCTGAGCTACATGGCGCCCAAGGCAAAAAGTTATTTTATTATTATTTTTTTTTTTCCCCTCCTCCCCTGTCCAGAAAAGAAGCAACGTAACTGCTTACAATGTGTTTCAATAAGCAGGACACAACCTGTAAACCTTTGCAAAAGGAGACTGAAAGGCTAAATGCTTTCATGGAGGCATTGTCAAAGTTAAAGGGGCCCTACGATGAAAATTGTACTTTTTGAGGTTAGAAATGCATTTTACTGTTCATTCCTCACTATAAAGAACCCAAAAATGGTATTTCGATCCTTACATTAAGAGTAATCCTTTAAAAACCTGCACTGTCTGCAGCAGCCCCCTCCTATACCCACAAAAACAAGCGGTTGGAAACGTGCTGATGTAAGATCGATGCCAACAGCTCCCTCCATGAAGAGTCTATGCTGCAAGCTCCGCCCCCAGACTACAACGAACACCCCCCAATCTTCTCCGCGGAACTGTGATGCCGAGATAGTTCTCCCCTGCCACCAGAATGTCTCCTGGCCGGAGATAACTACCTTCCTGGACGAGGAACTGCTCCCGGACCCATTTTTTAAATGTAGTCTCGGTTCGTTTCCAGTCGGACCAAACTTCGGTTCGTCCTGAGATTCAGATTCAGACCACAGTGCATCCATCTTTCTTATAGTTTTGTTTACAAATTTAGGTCACGCTGGGGAGGCGGATTCAATCGTTTTACTTCCTGGTATTAAAACGGGCCACAAAAATGACACATTTTATAAATAATTTGTTTTTTAGTGTTCCAAAGGTAATATATGATCATAAACATGGATATAGTTTACTCTGAAAGGCTGAAGAAAATCATGGTAGGGCCCTTTTAAAGGTTTAAACATTTCCGTTAAAAAGGTTTCGAATATAGGAAGAGAAGAAAAACGAGAGTATTTCTTGTCTGAAATGCGGAGATGGGGGGGATTTACTTTTCTTATAACCTTTTTGACCTTAAAGCTGTCCCTGAGGGGTTGTTTTGCTGCTATTTACACCAGTCTAGGGACAACTTAAAGACTATGATAGTACAGACTAAACAGCCATTTTCTGTCCTTAATTGTCACAGTTCACAAAGCCAGTGAATGCACCGGGGCTGAAGTTACCAATCTCATCGATTTTGATTGGTCCTTCGGGTTAGCCTCGCCCCAAGGCACCAAAAGTTTTGAAACTGAAATTTTCGGATTTGAAAATGAAAAAAAGAGCTAAAAATGAAAAAAAAGATTTTGAAATTGAAATGTCGAGTTTTGAAAACCTAAAAAACTGAACTTTTAAAGCTGAAAATAATTAAGTTCATTTTAGAATAGCAAAAAGTTTTGGACAATTTATTTTTTATTTTTTGGCCAAACACAAATATTTTTTTCAAAATGTTCTATTTGGGTTTCAAATATTTATGACCCCAAAATTGCCCCATAGACTCCACCCACGGCCAAAATTTGAAAGGGGTGGAGCTCGGGAACAGGACTGTTATCATTACTGGAGCTGCAGATCATGACGTGGGACTCATATGGTTTGACCAATTACCAATTCAAATGTAATACCTAGATTTAAACTGTAGGGGGCAGCACACAGATGGTTTATGACTTTATTTTAAGAATTTGTAAAGCCATTTTGATGACCAATTTATAGAGGTCAACAGCCAAAAAAAAAAGTTGGTTTAGTTACTCTTTAGTGTCTGCCCTTCATCTGCCTGGCTGCTGGACGAAATTTACTCTGCTGTAATATCAGGAGATTCTGTAGCTTTTGCCAAACCCCATCAACATGCTGTGGGTCACACTGGTGGGAATGAAGGCGTTCATATATTGGGGGAAGAGTGGAGGCATTTCACCAAACACATGCGGTTTGTTCTTATCCAGTAAGACTTTGGTCACATGATTTAAAAACATGAACCACTTTAACACTTGGGGCGTCACCGGTAATGCTTAAACACAAAATCTTAAACATACTGTAACTTTTCAACTGTTAACGTGATCAATGTAATTCATTAATTGCTTTAACAAATACAAAATTACAGTAAATCAAAGAACATAAACACTGGAGCTCCGGTGTTAAAGGGTTAAAATGTGAAATGGTTTTTCTGATGTTTGGTTTGTTTTTTTTACCTTTCGCGCACGGTGTCTTGGGAACCACGCACTTCCTCCTCTCCGATTGTGGAGTGCATGTCTCTTCGAAAGCAGAGGAAGAGTCTGTTTGCTGGAGGGGAGCACGAACCCGAAACTGGGAGCCTTTCTTAAACCCACATGTTTTGTTCTTCTTTGTACATGAACTCCATTGGCTCCACTCTCCCAGTTCACACTCTAGGGCATGCTGACCTGGGACAAAAAAAAAAACATATACAAACATCTTAGGCGCTGAGTGAAAGATCCTCCGATTTGGCATCTCGCATTTGTTTTATGGCTTTTCTTTCAGCTTCGCACACCTCAGCGGGTTTAACTCGGAATACTGAGTTTTAGTAGTTTTAAAAAAACTGCTTTCTTTGAGAGATTTATAACAGAGGAGGGACAATTCTACATTCAAAGGAACTCCATCTGCTCTGCCAACTTTAGATGCGACAACGCCAGGCAGAAGGAAAAATAAAAAGAACAGTATGAGAACAAGGAAAAGTTTTTTAAGGCCATTAGAGGTCTGGAAAGTTTCAGTGTTAAGGCTGTTGCTTTTAACAATGACAGACCTAAGAAATAAATGAACAAGATGTTTTTTTTTTTTTTAAATTTAACAGTGCACTTCCTTTTTCTTCAAGACTAATGCCCAAACATGTCGATGAAACGATACGTTTATATAAAACAGCAGGTTGCCTTCAGGAAAAGCTTCCACTCACCGACACACTCCATGGTCTCGTTGGCGGTGCGCTGACCTGGAGGGCAGCTGACGTAGCATCGCCCACTGTGTGAATACAAGCCCTCCTTACATTTTGTGCAAAAATTGCGATTGAAACACGCTTCACAATTGTCTATTTTACATTCTGAAAAACATAGGAAAGACAAAAGGGGAGGGATCAAACATCGATCTGTTCAGTTGAACGTCACATGTGCCTTCACTCAGTGGAATTTTTAAAAGCGTCGCTGCTGTGGATCAATCACACATTTTTTACTCAAGCTTTAGAAACTTGTCAGTGACGGAGCTATTTTGTGGTCAACTTTTACAAACACATGCATCAGAACTTTTTTTTTTTTCTTTTGTGTGTGACTAATTACAGCCAGAGCTTGGTTTCAGTCTCAAATTTTAGGCTTAAAATAAAACGTTTAAAAGTTTGGATAATTATAAACACTCAAATTTTAAAAACTAATCATTTAAAGGAGAATCATCCTTAAAATCCTATTTTACTTACATAATGTATTACTTTTTTATATATTTATATAATGTATTACATTTGCCTAAAAAAGTAAAATGAATTTGTTCTGTACTTGTTGTATTCATGCTTGCCTAATTTAGGAGGTCTAGTCTACTGCCAGTTTGATGCAAATGTCAGAAGTGATTTAACATAAAATCTCTGTGGGATTCTGATGTTCTTGTCTACTGCTTACAATTACTATTGTTTATCCTTTGACGGCTTAATTTCAGCACTGATGGTTTTATGTTTCTATATTGCCAAAAAAAAAAATTGAAAATCCAACATTGTGAGATGTCATAAATCAGGACAGATGACTAAATAATAACTCAGGTTAGCCTTTCAGAACCTTGGAAAAGAATTGGCTTGACAATTTTGACTCCAAGAGAAGGAATTTGGGTTAAAAAAAACCTCAACTATGGCTTAGTTTGTTGCAAAAACCAAAAGAATAAGATTATTGTCTTAGAGATTCGTGTGCACAAATGTTGCAAAATGTCCAGGCCAACAACTTTGACATTGAAAAGAATATACAGAGATTGTGAAATTAAGATATTTTTTCTTTTGTTCATGTTCTGTTTTTTTTACGGTTGCCCAGAAGTGCAAATTACATCAACAAATCACTCTACAAAAAAATGTCTTAAAAATCACAACCACAATTAAAGATCAAAGCAAAAATGTGAAAGACACTTATATTTTAGAAAACAAAACAAAATTCCAGAAACCAAAACATTAAAAATTCCATCAAACCCATTTTATCCCTTTCGGGGTCACAGGGCTGCCAGAGCCTAACCCAGCTAACGTAAAAAACAAAAATGACAAAAACATTTCTGAAAGTAAAGGTAATTTCCAGAAAACAAAATGAAGTGTTAGAAAAACTAAGCAAATTAAACTAGAAAGATTAAAATTTCGAGAGACGATGACATCCAGTATCGCTTCACGTCACTTTCTGCATGTAACTTTCAGTTGAGCTAATGGAGAAACGTCATCATCCAATCAGTGATGTCCCATAGTACCTTCCTTTTCTGGTTTGTCATTGTGTTTTATTTTTTGAACATTTCATTTTGATTTCTGTAAAAAAAAAATTTGCCTTCAATTTTTTTTAATGGAAACCAAAAAAAGTAGATACTTTGCGATGTCAGTGATTGGATGATGATGGCCAGTATTGTTTTCATGCCATTTTTTTCAACAGACTTCCAATTGAAATGATGGACAAACATCATTGCAATGTCATATAGTACCTAGCTTTTCCAGTTTCTTCCTGTTTTGTTTTTAGAATTTCATTTTGATTTCTGGAAATTACTTTTGCTTTCCAACCTTTTTTTTTTTTTTTTTTTTTTTTTTAATAAAAACTGGAAAAGATAGATACTATGGAACATCACTGGTTAGATGATGACCCTTAGTATCCATCTTTTCCGGTTTTTGTAAAAAAAAAAATAAAAAAAAATGGAAGGGATAAAAATTTCAGATCCATCATCTCAACTCAGTTCTTTGACATGAATACTTGATGTCATCATCCAGTCAGCAATGTCCCATTGATCCTATATTTACCGGTTTCTAGATTAGTTAAGTTTCTAGATTAGTTTCTAACTTTTTATTGTTTTTTTGGAAATTACTTTTGTTGTCCAAAATGTTTCTTTCTTCTTTGTTTTTAACGTTGTGGTTTCTGGAATTTTGTTTTTTTTTTTCTAAAATGTAATTCTGTTTTTTTAACTCTTGTTCCATCCTAGGTATGTTGACGCTGAGAGTTGGGTCATCTGGATCCCACATGACAGTGAGCTGACCTTATTTTTTCAATGATTTTAGGTTTTTACTGGTGTCTGCAGCAGACATGAAATCCTGTCCACCTTCATCCACATTTTTCATGGGATGGATAACACGTCAATGTAAGGCTTGGGTCATCTGGACCTCATAGGATGGCACAAGGGTTAATAATACTTGCTTTGCTGTTTTATTTTTCTTTTTTTTTTAACTGTCATTTTTTTTGTGTGTCAAGTGATTTGTTGATCTAATTTGCTCTTCAGGGCCGCCTTATTTTTCCAACCAAAGCAGTTGGAATCTATAGACTAAATATCTGGTTTACAAAAATCTGTCACAAAACTACCAGGTTTTCAAAAAATTGTATGAGTAAAATTACTCTATAAAAACATTACTTTGTCTAAAAAACATTAATATTAAATCAAAAAGCCTCCAGACACAACTATTACAACAAGCTTGCAGCAGCAGCTTGAAGAAAAGTGAAAGCACAACAAATATTGTGGATTCGTGGCCTGACGTGAACTTTGCTTTTAAGAACCCAATAAAAAACGATGACATGTTCTGTAAAAGCACATTAGACTGTTTTGTTTTTGGGGATTTTGGTTCAGTTTTATTGCTGCCCACACATCAGAGAAAGCAGAAAACAGACCAAACTGCTGGCTCTCTCAGAACGCTGCAAACTACACTTTGCAAACCTTCATGAATTTCTTTTCATCCTCCATATGAGCATGTTAATTATGACTAAAACCATATAGAAAAAATGTGCTTACATTCCTGCAGTTGATTTAATATATGGCCATGGGGAGGGGGTGAGCTACAGCACCAGATTTTATCCATACCAGCCTTTTTCAGCAGTCACAAGAAGATGTTAGCCAAAAAAAATCCATCCAGCAACCCTCTGATTTCCTGGTTGAGGCCAGTTCAAAAACAAAATAAACAGCAAGAAGCCATTTGGGAGACAAATCCTTGAGTCCAATGAGGAAGTCTGTTTAATAATGACTTTTAAATCCTCGTCTAAGAGGTTGTTGCTGTGCTCAAGAACAGAAAAAAGAATTCTAGTTGAAAGAAATTATATTTATTTTGTTGTTGTTTGTTCAATCTCAGCTGGTTCTCATCCATAGGCGTTTGTACAGAGGATGGATACTCTCTGAAGTTACTCTTTGGACTCTGTGGGGAGAAAAGTGAAGCCTTAAAGTGGGAGTGAACGTTGACCAGATTTACTCCACCTATTACTCACCTATAAATTAAAGTGTAGCCATATATTGATTTAAAATTTAGTCTTTCGTGTTTTTAACATGTTCTTGTGGACTTTTTTTTTTTTTTCTTTCGATGATGGACATAGAAAATCAAGCTTAAAGTTACTTTAATTCAAATCATTGTGAATCAGGAACAGATGAAAAATGGGGGCGGGGTTGCTTCGCCCAAACAGTTCTTCCCACAATAGGAGACAAATTTTTATGAATTACTTCTGGCCTGTAGAAATTTTATGCTAAAAAATGACCGTTTTTTTTCTTTTAATTTAGGCTAAAAATTGCAAAATTTTAATTAAAAGACCAATAGGGAAGATTTTGCAATACTTTACAATACATACATAGAATGGGACTCTAAAACCTCGTGATCACTGAGCGGTCCAGTCCGGTCTCATAAGGAGTAGTACAGTACGGTCCAGTTAATTCTGGCGAGTGTTTCCGCTCAGTTAAGCCTCGCTTCCAATGAGTGGTCTGTTTTCACGGCACATTCAATCCAATTTTATTTATATAGCTCAATATCACAAAAACAGTTGCCTCATTGGACTTCAGACGCATGTACGGTGTTGACCGCTAGCATGTCATTGGGTCATTGTAGTCCGATAACTAGAAAAGCAACAATGGAGGTCATCTGGCAGCTCGTATTTTTCTAGCTTTACTTTTTGTACATAGTGTAACAGGAATTTAATTTTGCCAAGAATATTGCGGAAGAGGAAAACGGAAACGCTAGCTTAGCGCTATATTGGTGCTCTGTAATGTCGTCGTCACTTTGCTGCCAATCGTCGGGTGGCAACAGTGACTCCACCCTAACTGTCCCGTTCCATTTTGTTATGGATCTAAAACGAATTTGGGCCCCCAAGAGGTATGATTCAGCACTATTCAATGGGTCAATCAACAATATACACCTCACAGAAAACGACAATACCGCAGAAAAGGCAGAAAAAAATAACATTTTAGTTTTTAATAGAGAACTCAATGAAGAATTGAATCCTAAATGCTTCTATGAGCCATGACATTTGGTTCTTCCTGGTTTGCGTCATGTTGAGGAATGAATGATGTGGGCTTGTTCTCAACAAAAGAAAACGGGAACTCCTCTTTCATCCTTCTGTTGTGCGATTGGTCGGGGATATGCAATTCATGTGATAAATAATAGCAACAGTGTTAATATTGTAAAAAAATATGGTAAACATGGTGGGATATATATAGGCACTACTGTCATGAGCTATCATCTTTTTTTTTTTTTTTTTTTTTTTTTTGGTCTTCCATGTGCTTACCCTGTTCATCCATTGCATGATGACGGGGGTCTTATAAAGTCATGCTTGGACCATAAACACACATATAGGGTGTAGGAGCTCTGATTAGGCATAATCTGATAAATCCAGATCTTGTGTTGTAGTTTGGTGATTCTGCCCAGATGGGGATGAATTCAAATTTCAAAAGCAGGCCTCAAATTTCCTCCAAAATAAACGGTCCACATCTGTCATCTGTCCTTTTGTCCAGAGCCACACGGTGACAATCATCCACACTAACTATCACTGACTAAGCAGGAACTTTTAGAATCAACAATTAAGGTTTTTGGGCGGAAGCTGCAGCCCACACATTGCCAAAAGAAGGACATGCAAACTTCTCAAAGAGAGCCCTCATCTGGGACTCAAAGACCCCTTGCAGTGAGGTGACCTTGTTAACCGCAGAACTGCCAGTGGCAAAGGTTGCAACAACAAAAGGATTTCATAACCATTGTGTGGTCGCCAATATTTATGTATTATTGCCCTACCAGAAGTATCTTGTGTAAGCAAAATATTCAAAAATGTCATTCACCCACTATAACAAGCTAATTAAATCTGTTTCCATTGTCAGAAGCGGAGTGTTTATTCTCCGATCCTTTCTGGCCAAAAACACAATGCAGGAGACGATCCATTTTTGATGTGCTCAAATTTCAGACATGTGGGCTCAAACCACAGAAGTCAGCTTGCAAACAGAGAAGGAACTACCAGCCGCTCCGCAGATAGATAAAAACACTAAACGGTTTCTGTTTAAGACTGGCAAAGACTGACAATTTGGCCAAAATCTTTTGTCTAGTGTATATATTGATATATAACAAAATCAATTAACCGTTAACTTTTCAGACATGTATAAACTCGTTTTAAGAAAATAAATCTAGAAAATCTTATTGATTTATTGGAACTTGAAAACATCTTATTGGAGAAATATCCTGATTTTTCAAAATCAAACAAAGCTTCTAAACAGAAGTCAATAGTGTGTAGAAACTGGCATATTTTTTGTCTTATTTACATGAAATTTGGGACAAACCTATATCTCTAAATGTCTGTTTAGTCTTATTTTAAAATGCTTACTATATATGGTCTAGTGCTTTAAATTTGACATTTTTTGGGGAAAAGTATAAACATGTATTTAACACATATTTTTAAAACTTTTTTTAACAAAACATGTTTATTTTAAGACAAAAAATTTTCCAAATTTCCTGAATGCATGTGCTAATTGCTAAATTCATTTTTGACTTCAAAGGCAGGACATCCTAGTTTATTTCAATAAATTTTGCCAAGAAAAATTCTACTATTTCCGTTAGCAGATATTTTTTAAATTTTAAATTAAGTTTTAGTAAGAGAAAAATATATTTGTGGAAATTATCACATGGGGTAGTAAGAGTTGGCATTTAGCTGTCTGCAACGCCTGCCCTGAGAGGGATAACAAGGGAAAAACATGGAGTGTAATGTCTTTTTTTAAACTTAATTTATAATTATATTTTTTCCAGGAGGACCTGAGGCAGAGATTTCAAAATCCCACAATGTTGTTTAATTTAAAAGTGAATCCCGATTGAAACTTTTTTAAAAATCCTATAAGTTATTAGGTTTTTTGTTTTGTTTGTTTTACAGTTTTTGACTAAAAGGAAAAAGACAAAATACATATTTTAGAGTTGATTGGCGTCAGCGATGACTTGTAAGAAGCCTTTGTGTATTTTTAAAATTCCACTTTCTGTGATGGTGTGAGGGCGTGGTGACACAAATATAAACTCACGTGTGCATCGGTTATTCCCTTCTGGGTTCCTCATGCCAAAGTATCCCACGGGGCAGGAGGCGAGGCACACCCCGACCTGACGGATGTCATTGCGCTCCAGGAAGATAAAGAGCTTGGGTTTGCATTTAACGCAGCCATTGTACTCAGAGCATCGGTCACAGCCTTTGGGGCAAGATGGCGGCCCCTCAGTACTAACTACAAAAGCACAAAGTAAACACAGAGAAAGGGAAACAACCACGATGAGGGAGGTCACTGAATATTGCATGAATTTTAAGAGAAAATAAAAACCGGTAATTGTTCATATTTTAAAAGGACTTGTAATATATATATTTTTTGCTTTAGTTTCCAGTCAAAACCATGCAACCACTTTCAAATTCAAACAAACAAAACTTTAAAGCTAGCAGCGAAAATCAAGGGGGTAAGATAAACATCTTTGCTAGAACAAGTTCTCGTTGTTTACTTCAAACTGGATGTTGAAGATCTTAAACAGATTTTCATCCTCAGAAACCTTTAGAACTACAGAGAACAGTCTAACTGGACTCTTTTTGAGATTTCGCAAGACTCATACATTTACTTTCGTTGTTGCAGCAATGAAATTAGTGAACTGAACTTCTGCTTTCCGTTCTTCGTTTTCTCCAAAAAGGAAAAAAACACCAATCCAATATACTTCTAGGAATTGCACAGCAAAAAAAAAAAAAATCTTTTTTTTTTTAAGATTCCCGTGTGGCAAAAGATCAGAGTTTGTTTACTGTTGTGTACTCCATCAGCTCGAAACATAAATACCTTCGTACAGTGCTGGAAATTCACATTTTAAAAAAGGTTTATTGTGATTAATGATAACCAGGAGTGATTAGTAGAAGCTGCTCACAAAATACATCAAATGTTCACCCATGGCTGCTGGAAAATGTTTGACTCAAAGGAGCTTGTGGTGACAGATTATTTATTGGGTGGTGTTGTGCAGAAAACCTGGATGATAGAAGATTTATTTAGATTTGTGGATGAAGAACACGTTTCCAATCCTAGCCGTGTAGAAGAAGTGAAGCCTTGTTTTTGACGAAAGAACCGTAAGATGGCAGCGGGGTTGTGCTTCTATAAGGTTTCTTCTTCTTTCAGCATGCGTGATTTTAACAGCGCAACATCTGTTACTGCGGCTAGTCGGGGTATTAAATGAATTCTAGTCGAGGAGAGTTGAGGCGAGCTTTTGGCATTGACGGAAAGTTTCTTGTGTGTAAAGGAAGAATTATTTTATGGCGGAACTGAGCCTTTGAGTCCAGAGATGTACAGCGTTTTTTTTTTTTTTTTTTTGGCGTTTTTATTTTGCAGTTATGTGAGGTCTGAAGAATTTTTATAGCAATAACAGCAGCAGCAGGATCCAAGTGAGCGCTTAGACCTATAAGGTCTTCGCTCAGTTCTGCACCCACGCACCCAGACACAAAAGGAGCTTTGACACTTAATCCTTCACAAAAACTCTACAAACAACTATACGGATTTTACACAAACTGAGGGGAGCCCTAATCTTTAAAAAAAAGGAAGAAAGATGATTTTAGTGAAATGCTGAACCTTGCATAACCTGTTCTGTGAAAACAAATACAACTGAAAAAAAATGTTATCTTTACTGAGCTTGTTAAATGTTTATAAGATGTTCACCACAGTGACTCAGACCACAGAAATGAAAAGCAGCGTTGATGAAAAGCGAGAAAAAGGATCCAACCAGAGACGGCGACAGAGTGAGAACTCACCCCGTTTCTGCCTTCTCGCCTTGGAGAGTTTGACAACATCGCTGTGACCCATGGAGCTGAGAATGATCATCGCCAGCGCCACCAGTCCCAGCTGCATAGTCCCTGCTGCCTTCCAGGCTGTGCAAGGTCCCCCCCTGCAACCAGATGGATCAGGTGGAGGGGGTCCTCCTTCCCCTGTGGCACAGGTGGATTCCTCCTCAGCCGGTGCTGATGATTCCGCTTTTCTCCTGCGGCACTCCTGCTCTCCTTCTGCCCGTTTGTCCCTCCTCCCAGTCCCTCGGCGTCTTTCGCTCTACTGGCTGATATATCCAGGAGTGCGAGCGCTGCAGAATGATGCTGCGATCGCATGTCCCGACGAACCGGAGGCGCAACAAGACATCCTGAAGCTGGTGATGCAAGAAAAGGCAGCGAACGGGCAATGAAGAGGAGGCGTGTTAAAGTTCACGTGGGTCAACCCATGAAGAGCCAGAAGGCAAGCAGGGGCCCCGCTGTTTTCAGGCAGATTTGGTGCCAGCGAGCGCCTGAGCTCACACGGATGTGGAAGAGGGAGGTGACAAAAAAAAAAAAAAAATACTTTGGAAGTCCAGAAAAGATGGGCGCAGATTTCTGCCAACGTGTGACTACTATCAAAGAGAAAAGACAAATGGTGAGTTTAAAGCACATTAAAACATCAAAGATTACAATACAGTAGTCCTTTAAAATGTTGGCAAAAAGGGATGCCCAGTTCCTTTAACAGTTTTGTTAAAGAGTCAATCAGGGAAATTTATAGGATAATTATCAGTCTGGTGTAGTAATTGCCTGAGGTGTCTTTAACTTTCAAATAACAGACATACTTTAGATATTTAGGTGTAGGAAAAAAGCCCCTTTCATAAAGTTTACAATCTTAGAGCATAATTCATAATTTAATAATATATTTTATCATCTTACGTCAGTCTTCTAGTGTGTTGGCTAGAAATCAGTTCACCCAACTTTTATTGTAATCGATAATGTGCATAAATACCAAAAATGTAACAAAAAACTCCAAACTTTACCAATTCCAACATTTAAAAGTTCAAAACATCAGAAGCAAAACATTAAGGGCTGAAGTTTGACCCCAGTGACTGTTGTGAGAATGCAACTCAAAGCTCAGACTGGAGCCGTCTTGTCATATTTGGTGCTGTGATATTTTCCTTTCTTTCAGATAGTGTCACACGCCGCCTGTATTTACGGCTTCTGTGTGAAGAGGACACTCGGAAAATGTTTGTATGTGAGCAATGGGAGGTCCTCCGTCACAGCCCAATAAAGGGAAAAATAGGACCATATTTGGCTGTTGAGTCAGTGAGGACGATGTCATGTGGTGTGTCTAAACATTCCTGCAGTTGGTTTTCTTTTTTAATTGGATGCTGCAACATGAATCATGAAAACACGATCATTCAAGTAGTTTTATCTTTTAAATTTGATTTTTATTCCAATATTTTCTGAGCTTGAGAAACTTGTAATTTTGTATTTCTAAAGTTATTTTTTTCATTTATTCACTTTTGAATCAAAGTAAAATCTGAAAAAACCCACAATTTTACATGTTTTTATGGAGATGGAGTTTTACAACTATTGCATCATTGAAAATCAGTGTAATCCTGCCAAATCCACTTCAACTAAGCTGAGTCACTTCCTGGTTGACGACATCAGTGAACACGAGGAAAATCTCTCTCTGAATTCTATAGACCGTAATGATCGATGTATTTCTTTCCCAACATTTAAAACCTCTTCAGACGTAGTCTTTGGCAGGTTTGCTTATATTACTTTATAATAAACTGCCCCGACTTCCTGACTTTATTTACTTCTTTATACTTAAGCACTCATAATCTTACTGACACATCTCTGCTAATGTCTTTTGGCCGTATCTTCTATTTAAAAGAATCGGCCAAAGAATGGCACAGCGAGTCTTCTTCAGCACCTGTTTGGTTCTTGAGTAAACACCGATTTAATAACAGGACAAGCAAGTCTCTGAATCAATCACAGCCCAATCTCAGGCAACGAGAAATTCAAAACATGTGCCAGAGAGTCTTTTATAACCCAGAACTCCTGCAACTCTGCTATGAAGTAAAGGCTACCGGGATGCCAACAATTACAACCAGATTTTTATTTACGAGAAAATTCTTGAATTAGTGGCATTTCCTTAAATTCAAATTGTAATGGAACAGTTTCTCGACAATCTTTAATTACATCTCAAATCAGTCACATTTTAGTCTTTGGACCAGTTGCCTCTATTGTCTTTCATGATTAGAAACTAAATCCAAAAATGGCACACCTACAAGGATATTATGACTATTTATGAGGAGTGAGATGACGTGACTCATGTGAGAAAACATAAAAAAACATTTAGTGAAGTTCTTTGCAGATATTTTTCTGCTATATTTTGAGAGTGCATTAAACCTCGAGGAAGTATGCTTGAAGAGGGACGAATATAGAGAACGGAACACAGTTTTTCCTGAGAATCTATTTAACTTTATTCTTCATCAGAAGTATTTTTTCAACAGCTAGTGTCGCACCTGTAAGCTTAAACCCCGCCTTTGTCACCTCCTTTAAGTTTGTCTCTCCTCACCTTTGAGGCCACTGAAACTAAGCCCGACTCATCAAATAATCATAAATTGCCTCCTTTGTAAGTCCAAAGTTTGATCCATTAATTATTTAGATACTGAAAAGTAGCCGCCTCTCTGGGAATTTATTGAACTTGAGAAGGTGCCAGAAGTCTTTAGTTCAGAGCTGTAGATGGCTGTCTGCGAGCTTCATGCATGTAACTCAACCTGCAGACACTACAGAGAGCTGAGCAGAGGTTGTCTGGCATGTGCACCAAACAAACGTCTAAGGACTCAAAATTGTGCCGAATGATGAGGTATTTATTTGTTATCACACATACAGTTTGAAACCAAAGAACAGTTAAGTTATGTAGTTTTTTTTTATTAATTAAAGTACACTTAAAATTTAGTGTATGTTTTTAGATAGCTATTAAAAGTGAAGTTTTAACTTTGAAATGGTCACTTTTTGGCATTAAAATGTTGAAGTGAAAACGTTTTTCAATGGACATTAAACCACATCCAAGTGTAAAGTTTTTCCAAAAAAGAGAAACAATAGAATACATTACATCAAGTGAAATAAATAAATCAATTTAACCCCTTGACGCCTGGATTTATATCCATATGAATAGATGCTAAATTAACATAACTTTGGCGTGAGAGTTGTTTGATTAGAATCAATGGCTGTTAAAACGTGCATTTTTGTGTGATAGTGAGCAACCTTTTGGATCTTTACATCAAAAGTTTAAAATACTCTTAAGCTCCAATAAACGCCACAATTGTGGAGAAACACGTGACTGCAGCTGCAGAAGCATCAGTTGTCATGATTGCGCCATCTGGCACATCAGTTTAAGATTTAAAAGAAAAATGTATGAGAGAATAAAGAAATTATGGAGTTAAACCAACCAACTAGAGTCAAATCCAAACAGGCAGGAGAAATTCAGCTGGATTCCTTTTATTTTTTTAAAGATCAACATTTTTCATGGTTTTAAGTCAAATTTTTTGCGCAAAAGTAAGAAAAAAAAAACTGATTTTGTAATTACTGAATTAAATCCCAAAGGAAAGGTTGTTTGCTCGTAATATTAATAACAATGTAATTATTGCATTTGGTGTTTTTGCCTGAATGCATTTTCTTGAAGGGAAAAAAAACGAGTAGACTCACCTTGAAAGCAGCAGTAGGTGGCAGAGTTTGCGCGCAGTTTTCTAATTATAATTTCATAAGAAATCCGCTTTTCGGGAACTTCAACCCCCTCAACTGAAGCATTTCTTTAAAGGATTTCGTTTTTACCTGCTGTAATACCGCGAGGAATCTCAAAAGTTAGAGATGCAAGAAAAAAAAAAAAACCACTGCGCAAAGGAGTCAAGGGAATTCGTCCAACAAAGAGATGTATTGTGTTTATATGATAAAACTAAATGTTTATATATTCCGCTTTTGGGGGGAAGTAAAAAAAAAAAAAAGAGAGAGAGAAAAGTAGTGCGTCTTTCGCAGGTTTCGACGCAGTGGGATCTGCGGCGGGTGCGCTTTTTTAAAGCGACCACAGAGCTCGAAGCGCATCCAACTCCAGCAAGTACAAGATGTTTGCATCCAAAAAAAAAAAAAAGGGAAAAGCTGAGCTTCCAAAGGGCACTGCGCGCAGGCCCCACCCCTCACATTTCCACTGACGGATCAAAAAACCTGCACCGGACTGTGCGCCAGAAACATTCATATCTGCTCCATCATGGGACAGAATGTTGCACAACTTGCAAAACATCTATAGGGATCTTTCTTTTTCTGGCTTCCATATAAAATAAACACATTTTAGATTAAGTTAGTCAAAGCTGGACACTATTTGTGTTAAATCTGCACAGAAAGGTCCATATTTGTTTTTATAAAGCAAGCAGACTATTGAAAATATTTTGGATTTAAACCAAAAAGGATGAAAAGATAAGGAGAAAAAGCAAGGGAAAATTGATTAAATCAAGAATATGTCTGGTTCACATGCTTTAAATTAATTTTGCATTAAAGCTGGAATCAGTTTAAGCATTTATTTAAAAGAAAGGAGTTTTAATTGTGCTGGTAAAACAAGCACTTGACACTGGGGTTATAGAAACTAGAACAGTCACCACTTCCACGTAATCCTACAGGGAGCCATAAAAAACGGCTCTTAAAGATCACACACAGAGCAGCATTCCTTGTTTTAAGGAAGGGCTATTTATCAAGTGTGTTACGATGAGAAAGACCACTGGTTACACATTTTAGTTGCCCTTTATCTGCAGAAGGATTTATCTTGAGAACTGAGCTAAAGCGCAGCCTTTTTGGTTATTTTGGCCAGAGGCAGGGAGATAAATGGAGCACGGAACGGGAAAACAGTGCATCACTTGCTCCTTATGGCGTTCGGAGATGCTGTCATCTTCAGTAACTTGAACAGAGATAACACATTAAACCAAACCTGGCAACTCTTGCCATTAAACTATTATTAAAACTTTTCTGAATTGCCCATTTGAGGATGTGTGTGACTGCCAACAGACGGTCCAGGGGAGCCCTAAAGGAGAGGCCAACACTCGTTTGTGTCAGTTTCCAAACGCCTTTGCATGCAACTGTTGCAGTCAACTTTATTAAGGTCATAATTTCTGTCGTTGCCTTTTAGCCAACTATAGTTGATGGATTTCCTTCAGGGAAGACTGCAGAGCAGGCAGTTTAAAGAGAGCCATGGGGATTCAGTGGCGACTAATGATGCATTTATGACCCTTTCACTGCGACAGCAAGACATAAAACCCATCAAGCAAAAGAAAACAGGATTGTATTGTCCCCAAATTTGTAAAGCACAGGCTTGATTTTAAAACCATACATTAAAAAACCTAATTTGTTGCAGAATTTACAGTTTAATGCATTAAAAAAAAGTTTTGGATTACTTTGCCCAGAATTTCTCATGCAAATTTCAAATGACAAAATAAAGGATAGGCATTTGCCCTGTCTTTATTGGATAAAAATGACAAACTAAACATAAGTGATGCAAATCCTTTGACTCATGGAGATAGTAGGCATATACATAACTTTTATTATTAAAAAGTAAGTAGAAAAAGAAAAGTTGAAAGACAAGAAATTTACATAATACATAATTTGATGTGTGCTTTTTTGACCAAAATAAATATTTTTACATTGAAAATACAAATGATGTTATGAAATACATTTTTTACACCTCAACTAAGCACATGTGGAAAATAAATATTTAATCATTGAAGAACGCACAGAATTAGAATGCAGCAAACAACCATGTATAATATAGAATTAATTGAATATAAGCAATAATAGACCAAGCACTAAAATAAAAAAAGGGTGTTTATATATAAATATAACAGGTATTATAGGTATATTCTGCATTCTGTTAATAAAGAATATTGTAATGAACTTTAATTTGAGGTTATTATTAAAAGTAGCCAGTATTTTAAGGGTCAATTAATAAAAGATTAAGGGGTAGGCTTTATCAGTGCGTCTGCCTGCTGCCTTTCATGAATGTAATATATACTATAATCATTTCCCATTTTGTTATTAGTGACTGTTTTCAGCGGTAAAAATATGCCAAATGATCAAGCTTGGGGTCTGACTGACTAACTTTCTGAAACCTTCAAAGATCCACTTTGATTTAAAAAAAAACATTTTTGGTGTTTTTTTAACATGTTCTTGTGGCATTTTTTGAAAATGGAAGTCATTTATTAAGACAATTAGACCAAAAATAGCATTTTTGAGTATTTCTTTACCTACATCAGTTTGAATCAGAACCAGACAAAACAATGCTGTTAGAAGAAGCTTTTAGCTGTGGTGAATAAGCCACAACAAGCCACAAGCCTCCTGCTCCACTTTATTCCGATCCATCCACTTGAGGACTTTATTTTCCACATCCGAGTTGGCTCTAAAACTGCTTGCCCTTTTTGTTCCACCAGTAATGTTAAGTTGGTGTTGTTAGGGACTGTAAGCTATTGGGAGTGTGGTCTAAAGATGATCAGTGCGGGACTTTAACTTGTGAAGGGCATTTTTAGGTAGCAAAAATATGGCAGCTGATGGCACTTAAAGAACGACTGAACAAAGACTCATGTTTTGACACTCGTCAGGATGATTTCTTTCTGACACGCTAAAATATTTGCATGAAAAATAAATTTTAAAGATGAATGTCTCAGACTGAATCAACCAACATCTCTACAAATGGCATAGAAAGGGTTCTTTCCATTTAAAGTGAGTTCTCATTTCTGTTTGTTTGAGCCTGTTGAATTTTACACACAGACGTTTTCATATTTGGAAGGAGTGGTTTAGCATGAACAGTTGAGTGCTCCTGTGTGTTGGCCATTCGATGGCTTTCAAGGGTGTCCTTCAGCTCTTGCTTGTAAAGACAAAGATGCTTGTTATTTTGATATGCTGATTTAAAAACAATGCATAGTAATTATGTGGATGGCATGAAAGCGGCGGAGGAGGAGCAGGTGCAGACATCCAATCATGTGTTCATCTGAGAGAATCAAAATGAGTTTGGGACGCAGTCTAATGCTCTTCATGCACACAGTTAATGCAAGGTATAAAGGGATGGGGAACGTCTAATCTGGTGCCTAGCAGGCAATAACTTCATTGCACACATACTAAACAGATATGTGCATATATTTTTATTACGAATGGGGATAAACAATGACATGGCTTTGACAAAATTATTTTTGAGTCAGTGACTCGCAGCTGAGCACAAGACTGATTCTGCTTCTATGTCAAATGTTTGCAAAGGCAAATTCAAAGCCAGGCCTTTCAATAGTCAAACTATCAAATGAGAAAACTAAAATAGAAGGTTTTTAAAGCAAAACATGATTTGAAGAGTCATGAACGTTATACTTAGAATTGGTGCAATTGATTTTTCAATTAAGACAGCTAATTATCTGTGAATCTATTAAAAACCTCCTCTAGTCCTCCTTTTCCTTTTGATCTATTGTAAAAGTCTTCTATAAATTATGATTATGCTGGTTTTATCAATAAACTGACATTTTCTGTGACAGTTTCTACAGAGAAGCAGTAGTCCATCAGAAATTTGCCTCTGAGTTGTGGACGAGACCTTCGGAAAGTAAGCCTGCACTCATTTCCTATCTTCCCTTAGACTACACTCTCCCCCAATAGCTTACAGGCCCTCACAACTCTAATGTTATCTATCATCATCATCATCATCACCAAGGCTCTTGCTGGGGGGAGTGATGTTCCTTCCCGGTGCATAGAGCCGACCAGATAGACTAGGGTTTTCCAATGTTGTCGTTTTTTTGTCAGAAGTTCAGCATCCTTCATTGCAACCCCATACGGTTTAAGGTCTCCCACTATTACGTCTATCTACCGAGTGTGGGGTTTGCCTTGAGGTTGTTTCCAGCCTGCAGTCCTTGGGTTAAACTGCCAAGTGGCTCTTGTAGGATGGTAGGAAGAAGAGATGATGGTGAACATTGTCTGAACCAGCTGGTGCGGAGGCACAATAAGGCAGGATGCTTGGGGCTGGCACGTTCGGGTTCTTAATACTTTGCTGGGGATGTGTTGGGGCCAATTGATGTTCTCAATGGTCCTTTGAGCCCGCCTGTCAAAGCCATCTATTCTTGTGGCTTTGTCTCGCGTGTGATGTTTTGGTGCTGCCAAAGTGGTTTTCTAAGAGATTGCAGAGCTGTTGCTGCCAGTGCCTCTACTACGGGTGATCTCTGGTTTTAGGTCGCTGTTAGCCGTCACTATGAAGCCCAGGTATGCATGTTACCAGTGCAGAGCAATATTGGAGCCATCCAGGTGAACATTTTTTAGCCAGATGCCATGTTTCCGTTGTGGTGAAGAGAGCTGAGGCACAAAGCAAACCTCTCAATTTACTGGTCAATCTTTGTTCCAGTAACTCCCTTATGGTCATGAGCTCTGGGTAATGACCAAAAGAACAAGGATCCAAATAAAAGCAGCTGAAATGAGCTTCCTCTATAAGGTGGTAGGGCGCTCTCTTAGAGATGGAGTGAGGGAGCCACTCCCTCATATCAAGTGGAGCCAGTTAAGGTGGCTCAGCCACTTGATTCCTCCTGGACGCCTCCCTGGAGAGGTGTTGCGGGTATGTCCCACTGGGTGGAGGCCCTTGGGAAGACCCAGGACACAGTGGAGAGAATACATCTCTTGGTTTGCCTGGGAACGTCTTGGGGTCTCCCCAGAGGAGCTGGTGGAAGTGACTGGGGAGAGGGAAGTCTGGGCATCTCTACTTAGATTGCTACCCCCACGACCCGGTGCCGGATGGATGGATGGATGTCAGCTTCAGACAAGGAATACAAAGACGTATATGGATCTATTTGTCTGCAAGTTTATGTATCATAATGAGGCAGAGGAGGACAATTGTGAACTGCCAATCTTCGTCTGTAACAACTTTTTAGAGTACTTTTTAATAAATTTTTTCCAACTGTATCTCTGCAAAACTGTTTGAATGACGAAATACTCAGGAACGCAATATTAAGCATAATTGTGTTTACTTATGTCCTCCATCATGAGAAAAATCCTACAAAAACATGCCTATAACACCAAAACCCAGTCTACTTCAGAGAGGGTCTTTAAGTACACCATGACAACTACTACCTACAGTTTATTGTAGTACCAACGTTCGGTTTGAATTATCGACGCAAAACTTACTGGGAGAACACAGACTGTTTGTGTTGATTGACATAAGACTAAATACTGTAACCAAAGGCCTGCAAACACTGCTGTGTTTAAACACATCTGTGAATTCACCCCACATCCATGGGGAAGACCATATGTGAACAAAACAGTGTCACGCTGATATATGATCATGACTAAGACACAAGATAGCCATGCTTGTTATTGATTATCATCTTGTTCCCATGACAAACAAGCACTTTAGTGCAGCTTTAAGGGAACTTAGAAATAGCCTGAAATAGAAAAAAATCAGTTTGTTCCAGATGTACAGATTTTTTTTCTTTCTATTGCATTATTTCTATGTCTTATTAAAGCAGAAGCGGATCAGAAAGCCTTCAAATTTGCAATACAATGTAATTTTTCGGCTATTTCAATGTGCTATTACACCACATATATAAAACCTCAGCCATGTTTAGTAAAGAAGCAAACTTTTTGGGTTTAGATCTTCTATATCTGCCATCTGAAAAGACATAAACATCATGTACCTGGTTATTCATCAAATGAATTTGACTTTAAAAATATGATTAAAATACTTAAAAGAAAGCCCTGTTCTTGAGTAAATGGAAGATCTATGTTTATGTCAGATGTTATGGGAAGCTTTTCCTTTGAAACTCTTCCCAAAATGTGGAAGTAAAGATTGATCACACTTGAAATAGTATGCCCAGAGTCAGCTCCTGCCAACATGTGTTTGCCACATTGATTCTCTAGTGAGTAACCTGAAGATCACCTTGTATTTGTACACGCAAGCCATGCGGTTCCTTTGAAAGGATGGACAGCGTCAGTCAGGCATTGCGCTTCACATAACTACTCACAGGCTGGGCTTACTTTAATCAGCCTTGAAGTCAAGTGTAGATACATCGTCCATCTTTGTTAAAGCTTCGACTACTTTCCTTTTTCTGGCTGTACAATTAAAAACTCACTTTCACACATTGGACCTACACTTTACTCTTTGAATAAAGAAATGGGGTATTACCTTAGTGGTATGCTAGTTTTTGGGTTGTCCTGGCCCAAGGAAGGTCGTAGACAAATGTGGCTGCATCTTAAAGGGAGTGTAGGTATGTCTTGCGTTTCGCTTGCGACTCTTGCAATCACCTTAAAGGAACATCATGAAAATGGAACGTACGACTCTTGTGTGTGTCGTAAGTATATTGTGGAGTGTTTTGCTAAGGACAGTATATATTAGATCTACTGTAGTTGTCTACAGGACATCTCTGATAACTCTATTTTGCTACTGTATTATATGTCTACCAATAGTCTTCTGAGAGATGTCAGCATCTGCATATAGATGTCTACTTCACATATATTTGTAGTCATCCAATCTCAGGATATTTTTAGATGTCTATTAGAATACTTTTTAATAAAATTTCTAGCTTTCTCAAATTCATCTTCAGAACCCTCTGAATCCCTTTTTGGGGTCACAAAGTTGCTGGTTCCATCCGAGCAATCGATGAGGGTGGAGTTCACCCTAATCAGGTCACCAGTTTGTCACTGGGCCACACAAACACACAGGAGCAATTTCCAGTCAGCAGTAAACCTATGAAACCTGTGACAGGAAGCAGGAGAAAATCCACACCTGTACAGGGACAACATGCAGAAAGGTCCCAGCCAGTATTCGAACCAGGTTCTTCTTGCAATAAGGCAAAATAAAATTGGATTATAGATTAGGAAAAAAGTGGACTATACACCAGTAGTGTCACATTTATGATTAATAGTCAAAAGAGAAAAAGGATGACAACCTACCAAAACCACAATGAAAGACACATGTTTTTGTCATTTCTTTTTTTACATTTATTTTATAACTAGTTAAGTTAAAAAAAAAGTACTCTATATACTGGTAGACATCCAAAAATATCAAAAGATTAGATGTTTACAGGTAGATGTATAGGAGACCTGTATAAGCCAAACACTAATGGTAAATGGCATATAATTGTTTTGCGCCTTCCTCGAAGACCCTAAGGCAGGGGTGTCAAACTCCAGTCCTCGAGGGCCGGCCTCCTGCTGGTTTTTAAGAAATCCTGCCTCATCTGTTGCTGATTACCTGGATCAGGTGTGTTTAGCCAATGAAGAGCTCTCATAGAAAGGGTAGTTAGAAAACATGTAGGACACCGGCCCTCGAGGACTGGATCTTGACACCCCTGCCCTAAGGGCTTTACAGTCACAGAGCCATTCACCCATTCACACAGACTGGTGGTGGTTCTGCTCCCAAACACTTCCACCAGAGGCAAATTGAGGTGGAAAGCTTCGACACGTGGGCAGGCAAGGCGGGATCTAGAGTCGACTGCCCTACCCCTGCACCAAGCCCGCCGCATGGTAGACCTCTAATAGAGTAACAATATAGACTTGTCTAAGACCTTGTATGTCTATTAGTCGTTTAATACAGTGTTTTTCAACCAGTGTGCCGCGGCACACTAGTGTGCCGTGGGAGATGGTCAGGTGTACCGCGGCAAATAACCAATTTTCACATATGTAAAACATTTACCATCACTAGGGAATCCGCTCTGCGTTCATCCAAACGGGCCCTGATTTAACTCTGGTAGATAGTTTAGAATATGCAAGATTGTAAAATATTTTTTTCAATGTTTCTATAAATGACTTTTAATCAGAATAATGTTACCGCAATCTGGCCGCAAAACCATCTGCAAACTCGGCTTTCAGAAAAGTTCCGCCCCCTTCAACTGTCTCCACCAATCATTGTTGGAGGCTTGATCACATGTCATAAATCTGACCAATCAGAAGTGGTTAACGTCCTCACTTCCTTGTTCCTTTTCGGCTCATAAAATCTCTCGGTTCTAACAAAAACAGCAGCTACAGCTCGTGTTTAGCGGTGTAACTTCCTGCAGGATCCGGTGTCAGACAGTTTAAGAAGTGAACAAAAGAATGAAGCTCAGAAACGTGAGTATATCCGGAATACGCGCGAGTTTATGCACTACATCCCCCAGGATGCATTGGGGTAAAGCAGACTTTCTCAAATGGTGGGGGGCGCGATGCGACCCAGGGATCATACCATTTATTTTAGTTACTAAACAGTTGATCGGAGGACAGACAGTGACCGGGATATCCACACAGAGAGAAGAATATTGAATTAAACCTCAAGAATTGTGATGGAAAAATATTTAACGGAGATTAAAAGAAACAACGGAGAGAAATAGAGTGCGCGTGCTGGGGGGGGGGGGGTGTACAGGAGCGCAAGAGCTGAGAGAGAGAGAGAGAGAGAGAGAGAGAGAGAGAGAGAGAGAGAGAGAACATCAACACAAAACCTTCGAGAAACTCGAGACATTAGAAAAGAATAAAAAAACTGGAACCATTTGACTTTTTTGACAGTATGAAGGAACAGAGTTTGCAGGAAATCCTTCTATATGTGTAGATATATTCTATATTTATTATATACATATATATATAGAGAGAGAGAGAGAGAAGACCGAGAGAAGAAACCAGATTTCAATCTCAAAGCTGAGACTCTTTTGTCTTTCTTAATTGTATTGTGAATAAAAGCCCTTATTTATTAGTTTTTCACAATTTAATTTGTATTTTTGGTTGTGGTTGCAGAGTTTTGTGTTCACTTCAAATGTGTTTAAAAGGAAAAAACTTAAAATGTATCGAGTTAAAAACTGAATAGTTAATAGTTCTTTTTTTCATTGATTTTGTACATTCTGTCTGGAAGGGATAAATAACAACATAAACATAATAGACACTTTAAATGAATGAAAACATGTTTACATTATGGACTTTGTGCATAATCTAATATAATAGTTTATGATAAATTAAATAAAGCAAAAAAACAACATAAAAAGTCATTTTGCAGCTGAAAAAGCCACTGTTTTCAGAGAGCTAATGCAAAAGAACAGAATTTTTGAGAAAAGCCAGAATTCCCATCACGACTGTGGAGGGAAACAAGGAAAGATTGTTGTTTTTACTTTGAAAGTTTTGGAAGTATTCTTAAAAAAAAGAAACATTAATAAAAACTGATTATTTATAAGTTTTTTTAAATATTTTTTTTGTAATCATTCTTTAATGATAATAAATGTAGACTGTTTTGAAGAGGTATAAGTTTAACTTGAGAAAATTGACTAATGGTACCAATGATATTCGCAGCAGAAAGTTGTGTTTGTGGAGGGGGGTACGAGAATTGACATTGAGAAACACTGGGTTAAAATGACAGCGCCTCTGTGCTGCAATGACGCTTCCCACTTATTTAAAAAATGTAAATTAGATTCTACATCAATACCGATTAAAATTTTTTACCTTTTGGATACTAGTGTGCCGCGGGATTTTTTTCATTGAAAAAGTGTGCCTTGGCTCAAAAAAGGTTGAAAAACACTGGTTTAATAGACATCATGTGTCCGGTGAGAAGTGTGAAGTTACACCCGCTAACCTCTGCATGTTAGTTGATGTGGAAGGAGACCAAATAACTCGATTGGAATTCAGTCCTTTTTAATAATGAATTGGATCACAGTCACACAGAGTATTCTAGATCATCGCCATGACAGACAAAACCCTGTAAAATAAACTCCACAAATATAGTCCTTGAGGCGGTCCATGTGTGGCTCCAGGCGACGTCTTGAGTGGTCAGTGTTGGTGTCCCTGCCCCTGCCAGCAAGGTCATTTATCATAAAGGTATTTAAATATTTTTAATTTAGTATGAAAACCCTTCAGAAGAAAACCAAATTGTGTGTTAACAACATGCAAGGCATGCTGGGACCGCACCACAATCGGGAAAGTCCGTCTGATAGAGATCTAAACTGTAATATGCAATAGACCTCTAGTAATTGATGTTTTTCAGATGCATAATGTATAACTATAGCTGTGAGCTTTAAAATAGCCAAGATTTAAATATCTAATAGATGTGTTCGTGCTTATACTGGGGTCTTGTATCGATCAAGATGATCAGTTCAATAAATAGAAATGTTGAGTTTTCACAAAGAAATCTTATCAACACCTTGACTCTGGAGAGGGCGGTGCTAACCATCACACTGTTTGCCTCCATTGTTTAGAATCAACCCACACAAAAAACACAGAAATTGTGTGAAAAATGCCATTGTGCTTTTTATAATTAAACAGAGATCTATTGAAGAA